>CM062815.1:259154017-260354017 GCA_031772625.1 Pinus tabuliformis | reverse complement strand
TCTTAGGAATACACACATGTTCTTGGTTTGTCATATTTTTTATATGATGGTGGCCCTTTTTTTCATCATTTTGGATCACATCGTGCATTTTTGGAATCTCATTAAATTAGCTATTGCTTCTTTGATATGAATCAATCCCCAAGTCAATAAATTTGATCTTTTGTATATTTCAGCTAAGCATTCCAATCAAATTTATTTTTCCTTAATATTTTTTAATTGAAAATTTGATTTGAAATTGGAAAAAATCTAAATGATGATCCGAACATAAGCATCTTATTGAATTTTGTGAGACTTGGTTGACATGGATCACAATAGAACCTAAACACACCATCACCAAACATCAACTAAACCAAAACCTAAAACAAAGAAATCCCAATTCCAAAATGAACGCATCCTTGGCTACTTTGAGGGCACTCATAAATGATCTCCAAAGCACTAGAGAGACATCAAAATTATCTCTAGAAATTTTATTAAATTAACTCATATCATCTGTTTCTAATGCCTAAGGCTGATAAATAAATATTTTCTATTGCAAGGGTACAATATATGAAAATTAAAAAAATGATCGAATTAAAAAACAAATTATAGAATTCAACATTATCAAGTAAGATTTTCCATCATTGTTCATTGACCCTAGAAACAAAAAATAAATACCAGTCAACAAGAGACGCATTTGTATGGACTAGTGCACCTAATAAGCATTATGAGACCATTGGATGGATAGGTGATTCATGCTTTTTTATCAATCTCCTTGAAATAATAGGGAGGTGCCTCTATATTTCTTGAGGAAATTATGGGCAGAGTTCAGGCTAGGACTCCATGTCAACTACTTTGACATGGGAGAATTCTAGGTGCAGTTGTGGGTCTACAAAAGATAGAGAGAATGTTAGGCACAACCTAACATTAGGTCCTTGTTCACCTAGATGAAGCTCTAACACCCTTTCCAAACATCCTTTAGTAGTGGATATAATTATTAAAAATAGGACCAAAACAACTAACTGACTCGCAACTCGCTGTAACATGTTATTTTGGTAGCATCATTGTTTTAGGAGTGATTAGCAGGCGATGTTGTAGGAGACATTTGCATCATAGTTTGCAACATCGTTTGACTAAGAGAGGCCACATGGAGGCTTATGTGAACCTCATAGATGTACCTACTATAGAAAGAGTTCCATTGAGTAGATGAAGGCTAGTTGACAATAGCTTTTTATGGAGGTGGTTACTATCTTGACCAACTCTACATGTTTATATATATATATATATATATATATATATATATATATATATATATATATATATATATATATATATATATATATATAGATAGATAGATAGATAGATAGCCATCATTGTTCCCTCGCCATCATCACATTTCCCTATTTTTTGGATCTAGATTACCTCCACTAGGGAACATCCATCATTCCTACAAACCATAGCATTTAATTACCACCCACCTCCACCACCTTTTCCATCACATCCACCCACAAAGGTTGCATCCATATACCATCGAATAGTATATATATATATATATATATATATATATATATATATATATAGATAGATAGATACCCATCATTTTTCCCTCACCATCATCACATTTCCCTATTTTTTGGAGCCATATTACCTCCACTAGGGAACATCCATCATTCCTACAAACCATAGCATTTAATTACCACCCACCTCCACCACCTTTTCGATCACATCCACCCACAAAGGTTGCATCCATATACCATCGAATAGTAGCCTTCCTTTTTATTACCATTATTTCATCCTCGATATCTTCTCCACATAGCCCCCATTCACCCCCATGATCGTCATGCCATGATGAAATTCAATTGGATGCAACAATAGATGCTTTCTTTAAGAAAATTATGCTCCACCTACTACTGAATGCGCATCACTACTTGAGATTGACAATGAGATTATTCATTCGAGCCTTTTATGTATCATGAATGGAATTTATTTTGGGAATTAATGTATCATGAATGGAATTTGTTTTAGGAATTTCTATTTAAATTACATGGTTTGACTCTTCTACCTGTTGTAAGGTGATATAACAGAGAGGAAGTTGAAAAATGTAACTAGTATTGGTCTTGAAAATTGCATTTGAGTCATGATGAAATGTATTTGTCAAAAGAAAGAAACATAATTGTTATTATAATAGAAATTGACTTATTAAAGGAGAACTTTCATGCTTGGGTCAATGGTTAATAGGTCAAAGCCTCCATTGTAGGCTTATAGGGCTTATGTCAAGTGTCCTTGTCCATGTCATAATGTAAAATACCATTCTTGGGTTTCATCTATGATGAAATAATTTTTTTTAATGTAAAATAGGTCTTTTAGGTCTCCTTCACCAAGTCGGCCTCAAGAAGGACAAGTCATTTTCATCAAGGGGATTCGATCTCACACAAATGCTATATAAAGGCAACAATTCAACCTCATTTGGAGCATCAACTCAAGAAGTTTGATATGGAGTTACTAGAAGAAGAAAAAGGGTGTGAAGTTCAAGGAAGAGGACAAAAACCCTAATGAAGAAGAAGGAAGGTATTGTCAAGAAAAATAAAATCAAGTTTTCTCTCTCCTTATCTCACATGTGCAAGTCCATTGGATTGTTGCTAGGTCAAAATTTCGGAGTAGCTGGGGGTCAAAATTTTTGGTTTTTATTGGGACGTAGTTGTTGGATAAGAAGAGACTAGTTAAGTTTGTTGAATCATATTGTAAGGTTGACTTGGTGGAGGAGAAATGTATTTTTGTCAGTTCTAAGGTCTTCGTCTATCTCAATTTGATTAGTGGAAGCATTTGACTGGGTTTTCCCATAGGGAGGAGTTTTATCTCTAGCTAAGTGCCCGCATCTGGTGTCATTGATCTTCACGTTTTGTCTTGATGATTTCTTGATGAAACTAAGATAGAAGAAGCACATATATAGATGATAATAAAACTACAATAATATCACAAGTAATTATCAATATAAGAAAAAAAATTCCTTTTTTATTTTCAAACATGGTATTAGAGCTAAGGTGAGAAAGGAAGAAATACGTAGCTTGAAGATCTATTTAGGAAAACGGAATCAAAGGAAATTCATTAAGGAAAAGGATTATATAAGAAGAGAAGCCTACTATCTATAGAGGCTTTTCAACTACAATTAAAGGAGAAAACAAGCTAGAATAAGCCTCCAACTATAGGGTATGGAAAAAGAGGATAGATCTTATTCTCGCTAACCATAAATTTTTGGATCTTATTCAAGGAAAAGTTATGAAACCTATAGATGATGTAGAAAAGGAGAAGTTCAGGGAAATTGACATCTTGACCATGAACCTGATAGTAGATGGATCCATGGGGGCTTCACTCAATGAACCTCTGGCCTATCACGCGCGTTCATGGCATATTAAAAAATACCCCTAATTTGACTACATATTGGAAAATACCCCTAAAAATCACATTATTTAACCCACTACGAATACAAACCCTATACACCTTCACAATTAAAAAAAACCCTACTTCCACTAGATATGGTCGGTATCCATTATTTCATTAACATTTTTTACACCCCTTTATATTTTTTCATTTTCTCTGAGCTCCATTTTTCATACCTACCAATATAAAAACCCTTTAACCCCTATATATCCCCCAATATATTATGCCATTTTTCCTTAATATATAACCCCCAATATGAACCCATGTGGTATGGTATTTCTCCCCCTGTGAAGCCCCGTGGATGGAGTAAAGGACAATCTAATCTCATACATATCCATTATAGATCCTACTGAAGAAATGTATTAAGCCCTTTCCAAGTTATTCACCATCCAGAATATTGGTCAGATAACTAGTCTCAAGAATGAAATAAGAACAACTAAGATGAAAAAATATTATATTGTTTCATCATATTTTTTAAGGATCTCTAGGATAAGAGATGAACTCCAAGCTATAGATGAAGTTGTACCAGAGAAAGAACTTTTGGTTGCTGCATTACTAGGTCTACCAAAGCCATGAAGCTCATTGGCATCAGGAATTAATAGTTGGAAAGACGAACCTACCTTTGAACAAATGTGGAATGGATGCAGTCAAGAAGAAGCCCACATCTTGTTAGTAAGTAACAAGAAGGAGGATGAAGAAGACAACACCTCAAATTCCTACTCTTCTCATCAGAAGAGGAAGGGAGCATTCAAGGAGTTCAAATGACCAAGGAAAATAGTTGACCTATCCAAGGTTGAATGCTACAATTGTCGTAAGGTGGGTCATTACAAAAGTCATTGTCCTAGATATCTAAGGAATAAGAAGAGATAAATATAACATGCAAACATTGTTGATGAAGCTCCACCAAATAAGAAAATATCGAAGAATTCGAAGTCAAATACTTATTTATTAAGTATTTACTTACATATCCTTCTGGATTATTGTTTTAAGGTTTTGTAAAGTTTTTCATTTATGCTTGATCAAATATTTTTGAATTTTTTTTATAAGAACAAACTTACCAATCAAACGAGAACTATTACCTCAAAATGAGAACTCTAGCCCAAAAATGCCAAAAAAGCATGAAAAAACAACCCAAAAATGAAAAGTGTGTATTCCAGAACAATGTTTTTTTAAGGGTAAATTTTCAACATTTTGTTAAAAACCATTTTTTTTTGCAAAAAGGATTGAAAAATCACCCTCGAAACAAAAAGTGTTGATGTTGGAATAACAAAAAAAAAATCAGGTTACAATTTTGACACTTTCTAGCAATGGAATTAAAGATAAAATATTATGACTTTGAAAAACCGTAAAATTCCAACAATTTCCAGACATGATGTTAAAGATAAAATATCATGTCTCAAATCCTTTTAATTCCAACAAATTTCATCCATCTTGTTAAAGACAAAAAATCTTGACACTTAAAAACCCTATAATTGTAATTGTTTTCAACCATAGCATTAAAGATAAAATATCATAACTCAAAAAAAAACTTTATATTTTGACAAGTTTTCAACCATGGAATTAAAAACCTTAAGCTTTTAACATATTTGAATCATGAAATTATTGACAAATTATATGACTAATTTTTTTTTTTAAATGAACATGTAAATGAAATATTCATTACTCAAAGAGTAATTTTTGTTTTAAAGGCTAAAAGTATAGCTCTTTGCAAATCCTAGCCTAAGACAACATATCTTATTGCAACAAAAACCTAAAAATCAACCACCAAAATGAAGTGTCCCCTTTCAATGAGGCATTAAGTTTTCAACATTTTTGAAAGTATCTTATACCAAATGATAACAATAAATAATATCATGCCAATATCACTTTATAATTTAAAAAATGAACATTAATTTCTAATATTTCTTTACTTTTAATCAAAATATGTAAAAATGATAACAATATGCAATATCACTGTATAATTTAAAAATTCAACATCAATTTCTTATATTTTTTTACTTTTAATCAAAATAATAACAATAAATAATATCATGGCAATATCACTTCATAATTTTAAAATTCAACGTTACTTTCTAATATTTTTTTGCTTTTAATCAAAATATCAACTTTGGTAGATTGAATATAACATAAATTATTTTTGTAATTCATTGTTGCATTGTGGATATTCTAAAGAAATGAATTCTTCATAATTAAAACATATATATAATCCAAAAAACATAGAAGTGACTCATAACTTCATCTAAGATCATATGGAAGTCAAAATATTTATTTCAAGTTACCATGCAAACATCATTTACATAAAATGTCTTAAAGATTTATTCAAAATCACTTATAGGTTCTGGCACACCATTAAAATCTACATCTTCAGAAGAATGACTAGATGCAAATGAAGATGATCCATATTCTTCTCTTACATCAACTAGTTCCCTATTTGAGTCAACATGCATTCCCATCATTTCAAGTTTCAAAAGTATTCTACAACTACGACTAGGTTCAGTAGACTCCCATCTCTGCACCATTTCTTTTGGTAGAATTATTTTCAAAATCTCTATGGTCTTGAAGTGAAGAGTTCCTCTCCTTGTTAAATTGAATTAATACGCAAGTATGTCAACATCCTCCAATTTTAAGAGTTCTGTGCGGTGACGATTTATATTTTTACGCTTTCTTTTCATCTTTCTGCTAATTTGTTTATCAATTACCATCTCTAGCTTGTACACCATTGAATGGGTGGGTATTTTTGGCATACCATTGTACTTCAATAGCTATATAATCTTCATTTTATGTAATGACATTTATAACCTTGGCAACCTAGAAGGGATAGCCAAGTGGATCTACATCTGCTAACACTGCTATCATGCAGCCCTCCTTAACATCTCGCACAAAACCCCTGTAGAGGTCTTCCATGGCTTCACGATGTGCACAAGATCTTCTAGAACCAATATAGATTTCTCTTTACTCTACCTATGGAGAATTAATAATTCCTTGATATTGTTGTTGTTCAACAATGTGTCTTTCCTCATGTTCATTTGGCATATTTTGTGGCCAAATAAATGGAGTCTTCAAAAGAGTATCTTCATTTATTTATCTTGAAATCACATCACTTTGATTATTGAGAAAATACTCCCACCAAACTAAATCAACAACATCAAAGTACTCATATGTATCTCTAATACATATTTTAATTTCTTCCAGACATTCATAATAATTGATATATCTTTTATGTCGAATGCATTATGGAGTTCAACAAGTGATTGTAATAACAGTAGCTTTGATGAAAATATGTGATGCTTTGGAATGAACTTCAAAAATGCTAAACCCGATGACAACCCCCATTCTGCAACAGTTGAATACTTCTTGCCCCGTATAAGTGTCTTTCCAGTTGGAAGCTAATGTCGTTAAGTTGTTCAATGCATTTATACTCACTATGTGATCCCAGAATAGACCTTCGAATGTCAATAGTTTCTTGTAACACATGAAAAAAAATCTCTGGAATGTATGATTTCTTAATACATTTAATTAATGATGACAGGCTCCCATCATCTTTCCTTCTTAATGTTACTAAAAAATGACTGAACATCTGATCAATATGGTCATGAGTATGCCCAAAATGAAGGAAACCAACCTTTACCTTTTTAAAAATTCCCAATTCTATGAGCATGTTTAGATACCCAAAAAGAACTTGATTTTTGTTTTCATGGCTTGTGTTGTCTAATTGAAGATACAAAACTTCAGGAATAATACTAGACCACTGAGAAACCACATCATGGATTATATTTATGGTAAAATTTACATCATTATGAATATTTGGAGCTGTGAATTAAACCATTGGCAACATCTTCCCATTAAATACCATACAACCAACCAAGTCAAACTGAATAAAATTTTCCTCCTGTAATTTTTTTTGCGTGTAGACAAAATGTGGCAGAATTGTTTTCTTTTGGTCCATACCATCAATTATCAAACCCAAATATTTATTTGGACTATAATAACACTTCTTTTGATGTTTATACAATATTTTCCTTTCACTTGTTTGCTAATTGTGATGCTCTTTAAGTGCTTTGACAACAGAATCTGCAAATAAAATAAAATAAACCTATTAATAAATATATTTTCATAGTTGACAACTATCAAATTTTTAAAAATAATGTTATGAATGTGTACCTCTTTCTTCCCCTTGACATTTATCCCTTTCTTCTTTAAGAGAAGCACATGTACTACAAACCCCCATCCTTGTCTTCTAAGTAATACGAACATTGTTGAATTTGTTCTTCCATATCCTTGTAAAATATGAATATGTAATAAAATCACCAACTCCTTCAGCACCTCCTGTGTATTCTTTCTATAAGTTTTAGATCTCATCTCGAGAAATTATCTAGAATATGTATTGTGTCTTTATTTGGCATACACTCTCCATTTTCTGAAAAGAATTCTTTTAGCCATGACATTGCAATATTTTCTAACAACCCAACCTCTCGTTTATAGCGTACTTCTGAATAATATGCAGGATCCGTTTCCAGAATTTCTTGGGTTCTTGACAAACTAAAATTACCAATTGAATGCAACATTTTGAAAGCCTTTCTATAGAGCAATACATTCCCAATATGATAATCACAACTCACTAGTGTAGATTACATGCAACCCACTAAATATGAATTTTGCATGCTTTTATTCATTGACAAATATCTTTTCCTTTCCTTCATAGCAAACTTGAAATCCATATGTTTCAAGCACTCCTTTCGACAACATTCACTTGAAATCCGATCACCAATAGAACTTCTTCTTGTGAGATATGCTTTCCTAAGCCTTGTATAACTCGCATATTTTGGATTGATATGAAAAGGTCTACTCCTACTCCTAGATAAAATATTTTCTTGTGATGTCTTCATCATTTCATTATCCTCTGTAGAAGCATTTTCATCACCATTAAGAGGAATATTATCCTAACTATGATCATTCTGAATATAGTTAGGAAATTAATCACCATTATTGGTTGGAAAATATTCATTACCATCCTCATTTGGAGAAAATTCTTCACTACCATCCTCTGCGCTTTTCAAATCCTGACTCAGAGAAAATTCTTCACCATCTTCATCCATGCTTTTGAAATATTCCCATGGAGGATTCAAATATTCATCACAATGAGTGCCTTTAAAACACTCAGTTACAAAAAATGCATTATTCACATATGCACCTCTAAAATTATCATTTGCAAGAAACTCTTCATCCTCCCCTTCATAACTGGTGCTCTCATAATCCTTAGGATTATGACTAAGTGGAAACATTGAATCTATATTTAATGGAATTTATTCATCCTTCCCTTCATTCATCAATCTTGCTCTCATCATCCTTAGGATTAGGACCAAGTGGAAAATTTGACTGTCTATTCATAGTGAACGAATTCTTTTTATGTTCATCAATATGAAAAAGGTTGTTGTGTGACAAAGATGTTAATACTGCAGAAAGAAAACCTTCATTACCATAAGAATCCATGGCTTCAAAACAAAATATGTTGAATGATACAAATGCACCCTCTCCCAATGACAATTTATAACTTAAATATTGAAAATTTCCCTCTAAATTTCCCCGCAAAAAAATTCAATAAAAAATTTCCCTACAAAGTTCCCCCCTAAAATTTTTGCTAAATATTTTCCCTCCAAAATTTGTTTGAAATACTTCCCTCCAAATTTTTTGTCTAAAATGTATTTGAAAACATTTTACTAAACTTTTGGTCTCTAAAAATTTCACCCTACTTTCTATTCAAAATATCCACAAAAATAATCCTCTAATGCATTCCTTCGAAACTGAAATATATATATTTTTTTATTATTTAACATTGACTGCATAACTAAATTATTTTTTATCATTTATATTTTATTTTTTAACTGACATTGAATAAAAGTTTATTTAAACCTATAGTATTAACTACATATTAATTTTCTTATTTTTTATTTTAATCCCATATTCAATAAGAGCTAAAGCAATCCCACAATCTTCGCTATATAATAACAATCATTGTTTCTATTCATCACATTACATCAAGTCTTCTCAGTTTTGCTAAAATGCTTGCAGAAATTTTGCGGAGGCGTTGCATTGACATCAATAACACATTGAATGAGAGTTTTTCGCATTTGAATTGTTAGTTTTCCTTCTGTTTTCACCATTTAAAGATGAATTTGGGGACAATCTATTCTTTTATGGTTTTTATGCCCCAAACCTAACCTTTTTTACTGTTTCTTTTGCAATATCATATTTTATGGGAAAAACCACATAAAAAACCCTATTTTTTTATATTTATATAGTGAAGAAGATGAAAAAAACTCAATTTTTTAGGATTTTTAGGAGATTTTTAGGGTTGTTGGGTTCCTCCACGAAAAAAAAGAAAAAAAAACAATTCCCATAAAAACAGTTATATTTATTTATTTATTTTTCTTTAACATGAAAAACAATGTTATATCTCTCTCTCTCTCTCTCTCTCTCTCTCTCTCTATATATATATATATATATATATATATATATATATATATATATATATATATATATATATATATATATATATATATATATATATATATATATATATATATATATATATATATATATTAAAAAATTATATATATATATATATTTCTTTATTTAAAAAATGTATGTTTCTTTTTTAGAAAGCGGGGGCCAGAATTATCTTGTTTCATTAGTAACAATGTTTAAGCTATATGTATTCCTCAGAAAGAATCGATTAAGAGGGAGTCTTCATCAATTTACCAAAATTTTTCCTTGGCAGGAAATCTTGCATAATACACAAAAGTTACGAGGGAGACTTCAAAGGAAAGACGTGAATCATGAAAGAAGTCATGTTGCAAAGGAAGCCCTTAAAAAACTGAAGTCGTATAAGGTTTGTTAAAGACCAACTCAAGGTATGTCTTAGATTCCAAGATTTGTTACAAGATCCTCTTCATACAAAAGATATGATCATTCTTCTTTTAAAATTTTCCTTACACAACTAACATCTCTATGTATAGGTTTTTAAATCACAAATATTCTTGTTAGGGTGAATAATCATTAGATTGAATCTAACGTTGTTAGATGATGTATTGTCATTTAATCATTCTTGTGAAGCACTAACCCTTAGGGTTCACTGTAAAACCCTAAAATATTAATACTAAGGGTATGTCAATGTTGATTATGAAACCATAGTCTTCTTAGGGTTTGTCCATAACATATGATGAAATCCTATTCCTTTGAAATTTATGGTTTTGGTAATGTTGTAAAATCCTAGTCCTTTAGGGCTTAATATTCATATCTAGGTCATATAATGAAACCCTATATTTTTAGGGTTTGTTGGTTTCGTGTTTATGAACAAAACCCTTGTAATAAATAAAGTAAGATCCTAGGAATGAAATCCTAGGTGTATATTCTTTCGCATGATTGAAACACTAGTATGGTCAAAATTGTTGTATATCTAACTTTGATGTCTTAATGTTTTGGTTTTAACTAGGAGATATTGATGTGAAATGCTAGTACATCGTAGGTATGTATATGCGAGTATATTAACTTAACTGTTGATATTCATGTTTCAGTTTGTGAAATCTAGAGTTTGTAACAAACCCATAGTAGAGATTGATATTCTAGGACATGATGATATTGTTTCACTGTTATGATAAAATCTAGGGTTTGAAAAAAACCCTAGTAGAGTCTGACATTTAATTCTAATATCATATTGTTGAAACCTTAGATATATAGTACTATGATTGGATTATTATTCGATTGTTATCTAAGGATTTTTGTCTCGAAGATGGAGTCTAGGGTTAATGAAAAAACGCTAGAAAGATATTGAAGTATAACATGTAAAAATATGTGACCCTTGTTGATTATGAACCTAACTAAGCTTTTTTATTTGATGTCTAAAGCCTAAGCGTTTTGATCTTTCCATTGTAATGACACAGTTGACTTCATGCTTCTGTATACTTGTATTTGGTGGTACTTGATATTAAAGTTTCGTAGGTGCATAATCTTCAAGATGTTGAAGAGGTTCATAATTGAAGATGATAAGAATGATAAGCAAGATAAAGGAAGCTATAAGAATGATGATGATGAAGATGACCTTGATGACATGAGAAAGAATGAAGTATGTATGCTGTTGTTGTTATCCCCAAGTTGAGAGGGAGATTAGAAAAGGTACATCTACCCAGTTGAGAGGGAAGGCATATTATGACAGTCATAATGAGTACCTTAAAGAAATAATGAGATCGAAGAATGAATAAAGGAACTATAGATGGATGTTCATGAAAAGGCCTTGAAAAACAAACTAAATTTGTATTTGATGCTACTGAAAAAGTGAAAGAAGAATAAATATTTCGACAAGTTCTATTTGGATATATTGATAATGATATAAGTAGCATCAGAATGATTGAGGACCCCAAAGGTTTGTGTTTACCTGTATATATATTTGAAGGTTTATCACTGATTGGGGTTATGTTTGTGTAGGATCTCTTTTTCAAAAGGTTGAACGTTCAAAGTGGTGGATATATATGTAATTTGGTTGATAATGATAGATGAAGCATCTTGTGGGAAC
The DNA here is from genome assembly GCA_031772625.1 of Pinus tabuliformis. Lineage (NCBI taxonomy): Eukaryota > Viridiplantae > Streptophyta > Pinopsida > Pinales > Pinaceae > Pinus > Pinus tabuliformis. The sequence goes on along the minus strand of CM062815.1, from coordinate 260,342,034 downwards.
AAGATGCTTAGGAGGATATATGGTTGGCATATGTGTTGATGTATAGGTCTTGAATTAGGGAGGTGGAATTGGTCATAGAGCTCTAACCTTGGATACACACCTAGATCCATGGGTTGGTGTTAAAGTGGAAGTCCGATGGTACCTATAGAGCTTGAATCCTTGAACACACTTTAGTCCCACCTGATTAGAGTACCCTGGTCAGGTATCTAATATGTAGCACTAAGTGGGGTGTGAACTCTTTATAGATTATATATTTTTGAGATCATCCATGTACCTCTGTATATATGTAATTATGAATACCTTCATAGTTAAGAGGGAGTGTTGAAAAATGTAATTAGTATCGATCTTCATAATTGCACTTGAGTCATGATGTAATGTATTTGTCAAAAGAAAGATAAGAAATTTTATTATAAAATAATTTGACTTATTAAAGAATGGGTTTCATGCTTGGGTCAATGGTTAATAGGTCAAAGCCTCCATTGTAGGCTTCTAGGGTTTATGTCAAGTGTCCTTGTCCATGTCATAATGTAAAAGACCATTCTTGGGTTTCATCTATGAAGAAATAAATTTATTTTAATGTAAAATAGGTCTTTTAGGTCTCTTCCACAAAGTCGGCTTCAAGAAATACAAGTCAGCCTCATCAAGGGAATTTGACCTCACACAATCACTATACAAAGGAAGTAATTTGACCTCATGTAGAGCATCAACTCAAGAAGTTTGAACTACAGTTGCCTTAAGTAGAAAAGGGTGTGAAGTTCAAGGAAGAGGAAGGAAACCCTAACGAAGAATAAGGAATGTATTTTGAAGCAAAAGGAAGTCGAATTTACTCTCTCCTTGTCTCACATGTGCAAATTTACTGGATTGTTGTTGGGCCAAAATTATGGAGTAGACAGGGGTCAAATTATGGGTTGTTTCTCAACTATACCTTCTCAATAAGAAGAGACTACTAAAGTTTGTTAAACCATATTGGAAGGAGTACTTGGTGGAGGAGAAATGTATTTTAGTCAAGTCTAAGGTCTTGGTCTATCTCAATTTGATTAACAGAAGAGTTTGACTGGGTTTTCCCATAAAGAGGGGTTTTATCCTTAGCTAAGTGCCTACATCTGATGTCAGTTATCTTCATGTCTTGTTTTGATGATTTCTTGATGAATTAAAGATAAAAGAATAACATAAAGAGAGGATAATAAAACTACAAGAATATCACAAGTAATTATCAACATAAGAAAATGTTTCTGCCTTTCTGATTTCCTAACAGAGGTTGGGGTTGCAAAGGAGGGAAACACCCTTGTTATTGATTGTATCAATTACAATGATTTTTCCTGGCTTGAATTATAAAGTAATAGTCTATAAGTGTGATAATTCTTATGAGAATGATGTTTCTTTCTCCAATCCCCAAAGAGATGGAGCATGCTGAAAAATTAAAAAACTCAAGCTACTTTTTCTAGTAAGAGGAGAAAGATAAAATTCTAGGATGAAAATGAGGGTGTTGAGGGTGGAAGTGGTTAATCAGTGACTAATGAAAGCCATTTTATATATAGGGAATCATATATCATACTTCTTGAAATTTTGATGTTTCATGCTACAACACTTACTTATTCCAAAACTTATTTGTTCTGCAATATTAATTAAGCAATTGTAGATAGAAAATACACCATATAAACCATATGAAAAAAACAAGACAACCAAGAACACAAGTAGACACGGAGAATTTAGGTCGAATGACAAGGGAAAAACCCATAAGGGAAAACCCAACTAGATTCTTCCTCTATTAGAAATCAAATTTTCATCAGAGATACAAAGCAAAATGAGAGGTCAAGAGAATGAGTAAGTTAAACCAAATTTCAAAAAGTTGTAGCATGAAGATCACTGGTAGCAATAATAGATGCACACACTGAATCAACCTTCCCTTCAACTGAATCAAGACTAAAACACTAAAGCATTGAATCAACCTTGGCTCACCAAGTTCTTCTTTTACTCTCCAAGTATCTCTATCACAATCTTCTTCAACTCTTTCCAACTCTTTGTCAAGTTCAAATTCTTCTTTCAAAATACAAGTAGAGAGGGGAGAAAGAATGAGACACATATATATAAGAGGAGAAATGAATCCATTCCATAAAGGAGGAGTAAATCACATGCCAAGAGGGAGAGTAACATATGCCCATTTAGAAAATGTAACTCATTCCATAAAGGAGGTACACATGCCTTTGTAACTTATGCTTTTAAGAGAGTGTGTAACATATGCATTAAAGAGTGCATAAGAGAAATATTATATGACATGCTTTAATGAGAGCGTAAGAGAGTGAGAGAGGAATCATTTATGACAATATTTTATCAAGTGTAAGAGCATTAATTAGAGCGTAAGATGAATATTCCATGCTAGTAATGAGAGTATAAGAGAACATTATTTAGAGCCATGATTGAGTGACTTGAATTTCTTTTTAATAATAATAATAGTATGATAAGAAAAATAATATAATATTGCTGATTAAGTCGAAATTGAACTATTTTTTTTTTTCTGAGTAAAGACTAAATCTATTAAGTGATGAAAATATAGTACAATCAAGCCTGGAAACAGGCTTACCAGAGAAGCTATGGAGCTGAAGGTGATAGGGAATCAACCTTGCTCCAAATAGACAGATCAGGGACAGGTCATAGAAGCATAGGATTACAAAGGAAGGTACTAATCAAAAGGCTACCCCGAAGGGTTGTTTCCTACAAATCGACCTTTTTTGCCTTTTTTCTTGCTCACTTTTATCCACCCAGTGGAGTTTGGCTGTGTCATGACAAGTTGTAGATTATTTTGTCCTGAAGGCTGATCATCCTTGTCAGAGTCTGATGGCGAAGAGAGATGGGTACGTTTCTGAGAAATCTGCTGGTTAGAGGGAGCCTCCTGGTGAGCTGAGGGGGCATCCTTCGGAATTTCCTCATTCTGTAGATCAGCTTCAATTTCCTCATCAACCTGCTCATCTGCCTCAGATTCCTCCTCCTCCGAACTCGAGAAGTCTAAATCGTCCAGTCGACGGGGTAGTTCAACAGGATTCCATCTCTTGGATTTGGGCTTACGATTCAGATTCTTCTTTTTGTCTTTGAGCTGTGAACATGTACTCTGAAGGTGCCCTGTTTGATGACAATGGCGACAGCGGAAGGCTGTGTTCTCGTAATCCAGTGGTTGAGTCCAATGGAAATCTCCAAACTTGAGATTAATTTGATCCGGCAATCCTTTGCTGATATCTATTTCTGCACATAGTCTGCCATACGTGTAGAGTCCATTATCCCTTCTTGAGGTGTCTGTAGCCAGGTATCGTCCCAAAGTGTTTCCAATAGCTAGGAAGACAGAGAAATCCCAAAAATGTGCCGGAAGATTCGGGAGCCTGACCCAAATGGGGATCTTGGAGATGACTGCTGTAGAGGGGTCGAAGTCAGGAAACCAGGGGGTTAGAAAAAGCCCAGCTGAACCCCAGAACCAAGGGCCTCCCGTTAAGGCTTTCTGGTAGTTTTCGCTTGATTCAAAAAGCACCATGAAAAAACCTTTTGAACATAAGAAGATTTTACACTTTTTAGTCCAAGAGGTATGGACCCATTGATAAAGATCTGCTGTGCGAGGCCATAAACCATTAAATCTGCAAATGAGTGCGGATTCTGCAAAGCTCTGGTAGCGGCTTTCAACCTTGGGATTAGAGAAATCGATGGAGGGAATTTCCTCTGATTTGTCTACCAGAAACGGCTTTGGAGCTTCATGTGGCTGGGATGCCTTTGAAGAGAACTGAGGTTGGGCAGTATTTTTGCGTGCTGCATCTTTGTAAGAGAAAGAAGGGGCAGAGGAGGTTTGCCCAAATGAACCACCTCTTAGACGGAAAGAAACCCCAATAGACGCGTCCTTTTGAATGCTGTAAAAAGAAAGAGGAAGGGAATGCATAAGCTGCTTACCCTTATACAGCAATCTGAGGCAGGAGGAGGGAATCCCCAGCCGGCATTCAAGTTTTTGCAGAAGATCCTGCACTAGATCTGTTGCGCAAACCCATAACATTGTCGTTTTGCCGGAAAGGTTAACTTGGATCTGGAATGCATGAGATTCTTCTGGTAGATCCAGCTGGTTGTGGCCGTTTTCCTTCCGGGGGAGCAAACCAGCAATATCTTGGCCGATCTGAATGATGAGAGCCCGATCTGCATGATCAGCTGCGGCGATCTCTAGATCTGGCCATAGCGGGGGCTGTTCTGCCTTCTGGGTGACCGGATCTGGCTGATCTTTGTCAGATCTGAGTCGAAAACCGTGTTTCGGAGAGCTGGTAAATGCCCCATATCCAAACAGAGACCATGCAAATGATGAGATCTCCTGCTCTGGTTTGTGGCCAAAGCGCCCGGATAGCTGTCCAGCCGTAACCAGAAGAACGAGTGCAGATCTGCTGTGAAGGCGTGATGATCCCGCGCTTTGCTTGCTGCGGCTGCCCTGAAGGCTGGGTTGGAACGGTGCGTGAAGGAAGTCTGCCAGAGCCTTCTCCTTTTCGTTGTGTTTGCAGAGATTGTTACAAACAACCGCTGAGGCTTCCTGTCCGCCATGGCTGTCGTAAACAACGATGGGAAAGCTGAGGGAAGAAACCCTACCCTGAGCGGCCGAGGGCGAAGATCGTATCACTTGCTGGTAATGTCCGTATAGAAGCGATGCGATCTCGATTTGAAAGCGAGAAATTGCAGCTTTCGAAGAGTTTTTAGAAGATCCGAGGCCTGCGTATGCAACCGCAGCGGAAAACCTGTCGGGATATGCCATTGCAGAGCTCTTCATTTTCTGAATGTTAACCCTCGAGTTGAGTCAACTTGGATCAATTCCTCCATAACTAATAGTTCTCAGTCCGAAATTGAACTATTAGGATTGATTGATGATCGAAATGGATTTTCCATCAAAAATACTTGAATAGCAATTGATGCAAGGTGATTTACTATTTTTGAAAATACATACTCGAGACTTTCTATTTTTAGAAATTCATCTCGGAGTTTCCAAATTTTCAACAATACTTGTATGTTTGGGAATGAGATGACATTTGTATATTAGAGACATTTTTATATTGGGCACCATATTCCATACTTCCATGTTTGGGCACGAGGTTCCATTTTGTATATTGGGCATTTTGTTCCATTTTAATAAAAATGTATTTTTGAGACAATTTTTGTGTGCGTAGCACATGTTTTATGAATTGAAGTGTTTGTTTATTTGATGTTGAAGTGCTACATGCTAGGTTGAATTTGTATATATATTGTGATGATGCAATATGACATATGGTGAAGTGACACTCTGACATGCTACATATTTGAAGATGCTTCGCTTGGGTTTTCAAGATATGTTAGTTAGGTATAGTCTTGGGGATACACATAGTTGATGTTGATACAAAACTAGCAAGATCACACCAATGTTGCACTGTAACTAGGATTCTTTAGTACTATGCGACTATTAAGTGAAATGAAAAGTATAACCTTGTGGAAATTCCCTTCCAATCTCATTATCATCCAGAAAAATGAGCGTTGTGTTTAACTTAGGGAAATTTATTTGTAATTGAATATCAATTAAATTTCCTAACATTATTCATCTAAATAGAATTTTAGATAATTCATAGAATATTATTTTGAATCATTGATTTTGTGACCCTAAAATCCTTTACACAACCAACTAAAGGAAACAACTACTTATATGCTATCACTAACTTAATTTAAAGACTAACAAAAACAATGAGGAATTGAGAGTTATATGAAACAAGATAACATATAATAGAAAATTTTCCATTTCTTATTCATACATATATCAATTTATTCTTAAAATATATACACATTCCTTCTATGAAATATGAATCTACATACATATTGTTTTCTCACCACCAAATTCAACCAATTCACCATCTTCTCTATGTTCCTCCATTCATTTCCAGCTTCACAATCTCCTTTATGTTTTGGTTTTCCTGCTACTTTTCTTCTCTTTTCTATTGAGCCTATATCCATCCTTTCTCTTAAATGTCATTTTGGAAGCTGGACAGTTGTAGCGATTCAACGACAGTTGTAGCGATTCAACTTCATCATTTGTTTCCCAATCCCATCATTATTTCCTCAAATAGGTGGCCGACTAATTTGCCATGAAGTTCTATAAGACACATGGAATCATAGCAAGCCATGATCCATGGTGTTTCAGCAATGTTTCTACACTATAGTAGCAATGGCAGAGTTACAACATTATAATACCAATGATCAAGATGCAACACTGTAACAAAAATGACGAAGTCATAACATTTAACAACAAGGAAGAGTCATAGAATTGCAATAAAAATGACAGAGTCATGGAATTGTCACAAAAATGATGGATTCACAACACTGTAACAACAATGGTGGATTTGCAACAATGTAGCAGCAGTGGTGGAGTCACAACATTATAACAACAATGGGTGAGTTTTAGCACTATAAAAGCAGTGACATAGTTGCAACACTATAATAGAAAGAGGGAGTCATGACACTATAACAATATTGTTGTTTCACCATCTATATTAGCTAAAATCAGTCCATGCATATTGATTTAAGCCAAAGATGCTCCTACATCAATCATTACCACTTATTTTTACAACTAAGAATAGGGATTTAAAAACAACGAGGTAAAAATAAAGTGTATAAAATAAAAAACTTAATCACAACAAGAAATTATTGCTTAAAAGTGTCATATATGTTTTATTATGGAAATTTTAAAACATACATTAACACTACTCTTTGTTGATTGAGTAGTAATAATTTGTAAAATTGTTTTATTTATATTTCATCATTAATTGTTTCCACACTTGAAATTAATTTTATGGATCTAGATTTCATCATATAAAAAAAACAAATCTACATTCATCATATGATGAAAGCGCTATATCTACTAATGAGCTATAAAATTCAACTACGTGCTTTCTAAAGTGTTGGGTTCTTTATTCTATAAACACATTTTCTTTCAGAGGAAAATTGAACTCTTTACAAATTGAAATATGATAAAGTGCCAGTTTTAAATCTTCTGAAGCCATCTCCATGCATTGTAGTGACATTGCCCCCTTTCAATGAAATTATTCTGCACCTTATAATACAAAACCTCATGAAAATATAACTTAAATAATTTATGTAAATATCAATAATTGACTATTATGAAAGCAAGTCCCATCACCAACTCTGGACATTGGAGTTTTGGTGTTTGGAATTGATTTGAAGTAGTCTCACCAGTGTTCAAATCTCTAGAGGGGTCACCCATAGACCCGTAGTGTAGGACGATACAAGAAAATTGAAGCAAGTACCATAACCAACTCCGACCTTTGGAGTTTTGGTGTTTGGAATCAATTTGGAGTAGTCCCACTCGTGTTCAAATCTCTGGAGGGATCACCCATACGCCTATAGTGTAGGAGGATACAAGCAATATGAAAGCAAGTCCCATCACCAACTCTGACCTTTGGAGTTTTGGTGTTTGGAATCGATTTGCAGTAATCCCACCCATGTTCCATTACTCTTTATGCAATATTTGATAATATTTATTTAACTATATTGTCTATATACATATTAACTAATAAATTGGAAATATGACATTTTACTTTAGAATTAAGAAAAAGTAATATAGCAAGAATATTAATGGCTATTCATTTAGTAACATAGTTTTTTTAGTGTTATTATTATTAACAAAATATTATAATTAAATTCATTAAATTACTTATCTTTTATAAATGTTCATCAACTATTTAATTAATATAATCATATAAAATTATTAAAATAATATAATTAAATTCAAAATGCTTAATTTTTTTTCAACTGTGGTTCATGGTCATTGATTGGGCGCTACATCCACGAGGAATAATTTGAGTAGATCAACCTGAAGGGATCTACCCGTCGGCTTATCTGGTCAGGCCTAATCCCAAAGGCATCGAGGAGATTTGACCCCATGACCTCCCAATTGGCAAAGTACTTAGCAACCAAAACTCAACCAATTGAACTATCCCTTGGTGTTAAAATGCTTATTTTTTATAAGCATTGATCAACCATTTAATTGATATGATCTCATAAATCTATTAAATTTCCAATTTTTTTTATCACCATGTTACATAATTATTTTTTTCCACTGGTTAATTATTATTTTTCAATGGTTTGTAGTGTTGTTCACATCATCGAGAGGAAGTACCTATTTTAAACCATTACTTCTTCCTCTCCAAAGTTGTCCACTTCACAAGATGTAACGTTAAAGTCTGATTAGCTTAATATTTGTAAGCTTGCCCCAACTCATTTGCCAATGTTGATGAGTACTAAATGGCACTTTTTGGATTTCAACATTGTTGTGACTCATTTGTCGATTTTATCGACTTAAACCTCGAATATAATTGAAATGCTTGAAAGCATGCTAATTATATAAAAGTTAAATGTTTGAAAGCATGCTAATTATATACAAGTTGAGAATCACTATTGATATATTTTTAGATTTTGGTATAAGTTGAAAATGAAAGGAATTGACATTTATATGAGATACTTTTGTCGACCATTATATTATTATAATTATCTAAAAAAATTTAATAAGTATATTTTAAATTATAAAATAATTTTATTAAATCAAATTAACTTAAATAATTTAAATTAATTATATAAATATTCTGGTCAACATAGCTATTGTTATTTTTCTCGATTGTAATGATAATGTATTTCTAATGAAGAATTTATATAATTTTTCCCAGCAAGAATTTTCTAAGTTTTTTTTTTTTTTATGATTATGTAACTCCATCCCATGCCATTTTGTCACATATCTTCACCGAATGCGTCTTGACTTTCCTCGCTCTGTGAAATGTAGAAATGCGGTTGGTGATACAGACGAAAAGTGTGGAGTTAGTAAGGATTATTTGTTATATTTTAGATAACAATATGGGTTAGTAAGGATTATGTGTTATATTTTATTAATTTCAAATTTAAAATTTTGTACATATACTTTAAGTCTATAAAAAAAAATTATATTTACTTTTATATTTTAAAAAAATAATAAAGAGATAAAATTGATATATTTTTTTTACTCCACCATTAATTGCTATTTTATAATTATAAGACATGAATACTTATTATTTATTTATGCAATGAATTTCTATTTTCCAAGATGATTTTTTTTTCCTTTTTTTCGCAGAGGAAAAAAAAACCCACAACTTCTCATTAACTTATGAAAAAATACATTTTTTCGATGCATTATTATGCACTTTTTGTGATTGGATCTTAATATCCAAAAAAGAGAAAACGAGCCTATAAAAAGCCCCATGATCACAAAAACTTGCCATGGCATTATGCCCTAAACCACTATAGGAGAAAAACATTTTGAAGATTTAGATGTTGAGATCATAAAAAACATTAGTGGAGAAATATATAGAGAAACCTCTTTTTGTTTGTTATTGAGAATTTTGGAGGCCATCTATGAATGGATGGTGATAGTACGCTTGTGCATTATTTTCAAATTGTTCAATGATTTTCCATGTGCCATGGGCATGTTTAGTGCCTTCTTTAGATAAGGCATCAATTGTTGAGTTCCATTCCCTGTAGATCTGGCAGTGAGATATCTGATCAAAAGAATGTTTTTAAAGGAAAATCTCTTCAAGAATAGGACATAGGGTGTAATACTGACATCTTTGAGCCTAATTGAACTAGTTAACCACATTCACATAATCTCCAAATATATGTAGAGAGTGACATTTTTTTTCAAAAGATGAACTTATTGTTAAATAAGATACAACATTTTTTTTAGTATATATTTTTTAAAATAAATTTCAATGATAATGCTCTTAATATTAATTATTTATGTATGTATAAGGAATTTTTAATACATATCTTTAAAACAAACTTTAAATAACAATAAATAATAATAATAAAAATTAAAAATAAAACTTATTAAAATAAAAAATAGATATGAATTTCTTTGCTCCGCTAGGGTTATGAAACCTTAGCCTCTACATCTGTTACCGTCAGTGTCATTATCATTGATCCCTCATGGCCAGTGCCCCATGGGAGCATACCCCCATGTGGCAAGGTGAACACCTTCCAATCCTTTGACACGAATATGAAGAAAAGGCCAAACTCAAATGACTCTCACACCCATTTTGATAAAAATTATGATAGCATCCCATCGATTGCTTTCCCGGTAGGGTTTATGAAAACCTTGTTGAAATATTCAAAAATAGCCCTCGTAGGAAAGTTTACGGGAATCTGGCCTTCCCCTAAATCTATGGAACAGTGGGTAGAATAATCCTCAAATACAATTATGAAAGGGATCTTAGGAGTTTTTGTGCTGGTGAATGGCTTCTTTTCCCTTCTCTTCAAGTTCAAAGAGGACAGGGGCATTGTTTTCAGAAACGGTCCTTCTTTATTCAAATCCAGAGGCATGTATCTAAATACATGGTCTCTGGATTTTGATCATAATGAGGACATTCCCACTGTGGTTCTAGTTTGGTTGAACCTTCCTCTATTTACCCTCTTGCTAGAGTGATGAATGTGTCAAAGAAATTGGAAATGGTCTTGGCAGATATCTAGATCACATTGAGCCAAAAGGCCAATAATTTACTTGTGCTAAGATATGCATCAAGGTTGATCTTAAAAAGGGTTTGGCTACAGAGACCATGTTAACTAAAGGAGAATGGAAGACAGAAAAATGTTGGACTATGAACAATTCCAATTTAAATGAAAATTTTGTCACAAATACATGATATTTGCCTGGGATGGCAAAAATCTCATGGATCTTCTGGATCTGGCCCTTCTCCCTCATCAGAACAACAAACCTAACTCAAAGAGAAAATGTTGGAAAGGCTAAAGGAGGATCCAATAAGAACCAATATCCAATAGGGAAAAATGTGGCATAAACCTCATCTAATCTCCTTTCTACCCTTAACTCGCAAGGGGTTGAAGAATTGACCAATCTAGTCCAGAAAAAAGGGGTGCATGAAAGAAACTTAGATCTGGAAAATAAATAACAAGGAGAGTTGTCAGAGGTGGAACCTCCTGCAGATGAGTTGGTAGTCACTCCAAGTCCAAATACTCCCTCACATAATCAATCGAGTCCCAATCTTAGAGGTGAACAAGTGATAATATAACATCAAGGGTCAGAGGCAAGTATAGGGAAGATAATAACTCACAACACTATTTGAAGGAAACCCAACTGGAGCAATGACTCCACCAGCCAAGAGCTAGACAACCCACCCAAGAATATGCAAGGGATTACAATGAGGTAAGAGAGGCCGAAGAAACTCAAAATATCAAACTCAAGAATCAGCACTAGATAACAGAGGTTCATAGAATTGTTGAAAGAAAAGAACAAGGAAGTGTCAAATAAGGTGGAGGTAAGTCAAACACCCCCAAAATAAAATGAAATTAGATTCATGGAATATAAGAGGGATGGGAAACCCTTCCAAAACCCAATCTATAAAATAAATAATCAGGAAATAAAAAACTCATATTTTATTTCTACAAGAGAAAAAATTGCCAAAAGAAGTGCTAAATCTATCAAGAAGATTTTGGAATGCATGGGAATAGCACAAAGTTCCACTGAAGCCTTTTTTGGACTAGGAATTTTTTGTTCAGTGCCTTACTTTACTTTAAAATCATCTACTAAATCTAAATTTTGGATAGCATTTTGACTAAAGCAAAGGGATACTAATGAATTAATCTCCATAATCAATGTCTATGGCCCGACCATCTACTTTGAAAAGAAAGAGTTTTAGCAATCCTTGTTAAATTTGAAGGAAGATTGTTAGCATACAAACAACATAGTGGGAGGGGGGGACTTTAGTATTACCCTTCTTTTGTTTGAAAATAGGGGTAGTAGTGTGGTTCAGGATCCTTTCCTTGAACGTATGGAGGATCTTCTCAGTGACTCGGATATGGTGGATATAGTTCCATAGAAAAAAATGTATACATGGTCAAATCGCAATAGTGGAGAGGGTGTATTGCAACAATAATTTATCGATTTCTTCTTCACAATAATTGTCTTCTTAAAGGCCTCGAATTTATATCAACCATATTATAAATATGATATTCAAATCACGAGATGATTGGGCTAGAGATTGATCCCCCTAGAGGATCTGGGCCTGATTCATTTCCGCGACAATCCTTTATGGCTATGTTAGGAAGGTGGGACTGAAGTAATTATTCAAGCTTGGTCAACGTTAAGCTATGGCTACCCATCCTTCATTTGGGAATCCAGGTTTAAAGTGGGTAAGTCAACTCTCAAGTCTTGGACCAAGTCCAAATACAAAGCCCTAGGTCAGGAAAAATCTGAATTTATTACCCTGATGGAGTTATTTCATGTCAAAAAAGATCATGGGATAGTGACAGAGACTCCATTAGATAAATTTTTAGGTCTAAAATTGGCCTCCTAAGGAGTATTATAAAATAATAGTGGAAATAATAAAACAAAATTAGAATACATCATCAAAATTTAGAGGGAAAAAAGAAAAAACTACTTTTTCAACTTATCTCCATACATTTCTAGTCCAATTTCTAGTGGGAGCACTCACTGGATGCAAAATTTAATTCCTGATCCAAGGAGTACCCATGTTGCATACCTTTGATGGACCTTGCTACATGAAAAATGAGAAATACACGGAAAAACGTTATTGTAATCAGGTTTTTCATGCATTTCTTATTTTTTGTGTAGAAGTATCCATCTAAAGTATGTAACATGGGTATTCCTTGGATTATGAATTAAATTATGCATCAAACTAATGCTACCACTCAAAAATTGATTAAAACCATAGGGAGATAAGTTGAAAACACAAGTTGAAAAATTAGGTTTTTTCTTTTATTTTTATTTTTAATCTTTCTACTTTTTACTCCAAAAATGGTAAATGATCCCCCATGATTGACATCATCATATTGAATCCTATTGGTTCTTATAAAATTGATTTTGGTTCTACATTTTTGTTTTGAGGCCAATTTTAGATCTCAAAATTTCTCTAATGCATCTCAACTTGGAGAAACAACTAAATAAGAGAATTCACATTGTTGTGAGAAAGGAAGAAGAACATTGGTACCTAAAATCCTAGAGCCTATGGTTAAAATTTGGGGACCAAAACACTTTTTTCTTCCATAAACAAGCCAAGGTGATAGATATCAATAATCGAGTCAAAGAAATAACTCCTCAAGACAGAGCCCCCGTGACTTCTTTTCAAGAAATTAAGAAAGAGGGACATTGTTATTTTAATGATATTTATACAAAAGACAAGAAGAAAGATTGAGACGGTGAAAGGGAATTTCTCTCATGTCTTTCATCTATCGTCCTTGATGATGAAAATCAACAACTTATTAGGTCCATTTAGGAGGAGGAGGTTATATATGCCATTTGGTCTCTGGATCCAAACAAAGCCCATGGACCAGATGGGTTCTCAATCATCTTTTTCAAATCATTTTGGGCCTTAATAAAAAAATATTTAATGCACAAGTTAAACTCATCCAGGACAAAGGAAAAATTGGGTGAAATTACAAACTCCTCTTTCCTCACCTTAATTCCAAAGGAGTCATGGCCTGTAAAATTTTCTCATTTTACAGCAATTTCTTTGTGTAATTCAACCTACAAAATCTTAACCAAAGTAATTTCGAGCAGATTGAGAATGGTCTTGATAAAGATTATTTCAGAAAATCAAGTGGATTTTATGTGAGAATGAAAAATCTTGGACAATATCTTCTTCGTACAAGAAGAAATCCATTCCAACAAACAACAAGGTGAACCAATCATGGTTATAAAACAGGACATGGAAAACACATTTGATTGGGTGTGTCACACCTCCTTGTTTTCATCAATGGAAAAGCTTGGTTTTTTTCTTAATTTACAAGGTGGATAAAGGCATGCATTGGTTCCCCCTAGATATAAACCTTGATAAATGGGAATCCACACTCTTTTTTCTCTACTTCTAAAGGGATAAGATAGGGATGTCCCCTATCTCCTCTCCTATACCTCTTAGTTGTCGAAAGTTTGAGCATAAATTTAGAAATTGCAGGAATGGACAGCAGAATATCTGGTCTCAAAAAAGCCAGGAATGTTAAAGATATTAATCATTCTCAATTTTTCGACAACACCCTTCTCTTTGGTGGAGCGTCCAAGATCGTGGCACTCTAGTTTAAATAATTTCTTAATCCATAGTTTAATCCTTCTAAGGGACGATGAACAAGAAAAAAAAGTCAGGTGTTTTGATCGAATTGGAGTGACAAAACATTACAGGAAATCTTGCAGGAAATTAAAATTATTGTAGGGTTAAGATGGTCTCTCTTCAAATAATTGGGTATACCAATGTTGGGATAAGGTCCTGTGGGGTCAAGTTTTGGTACTTAATTTTTGTATAATTCTAAAGTATCCACGATATGTGGAAGCGGAGCGCAAAGGTCGTAAGAGTCAAAGGGATTTTAGTCCCTCGGGTTGTTAGGAGATAAGAAGTTTTGAGACCCGCCCATGTTCTATGGACCATGGTATTGTAAAAGAAAAAGATATATATATATAAGGGTCATAGCGAGTCTAGCAGCTAACTCATTTTAGAAGATCATTTTTTTGGGTAGTAAGCTAAGGTAGGAAAGTTTGTTTCTTGTACTTAGGCGAAGGGGAAGGCTGCTGCAGTTGAGTGTGCAAAGACCTTGGTAAGTCCACAAGCTGAGTGCGTGGGCCCCTGCAATTGAGTGTGCAAAGAAGAAGAGCCTATACTTGAGAGAATACATCTAATAAAGACAGTTTTGATACATAAATTGTGCCTCTATGTATCTGTATTTACAACTGCAGCTTCTATATTTTTTCTCTATATCTAAAATGATATGAATGAATGCTTATCTTATGAGCGAAAGTAATAGATTAGTATGATTTATTGATATTATGAATGTTTAAAGAGATTCGCGAAGATATAAATGTTGTTTATGTGAATTACTATAATTATCTGTGTCAGAAGGGTTAGGGTTCACGAAGACAGAACTAAGCCCTAAAAGCCACATGAACCCATCACACAGACCTCTGGATGCAAATAATTGGTTATCTCATCCCTCAATGCTACTTTGGGTGAGACTGTAGCCTGCACTACGCTAGTTGTTGCCGAAAGGGCCAGCAGTTTACGATTTTGTTGGTTGGCGTAGCTAATTTTGAACCTGGGTAAGGGCCCATCCAACCAACAAATGGTCCCATTGCTAGGACTAGGATCTATCTGAGGAATGTCTGATAAGTCGTTCCCCAATAAGAAAGAAATTAGAAAGTGGATAGATTAGAAATTGCATGGGTTTGCAGCTCAAGAGAACATGAATCTACATCTGTCGAAGGAAGAGTGGTTGAATATATACCTATTCACAAATGAACACAAGATATTCTTCTGATCTTTCCCTTCTTTATTTCACAAGTGGCTATCCAAATTAGTGGATAGTCAGGGTACATGGAAGCTTGACGACCCTATTATGTGGACCCTAGAACAAGTGAAGCACATGGAGGCTTTAGAAAATAAAATCACACGAGCTGTCAACCACTCGATCGATAGTATTTTGGGAGGATTCATTACTGAGTTCATAATCGATACGTCCACCAGTTATAATGAGTAGAACAGAGGTTTTTCAAGGGACAAAGAGGTAAGTACATGAAATCCCTGAAAACCTGGATTAAGATGTTATTGTGTGAAAAATGGGTTATGCCTTTAAATTGATGTTTGGGACTATGCAAAGCGGGAGATCATTCAAAAGGAATGCAGATTCAGGATCTGAATATAGCCCACTATTAGGATCATATGATAGGGATGACGAAGGTAGTATTCTGAGGACCCTGTGAAGCACATTGCAAATCGTAAGCCAGGGTATCACATGGTTACCTCATCCATCCACCCCACCTCCGCCTCCACCTCTGCCTCACACACCTATACCTTCGCCTCCACCTCAAACTCCATCATTTAACATGGCTAACACAATGAATATGCTTGTGTTTAAGGGTTTGGGGACTGAAGATCTCGAGCAATTTTGGTTCATCGAGGATGTTCTATGGAAGGCACAACAGATCACTAATGATGATATGAAGAAAGTGTAGCCTGTCACAGCATTATATGATAGAGCACTGAGTTCGTATATCAAGTTTTTCTCAGGTAAACCCAACGCGACTATGCTAGAAACCCAACAAGCGTTGAACAATGAGTTTAAGAAACCCAAATCATAAGCCCAGTCAATAACGTAATTTAAATAGATTTAGTAGAGGGTAAATGAGTCCGCGTGGGACTTTGATGAATGATTGAGGTGTCTGATTCAACAGGCTAACATGAAAATTACAGATGATAAATATAGAGACTCATACATTGCTTCGCTCCTACCTCATCTAATATTATCGCTTTCGAAACAGAAAATAGGAACACAAGTTGAAGCCTTGGATATTTCCATGAGGTAGGAAGCTTCACCAATGCATGATACGAATTTGTGGGTACAACAGATTCAGTCACAACTAGCTAGCCTGCACATGGAGTTAAAGAGCCTTAAGAAGGGAAAGGAAGTCCAAATTGAGGTGCACGCGGAAGTTTGGTGCATGAAGTGTAAAGGCCATGGTCATGATAAGGAACATTGCCTAGTCTATTGGAATTACCTTATTGGGGGAGATCATGGCCCCCTGAAGCAACTAAATATCGTTGGTCCGAGTACACGAGTAACCTTATGGTGCGTTATCTGTCAAATCTTTGGGAAATATACGACTAATAATTGTCATCTATTATAGTAGTTTATGTATACTCCGTAATAGTTGTTTTTCACTTTCTATAAATTGGTCGTGCATGATGAGCACAACTGCTGGAGCTATGAACTGATGATGGAGCGGATCCCTATGTATTGGATGCATGTGGAAAATCAACCCCAAGATCAGGGCGCGAGTGCAATGTGGGGTCGATTCCAAGGCCGAGGAAGAGGATGAGGAGGAGGATATGGAAGGGGTCAAAGATAGGTTATTTGTTACAATTGTGGAGAGGCAGGTCATTTTGCATACGATTGTCAGAATCTGACGCACCCCTCCTGTCAGTATTGTCGATAGTTTGACCATGTTATAGAAGATTGCCCCGTACTAATAGTGAAGATGCAAGAAAAGAAACCTCAAACATCTATGAAGAACATCCAAATGATGAGTGTGAAGCCTCGCGAAGAGAAGCCTAGCATTAATATCATGACACGAAGTGGTATAACCACTGGAGAAGATAAAGGGAAGTAGTTGGAGGCTAAAGCATAGGTACGCAAGCCTACTAAGAAGGAAGTTTGATTTGATATAATTTGTGCAAAGGAAACCTTTATGGAAGCTAAAAAGATCTTCGTCAAAGCCTCTACATCAGGAAGTTAGGAGAAGTCTGGCAGAAACGACGGTGCATAGGATGTAGATCCTTCGCTGCTAGAAACCTTTATGAAGACTTGCATGAAGCTTTTACAGGATAGAAAGGTGGTAGAAGGGCTACAAGAACTAATTGATGATTTTACGGGTAAAATTAAAACTCCTCCATAACAACGCGCAGTGTGTAAAGTGGGAAAAAGCAAGAAGCAAATGAGTCGCGAAATGAGACTAACCACACAAATTGGAGAGTACGAAATGGATCAGGTAATTCTCAATCTAGGGTGTGATGGAAATGTTCTACCAAATAAAACATGGGAAAGAATGGGAAGACCTGTGCTGCAATGGTTTCCTATCTAGCTACGCATGGAAAATCAACAAAAGATCATTCCTATGGGGTGCCTGTATGGGGTCATGGTAGATATTGAAGGAGTGAGTGCCCTAGTTGACTTTGAAGTGATCACGATAGTTGACAATAGTAACCCTTACCCTAGACTACTAGGCATTAATTGGGCCTTTGATATGGACATGATTATTAATCTTAAAAATCATAGGATGATGTTTGAAAGAAAGGAGCTCCGAGTCATTCTACCATTGGATCCAACTTAAGGTGAGTGATGTACGGAATCGGTCCACGATTATGAAGAAGCGGATGATCTTGACCAAATCTATAACATCACTACGTGCAATGAAGACTAGATTAATCCTACAATAGATGGACAAATCACATGGGATAGTGATAGCTCTTGCACTTCAGATTCTGATGAGGAGCTAGAGCATTTCCAGAACCAATTACATGGAGTATCCTCACTGCACTGTAACATGTTGATGAAATCGATGTGATGCATATCCACCGAGGTAAGGAATTTACCTTATTATGATGGGTTAGAAGATGTTAATTTTTTTTTAGATAAGTTTGAGAGGGATGTGCTAGAAGAGAATCTGTTCTAGGTGCTAGATTTGGCACTTTGAGCTATGTCTACTAGTTGCTGATGTACGCATAAGGACAACTTCACTGATTTGAAGGAATACAAGTGAATAATGAAAATGAGATTTGGGTATGCTAATACTTGTATGACAGGGAAACAAACTGGGAAGGAAATCTGTGTGAACATCTGGTGTGATGGATGAAGGCATGGGGAGAGGAACTGCAGTGGGAATGGGTTCACATCTTTTGTCACACTTTGGATACCACCCCAATGAACTAGTATCTATAAACTCAGCTGTGACATGGGACGATCGATTGGGATATCCTGAAGGAAAGTTCCTTATCGAGGTTTAGCTTTGAATATGGCTTTGAGTGTATTGATGCGGCCCTCCAAGAAATCAAAGTTGTGATCATTAAAATACCTCAAGGAATGGTAGCATGGGTTCAGCCATATTGGAATACCCTGTTGTGCCATGTGCTGGAATGTTATAATGTAACTGCAAAAGAAGGAGAAGACAAACCTAGAAACATTAATATTTCTAAGTCTAAAGGACAACGCGAGGTTGAGGGACCTAAGGTAGCAATCCTTGACATATCAAAACCTTTAAATACTAAGCAAGTAAATATTCAGTCGGACGCACAGCCGAAGTTTGCTAAGATAGGTGACTATTGGGATGAAGATATAATTGATAAGGTCATGGAACTGTTTTGCAAATACTAGGACTTGTTTCCCACCGAGTTCTCAAATCTGAAGGGGATAGTAGGGGATTTTGGCATTATGAAGATTACCTTGAAGCCAGACACGAAGCCTGTAAAGTAGTGCCCATACCAATTAAATCCCAAATATAAGGAAAAATTGTGTAAGGAGTTAGATAAAATGTTCGAGGCAGGGATCATTGAAATTGTGGAGGAATCAGACTCGATGAGTCCCATGGTAGTCCAAGAAAAGAAGTAGCAGGATGAAATTTTCATATGCGTAGACTTGAGGAAGTTGAATGATGCATGCATCCATGATCCCTTCCTGACGCCATTTACAGATGAAGTGCTGGAGAATGTTGGAGGGAAGGAAGCCTACTCATTCACTGATGGCTTCTCGGAATACCATCATATCAAGATTGTGACAGAGGATCGCAGCAAGACCACCTTCGCAATCGAATGGGGTTGTTTTCAATATACAATAATGCCTTTTGGGCTGAAGAATGCGCCTAGGATATTTTCAAGAGTAGTAATTGCGGGTTTTAAGGAATTCATCCACAAGCATTTAGAAGTCTACATTGATGACTAGATCATATTTGGGTTGGTAAAGCGCCATGTTGCTAGTCTCCGTCTTATGCTGGATACTTGTCGAAGACATCAGATCACCCTTAACCTGAAAAAGTGCATCTTTTGCATACCGTATGCAATAATGCTAGGTCATGTGGTTTGCAAGAAGTGCTTGATGGTAGACCCTACCAAGATAGATGTCATTGTTAACTTGGAGGCCCCAAAAAAAGTAAAATAGTTGCGTGTAACATTGGTCCATATAGGGTATTATAGGAAGTTTATCAAATCATACATGCAAATAACTGCGCCAATGGAGAGGCTCTTGAAGAAGGACACAACATTCTAATGGGATGAATATTTCGAAAGTAGTTTAAACATTTTGAAGGAGAAAATGGTCACCACACCCATTCAGGTGTTCCCATATTGGAAAAAGGAGTTTTGTGTTCATGTGGATGCATCCTGTATTATGCTAGGTGCGATGTTAACCCAACCAGTTGAAGGCAATATCGATCATCCTGTAGCATTTGTGAGTAGGAAATTCTCAAAGGAAGAGAAGAACTACTCGATTACAGAGCGTTAGGACTAGAAATGGTGTATGCGCTATTAGTTCCAGTCTTCACAGCCTATCACCAGGGATCAACATGAGCTCTTACTATGTCTGGTTTCGTTAGATGTTTTGCACATGATATTCAGCACAAAACATGTCACAAGTGTGTCCATCAAAAGAAGCTTGGAAAAATATTTCCAACAGTATATCACACTCCTGTAACCAACTCCCAGATTAGAAGATATGATCAAAATGAATGAGTGATTCTTGGTTATGCATGTTTTGAGGTCAGTTGTTGCACACAATGACAAGTTTAGTACAAAATCAATTTGTGAAAGAATGGTAAGGAATTTTTCAAAAGTGAAAGGGGTTTTTGACCACTACATAGCAATTAACAAAAACCTCCTTCATTTTATGCACAGGTGATACTATGTGGGAAATATGCAGTGATATTTGGAGCCTACATTTAAACAAAGCAAAATTTTCATATTTTTTACTGTTTTAGTCATTTTAGTGCGGAACCATTTTACAACAGATGGAAAGTAATTTTGAGAAACTCAAAGAGGTTTTTGTTAATACCGAGACATGTAACAAAAACCTCTTTCAGTTTATTCACAGGTGTCACGGATTGGGATACGTGACTGGATCTTTACAGCTCATTTTCACAGATTTAAATTTTTAATGATTTTCTGTTTTAGACATGATTTTGTGGAACAGATTGCGAGCAACTGGAAACGAATTTCCCAAATTTGAGATACATTTTTCTCCAAAACGACCTTACCTACAAAAACCTCTTTCATTTTTGTAACATATGCTATGGTTTAGGAGATACGAGTTCATCTTCAACACCTATTTTCAGAAATTCGGCCCAAGTTTAATGTAACTAATTCTATTTTGAAGAAAATGTTTGAGCTCAATCCCTTAGTACAAGGATGAGAAAATGTATATATTTTATGAATTTCAGAGTGTAGGGGTTGGATTTTGGTAGAAGGTTACAATTTTGAGAAAGCTTTGAGCTTCATTGTACACTCATATCAAAATTTGGCTAAGGAATTGAGACCAGGGTTTGCAGCACTCTTTGGGATCCATGTGGTAATTTGTCTTGGTACAGTGCTTTCTTTTGTAATTGTGAATTTTCTTATGTGATTGTATTCCATTATCTCTCTTATTTCTTCTCAGCTAAATCAAACAAGAGTGTAAGTAGAATCCATTGAAATTGTAGTGCTCTACTTGAGATTTGCTTTAGTCTTTTATGTTTTCTGCTGTTTGCAGAGGATCCATGAGTTTTCTTGCCCTATTCAACTCCTCACCTATCTAATCCTTCCATCTCATTCAATTTAAGTGCCAAAAACAATTTCCTACCCTTCCCCATTGAGATATCTGCAAAACTGAGCCTCAATCCCTGCACCCAAAATCTACCTTTCCATCTGAGCCAACAAAAACATCCTTTTATTCAATCAAAATTTTCACACATATACCTAGCCTAAGATTAGTATTCTTATCAGTCATCTCAAGCCCTCATCGATTATAATTTGATGAGATTGACCTGGAGAGAGCCCTCTCCCGACCTGGTAGGGCTAGCTACCAGGTTAAGCATGGTTTGATGTTGGCCCTGGATCCTACCTTCCTCAGCCTGAGGTAAATCTAGGCACTAACATGCACTACATAAATTCTGGCACTTCTGTTAGGCACACACTTCAAAATATATACAGGCCATTCTACTCTAAAATACCTGGTCACTAAGCCTGTGTTGGGGGGAATATTTGTAGATGGTTGTTGTTATTCCAAGAGAATGATTTTGAGGTGATCGTGAAGCGTAGACGCCTGAATGTTAGTCCTGATCAGCTATCCAGGATTGAGAGTGGTGATGAGCCTACAAGTTTGGAAGAAGGGTTGCCTGGTGTGCTTCTCTTTGCTATCCTCGTCGCAGATGATCACTTTGCCAATATAATTCAATTTTTGTCTATAGGAACAACCCCGAAAGGATATTCAACATAGCAGAAGAAGGAATTGGTGGTCTACACGACTGACTTCTCTATGATCGCTGGACACTTATACAAAATGGTCTCTACTGAGATATTGCGTAGATATGTCCCAGACTATGAATGGTTAAGAATTTTGGTAGAAGGACATGCAGGATTAGCGGGAGGACACTATAGTAGGAGAGAAACTGTGCAGAAGATCCTACACGCAGGACTTTGGTGGCCAACAGTGCATAAGGACTCGAAGGTGTATTGTAGGGTGTGTGATTCTTGTTAGAGGACAAGGAGACAATTGCAAAGGGACAAGTTTCCTTTAAATCCATAAATAACCTTGCAGTAGTTTGATAAATTAGCGATTGACTTTGTGGGTCTGATTCAGCCTTTGAGGAAAACGATTGGGACACGATACGTTATTACCGCAACTGAATAATTAACGCAGTGGGTGGGGGCACAACCGATAAAATATTTTAGAGAAGCTACCACTGTGAAGTTCATCTCTAAGTTTATTTTATCCCAGTTTGTCTACCCTAAAATCTTAATGAGTGATAGGGACACGCACTTCCTAAACGAAACAATTGTTGCGATTCTTAAGGAATTCTAGGTATATCATCAGAAGAGTACACCCTATCACCCTCAAGCTAATGGTACGGTAGAAGGCTTTAACAAAATCTTGGAGAGAACTTTGAAAAAGGTGTCGAACATGAAGCGAAATGACTAGGATGTGCACATACTAGTAGTGCTTTGGGCGTATAGGACCACTTGTAAGAAGTTGATAGGCCAAACCCCTTTTCGACTAGTATATGGATAGGAGGCTATAATTCCCATGGAATACATTGTGCCAAGTCTATGGATTGTAGCATTAATAGATATGGTTGATCGCGATTCTATGGGGGATTGTCTCGTGCAGCTGGTAGAATTTGAAGAAGATCATTTTCTAGCTAGATTTCATCAATAGGTGCAAAAGGCCCGTGAAAAGGAATGGCATGATCGCCATATCAAAAAACGCACCTTCAAGAATCAATATTTGGTTTTTCAATATGATATTAACTTTACAAAGTTCCCTGGCAAGTTTCAAATGCATTGGCTAGGACCCTATGTTGTTAACGAAATTACAGATGGTGGCGTAGTTGAGCTCGCAAAGATGAATGGTGAATTATTTCTTAGAAAGGTCAATGGCAATCGATTGAAGTTGTATAGGGGTGATCCTGCCCCTGCACAATGAATATATGATGGTGGGATAGTCTTAGTACTCCAGGCAAGTGCAAGGAAGTAAGGGACTATAAACCACACTGCCCAAAAGTGGGAAAGACAAAGCAAGAGGGTTGCAGGATGGATGGAAGTGAGGCACAGAGGGGAGTTGTGCTGAAGAAGATACACCACAAGGCTAGGTTCCTCATGGCCTAGCTAACAAATGACCATCGTAAGCACTATAAATGATTGGATGGAAAAATTTCCGTTGAAAGGAGCGGGAAAGACACATTTATGTAGCATATCTTTGGAAATATGCTGCCAAAGATGCATTAATGATTGGAAATTGGACGGAATAGTTGGGTTCGAATTCAAAATCATATATGAATATCATTTGTTGCCCCACATTCGAACACTTTGCTTCCTAACAGTTTGTATTGAGATTTTTCACCTTGTCGCGTGCCAAGTGCAGAACTGTACGTTTGAGCTAGATTGGGAAGAAATATTTTCACTACCAGGGTTGGCTGGCGTACCTGACTTTCTTCGAGAGAGTTTTCTATCTAGAATGACTACAACTCCCCCTGAGATGGAAGTGGTTCCATCTCTACCTGTAGGACTTCCGACTACGATGCCTAGGTATCCCAGACCTAAGCCTTCTATATCGCAACCTTTTGCATCCAAGGCGAAAGATAAGAAGCAGAAGAAACCTCAACAAGTCTTGGTGAGGCAATCACCACAGAAAAACCCCACGGAAGTCTGGCAGAAGCGGAAGATGGATTTGTCACAACAAACGATAGAGCCAATGGATTTGGCACAAGAAGAACTATGCAGAGGCATGAACTAGATTAATGCTAAGGAGGGATGCCAATTCATGTTCCACAAGAGGGACTGCTTTGTTAGAATCAAATCGTACTCAAACATGAGATCTTTTAGAGCCCCTGGATCCATCCAATGTCAAAGAGTCCACAACCTCCTTGAATTCCTATTGTATAATGCTAGAGACCAGTTGTACCATTACGCCCATATCTTGGACAACTCCCTGCAGGTCTATGTCATTCATTTCTCCTTGTTCAATATTGCATTCTTTTTGTCTTCTTCTTCATCCTCTGAAGATTTCTCTATGAACTTCTATCCTTTTGGTGTATTATATTACCTCTTCTTCTTCTTGTGATTCCTCCTTTCCTAGGGGCATGCATGTTTCAAGTGTCATGTTTGAAATCATATGTGACATCTAAATGTCATGTTTTCATAGCCTATAACTTTTGACTAATGAAATTTTTTGTATTTCAAAGTTATATTACCCATAATTCCTTTATTCTTGTAACCACCCTCCTCCCACATCTACCCAAGCAACCAGCCAGCTGGGGTAAACATGCAACGAGAGACCACTATGATTTGATTCGACCTCCTAATTCATGTTAAGAAAGTGGAACTAACGAAATCACACCATACACAAATTCAACATCAGGTTCAGGACCCTTGGGAACCAATCCAACACTTCAGATAGCTTGCCCATGGCTCTCACTGAATTTTTGGACAACTTAAGCCTCAACCTCTCTCATTTTATAGGCATGACAATGTCCAGAAACCCAAAATCACTCTCATAGGCTTGCATGCCAATGTCAAAAGACTCATTTAGTCATTGGTATACCAATGTCCTTGGGATTTGAGCCACTTTTTTGGGCCCAAAGCCCAGGCCATTGCCCAGAACTTCATGATACCTTCAAAATAGTAAAATAACATGGAAATGACAGTATTAAAGAAAATAATTGTTTAAGACATTGATTGGACCCCTACTAGCCATGAGAGGTGCTTCCTCAAACATATCACAAATATGTAAACTACATGTGTAAATAACATATATGAGCATAAGGGTCTCATACTTATCTGAGATTCTCCATAAAGCATTGATGCCTCAACACACTAACTTCCATTCCATCCATTAGGTCATAGTGTTATAGACATATTTGGGCACTGCAACCCCAATCACATATGTCCATAAACCAAGGGCTTCTAAACCCCTAAAAGTGTTGTTTCACAAGCTAAAGGAACAAGGTCAGCTGATTACATCATCTCCCAGAAGTTCTCCATGAAAAACTGCTCAGAACTGGACAACACTGGACCATACAGACTGCTCCATGCATTGCATCTCACCTATTACACACGGGGGGTGCAATACATACTAAAAACCCCTTCTGTAGGGTGTGATGAGTGAGAGTAGAAAAATGGCAGAAGTAGTTTTCTAGGTGGAAACCTAGAGAATCTTCTAGAAACTGCTCATATGACACTTGCCTCTCTGAATTCGCCTAGGGATGAGTAAGAGACCTGAAATCTCCAAGTGGAAGCAAGAACTATTAGTGAAATGACACTAATCAAAATCCCAGAAGCTGACTCACTCCCTTGTAAACATCTATGTATGGATCCCTCATCCAAGAGATCCAGAGGCTGGAATTTTGTACTTTGCAAGGAAGTGATGTTGGTTTCTCTTTGAAGACATTGCTGGGTGATCTTGCTTTGTATGAGGTGAAGAGGGCATTCATGCTGGGAGGATGATGCTGGATCAGACAACTTGGTTGTAATCCTCTCTTCTACTACTTATATCAATAAAGCTATTTGAGTTTTCCTCCATATGCTTGTATATCTCTGAATCTTGAATTTGTATATGCAATTATATGGTTAATGTACATTTGATCCTACATTATTTATGGTTATAGATCTCTATGCTTTGATGGTATTTTTCTACCTTGACTCTATAGGTGTTCTTTGAAGCGGGACAAGTGAGAAAGGAGTGGCAAAAGCTCTATCAAAGGAGAGAGGAAACAAGCAAGGAGACTAGTGAAAGATTGAGGTTGGTACTCTCTACTTCTCTTTCATCTATCTCTCATAAAGGAAAACACAAGTGACTTTAGTTTGTTTGTTTCTAAGATAGCTACCCATCTTAGTGGGACTAGCAGCTCTAAATGGACACTATTTTTCCCGATAACAAAATGGCGACTCCTCAAATCTATATATGAATCCCTCATCCAAGAGATCCAGAGGGTGGAATTTTGTATTTTGCATGGAAGTGTTGTTGGTTTCTATTTGAAGACATTGTTGGCTGATCGTGCTTCCCCATCCCAAGTGCTTATGTTATCCATCTCAAAACAACAAAATGATGCTTTGATATCAACAAGGAAAAAAGATTATGGAAATCCACAATCGTCGAACGACAAGGCTACAGATCAACCAAGTAGTTTGACAACAACTTCATCGGAAGTAGTTCCACCAATCATTATTTAATTAACAATAAAACCGCCTAAGGGAGTAGTACATAAATCGGCATTTAATCCTCATGCTCGAGCAACACAAAATTATAATATAGTGGAGGATCTTGCCCAATCGCCATCCGCTATGTCAACACTTGAAGTACTACAGAATTTCCCATCCAAAAAACAGGCTTTGTTATCAGTGATAGGTGGGATTGATCCAGCAGATTCCAATCTAGTGGCCTTTAATCATAAAGGATACGAACCTCAGTTACCAGCATAGCTCCCTTTCCTCATATAGTAAAAACCCTCAACAAAATTGTTCATCGAACAATCATTGATGAGGGGGCATCTACCTATATTATGTCAATCAGTTGCTGGAAAACTTTAGGCTCTCCATCCTTGTCACAATCATCAATGACATTAAAAATGTTCGATGGAAGAGCATACACCCGATACGGGATTTTAAGTAACTTGAAAGTTGAACTGGGGGTAAAAAAAGTAGAAATTGACATCGAAGTTATCGATGGAAACCTTGACTACAATATCCTACTGGACAGGCCCTAAATTTATGCTATGGCTATTGTTGTGTCAACATATTTTAGAAATATTTCATTCCCCTTTCAAGGTGGAATCACAATCATTAACCAACTAACCTTCCTCCCCAACAGTTCGCAAGTTACCGGAAGCATTCCATTGATCCATGGAAGCTCTATATCACTTCAAAATATTGGAGTAGGTCTCCTAAAAGACCCTTCCTTAATGGGTACTTTTGCCTTTCCGCCTCCGAGTAATCTAGCGGAAGTGGCCACAGTGGAAACTTGTCATATGATATCTTCTATATCATCAAAGGTTAAGAAGAACTCTGACAATTTTGATAGTATGGATCATCGCGAGGTATTACCCCCAAGCCCTACCATACCTACATCATTTGACGATCAATCTAGTGATGTTGTACATTATGTATTGGGGGCATTGGAACCAGATCTTTCCTTCATGACCCCTTATGAGTTGTGATCAAAGGTCGCCAGAGGATAGTTCGTTGACTAGTGTCAACCTCGTTAAAAAATGAAACAAGGCTGAGCAAAATTCCAAGTCGAGTCTTTCACTTGATCTCGTAAAGGAACCTTCATTCCATCCACCTAATTACCGTGAGTATTCTAGTGAATGTAACGAAGCTTAGGGGGCATGCACCCTTGTCTATTTTGCAGACAAACCCAGCTGTAGAGATAAGTTTCCCTGTAAGTTATGTGATCAGTCCGGGTGACCTTTCACCTTTGTCTATTTGGCGGACAAAGTGCAGGAAGTATTTTGTCTAAGTATTGATAGAAAATCATCCTGCTTAACCACAGTAAGTTTCCATATGGTTACTGAAGACTTTTTTTTATGCTGGGGGCATGCAAACCTTTTTATACAAGAAAAAATGACCAATTTCATTGTTTAGCTTTTTAGCATTTTTTTGCTTTTTAGCTTTATAGTTTGGTCATTCCTAGCTTACATAAAAAGGAACATGAGCAGTTTTACGTGAAGTTCAAGCTCGTTAAAAAATAAACCTAGCAATGAGCAAGTGTTCCCATAGAGTTTAAGCTCATTAAAAAATGAACCCCACCTTCGGTAAATAACCATTGCAATCGCATAATTGTTAGCTTTTGAACCTTGGTCATATTCTTACCATCACCTCCACTCTTTTTTAGCCGATCATACGCCTCCACTTGATTGTTTACCCCTTTTGAGGAATAGCTGCGATGAGAGATTCTATTAGCCACCTTCTTTACACTGTTGTGATTAAAAAGTTCCAAACCTTAGTTGGAACCAGTTGCTATCCAAAAACATCACTCGTTCCTCAAAAAATGAGTCTCCTTTAAGCTCTTTTCATCTGACTCATAAAATATGAAAAGATTTCTGAGCAATTGGCCTCTCCAGCTCATTAAAGCGATCAGAAGTGCCATCCCTCCTCTAGATTTTAATCTTTTTGGACCTGAGGGATTATTACACAAAAATATCAAGCGCTTCTCTTATTCGACTCGTTAAAACTATCGAAAAGTCATCCCTTTCATATTATTTTATACTTTTTCAGACTTAAGGGATTACATTACAAAAAAGGACTACTGGAGTTGCCTTTCCGTCCCTTTTTAGACTCTCTAAAATTGAAAAGGACCGAGTTATCTTTGTCGTTAAACTCGTTAAAACAATAGCGACAAACTTGTCCATGCAGACAAAAGCGAGTTTCACTGTTGCTAGGCTCGCTAAAGCATAGCGACAGGTTTGCCCGAAGGGAAAATTATAGAACAAGCATATGTTATCCTCCTCAAGCTTGACAAAAATAAAGAGGTACTGGTCAGCAATGACTGGGGAAAAAGAGAAGAAAACTTGAATAGCTTCATTGGTAGCAGGTTGCTCTTGAACATGACACTTTCACTCTGTCACCATGATTGAGTCGAGTTGGGTTATTCCGTTCACCGGTCATATCACCATTGGTCCACCGTACCATCCATTTTTGGGGTTAATGCTACCAATCCATTTCAGTGTCACTGATATGTTCAAGAGAAGTCGCTCAAAGAATTCACCAACCTAGCTAACGTCTCGTCCACTGCAATACCTTCACTCTCCATTTTTCATGACCGCCACCCTGAACCTTGTATCATCAGATCGTTTTCACCTCCACAAAATCATTTGCTCCGTTCCATGTCGTAGATGTGGGATTGATTAAGGCCCTCCTACGATGAGTCACTTCTTGTCGACATTAGCTCATTATCCAAGAATTTGACTTAGGGACAACCCTTTTAGTACTTTGAAGCTTGCATGCCTCAATGGCAAGTTTCTCACTTTCGGCGACAGGTTTACATCAATGGCCTTCGACCGAAATATTTTACGTGGTGCTCGACATCAACTCATGTATTCAAACCACCTGAATTGTACTACAGTACCTTGAGGGTCATTATCATTATCGATGATTCCTCTTGCATCTGTTAACAACTTACATCATTGGCTAGTAATCAGGGAATGTCTTTCCATGTTCAACATCAGAACATCTTTTCACATGGATCAACTTGTACTTCAGGTGAAGATTGAACGAGTTTGAAGACCCTGGATCTAGTTTCATCCATCCGGGCTACGATATATTTAGGAAAATGAAGACATCAAATGTACATCACAGCTGCACAGGCAATCATCCAAACTAAAGGATGATGGCTCTACTAGAATCATTAGTCTGCCACACAGACGATTGTCTGTCTTATGTACATGAACATGAATTTATAAAGCTGAGCATGGGAATGCCCACCTCAGCTAGATCATGAAAATATTGTGAAGTTAATGTATTGTATTGTATCTTATTACAGGTCACCTTCCAATTCGAAAAACCTCGGATCCTCATTATAAAGCATTTCTCCTGACATCAAAAGATTTACGACCTCATGCTTTAGGGGGGCAACTGTTATAGACATATTTGGGCACTGCAACCCCAATCACATATGTCCATAAACCAAGCGCTTCTAAACCCCTAAAAGTGTTGTTTCACACCCTAAAGGAACAAGGTCAGCTGATTACATCATCTCCCGAAAGTTCTCCATGAAAAAATACTCAGAACTGGTCAAAACTGGACCATACAGACTGCTCCATGCATAGGGTGCGATGCATCTCACCTATTACAGATGGGGGGTGTGATGCATACTGAAAAGCCCTTCTATAGAGTGCAATGAGTGGGAGCAGACAAATGGTAGAAGCAGTTTGCTAGGTGGAAACACAGAGAATCTTCTAGAAACTTCTCATATGACACTTGCCTCTCTGAATTTGCCCAAGGATGAGTAAGAGACCTAAAATCTCCAAGTGGAACCAAGAACTATCAGTGAAATGACACTAATCAAAATCCCAGAAGCTGACTCACTCCCCTGTAAACATCTATATATGGATCCCTCATCCAAGAGATCCAGAGGCTGGAATTTTGTATTTTGCAAGGAAGTGTTGTTGGTTCCTCCTTGAAGAAATTGTTGGGTGATCTTACTTTGTATGAGGTGAAGAGGGCTTTCATGCTAGGAGGATGATGCTGGATCAGACAGCTTGGTTGTAATACTCTCTTCTACTACTTCTATCAATAATGCTATTTGAGTTTTCCTCCATATGCTTGTATATCTCTGAATCTTGAATTTGTATATGCAATTATATGGTTAATGTACATCTGATCCTACATTATTTATGGTTATAGATCTCTATGCTTTGATGGTATTTTACTGCC
This sequence comes from Pinus tabuliformis, assembly GCA_031772625.1. Taxonomy (NCBI): domain Eukaryota; kingdom Viridiplantae; phylum Streptophyta; class Pinopsida; order Pinales; family Pinaceae; genus Pinus; species Pinus tabuliformis. The sequence goes on along the minus strand of CM062815.1, from coordinate 260,311,342 downwards.
TTGACTCTACAGGTGTTCTTTGAAGCGGGACAAGTGAGAAAGCAGTGGCGAAAGCTCTATCAAAGGTGAGAGGAAACAAGCAAGGAGACTAGCGAAAGACTGAGTTTGGTACTCTCTGCTTCTCTCTCATCTATCTCTCATAAAAGAAAACACAAGTGACTTTAGTTTGTTTGTTTCTAAGATAGCTACCTGTCTTAGTGGGACTAGCAGCTTTGATTGGACACTAGTTTTACCGATAACACATAGATACATTATTCATTCAAACACAAGTAGAAACATGATGCAAGCCATACATAGTTGTTGTCATAAAACATATACATAACTAGCATAATAGGGACAGAAATTCCAACGAACTCACCACCATATAAACCTCATATAATCTAGTATAATTCTCATAGAAATATAAGGAGAAATAACCTCTTATTGATGATGAAAAATCCAACTCGGGATGGGACTGCCACATTCCACCCAAATGTAGAATGACTTAGCCAAATCTCTCTTCATCCATTCAACCTGTTGATGCCTCTAAAATCGTTGCATCAACATCAAGGAAAACCACCCGGTCCAAACCTTAGTGCAGCTCCTTTTTCGTTTGGTGTGGTGGCTCCGACTAGATGTAATGGGACTAGTTTCCCAGTGATATATGAGTTTATGGATGATTGGTTTTTAATGTATAATGGAAGTGATAAGTGTTCTATTCTATAATGAAAAAATATACAAAGATAACTAATCTATCCTTGGTATTCTTCTAACAACGCAATTCTTGATTGTTTCTATTAAAAAATAACCATAAAGATGAATTATTCATAAAATAGAAATATGCATTCATATGATAATTACTTTGTTTAAGTAGTTAAACAAAGTAATAATAATAAAATTATCACATCGATCATAATATATCACTGACATATATATTCAAATGATAACAATTCTTAAAACATTAAGAAATGACGAGCTAAAGAATTGCTGGAGAAACATATATATATATATATATATATATATATATATATATATATATATATAGTAATGCTAAAAAGTGTTCATTCACATAGAGAAATGAAACAAAAACATGGATAATAGTACCGTATGCATTTGGATTATCCCAATGTAAACCACATTCAAATTCTACTTTCTAATTTGGGAATGCCTTCAAATGATGCAATAGTACAAATCTCATAAGAGCCTCTTTGTCAAAATGCAGAACTCTGGTCTAGTCTTTTATAAAAGAAATATATCAGAAGTATAGTAGTGCAACTTCCGAGTCAAGTCTTAATACAAATTGTAGACCCTTTACAAATACATGAAAGGGTCTTTCAATACTAATAATAACAGCAAACTATGAATGAAAATCACTATGCACTGGTATAACCAAAAGACATAAATCTAGGATTTATCTTGAAAATAGCAGTGTTGTGGCGGTCGAATGGATTCACTGTATCGACTTCTTTTCCTATGAATGCAGTTGACAGATTGCGAGCATAGGCTGCATTTCTAGTGGCTGACTCATCTTGGAGTGAAGTTGGGCTTTATAAGTGGCATCAGAGAGTTCAGAGACCATGCATTTGATTGCATCCGAGAGACTCTTCATGGCCATCTACTGATTATGAGGCTTGACAAGGAAAAACTAGAAAGTTTCCCATGTCAAGCTTTTTATTCCTCCAATCAATTTTTCCCTGTGTGTCAACTCTTGCTTCCAATGTTTTTCCAACAAATTTTCCTGTGGGAGTTTACCTGGAGAGCAATCTATGATCAGATTAGTCATATGCAAACTATTGTTTATTAATTCGATCATATTATTTGTTGCGGCTCTACATCTGGATGTGGCTCTTTCAACTTTACTTAATTGTGACTCCCATTCTGAAAACAAGATGTCCTTATGTGATTCCTGTATCTTCGGCAGATTTGCAGTTATTCCTTCTTTTGAATCTTGCCATGATAGAAAATTGGTTAATTTTTCATCTGCCTTATCTAATTCAAGCCTAGCATCTACTGATTTTTTAATCATAGATGCAAAGATATCACATAAATTGGTGGCCAATGATATATTATGATATAGAATATCCAATTGTTAGGATAAAGCCTTGGTTATTTCTAGGGATTCTATTCTGAATTCATTTACCTATGGATATCCTTTGAAGCATTCTATATGGTCTTTCATTTCTGCGATTTGTTCTTCTTTTAATTTATTCTCCTGCTCACTCAATAGCTGCAGTCTGCTCAACTCCTGAGACAAATCCTGTTGTTTATGGAGAGTCTGTTCATCAATTCTCTGCTTTTCCAGTTTTAACTGCTCTTTCAATTGTTCATTTTGCTGCCTCTGTTCTATCAACTGTTGCTTAAGCTGATCTATATCTTGTTGTTGTCCTGCCGATTTTTCTTCCAGTTGGATGATTTCTTGGTATTTTTCTCTCATCGGGTGGCTGACCTCTGAGGCCTTATCCATTGTCGCTATTGTGTAAGCTCTTACATACTGTTAAAGTTCTGTTAAATCCTCAGAGGGATTGACCTTTGCTTTCGATACCACATTCATCATCTCTTCCTGAGGAGTCAAAAGAGGAATTTGATCAATTTTCCTTTTCTTCCTTTGTCTATTAACTATAGCCCTATGCTTTAGACTATAGAAGACATCAAGTGGTGGTATTTCTTTAGTTTATAGTACAATCTCTTCAGTGGGATTTTCAAGAATAATCTCTATGTCTTGCTGAAACTTGGGTGGGCCGCTTATTCCTACAATCAAAACTATGTTGACTTCTAGCTTTTGCACCGTAGCCACTTCTAGTGTAGTGAACTCTTGGGATTTATTGGGGTTGCTGATGATCGAATCAAATTGTTCCCATTCCTTGATTAACTTGGGAGCAATATTAATATCCATAATGGGTTCACTAGTTCCTTCTTGCTTCTGCTCCCTTTCTAGAGTCTTCTCCTTCTCAGGAATTTTCTCCTCACTGTGGCCTTGTGGTTGTACAATAGAGGTTGTATTTAATAAGTCCAGAGGTAGTGTTTCCAATCTCTATGCCTTGAAATTATAAAATTCCTCTAGTCCCAATTTGATTTTGGCCAAATGTTTTACTTGAGAAAATACTTCTGCTGAAACAAACAAATCATCGAAGCTATCCTTCTCATGATCAAATTTAGTGATTTTGGCCTGAGAAGTAACATTGTAGGCAACTGATCTAGGATCGTACTGCCTTTTTGGGATGATTACGAGTTTTAACAGTTTTATTTTCTCATCTTCCTTCTATGAATGTTTGAAATCATGCAGGGTAAATGTGCCACATCAAAGGGGAAATGTTGGCCTCATGTGCCTTTTAGAATCCCTAAGAGTCCTTGACATCCCTTCAACTGTTATTTGATGTGCTAATTCTCTGGCCAGCAGTTTATCAGGGATATACAGGGGAAGGACATGTGGGTTGGAAAGGCTGCCAAAAAGTCTTATGTAGGTGAACCTCTCTTCACCAAACCAACTCCAATTGTAGTTAATTCGACTAATGCTTCCTCGGATAACCTAGGAGCAGGCTTATTGAATATGGCATAATACACGGGAAGGATAAAACCATGATAAATTCTATATAGATGGTTTTTGTAATGGGCTTTCCACAACTCCTTATGATAAATGTGAATGGGATTGGGATCCTGCGAAGTCCATTTCCTTCCAAGAATGGGGTATTTGGAATTAAAATAAATGGTGTCCATAATATAAGCACTCGTATAAAATGGGGGTATTACCCGAGTGGTCACAAACCTGTTTTTCCTATATTCAAGTATCTAGTTGGCCATTTTATCAGACAAAATGGTCACTCAATCCATGATATAGCCATTAATTGCAACCTCCATTAATGGTACCATCTCTATAGAAAACTTAGCAGAATCATGGACTCCAAAGAGTCTGCACATCATTGCACCAGCATAATAATAAGTAGAGGCCAACGAATCTATGGAGTACATACCTAATGATTCATGTTTGCGTTTGGTCGGAAAATGCCTCCATTGTCTGATAGGATCCGGTTCGATGGAATTTTCTTTGGAAAAAGCCTCCAGGAATGCTTTTTTATATCTCTTGTCAGGTTTAGACAAATGGTACATTGCTTGGATATCTTCTACTCTGAATGACTCAAACATTCTTCCATCAGTTGTAAAGAAATTTCTGTTTGTAATATTGATGCTCTCAATAACCCATATGATGACGTCATTATAAGGTAGCACTTTGGCATGGGCTGCTATTCTATGAAGATAAGAGCTGGCCAAATCTCTGAGAGTATTTTCTGACTTACTCATAGAATCTGTTATTGCCTCTTCTTCAATTTCCTCCAGATCCTCAGCCTCTAGCAAATTATAGATACCTTCCTAGGATGCCTTGCCTAAACCAAGGCAAGTAGTATCATATATTAACACTTTCTTCACTTGTTCTTCCTTGGCTACGATGAGGGCCTTAGGTTTCTTGGATTTCTTCATCATATTCACTAGATTCATCAAGTTAAAGGTGCTCTGTGCAAACAAAAAAAGAACATAACAGAGAAATAAACCCACTCAAAGCCAATGCAAAATCAAAAGAGTTATGGTAATTCAAGCATGATAAGTAAAATGAAATCAAATACTACCACGGATGAAATCCTCAAGGACTCAACCTTAACTGCTATATTAATGACTTCCATAAATACTAATCGTGAAAAATAAATGTAATAATGATGTGTCACATCGCACATATGAATAATAGTTTTTTAACATGGATCCCTTGGTTTTCCCAATCAGTGATTAGTGAAAAATCGCATATTGGAGATCGGGAGGTTCATAGGCCAAGGTTAAAGGTTTTCCATTAGTAGCCCTGATTGCGATAAAGGTGAGAAGTATCATTAGGTGTCGGGATAATTAGTAAATTTTTTATTTCTTGTTTATTATTAATTTAAGGGTTACACCCGCTAATATACACTTTAAAGGCCTTTTCTCGAAAAGCGCACTTTCCTTTATGATATCATATCACCGAATTCGAAAGGGGCTTTTGTTATGTGTAACATGGTATGTGCGATGGCCGATTGAGATTGTGTTATCGCATTGGGGGTTTGGTATATACCTTTGGGATGCTTCTTTGTTCAACTTTGTGATTTGCAATCTCCGATAGCATTATCGCATCAGAGATCTGCTTATGAGAGCATCTCACTAATAAAAGATATGACATATTATATTACATTTGTTTTACAAAAGGTTTTGGATACTATTTCTATCAGATCAGACCTTTTGATAAGAATTTACATGTGTTATGTCATTAAATCCAAGCTTGTGATTATTATTGAATTTAATAATTCTTAAAAAGGGGACCCATTTCATTAAAGTTTTGAATAAAATTTTCAAAATAGGGGGTTGTTGTATAGCACACAAATTGGCGATTCACTAGGAGAAACAGTTATCTCTGAGAAAATAATGCAATATCTACAACTTTCTAAATTTGGAAACCCTTTAGGATAAAGAAAAAAATCTAAGAATAGTTAGATAAAAATTAACTCTGAATATAATGAAAATTATTTTTGTAATTTCTTTTCCAATCTTAAAAATAAAAACATTATGGGTTTATTCAAGCCTTGATTGGTTGGTATAGATAAAGCAGGGGAGATTCTCCAACTTAGCTTTAAAGATTACTCAGTTGTCACAGGTAGTGCCTCTGCTGCTAGCAAACGTTTATAGTCTCGACAGGGTTACCTTTTAACCATTCAATCATTCATTATCCCATCCATCTCAGAGTATAACTTTTAAGAGCTAATCCAAAAAGATATGTTTACACATATTTTTTCCTTTTTGTATTTTATTTCTTTTAAAAGATAAAAAGCCATTGTCCTGGTTTGGTGGCCAGCTGTTGACAATGCCATTCACTGGTTGTAATTAAACTAAACAAGCTGGCTCGTGATGAGACCCCTTGTCTTATAATTATAAGCCATTACCCTGTTTTGATATGCAGTATTGGCAATGTCAGTTTAATTAGTTCCCTATGATCATGGTAAGCAGGCTCGTAATGAGACCTCTTATCTTTTTATTTCAAACATATTTTAGAATTACACTCTGAAAAATCACAATCTTTGTGGATGGGGTGAATGACTTACTCGTTAAGAGTGTATGGATGACAATTTAAGAGTTGTAGATGCTAAGTTTGGAAAAAAATTTTCTTTCTTACAAATAACCTCACTTGGCTATTTAAACTTGAAATGATTTACAGTATTTTTAAGGCTTCTAAAGGCTTTACAAATTTAAAAGAGGTTTTCAAAGTTCTATTTTTATTTAACTTTCTAGAACTGTAGTCTTTTCTTTAAAGGCTTCTAGCTATCAAAAGTAAGTATTTACACTATTTTCTTAAATAAATTTCATAATAGCAAAAGGTCAATGGAAGGCTATTCACAACCTTATTTCCTAAATATAGAAATTCAAACAAACAAAACTGCAAATTGAATATTTACAAGTAAGAAGGGGTTACCTCCTTAAGTAAATAATTTTTTAAGATAAGCCCATTGACAGGAAGAGAATCCCTCTTTCCTGATAGATCTTGCAATATGAATGTTGATGGGCCTATCTTCTCGATGATTTGAAATGGTCATAGCCACATCTTCTGAAATTTAGTGTGTTTACCTTTATCTTCATGCACTTTGTCCCATTTAGAAACAAGGTCACCAATTTGTAAAAATTTTGGGTCGGTAGAATTTGTATCAAAAGAAGATTTAATAATATGTTGATGTTTTGCATGGGTAATTCTAGCTTTTTCCCTTTCTTCTTCTAATTTAAGGATTTGATCATATCTTAATTGAATGGAAGAGGAGGGATTTTCCTCAATAAACTGTACTAGGGCCAGAGATGGGAGTGCTAAGTTTGTTGGTATAACAACCTCTTTCCCATATACTAAATTGAATGGAGAAGTACCTATTGAGGCCTTTTGTGTTATGCGGTCTGCCCATAATGCAAATATCAAAGACTTGTGCCAATTCTTTTGATTCTGGTCAACAGTTCTCTTAATGATTTTGATCAGATTTTTGTTGGTTGATTCTGCTAAGCCATTACCCTGAGGATAGTATTTTGCAGAATATTTCAATTTAAATCCTCTTTTAATAGTAAATTCAAGTATGGTATTTCCAGAAAAATAAGATTCATTATCAAAAATGAGAGCATTAGGTACGCCAAACGTGGTAATGATGAATCGATATATGAATTCAATAATTGCCTTAGAGTTGGCTACCTTCAAATGAATTGCATCTACCCACTTTGTAAAGTAATCAGTGGCTGTAAGGATATATCTATGTAGCTTGGAGGAATGTGGAACAATTTCTCCTATGATATCCAGTCCCCATTATTCAAATGGTTGTTCAATGTTGACTGGTTGCAAAGGAAAGGCTGGCTTTCTTTGTCTTCCACTGGTAGTTTGGCATGTTTTGCATTTCCTTACATATTCATGGGCGTCTTTGAATAAAGTGGGCCAATAATAACCAGCATGTATTATTTTGTGAGCTATTGTGTCACCTCCAAAATGTCCACCCGCTAGACCATCATGTAATACCTGCAAGACCTTTTGTGATTTAGTTTTTTCAAGGAATCTTAACAAAACCGAATCATAATTACTTCTAAAAAACACATCATCAATAACCTCGAAGTGTTTTGCTTTCAGTCTTAAGGCACGTTTGTTTTTGTAAGAGAGATTAGAAGGAGCATATCCATTTTCAAATAAAATAACAAATCCACATATTGAGATTCAGGGTTGATGATACTTATCTCATTGATTTCCTCAATATTGTTTGAACCTTTATGTTCCTGAATGTTAGAAGCTCCTGCTAACAACCTGAAAAAACCTTGACCTTTTACAAGTTTTGCTGGTTTAACATCTAAATCATATTCTTGTAACACTGTAACCCAGTTGGCCCTTTTCTCTCCCACTTCCCTTTGGACTAGTAATTGTCTCACTGCCGAGAATGGGACTATTACTTTTGTATGATTCTTTAGGAGGAATGGCCTAAAGTGTTTAATAGATTTAAAAACAACGAAGGCTTACTTTTATACTTCAGAATAATTAAGTTTAGCACCTTGAAGATTTGAACTAAAAAAGGATATGGATGCGTCAATGTTTTGATCATTGATTTGTGTCAACACAACTACATAAGAAGCATCGGATGCTAAATTATATAAAATAAAATGATTGGAAAAATTTGGAGTGTTTAATGCAGGAGCATTAATGATCGCCTTTTTGATGAAATCAAAAGCTTCCTTTTTGTTATACCCCCATTTGAATACCGAATTTTTCTTAATCATGGTCTGTAATGGTAAAACAATCTGTGAAAAATCAGGAACAAATCTTTTTACAAAATTTATTTGACCTAAAAATGATTGCATTTATTTTTTATTGTGTGGAAGAGGAATATCAAAAATCTCCTTGATCCTTACTGGATCGATATAAATACCATATTTGGACACAATAAATCCCAAGAGTTTACCTTGATCAAGAGTGAAAAATGATTTCTTAGGATTTAATGAAATTCCGTACCTTTTACAGCGTTCAAATATTTTCTTCAAATCATGTAAATGATTTGCTCTTTCTTGGAGAAGACAGTAATGTCATCCAAATAGAAAACAACTGACTTATTAATCAAACCCTTGAATGCTACATCCATTGCTCTCTGGATGGTAGCTCTAGCATTAATCAAACCGAAAGGCATGTTCTGGTAGGCGTATCTTCCCCATTTAGTTCTGAAGGTGGTCTTTAGTCTGTCATCTAGGTGTACCAATATTTGGTTATATCTAGAAAAACCATCCAAAAAAGACATTAATTTAGAACTAGCAATTGAATGAAGAGTCTGTTCCATAGTTGGCAGTGGGAAATTATCCTTTTGACTTGCTTTGTTAAGATTTCTAAAATCAATGCAGATCCTTATGTCACCATTTTTCTTTCTAACAGGTACTAAGTTAGAACCCCATTTTGAATTTCTAATTGGGAAAATAATCTTAGCTTTCAAGAGTTTATTCAACTCTGCTTTAATCTAACTCTCTAGATTCGGATGTATTTTCCTCAGTTTTTGCTGCACAGGTTTCCCCTCAGAAATCATTGGAATTGTATGATGTATGATAGGAGTATCATACGTTTTTAGGCCATCATAATTCCAAGAAAAAACATTTTTATATCTATTTAATAGTCTGATAAAGGCAAATATTTCTTCTAAGGTGATTCCTAATCCTAGATTAATATTTTGCGGTTTGGCCTCAGTGCCAAGATTTATTAATTCAAACCTCAAAGTAGAACTTTGAAGTTTTGAATTAGTAACTTGTTTAAACCTATCCTTGATGTCATAAAGATCTTTAAGCTTGACAACTGATTTCGGTATGGAATTCTCCTTTGGCCTTTGTTTTATTTGATGAGCATGATCATCCTCTTCAATAATATGGTCATCATAGGATTTATCATAAGTTAAAAAATCGAAATGTCTTCGTCATGATTAAATACCCACCAATTGGTGACATTGTCTGGAATTGATGGTCTAAAAATCAATTCGACTGAAAACCTATCAGGGCTGTAATCCTTGGATAGGAGGAGCTTAGAAGCAACATTGGCTAATAAATCAGCTGCTGCATTTTGAGATATAGGAATGGGAGAGATATTAAAGGCTAGAAAATGAGATATAAGGTCTTGAACCAAGGACTGATAATTCTTGAGATGTCCAGAAAGGCAATGAATAGTATTCCTTACTTGCTTCATAACAATATCGGAGTCACCAAATACTTTTAGATATTGCACTTTCAGGCCTATTGCTGTGTATAGTCCTTGAATCAATGCCTCATATTCCGCAGTATTATTTGTACACTCAAATTCTAGTCTGCAAGATAACATAGCTTTTTCCCCCTCAGGACTAACTAAAATACATCCTGCTCCCACACCGTCATTAGATTTTGACCCATAAAAATATAAAGACCAAAATACAGGCCTATCTATAGTTTTATCTACAATTTCTTCAGTGATAGTAGCACACCTTGATGTATCTGTATGAGAAAATTTTTCTATTTGTGATGTGTAACTATTGATAGAGAAAGGTGATTACTGAGCATTAAAATTGACGAAGAATGATTCGGCTGAGTAATTTCCAAGAATATTATTATTGAAAGCTATGGGCTGATTTTCCTGCTCAAACTCCGTTACAGTATGGGTCATGTGCTTCTCCTGATCGATCTTAATTTGATTTGGTTTCCCTTTATAGGGAAGCCACATATGAGACCAATCAGTAGAAATATAACCATGGAGTTTCTCAGACCAATCCCTGCTTAAAATTAACCCATAAAACTCAGGGATGTCAACAATCAATATATCAATTCTCTGAACTACTCTAGGATCAGCTGATAACCTAATGGTGACTGAATTAATCTCTCCTAATACCTGAACCTTAGTTCGATCCAACTGAACAATATGTACTGCAGATTTTTGGGGCTCAATGTTCAATTTTGAGCAAACTGATGCTAGCATTATGTTTGATGAAGCCCCTGAATCTATTAAGCAATTGTGCAGATTTCTATTGTAGATTTCATAGGTCAAGAGAAAAGGAGGAGTATGAGAATTAGATCTATCTCCAATCAAAACAACATCGGTAGCATCTACTCTATCTGATGGTGGCTTACCTGTTCCTTTAGCTGGCTTGGAGAGTACAACATTGGGAAGAGGAGAAGAAGGTACTGCATTTAACTTTTTGAGTAGCAATTTCTGTTGATGTTTAAGCTTACTAAGCTCAAATAAAGAGATATTTTCTCTAGTCTTCTTCATGTCTTCTATGATGTTGTAATCCATAGAGTCAGAGACTACTAATGTCTTGGATGATGAGGGTGGATTGGAAGATGATGGCTGATTTTGAGTAGGCAATGCTGTAGATTTATTCATTGGATTTTTATCTTTGGCAGTAGGGCTTGTAATTTTCTTCTTTTGAGTTACTTGAACAGGCACTGCAACAACTTTGCTTCTGGTACTTACTGGGAGAGCTTCCTATTCGCTTTTAATATCAGAATTGGGTAAAATGAAGTCCCACATACCATGGCATTCAACAACCACATCTTCTTCTATTTCTTCGAATGACAAAACTGTGTCTTCATCCTCATCATTACCTGGATCTAATTCTGCGTTAGATATGGCATTAGGTGGTTTTGATTCAGATATTTTGAAATTCCTAAATGGCTTTTAGTGGAGGTTTCAGCTACCTATTTCTTTATTTCTACCATTTCATTAGACATAGTTTTAAAAAAAAAAATTCAAACCCTCCATATCATATGGATCTTTAGCCACTTTCTTCATAGAATCATCCTTAAAAGTAACTTTTTTGGACTTTCTCTCCTCAAGAGCAGTTTTCTTTTCTAAACTGATTATACATTTCTCAACAGTGATTGCTTCTTTCATATTCTCTGCTAAAGTAGGATTTGCATCTCTATCAACGAATATTGCTATATTTGAAGGTAAGGCATAAATATACCATTTGCTTCGAACTTCTTCACTAGTCTTAGATGTAGCAAGAATTTTATTTAATAGTTCATTAAATCGCGAGTTGAAATCTTTAATAGGTTCTCTAGATTCTATTTTAAGATTGGAGATATCATTGATTAATGTCATTGTGGATCTATCATCTCCGAATTTAGTCAAAAACTACTCTTGGAAAGCATTCGAAATAATAATGGATCCTACTAGTAACGAAAAATACCATGATCGAGCTACTCCTTGTAAGGTATATGGGAAAATTCTCACAACATCATCTTCTTCTATCACTCCATTTAAGTTTATTGACAACATAAAGTTGTTTATGTGTTCTTTTGCCAGTATTCCAATATCTGGATTAAACTTTGGCAACCATTTTTCGGGATGGGTCGGTAATTGACTTAAGGGAGCAAGCATTGCAACTGCCCCTGGATTTGTCCATGGCCTTGGTTGAGGTTGATTGTGTGCCATTGTGCTAATAGCAGAAGAAAGTGAGGATGCAGTTACAAGTGGTTGGGAAGAGGATGTTGAAGTACCTGTACCTTGTTGGACAATGATATGAAGTTGGGGAGTGGATGGTTGACTTTGCAATGGATTGGATGATATGGATGATGATGATGAAAGAGTCAGACTCTTCAGGTGTCTTCCTAGCTCTTTCCTTTTAGGCAGAGGAAACTCTATTGGTTCAATATCAAGATTTTCACTCTGTAATCTCGTAAGAGGATGAGAAGGAATGTATTGTGAAGTCACACTAACCTGGGATAATTTAGAATTTTCCTATGATATTGAAAACCCTTGAAGTTTGTGAATTAATGACTAAACCTCAGGGGGTTCAAGAGTGGATTTGTTTGATATGTTCAAGTCTTCAGTAGTGGTTACTATCTTTTCAACATCTTGCTTTGAAATTGGAGATTTAGAATGGGAGGGAGAGGTTGGAGAAGATAATGACGGAGATTTACTCTCGGAACGGACTATGGATTTTGATTTGCTTGCCATTCACAGTTCATGCCCTCCTTCTAGCACCAAAAATGTTGATGCCTCTAAAATCACTGCATCAAGATGGGGGAAAACCACCTAGTCGGGACCTTAGTGCAACTCCTTTTCTGTTTGGTGTGGTGGCTCTAACTGGATGTAATGGGACCAGTTTCCCAGTGATATATGAGTTGATGGGTGATTGGTTTGTAATGTATAACGAAAGTGATAAGTGTTCTATTCTACAATGCAAAAATATACAAAGATAATTAATCTATCATGGGTATTCTTCTAACAACACGATTCTTTATTGTTTCTATTAACAAATAAACATAAAGATGAATTATTCATAAAATAGAAATATGCATTCATATGATAATTACTTTGTTTAAGTAGTTAAACAAAGTAATAATAATAACATTATCACATCGATCATAATATATCACTGACATATATATTCAAATGATAACAATTCTTAAAACATTCAGAAATGACAAGCTAAAGAATTGCTGGCGAAACATATATATATATGTGTGTGTGTGTGTATATACATACATATATATATATATATATATATATATATATATATATATATATATATATGGATAATAGCAATGTTGGAAAATGTTCATTCACATAGAGAAATGAAACAAAAATAGGGATAATAGTACCGTATGCATTTGGATTCTCCCGATGTAAACAACATTCAAATTCTGATTTCTAATTTGAGAATGCCTTCAAAATACGCAATAGTGAAAATATCATAAGAGCCTCTTTGTCAAAATGCAGAACTCTGGTCTAGTATTTTATAAAAAAATATATCAGAAGCACAGTAGTGCAACTTCCGAGTCAAGTCTTAATACAAATTGTGGACCCTTTCCAAATACATGAAAGGGTCTTTAAATACTAATAATGACAATGAACTATGAATGAAAATCGCTATGCGCTGGTATAACCAAAACACTTATAAATCTGGGATTTATCTTGAAAACAGTAGTGTTGTGGTGGTCAAATGGATTCACTGTATCGACTTCTTTTCCTATGATTGTAGTTGATAGATTGCGAGCATAGGTTGGATTTCCGGTGGCTAACTCATCTTGGAGTGAATTTGGGTTGTATAGATGGCATCAGAGAGTTCGTAGACCATGCAATTGATTTCAGTTGAGAGACACTTCATGGTCGTTTGCTGACTATGAGGCTTGACAAGGAAAAACCAGAAGGTTTCCCAGGTCAAGCTTTGTATTCCTCCGATCAATTTTTCCCTGTGTATCAGTTCTTGCTTCTAATGTTGTTTCAACAACTTTTCCTGTGGAAGTTTACCTGGAGAGAAATCTGTGATCAGATTAGTCATATGCAAACTATTATTTATTAATTCTATCAACTTATTTGTTGCAGCTCTGCATGTGCGTGTGGCTCTTTCAGCTTTCCTTAATTAGGACTCCCATTTAGAAAACAAGATGTCCTTATGTGATTCTTGTACCTACAATAGATTTGCAACTATTCCTTCTTTTGAATCTTGCCATGATAGAAAATTGGTTAATTTTTCATCTGCCTTATCTAATTCAAGCCTAGCATCTACTGATTTTTTAATCATAGATGCCGAGATATCACATAAGGTGGTGGCCAATGCTATATTATGACATAGAATATCCATTTGTTAGGATAAAGCCTTGGTTATTTCTAGGGCTTCTGTTCTGAATTCATTTACCTGTGGATATCCTTTGAACCGTTCTATCTGGTCTTTCATTTGCGTGATTTGTTCTTCTTTTAATTTCTTCTCCCGCTCACTCAACAGTTGCAGTCTGGTCAACTCCTGGGACAAATCCTGTTGTTTATGGAGAGTCTGTTCATCAATTCTTTGCTTTCCTAGTTTTAACTGCTCGTTCAATTGTTCATTTTGTTGCCTCTGTTCTATTAACTGCGGCTTAAGCTGATCTATCTTTTGTTGTTGTCTTGCCAATTGTGCTTCCAGTTGGATGATTTCCTGGTATTTTTCTCTCATTAGGTGGGTGACCTCTGAAGCCTTATCCACTATCACTGTTGTGTAAGCTCCTACATACAATGACAGTTTTGTTAAATTCTTGTTGGGATTGACCTATGGTTTCCATACCACGTTCATCATCTTTGCCTGAGGAGTCAAAAGAGGACTTTGATCAATTTTCCCCTTCTTCCTTTGTCTTTTAACTATAGCCCTATGCTTTGGACTATAGAAGACATGAAGTGGTGGTATTTCTTCAGTTTGCAGTACAATCTCCTCAGTGGGATTTTTAGTAATAATCTCTATGTCTTACTGAAACCTGGGTGGGCTTCTTGTTCCTATAATCGGAATAGTGTTGACTTCTAGATTTTGCATCGTTGCCACTTCTGGTGTAGTGAACTCTTGGGATTTATCGAGGTTGTTGATGATCGAATCAAACTATTCCCATTCCTTGATTAACTTGGGATCAATATTAATATCCGTAAGGGGTTCACTAGTTCGTTCCTGCTTCTACTTCCTTTCTGGAGTCTTCCCCTTCTCAAGAATTTTCTCCTCACTGTGGCCTTGTGGTTGTATGATAGAGGTTGTATTTATTAAGTCCAGAGGTAGTGTTTCCAATCTCTATGCCCTGAACTTATAAAATTCCTCTAGTCCTTCCACTCCCAGTTTGGTTTTTGCCAAATGGTTGACTTGAGAAAATACTTCTGCTGAAACAAAAAAATCATCGAAGCTATCCTTCTCATGATCAAATTTAGCGATTTTGGCCTGAGAAGTAACATTGTAGGCAACTAATCTAGAATCGTAAGGCCTTTTTGGGATGATTGTGAGTTTTAACAACTTTATTTTCTTCGCTTCCTTCTCTGCATGTTTGAAATCATGCAGGGTAAAAGTGCCGCATCGAAGGGGAAATGTTGGCCACATGTGCTTTTTAGAATCCCTAAGATTCCTTGACATCCCTTCAACTGTTATTTGATGTGTTAATTCTCTGGCCAGAAGTTTATCAGAGATATACAGGGGAAGGACATGTGGGTTGGTAAGGCTACTAAAAAGTCTTATGTAGGTGAACCTCTCTTCACCACACCAACTCCCGATGGCAGTTAGGTCGACTGATGCTTCCTCAGATAACCTAGGAGCAGGCTTATTGAATATGGCATAATACACGGGAAGGATAAAACCATGACAAATTCTATACAGGTGGTTTTTGTAATGGGCTTTGCACAACTCCTTATGATAAATGTGAATATGATCGGGATCCTATGGAGTCCATTTCCATCAAAGAATGGGGTATTCATAATTTTTTTTTTTTTCTACGTAAAGACTAAGCTAATATATTAAGAAAAAAGGAAAATATTTACATAGAGGAACTGGCCTCTGAGGATGTATAGAGACACCCTCCATCTGAAAAGCATTGCAGGTGCATAAGGCTGCCTGATTACAGAGATAGATACAATAGAGATAAGCATGGACAACTCAGCAGCCTGTAGTCCTCTGACTTACAAGAGAAATTCCTCCAAAAAGAACAACCGCAGCATAATTATGAAACCAAAGAGCCTGTGCATGTCTCTCGCACCTTGCTGCTGATATCATTGTGGCATTAGAGGGTAGGAAGACAGGTGATTCCAGAGATCTGGACACCCTGCGAAATCTGGGCATTCCACTACCCCTAAAGCAAAACTTGACATCTCTGAAAGAAAGAGACCCCTCCAAAACTCCAAAATTTGATCATAGTGCAGCAACAAAAACAGTAGTTTTAGCCTTCGAAGGCTCACCTTATGCGTTGTTGTCAGAATCTGGAAGATTTGCATCTTCGTTCACTGGCTGGCGGGAACCCGGAAGGAATTCTGGCGGTTGAAGCAGACCCGGAACACGAGCAAGCTCCTCAGGATTGACAACGCCTGGAGGAGGATTAGCATTGCCAAAATCCGCCCTCTCTGGTGTCATCCCAGCCTGAGCCAGCTCCCCAACATCTTCCTCCTGACTGTCAGAGTCTTCCTCATCCTCCTCTGTCGCAATGACAGTGATCAGCAGAGACACTTTAGAGCGATTTTTCCGACATCTGAATGTGAAGCTGGAAGTGTGCATTTGACTATCTTGCGGGTCCGATTCCTCAGAAGGAGAAGACGGAGGCTCTACCATAGCCAATGGTTGAACTTCCCGTGCTTGGACCTCCTCCCTTCTGCGAATACCCCAGACCCCTCCTCTTCGCGGGACTCCACGCTGTCTCGGCGCCATGAGCTGTGATGCTTGAGGGCTATGAACAGTATGAAGCCGAGATTGCCCAAACCGCACTTGAACGCCCTGAACCACCCCAATGGAAGGCTGAACCCGATAATGAATTCTCACTGCAGATTTCTCCGTCTTAAAACGATGGAGCATCCACTGAGCAAAGGTATGGCCTCTGCCCCTTCTCACATTTCCAGAACTCGCACCTTCTCCTCTTTGCTCAGAGCAGAGCAATATAATACCGCTCATATACCCAATCTGGAGCATAGAAACATTAATGTAATTCCCTGAGCGCCATTCTCTGGAAACCTCCATTCCGAAACCCAACCAAAATGCGTACAGAACAATTACATTCCCTCGCGCGAACCCATCGCCCCTCTGCCATGACGTTCCCTCGGCCTTTAATATCATTAACTCTTGGCAGAGCCACCTGGTATGGCCGTCCTGCCAAGTTTCATTGTCATGCCAGCTGCCCATTGCTGGTAGTCGAATTGCCACCCGCATCCGGGTAATGGGGTATTCATAATTAAAACAAATGGTGTCCATAATATAAGCACTCGTATAAAATGGGGGTATTACCCGAGTGGTCACAAACCTGTTTTTCCTATAGTCAAGTATCTGGTTGGCCATTTTATTAGACAAAATGGTCGCCCAATCCATGATATAGCCATTAATTGCAGCCTCCGTTAATGGAACCATCTCTATATAAAACTTAGCAGAATCATGGACTCCGAAGAGTCTGCACATCATTGCACCAGCATAACAATAAGGAGAGGCCAATGAATCTACAGTGTACATACCTAATGAATCATGTTTGTGTTTATTCAGAAAATTCCTCCATTGTCTGATAGGATCTGATTCGATGGCGTTTTCTTTGGGAAAGCCTCTAGGAATGCTTTGTTATATCTCTTCTCAGGTTTAGGCAAATGGTACATTGCTTAGATATCTTCTTCTCTGAACGACCCAAAAATTCTTCCATCTGTTGTAAAGAAAGTTCTATCTGTAATATTGATTCTCTCAATAACCCATCTGACGACGTCATTATAAGGTAGCACTTTGGCACAGGCTACTATTCTATGAAGATAGGAGAAGGCCAAATATCTAAGAGTATTTGCTGACTTACTTGTAGAATCTGATGTTGCCTCTTCTTCAATTTTCTCCTGATCCTCAACCTGTAGCAAATTATAGATACTTTACTAGGATGCCTTGCCTAAACTAAGGCAAGTAGTATCAGATATTAACACTTTCTTCACTGGTTCTTCCTTGGCTACGACGGAGGCCTTGGGTTTCTTGGATTTATTCATCATCTTTACTGGATTCATCAACTCAGAGGTGCTCTGTGCAAACAACAAAAGAACGTAACAAATAAATAAACCCGCTCAAAGCCAATGCGAAATGAAAAGAGTTATGGTAATTCAAGCATGATAAGTAAAATGAAATCAAGTATTACCACGGATGAGATCCTTGAAGGACTCAACCTTAACTGCTATATTAATGACTTCCATAACTACCAATCGTGATAAATAAATGTAATAATGATGTGTCACATCGCACATATGAATAATAGTTTTTTAACATGGATCCCTTGGTTTTCCCGATCAGCGATCAGCGAAAACTTGCATATCGGAGATTGGGAGGTTCATAGGCCAAGCTTAATCGTTTTCCATTGGTAGCCCCAATTGTGATAAAGGTGAGAAGTACCATTAGGTGGCGTGATAATCAGTAAATTGTTTATTTCTCATTTATTATTAATTTAAGGGTTACACCCGCTAATATACACTTTAATGGCCTTTTCTCAAAAAGTGCACTTTCCTTTATGATATTGCGTCGGCGAATTCGAAAGGGGCTTTCGTTATGTGTAACATGGTATGTGTGATGGCCGATTATGATTGTGTTATCGCATCGAGGGTTTGGTATAGACCTTTGGGATGCTTCTTTGTTCAACTTTGCGATTTGCGATCTCCGATAGTATTATCGCATCAAAGATCTGCTTATGATAGCATCTCACTAATAAAGGATATGACATATTATATTACATTTGTTTTACAAAAGGTTTTGGATACTATTTCCATCAAATCAGACCTTTTGATAAGAATTTACATGTGTTATGTGATTAAATCCAAGATTGTGATTATTATTGAATTATTGAATTTAACTAATTCTTAAAAAGGGGGCCCATTTCATTAAAGTTTTAAATAAAAATTTTGAAATGGGGGGTTGTTGTATAGCACAACACAACCCTATGCCATATTCCAAGAACAAATGTAGGATTTCATAGAACACGTCAATAAAAAATCCTCCAGGGCTTCTAGAGTCCATCCACGTCAACCCATCAAATAGTGATTCCACCTCATGGATGTACATCACAAAACCATCATCGGATTGGTCTCCATCGAAGCCTTCAAGGGCTTCCACAGAATTTGTTCCAACCTGGCTTCCTCGACTAATAACTCAACCCGCCCCTATCCCTAGACTCCAGAGCATTTGTCCAACTAAGGCTCTAGGACTAGCAACTCAACCCACAACATTTTCCAGGCTTCTAAAGAATTTGTCCAACCTGGGCTTCTAGGACTAGTAACTCAACCCACCAAGGGCTTCCAGAGCATTTCTCCAAATAAGGCTTCCACGACTAGTAACTCAACCCAAGCTGTTACAAGACTTCCAGAGCATTTTTCCAACCAAGGCTACGGAACTAGTAACTCAACCCAAGTCATTACAGGGCTTCTAGAGTGTTTTTCCAGCCAAGGCCCAAGGAACTAGTAACTCAACCCAAGTTAAAGGAAACATAAGAACCAACCAAAACAAACAATGAAATAAACCCACAATATCCATGGCTATCCAGGACATGGCAAGGCTAGAAAAATCCATTATCAATCCCAACCATCCTCCATGCCAATGACAGATCATAACCAAGAAACCACATGCATGTGCCATGCATGCCAAAACTAGTGAGGAAAACATACATGCAACTAGATACCTGCAAAAAAATATGATGTAGCTTCTAATCACAATGCCCTTTTGCGCTTTCCTTCTCTTGCTTTGCCTTCTTGCTCCAAGAATCTAAGTATGCAAAACCCTCCAAGGGTGCTCCAAGAAAACTCAAAGTCTCCAAGAATATGTGAGAGAGAGAGAGAATAGAAGAGAACTCCACCAAAACCTGTTAAAAGCTAGATCCAAGAGCTTACACTAACCAAGAGCTTTCCAACTGATCCTCAAAAGTATCTTTTATTAATGAGGCCTCTATTTTCTTCCTTTTCCATTATTTTCCTTCATTTTTCTCCTCACATGCAACCTGTGACCTTTCACCTTCCTTTTCTCACAATGTTCATTATTTTAATAAATAAATGTGCCAAAATGCCTTTTTTCTTTTCCAAAGCCTTAGTCATTTCCTTTGCCAATTTTTTTATCCATAATAAACTTAGTCAACACACACACTAGGATGTTTTTCCCAGCAATCAGCTTGGAATACATGTCCCATCATCTGTGGTCTTATATATTTTTACATGTGTTTTCAACTAGGGTTATTAGAGAACCCTCTTCATTGGGGGAACAATGTCCTCAGTATTCAATGACACCTATAACCAACAAGACTACTAAAAATAAAACATACTCCACATGGAGATTTATAACACAACTCATTGGAGTATTTACAATGACCACTATTGAAACATGACAATCATACTGCTTGTTGGAGCTTTATAACATAGATCATTACAATATTTACAATAACCACATATACACATACACATTTTTTTCAACTAGTAAATAACCATACTATTTATGGAGCTTTATAAATCCATCTCGATATAATATTTACAATAATACACACATATACACATATGCACATTTTCTCAACCAACAAATAAAAGGATACAATGTGTGCATCTGCAACAAGGAAATCTAGAGGCTCACACTTCCACCCTCAAAAGTAGTACCAGCGTTCACCTCCTTCCCAGGAAGTCTATAATCCACTATCAAATTCAAATCTGCATCCAACGTCCAATGCTATAATCCCGTGCCACTTTTCCTCTTAGTGAATAGTTACTAGCTCATTATTCTAGGGCACACTCCCAATGTGCATATGATTCCCTCTGGAAATGCTAATGACCAAAACAAATCGATCCACGATCTGCCTTTCTTTGTTATACAATCCCTCGAGAAATCCTTTCATCCCCTTCCATGCAGTCACTCACCTTCCAAGTTTCGTTGGCACCCCCATCTTGAGCAGTCCATCCCTTGGCAAGGATTCCTCACATTGGAAGATACAAAAACCAAGGCATATCCCTACCTTAAAACCATCATACGGGTCATAGCATATTTATGGAAATCAATGGAGACTATTGGGTACCAGTGTCCCAAAATGGCCCTACTCTTGAAGTTCTTTACTAGCATACTACTGCATTTCCAATTCCTTTTGCTGACACTACTACTTCTTGTAGTCAATTTCAACCACCCAATTGGGAATTTCGTGCTTTCCTATAAAAATCACATGAATTCCATTAGATTTAAAATAAATTTAAATAAAATCACATCATACCTCATTGGTAGCTCATCAATAAGGTATGCTTGCAATCCTGCTTACTTCCTGTCACAATAAGTCAAACTAGCATCTTTGACCAAATCATCATGTATAAACATATCACATCAAGTTAGCTCAAAACACAACCATCATAGATTAATATAAAAATCACATGTAACCATCATAAGCCAGAATCATAGATCACATGTAATCATCATATACCAGAATCATAAATCACATGCATAATAAAGCTAAATAAAATTCTGATACTTATTCTTTAATCAATGCTTAGCTTCTACCTTTGTCCTTATTCCATAGGCACTCTAGATCAACAACCAGTACCTTCTCTTCAACCATGTTCACACACACATAGTGTGCATCACACCCATACCACCACACACGACACACAACACCATACAATACATGCATCTACACCTTGTGTACAACACAACACAATACATACTGCTATGTCCGGTGTACAACACAACACAACACATATACGTACACAATGTACATCACAAGAAGTACATCTACACACAATTCACGACACCACCAAATGCATACACATACACCTGATATACAACACAACTCATACATTTATACTTGATGTACAATGCCACACAATACATGCACCTACAGCGTACAACACAAAAAATTACATGTACTGCAGAAGGTACATTACAAGGAATACACATGTCACGATACCATAACTACACAATGCACATGCATAGTACCACATGCCTGCAACACATCATGTATGACATGCTCATAATACCACACATACACCAATAGCATATGTACAACATGTACACAATACCACCTATAAACTACACCACCTTCACAACGTGTTCATAACATCACATGTACACGGCATCACCTACACAATGTGTATGAGATGTCGCATGTAAATTGTACCATCTATACAACATGTACATAATAGTACATGTACATAGTACCACCTACATTACATGCACATGACGCCACCTGTACACAATGCCATATGCACAACATGTACACAGAACCACCTGCACACAGTGCCACTTTTACAACATGTACACAACACCATATGTACATAACACTTCATATCCAACATGTACATAGCATCATATGTACACATCACTACATATCCAACATACATAGAGCACCATATACACACAACGCCACATATAGATCATGTGAATATTACAATATGTACACAACACTGCATATACAACCTGTACATAGCACCACCTATACCCAACACTGTATATGCAATATTCACACAACACTATATGTGCCACCATGTACATAACATTGCATAAACAACATGTACACACACTATATATACACAAAAATGCATGCGCACAACATCATAGATGCAACATGTATGACATATACAACATATGCACAACAATAGTACCACACATACAAACCACATTGTCTCTACTAGGTAACCTTGCTTCTAGTGTCCCTCCGCCATGCATGCTTATCCTAGCATGCGACAGACCACACAACTTACATTCTACAGATTCATCCCTTGGTATAACCTGTCCATAATATAATCACATAATATCAAATCATAACCACATGATATTGACCTCATATATTTGTCATGACTATTCTTCTCTCTTGATTCCTCATAAACCAAGAACCCTGTCATGTTGCTCACCTGCATAATCAATCATTCCTCCACAAGAATGATCCCTGACAACCCTATCCAACAATGACATAGGTACATATATGCATACATATGTAATCATTAGCATAAGGCAATCATCATTCTGTCAGACAATGACATACATACATACATACTTATATAAACATCAGCATAATCATGATCACAACATAATTTCCAGATATCATAAGGTCAAGGTTAAGAGAACTTCCTTTATGCATGTAACACATGCACAACATTGAGAACAATAGTTCCCAACATAACCAAGGGATGTGACACGTCAGATCCATTTACTTTACCTGTTCTGGTTACCTTTCTCATGTTTGTACTCTCACTGTTCATTTACAACAATGGACCACACCAGTCCAACTGATTGTCCTAGTCTTACCTTCCACTATTCTTACTCATGCTCTTATAGCACCATTTACTAGTATTGGTAGATCTTATGCTTTGGTTATGGCCAAAATCTAAAAAACAATGTTTTATTTCCTATATGCTACTTTTCCTTGTCTTAAAAGCATGTACATGCGGGTCAGCATCTACCCAACCCGTGTATATGTGTTAAAACACTTAAATATAATAAATCTCCTTAATTTCAGGCAGAGTTTATGGGTTTTACCTATTACTCACCTACTATAGCTCGTGGCCCAATTATTTCCCAGCTGGCAAAATTAATTTGGAGAAGTATAAATAAACCTACATGGGAAGGCCTAAGGGGAGAAGAGATGAGATATTGATATTATAGTTGATTGATCCCTGATCGAGTCTGACGAAATCTGCTTGGAGCTAGAGGAAGACTCAGGTTGTAGTTTTCCACTTTTCTTGTAGCTTACATCAATAAAGAAATGTTGTTATGTTCTTGATATTTATCGTGTTTATGCATTGATCCATGTTGTGATTTGTTCTTGTATTAATGCATAATTGGTCATTTACTTATATGATCTAACATATATATCATGAATATGATTTATGTTACTGCTATTGTATATGATTTTCTTGGATAATTTACAGGTTTCAAAGCCATCGGAGGAAGCAGAGGGTTTGAACCCCACGGGATCTACCCAAACGTAGGACCTCCGAGTAAGGTCACTTCTTCCCAGTTCAGTAGTATAAGCATTTAGACTATTTGTCTGAGCATTTCTGGCTGCTGTTTACCCTCCGCTTTGTTGGGGTTTTCAACCCAAGACCCTAGGGTGTTCCCACCTGCAACATAATTGGCGACTCCACTCAGGAAACATTCTTGTTTTTCTTAGTTTGGGTTGTTGGTTCTCAATCAGGGTTTGTTTTCTTGATTGCTTGATTTTATAGTGTTATTTGACTTGTTAGCTTCCTGGGCATCAAGTCTAATCTTCTGGATCAGGCCTTGATTTTTGTTTTTTCTTGATTGAGTCTTTTATATGTTTTTTTCTTAGAGTGCAACCGTGCATACATGCAAGTTTCCTCAAGTAGACTTGTGTATATGTGAGTCTCTTGTTCTTGAAACGCATGTGCACGCCTCTATGTCTTTACACAGTCGCGTATACATAATTTTGGATTGTTTTTTCAAAATATTTATGCTCAGTTAGGTCTGTTTTCCAATGAACTCAACTATTTTTTGGTCATCCACTATCTGTAGAACTCTATTCTCTTACAAGCTTTAATTTTCAAATATCCTTCTGAGCGAAAAGTTTAGTAGGCCTAGGATTGATTTTCAAGCAAGTGTTTGGTTTGTGTCTTGGGTTCAAGGCTTCTGTCTGAAGTTCTTGGATGTTTTGGTTTTCCATAACAAGAAATTGGTTTTGATTACGTTTATAAACTAGATTTCGAATTGCGTTTCTTTTCTTTCCTTTTTGTGTGGCCTTGTTGCTTTTCGTTCTTTTTGAGTGTTTCTTTGGCAATCTTGAGAGTTTTTCTTTCTTGACATTTTGTCGGTTTGCTGAAGTCTTTTACTACTGTTCGGGTTAGTTTGTGTGAGTTTGTAGTCCTTCTTGTTTCATGTTTCATTTATTAATGAGCTTTATAACTTGCAAGGTATAAGGACTCCTTGTGCTTGTTTCTTGATCTCTGGAATTTAGTAGTTCTTTTTGTGACTGCAAAAGTTTCGTTTGTTTCCTTAAAAGAGAAAGACAAAAATGCAACTTTTGCCTTTCTTTTTCTTTCCAATCTTTTGGTTTTTTGGTTTCTTTTGGTTTTGTTTTTGAGCAATTGTGACCTTTTTGTCAATTTGTTTTGCTTGGTTTGAGGGAAATTTGTTTTTTAATTTTTTTCCCTCTTCATTGTCAAGTTGGCTTATTGACCTTATAAAGAAACACTTTTGCTTATATTGCGAGTATTCATAGGATCTTGCATCATCATTTAAATTTGCATTAGGTTAGTTTGCATCATAAGCATTCTTAGTCTTTTTAGATTTTGAGTGTGTGTGGAGTGTTTATGAAAAGAAAAGAAAAGTATTTTTCTTATATAAGTTTTTCGTAGAACCAAGTAGAAATCCCTCTTCATCGAAAGAAAATAAATGCACACATATAGTTAAGTTTCTATTGGTTTCTTTTGCATCGAAAACATCATTAGTTTCACTCTCATTATACCCTTGACTTAAAAAACAACCCTCTAAAATCAAGCAATCTAATAAAAAGAACTATAACCTTTTTTATTTTGTCATTAACAAACACCAACAAGTTTAAGTTCTTTAGGGCCTTGGAATAGGTGAGTGGAGAGTTAACTCTCCAAGGCCACTCAAATTATCAAACATAGAAGTCAAATAAAGAGTGAAATCCAATATCATTAGAAAGACCAGGAAAGCTCCATGATTGGGAGTTAAGCACGAGGGATAGTGAAGACAAGGAAGAGAGATACCCCCTCTCCTACTTGGTGGATCCCGCCTCATGACTGTTCTTTTCAGCTTTTGATACAAATTGGTGCCCATAGTTTTATTTCCTAGGGATCTCATAAGTAGCTGCAGAGGGGAATCCTGTGGCACCTGAGGCAAATGTTGCATCACATTCTTCTGTACTTCTGGAGGGTACCCTCGCGAAGCTTGGGTACTTGCACCGGCAAAGGATGTCGTCTGGAGGTCAGCGTAACTGCTTTTGATACCTTCGCTAGTAGGCCTAGGGCGTCATTAACCCAGACTATTTTTGGAAGGCCCTTGAATATTGATTTCTTGTATTTTGGTGTTTGGTCCTCATCACCCAGGGCATAAATACTTGGAAGTAGTTTGATTGTCTGTATCTTTAGGGATTTTTTAGAGAGTGCTATTTGCTCCTAGTTGGCCTAGATTTTACAACCTTTTTGAGTCATTAATTAGATTTCTTAAAAATATTTCAAAGTGGCTGATTGACCAGCTTGTCGGTCTAGGAGACTTCGTGGGCTTTCACCTACGAGTCCTAATCCTTCTCCTCAAAGTCATAGGAGCAATTCTACTAGTGATTTTCAATCAATGGCATCAGATGCATCAGATATTGATCCTCTAATTGGAGTTATTCATTTATAAGATAGACCTAGTACAAGTACAGAGTGGGAGAGGAACACTCAAGTTCTTTCTAAAGTCCTCTTCCAGTCAGAAGACATTATTGAGGTCGAAGAGATTCAAGAGTCTCTTTTGACTCCTAATTCTCCTTTTCCTCTTGATAACTTGGACATTTTATTGGACGTCGAGACTCCAACCAACAGGCCTTTGAGCCCAAGTTTATATTGATCTTTTCCTTCGCTGACCACTACTGGAAGTATGGTGTCCATCATGAGTGCTACTAGTATGAAAACTCCTATATCTATACAAAGAGGAGGAATGATTTACATACCTTCCGTTACTCCTAGCATTGCTATATTTGGCTCTACTTCTGTTCCATCTTTGAGTGGGGGCACCCAAGATTTCACCTCTAGGACTGGCGTTTTCTCCTATGGAATGCCGAAAAGTGCAATTCCTTCAGTTCCATTAAGTATTCCATTAGCTACCTCCACATCCATGAATTCCATGGCAAGTGGGTTAGTTTCTTTTCAGGGTTTCCTGTTTAGGGGTGGTCATATACCACATTTCAACCCATCATTAGGATCAATATCTTTTTCCTCTATGGGTCAAAGGTATAATCTTTTTCAACGTTAGACTAAGCTTGGGGTTAGTGGACTTGGAGCCGGAAATCAATCTTATTTCAGCCAACAGGGGAATATGTTGTATTCTTCTGTTAGTTCATTTTAGAACTTTTCTTCCTATGATCATGCATGGAACCCTTACCAAGGGCTCTCTACTCCTTTTAACACCTCTCTAGGGGGGAATTTTGCTGGCTATGGAAAGTTTTTACTAGGAGATGTTCAAACTTTGATATTTTCTAGACCACAAGGATCTCCTTATGGTTTAGGTGGATTTACAAATTACTTTAGGCAACCTGATACCTTCACAAATCTAGGGAATTATTTTCAAAACATTGGGAATTCCACCCACACCGGATGGAATCCTGAGGGTCCTTCATGACTACCTTTCTTGGCAACGTTAAGCTTGCCAAATCTTTCTAAATTGACTAATGATCTGATTAGATATAACCCATTTTGGCCTCCAATCCCTACCAAGCTTCCCTCAGATATACATAAATTTGAAGGGAAGATTGGTGAAGATCCAGGTGACCATGTAACCACTTAACACATATGGTGTTCGTCAAACTCCCTCATAGACGATTCAATCAGGTTGAGATTATTCCAACGTACCCTAACTAGAAATGTGGCTAAGTGGTACATTGAACTTCCAGGGGGCACTTTCGCTTCATTCATCGATTTGGATATAATATTTTTGAACCATTTTCAGTGGTCTGTCCGCTATGATGTTGGAACTGAGTTTTTGGCTAATTTTCATGAGGATCAGGCAACCCACATTTTGGATCACATTTAGGAATGGAGGAGAATGAAGAGGCTCATTAAAGCTTATATTCCACAAGAATTCCTTCTTGAATGGTTTCTTAAATCTTTACAACCCGAGATCTCTAAGGATGTGTCGCTCTTCGGTGTGTTCACCGAAGAACATGCTATTTTTAGAGCCCAACAATTAGAACTTATATATTCTCAATTTGGGGTTCTTCAAAAAATCTTGTCTGATGCTCCTAGGTCCAAATTTGATATAGCCAAGCCAAAGCTAGGTCCCAATGCTGATGAGCTAGTCAGATCAATCAATGCTAACACAGCTAACCTGTTAAATCAATTGCAGCAGTTGTCCTTACAAACTGCTTCTTCTATGCAGGCATCACCTTCAATGCATATGCCTTCTCAACCTATGTCTATAAATGTTGTCCAAACTTCTAACCCCAAAGGAAACCAATAATCTGATGTGAAGAAGAAAGGACGAGGTAAGAAAAAGAACCAGGATGGGAAGGGTAACATAAACAAACCCGACAATGATGCTAGAGGGGGTAGGAAAGTGTCTAAGAAAAAAGTAAAATTTCCATGCAAGTTGTGAAATGCAGATCATCTGACTCATATTTTCCCTAAGATCCAAGATGCTCAGTGCTTATTAGTTCACCAAGGGTCTTCTAGCTCCAAGGTCGTCCTCACTAACCCTTTTCCCCAAGGGCAACAATTACTTGATGGTGCAAACTCTAGTACTGGTACTCCCACAGGGGGCAACTAGGAAGGGGATAATACATCAAATGTCTACATGATGAGTTCACATATCGACATCACTACACGATCACACAATTATGGTGAATCAGAATCATTTAAGGCTAAATTTGCTCCTAATACTTCAGAGCCACTCCATATTGAGAGGCCCATAGTGGACTCTATACCTCCGATGCCAAAAGGCTCCACAAAATTCTTGACCGTTAACCCTAATGTTAGGGTAGCCAAGAATTATTCAATTGTAGAAGATCTGGCTCAGATTTGTTGTGTTATGTCAGTGTTAGAGGTACTCCAGTTGTTCCCTGCACAAATGAGTGCATTACTCACCGTGATCGGAGCGGTGATCCAAAAAATTATCTTGTGCTTACATTCGATATGTCAAACACCAAGAAAATACTTCCACATCATATGGATTTGCAGATAAAGTCTACATATTGAAAGACAAATATCTTTTGAATTGTTATCGATGAGGGAGATTCCACATCTGTAATGTCCATGTCATGTTGGAAGGCTATTGTATCGCCTCAATATGTTCCTTCACCAACCTTTTTGGCAACATTTGATGGTCATTCCCATAGGCTACACAGGATTATTCTAGCCTTCCCATCTGTGTTGGGGGAAAGGTGGTAAATATTGAAGTAGAAATAGTCGATGCAAATCTAGATTACAACCTTCTTTTAGGCAGGAATTGGATTTACGAGATGGATGCCATTGTATCATCGTTATTTTGCATCCTTTGTTTTCCTCATGAAGGGAGATTTGTAAAGGTTGATCAGATGGATTATTCTCTGGGTGACTCCCACGCATCTTTTGAGTCCATTGTTCCATTAGTGGACAATCCCAAACAAAATATAGAGAATTTAGGAGTTGGAATATACTCTTCCTTAATGGGTACTTTTGATATTCTTGCTTCTATAGCTAGATTTAATGCTATTTCATCCTCCAAGGGACCTTCTCAAAGAGAGTTCTTCATAACTCATTATTTTTCAGACCCTTGGCCCTTAACCTCATCTACCACCACATTAGATGAAGGGTAGGTAGGTAGAATGGCATGGCCTATGTCTACAGTAGAAATCGCTTACCAGTCTATTGTTAACTCTACAGACTCTGATGCTACTCCTTTTTCACTAGAGGAGTTGGATGGAGATGTGCCTCTAACTTGGACTCTCGATTCGACTTCTACTCAGGATTTCTTAGATACTGTCTTACCATCTGAAGAAGAAATTCTACAAGCAATGATGGGTATTGAAAGGCCATGGAATGATTTGCATCATCGCTCATATTTCCTCCCTCATTTGCGGGAAGTAGAGTCAAGTTTGTCCAGTCCTTCTACTAGTGATGTTAATGCGGTCTTAAATCCTTTCGCTCCAACACAGTTTTCTACTGAAGGTAACATGTTTGTTATCTCATGTACTATACCAATGAACATCTCTAGGAATCCCAACATTATTGAAAATGTCTTAATTGGAGCTGACTATTCCCCTGAAGATATTCAAACTTATGCCAATCTCTTTAAAGGGTTTCGTGATGTATTCACTAGGTATTATGAGGAAATGACTGTAATAGATCCATCTATAGTCTAGCATGAGATCAAGATGTATGAAAATGCCAAACATATTCATCAAAACCTTCGACTAGTCAATCCTAGAAAAGCAACAACTATCAAATATGAAGTCGAGAAGTTGTTTAAGGTGGGTTTCATATACCCTGTTCCTTTAACTGAGTGGGTCTGTAATCCAGTCCCCATAGACAAAAAGAAAGGAAAGATTCGTGTATGCATTGACTTTAGGGACCTAAATAAGGCTTTTCCTAAGAAAAGTTAACCCACGCCCTTTATTGATCAAATTATTGATAAATGTGTGGGTAATGACATTTTTTCGTTTATGGACAGATTCTCTGCTTATAATCAAATTACTATTTTTCTAGAAGACTAGCACAAGATAAGTTTTATTTTTCCATGGGGCACATTTGCAAACAAAAGGATGCCTTTTGGCCTCAAAAATTCTAGAGCTACTTTTTAGCGGGCCATGTCATATGCTTTTCATGACATCAAGCACATTATTGAAGCATATCTGGATGATTTAGCTGCTTGTTCTTGAAAGAGAATTGATCATCCTAAACATCTTTGGTTGATTTTTGAGCGATGTCATTTTTATAAAATCTGGTTGAATCCGAATAAGAGCGTTTTCACAGTCACATCTAGTTGATTGTTGGGATTCATCATGTCAATAAAGGGGATTCATGTAGATCCCTTCAAGGTTGAGGAAATACTTCAATTGCCTCCCCCATCTTCTATACGTTAAGTTCAGAGTCTCCAAGGAAAAGAAAATTTCTTGAGGAGATTTATAGCCAATTATGCCGAGATCACAAAAGGATTTATGCGATTGCTTAAGAAAGGGGTCCCATTTTTATGGGATGATTTCACGCAACGATCTTTTGATTCTTTGAAAAAGGCATTAACCTATGCTCCTTTGTTGAGTCCACTTGATTATAGCAGAGATTTACTCTTTTATCTCACTGCAATAGAATCAACTATTCGTATGGTTCTAGTTTAGGAAGATGATGCCTTGTGTGAGAATGTAATTTACTATCTGAGTCGAGGCTTGGTGGTCCTGAAATATGCTATTCTCCCATCGAGAAATTAGCTTTGGCAATTGTTCATGCTATCTGGCCGCTTCGACACTATATTCCACTTCGAAAAACTTTCATCTTAGTAGCCATCAATCCATTTTAGTTTTTTCTCAATAGGCAAGTGATTGGGGACAAATATAATAGATGTATTATCATTTTGCAAGAGTTCGACCTCGAACTCATGTCGAATAAATCTAAGAAATATTTAGTATTTGCAAAGTTGATCTCAGAGTTGCCTTGTGAGGAAGAAAATGTTCATGAAGAATATTTTCCTAATGAACATCTATTTCTTATTTCCTCGCAAGATCCTTGGTATGGAGATACCATTATATATCTCCAGACTTCGAAGTTTCTGCCCGCTTTTTCCAAGGATGAGCGTAGAAAATTGTGTCACCTCGCTAAAAGTTATATTATTATAGGTGACACTTTATATCATCATGGGATTGATTCAATCTTTAGACATTGTTTAACCTTGGAAGAAGCTGAGTCAGTGCTTAATGATTTCCATAGTGGAGCTTGTGGTGGTCATCTATCTAGGCTTGCTACAACCCAAAAAAATTTGTGAGCAGGCTACTTTTGGCCTTCAATCTTCAAAGATTGTATTGAAGCGGTCAAGAGATGCCCTCCTTGTCAAGTCTATACTCGGAAAATGCGCAAAAGTCCAGCTCTGCTTTTCCCTGTGATCAACGTCAGTCCTTTTATAAAGTGGAGCATTGATTTTACTACTTGTAATCCACCTTTGGCAATAAATCACAAGTATATCATCATGGTCATAGAATACTTTACTAAGTGGGCTGATGTTATGCCTACTTTCAAGAATGACAGTGAAACATCAGCCTCGTTCCTCTTCAATAAATTTATTTCCCGATTCGGTATTCCTAAAGAGATTTTCACTGACCATGCTAGTCATTTCCAAAATCAACTCATGTCTGAATTGGATCTCAAATTGGGTTTCTAGCAAGAGAATTCATCTCTATATTATCCTCAGGCCAATGGGCAGGTTGAAGTCATGAACAAATCCCTTAAAATCATCCTGTAAAGGATGATTAACAAAGCTATATCTAATTGGCACATCATGTTATATTCAACACTTTGGGCATACCGAACATCAGTTAAGACTGCCATTGCTTTTACTCCCTTTCAACTGGTTTACGTGTTGGAATCTATTTTTCTTGTCGAATGTGAAATTCCTTCCCTTAAACTGGTTGTTGAACTTCTTCCTAAGACTTCTAGTATCAAAGAATGCCTCATTCATTTGGGACATCTTGATGAGCAACATCGAGATGCTGCCACAATAAATAAAGCTCATAAAATGAGGGTAATAACTCAAGATGATAAAGTTGTCTGTACTAGAATTTTTTCCATAAGGTGACCTTGTCTTGGTCTACAATCAAGACAAATATGCCTTGGGGGAAGGCAAGTTTAAGTCTTTGTGGTATGATCGCTTCATTTTCAAACAAGTTTTGAAAAAGGGAACCTATGAATTGATTGATTTTGAAGGAAACAAGTTGTCGGAGCCTAGAAATGGGATCTACCTTAAGAGGTACTTTTCTTAGGCTTCATATGAGAATTTACTTGTTTGTATATATTGTATGATTGTACATATCTATTTATTAGTTTTAGTGATGTCAATATTTTTTATCTGATTTGGTATTGATAGACGATTTGATATATCTAGGGTTCATCGATGGTGCTAGTAGACACACCTAGAACCTTGCTTCCGCGACTTGGGTGATTTATTATCCATCTAGCCAGTTGATGGTTTCAGGAGGAGTATGTATCGGTCCCGCTTCAAATAATACTTTTGAATATACTGATGTTATTAATTTACTATCTGAAGCGATATCTCTTGATATTGGTTCATTAGTAGTTTATTTAGATTCACAAATTCTGGTATCTCAACTTAATAACATCTATCAAGTACGAGATCCTTATTTGTATCGCCAATTTCTAAGAGTGTGCTTATTGCAAAGATCATTTGTTTACATTACATTTGTTCACATTCCACAATCACAAAATTCCTTAGCAGATTCTATTGCTAATTAATCATTGGATTGGCATATAAATCATTCATCACATTAAAACATAAAAAAAAAATCAAAGTATCATATGTATATATGATCATCATAAAATTTTCTATATATAGAAGAGATTTTGTGTCCAAAATAATATACAAAAGTTGGGACAAAATTCCCTACAAAATTTGGGCTTATGCTCATCATCATGTCTAATCACAAAAAGATCTAATCATCTATCTAACGATCCTGCTCAGGATGAAGAGCTAGAAATAAAACGACGGCATTAGCCACCCCTCAAAATAGTCACACCCAGTCTCGTGGTACTCCTACCATGCGTCGCTGCATCTCCTCTGGTAATTCCTATAAGGCCACCATGGGTACTTGGTGAGTCAATCTCACCAAGTTTCTCTGGATTGCATGGAGGACTCTCTCAGTCTCAGCTACGGCCCCTTCAACATCAATTCGATGAAGCCTATGTCGAGGAAGTCCATCAGGTCTCATTGGTCCCACATCTGGAACATGATCAATAAATTTTGTAAGTGTCTTGTCTCATCAAAAATAATTTTAATTCTTTTATATTGAAAATCCAAAAAATATTAAAATTAAAAAATTAAAAAATCATTTATACCTATGGCACCCCATGCTATGTCTGGTGGCAAAAATAGATCCAGATCTCCTCAGAAATCCATTCCAGCATAGGGATAGTATTCGACTACAATGACATGTTGATCCCACAAAAGGAAAAAATTGTCAACAAAAGTCGTCCTAGGGACCTCACCACCCACTAGGTGTTTCATCAAGTCAGGCCATCTACCCATCTGTGGATCTCTCGAGCTACTGATGGTAGACAATACCTTGGGATGAAGCCCAGGTACTCTCTCAAAAAAGAACGAACATAAGATAGTTCCATATCCAAAATTCTTTTTCTGAACCTTCTTAATGGAAGTGAGTTGTTTCTTCATGTTGGTCAGCAGAGGTGTACACCAATCAAAGACAGTAGTGAGGAAATCCATTGCTAGGCTCATGGAAACACATGAAGCCTGATGTAGAGCAACAAAAATATTTAACCTAGCTATGGTAAATAGTAGGATTCCCAATGATAAACTCTCTACATACTTGATTGGAATCTGACTTCCAACATTTTCGGGGTTCCCAGGATAGTAAATGTGGACGTAGCTTCTACACTGAGACTACCTCTTGTCCTGCCAGTTGAATGCACACTCTCTCCCCTTCAAGAAAGACCTGTAATGAAATAAATGTCCTCTATTTCGATCCTCAGGGGCATCTGATCAATCACGAATGCATCATCTTCTGCACTCTAGTAGTGAATCAGCAGCTCAAGCAATCGAGTATTTTCCTTCATGTTTGGCATTTTGAAGAATTTTAGCAAACCACATCCTCTTAAAGCATCTAATGCATTTTGATCCTCCATCACTTGGTTATCAATGGCACTGTGCTCTCTTTCATGCCAGGTAATTGTCATCCTGCAAGAAAAGATGTTTCATATCATTAAATCCATGTTTGAAATTTTAAACTCATGCACACACGGGTTTGTTTTTTACATAGTCACGTATAGGGCCTTTGTGTACATGGGTTACTTGTATCCAACCCACGTGTACATAGAGTTTAAATTTTAAAAATAATTTCCTACGATTAAATTTATGAAAAAACATCTAAAAAGCATAAAAAATTATAACAAGTATGATTAGAGGGTTACCTGGAAGATTTGAAGCAATTTGAATGGTTGAATTTGACGGAGGAAGTATGCTTGAGTTTTTCTCCATAGCTCCATCCTCAAAACACAAATGAGAAAAATGTGAGTCCAAAAGTCCTTATATAGGTTGGAAAATGAAAATTATTTTTTCTAAAGTTGATTTTTATCTTATGGACTTTTTGACCTTTTCGCTTGGAGTGTTGGGAAAGGGTTGTTTTTACAGGATATGTTGGAGACTTCTTTGACAAATTGCTTCAGTCCCATGACCGCAGACCCATCATGGTAGGTATCACTTTCTTACTAGCATATAGGTTAGGGAATATCACTTTTCGCTGCATTTTGCATACTAGCCTCCATACTGCAATATCTTTTGCCATAGGGTCAACCCCATCATGTCTTGATTCACAAACCATTTTCACTCGCTGACTTATAAATCATGATATGATGGTAGAGCCAACCTTTACATGGGCATCTTAGTTAGATCCTCATTGACATTTGTTGCCCATGCTGCTATATTGAGTAGGCACGGGAGTCCTCTTTAGTCCGACCATGACTTGTGCATTGGAAACTCATTCTCTTTCTGCTTTGCTATTTTCTGGCTATATACTCTAGAGGCTCCTTTGTGTTGAGTTGTACTGCTGCATTGCATGTTGACCATTTGCACCTTTTGGCCTTGAGTCGGCTTCACTTGGACTCGTGTTTAAGCCACCTTTTGACCATGTCTTCTGTGAAATCAACCTTGCAATCACTTAGCCTCTGTAACTTAACTTTCCCTTTTACCTGTGGAAAGAAAATTCTTTTGAGTGTCATTGACCAGTTTCACCACCTTGCATTGAGCATAGGAATGTTCCCCTCCTAGGAACTAGAGCATCTGCTTGTTTGACACTCGTTCTTTCCACTGCACTGTAGCATTATTTTATTCCTTTTTAGGCTTCATAAATATAAAAAAGACAAAAATATATATATATTCCAAAAAAAGAGTAGGAACAGGACATTATTTCCATATTTAATGGCAGCTCGAGTGAGTTGTGTCACCCTTGAACAAAGCACTCAAAAAATAAGTCTTTCCTCCATTGGGATGGTCTCATTTTGACTTAGGAGATCCTTAACCTTATTATTAAGTCAATACTCCTCTGATTGGTTATCTCTTCCAATCATATGGAGATTTTTATTATGCCCCCTACATTACAAACTTATACAAAGTTATCATATGCCATGTAGTCATAGTTGAGTCATGCTTTTGTTCAAGGGAAGTAAACCCAAGTTGGCCTCTCTACGGTGTCTCTTGACCTATATTTCAGTCGGCCATCCCTAGTTGTCAGAGTCATGTTCATTATCACATCAACTATTTGGTCCTTTACTCATGATGGTTTGAGAAGGTCTCCATTGACTTCTTGCCAGCGGGTCTTGCTCTTATCAACTATGACAAATTGCTCTGAGAGTGGATCTAGAGCCGCACCATGGCCCTATTTTCATTATTGATAGGTCACCTTGTGCTCAGTATCGATCAGTATCATGGGTCTTTGACTGAGTGGTTTCCATTGTGTTCGACATCAGCTTTCATTATCACACATTGGGATTTATGCAGTGCCTTGGTTTCCATTTGACCCTATTGGTGGATTCCTCACCTCTGTGTTGTCTTTCATTATTGGTTGGCTCAAAGGGTTTCTATTGTGCGCTAGCTACATCTTGTGTACACTGGAAACGTGCTTCGGTTGGGTTACTACATCTTTATTCGTTCGATTCCGTCCACATTATTGGCTTGTGGGTTACACTTGCGGTAGATTGATGAAAGATTCCTTAATGCCTTCCTTCTAGTAGACCTTTTCCCATCGACTTCAACTCATTTCTCTAGGAACAAGATCTAGAGTCCATTTGGCAGTACCTTAGAGTTTGTAGTCATCAGTGGAAAACTCCTTCGCTATCAACAATGGGAAAACATCATTGTCTCTTTATTGATAGATTCTTCCAAGTGTCTGACTACAACTCATTTATTCGCACTTGTTAGTTTGTACTGGGTACCCTAGCCCTAAGGTGTTCCCACTCGCAACACATGCATAAAGCTTCATCTGAATCTTACATTACCTTTTGGGTACCACATATCTCTCCCCGAGATCCATTAACTTTCCTCTTTCCCAAACCAATTCCCAAGACTCAAAGCATAAAAGTCAAGACAAGAAACAAACAAAGAGAATACCATGAAAATCAATAACAACACGACTTCACAAACAAGGTGGTATGGCCATACACTAGAAATAAACGAAGATGTCAATCAAGCACAACCAAATCACAAAAAACCAAAAGCGGAAGGCTAAAAAAAGACACCATGACTCAATCCCCATGGTTCCTATTACTTCTAAAGAATAGCTCCACCTGATCCTTCTTCAAAATTTCATGGAAACCTCTCTTGCCATGCAACTCCCGTCATCATGCTGTCATTAACACATAAATGTCAGTGCATAAATAAATATAACCATACACCAGATACCTTATCTTATTGTGCCAAGCACATTTCCTTGTAGCTGAACACATCCATGCTATCTCTCAAGGGACTCTAATTCCCTTGACAGATCCACCTTTAGCTAGAGACTAGCTAACATACATGTTAAGTACATGTTCATGAATCTAGCACATATCCACATAATGTCCAAAAATATTAAGGTTAAGAAGTCTTCCGATATGCAAACTACTCATTCGTTTGGAATTTGGGTTTCCAAACATAGCCAAAGGAATTCTTTCCCAATTCCTTTCCTTTACCTTTTTACCTTGCTACAATCGAGGCTTACTATGTACTATCACATCACTCAACTGCTAGTTATATAAACACATCAACTATTACCTTGTCACACTAATACCAAGCATGTTCCCTGCAACTTCTCGCACATGTCAACCAAATGTTCCAAAGATCAAGACAATCATATCTATCAATTTGAAATTAGCTTTTACAAACAATCATGTCATAACGAATATTCAACTCATAGTCATTGGACATAATGCTACAACTGTCAACTACATTCAAGTACATATCAACTGCCTCAACACATATGTATTAGTAAAATAATCTTAAAACAAGATCATTGGAATGAATACTCATATTATGAAATTCATCAAACATTAAACTAATTTGCAAACATATCATGTTAAATAAATAAACTAGACACCAAACACTCAAACACCAAATAGATGTCATAATCAAACAGTCAAGCACAAGGTAGATGACATAAACAAGTTCATACCTTAATTTATCTTAGCGGTGGCTATCTAGTTAGCATGATATAACTTCACAACATATTAACCCAAACATAAATAAGATCATGATATCCATAATAGTCACTATCTAACATGTTTACATCATATCTAATGCACAATTATTATTCACACATATGCAAAGTCAATCTAGATTAGTACAACACCATATCACAAATGTGTTAGCTCATATCTGAATATCATAACCATAACCATCTACATAGGCCAATCCAATTTAGTATGGTACATATAATGTCAAGATATTAACGTAATAACCCTAATCACCAAGTTACTAGCATATAAAAACGATAAGCTATATATCATGCTTATCAATAACATATAACCTAATCATCAAGTTATCTAGAATAAAACAATAATAAAAATGCATACGACCACATGTTACTATCATTCTTGACTATCTGACACATGTGCATATAACTACACCAATCAACTAGCATCTATCATGTATGTAACTATAACATCAAAAGACATGTACATAAACCTAATGTATATAACCTAATGCATGTAACAATCCATAACATACATACCTACATGCCAAAGATACAAAACATGTATGGAAATCTGTTGTTACCCTAAAGTCTAATGATGCAACCCCATTATGATGATCTTCATCTCTTTCTCTATCTCAGCCAACACATTAGCATCATAACAACCAATAGCATCATGACGACCTAAATTGCATAAAATGACTTCACAAGGAATTTTTGACCTATAATTCTTGCATAACTATAACCAAGACCATACATGCATAATAGCTACATATAGACATATAACACATGAGTACAAAACCATATACACATCATTCTAGCTAGGGTCCAGTCATCAATGCATGACCATATCAACTACACAAACCATGACCTCATGCATGAAAACAACAACCACATAATATGTGCTTGATAACATGTGAACACTGATGGGAATAACAAATGCATATATAGCCATACACTCATGACGACACATCCTAACAACAACATCATCAACCTTCACATGGTGACAACACTACAACCATGATCAACACCATGCAGATGCCACAAGCACATGGAATTCAAGTGTGAGAGACACACATGCAACTAACATGCATGCACAACCAACACATATCCCATCTAGTCAGAGGGGTGAACCATGCTCTGATACCACTCTATAACCACCATCCTCTCACATCTACCCAAGCAACTGGCTAGTCGGGGTAAACATGTGACAAGAGGCCACTATGATATCATTCAACCTCATAAGTCATGATAAGGAAGTGGAACTGATGGAAGCACACATTACATGCATTCAACATTAGCTCCAAGACCCTTAGGAACCAATCCAACACATTAGACATATTTCCCTTGGGTCCCACTGAAATTTTGGACAACTTAAGCCTCAGTCGCTCTCATGCTATAGGCATGAAAGAATCTAGAAACCCAGAGTCGCTCTCACAGGCTTGCCTACTAGCATCCAGAGACTCATTTAGTTAGTGCTATGCTCGCGTCCCTGATATTTGAGCCACGTTTTCAGGCCTAGAGCCCAGGTCATTTCCTAGAACTTCATGATACCTTCAAAATAGTAAAATAACATGGAAATGACAGTACTAAAGAAAATACTTGTTTAAGACCTTGATTGGACCCCTACTAGCCATGACAAGAATTTTGTTAAATATATCACAAAAATGAAAACTACATGTATAAATAATAGATTTGATCATAGGGATCTCATACTTATCTAACATTTGCCATGAAGCATTGATGCCTCAACACATTAACTTCCATTCCATCCATTAGTTCATAGATACATTGTTCATTCATACACAAGTAGAAACATGATGAGAGCCATACATATCTGTTGTCATAAAACATATACATAACCAACATAATAGGGATATAAATACCAATGAACTCATAGCCATATAAACCTCATATAATCGATCATAATTCTCATATAAGTACAAAGATAAATAATATCTTATTGATGATGCAAATTCCAACCCGTGATGGGACTTCCATGTTCCACCTGACCATAGAATGGCTAAGCCAAATCTCTCCAACCATTCACCCTCATTCCATATTCCAGGCATGAATGTGGGATCTCATAGAAAACATCAATAAAAACTCATCAAGGGCTTCAAAAGGCCATCCACCTCAACCCATCAAATAGTGATTCCACCTCATGGTTGGACATCACAAAACCATCATCAGATTCGTCTCCATCCAAGCCTTCTAGGGCTTTCAGAGCATTTTTTTCAACTTGGCTTCTAGGACCAACAACTCAACCCACAGCTATCATTGGGCTCCATAGCATTTGTCCAACCAAGGCTCTAGGACTAGTAACTCAACCCACAACATTTTCTTGGCTTCCAGAGTGTTTTCCAGCCAGGGCTTCCATGACTAGTAACTCAACCCACGAAGGGCTTCCACAATGTTTGTCTAGCCAAGGATTTCGGGACTACTAACTCAACCCAAGCTGTTACAAGTCTTCCATAGTGTTTTTCCAACCAAGGCTATGAGGCTAGTAACTCAACCCAAGTCGTTATAGGGATTCAAGATCATTTTCCAGCCAAGGCTCCAGGAACTAATAACTCAGCCAAAGCTAAAGGAAACATGAGAACCAACGAAAACAAACAATTAAAGAAGCCCACAATATTCGTGGCTATCCAGGAAATGGAAACGCTAGGAAAATCCACTGTCTTGTCTGACCATCCTCCATGCCAATGATATATAATAACCATGAAATCACATTCATGTGCCATACATGCCGAAGCTAATAAGGAAAACATATATGCAACTCGGTACTTGCAAGCAAATATGATGTAGTTGTTGATCCCGATGCCCTATTGTGCTTTCCTACTCTTCCTTTGCCTTCTTGCTCCAAGAATCCAAGTATGCCACATCCTCCAAGGGTGCTCCAAGAAAACTCTAAGTCTCCAAGAATATGAGAGGGAGAATAGAAGATAGCTCCACCAAAACCTGTCAAAAGCTTGAGCTGAGAGCTTACACTAATGAAGAGCTTACCAACTAGTCCTCAGAAGCCTTTTTATTAATGAGGCCTCTATTTTCTTCATTTTCCATTATTTTCCTTTGTTTTCATCTTCATGTGCAACATGTGCCCTTTCACATTCCTTTTCTCCTAGTGTCCATTATTTTCATAAATAAATGTGCCAAAATGCCTCGTTGCCTTTCCAAAGCCTTAGCCATTACCTTTGCCAATTTCCTTAGCTGTAATAAACTAAATCAACACCCATACTAGGATTTTTTTCCCATCATTCAGATTGGAATATGTGTCCCATCAATGGTGGTCCTATATATTTTTACATGAGTTTTTAACCAGGGCTATTACAATTCTCCACACATATTCTGCCATAAGTGAAGATAACATTTTATGTTCTTTCTAGATACAAATTTTAAAATTTTCCCAATGTGCTTCCTATATCTTCGAAGAATTTGTGGTGCCAAAATTGGAGGGGGAGATTTGGGAGCCTCACCCAAACTGGCATGGTAGAGACCATCATAGAGTTAGAATCAAACTCAGGGAACTAAGGTGTGATGAATAGCTTGACTCTACCCCAAAATCAAGTCCATGAATTTAATGCATAATCCAAATCCTCCCGTGTTTCGAAATATACTATGAAAAATCCTTTCCAGCAAAAAAAAAATTCAAAATTCAAAGTCCAAGTGGAGACAATCCATTGAATTAGTGCTTCGTATTTAGGCCAAAACCCATTAAATATATAAATGATTTATTTAGATTGTAAAATGGAGAAAAGGGCATTGACGTCAGGAAGGTTTATTTCCATGGAACAAGCTTTATCCATTTTTCTAATAATATAAGGGCCTGGAATATTTTGAAATTGTTTTGTTACTATTGTAACCATCCTTTAGGTTGCATCCTTAAATGAGACAAAAATCTCATTTGTTTTTTTCACCAGGAGCAACCCCATGAATTCTCTTGTTCAGAATAATGATTGAATCTTTGGAAATATTATAGTATTGAAGCTAGAGGAAGTTTGATAAGACCTTCCCTATAAGTTGAAGGCTTTAAAAAAATTATGGTATATCCCTCACGACTTCAATGGTTTGTTTTAATGAACATATGGAAGAAGAGATGTTAACCCATAAATGTTTAAATTTCCCATCGAGGCTTTTAATAAAATATGGAATGAGGGATTCATACTATTGTATTTCAGTAGAGAAACAAGCTCAATTCATAACTGTATATAAGGGACTTCACTACGGGAGACCACCACAAAGGATCAAGAGAGAGAGTCATCCCTAACTCATTTGTGTGCAAACTCTTTCATATAGGAAGGAAAGAATAAAAGGGCGTAGAGATTGGTAGAGAAACCATAGGAAAAACCATCCAAAACCACTACACCAATATAAGGCATGCGATGGAATAATATTGAACTTGTGAGAAGTAAAGAAAAATGTTGAGATAGAGAGACAATACCAAGTGATAACACACCCACATATGCTCACAAAGTACAAATTCCTAAGAAATCTTGTGAAAGATAATTCCCATAAAGTCTTAACAACAAATATACTCTGTCTATTTACACAAGATAACCATCTATCCATTCGTGATTCCATTGAAACAACGAATGGGATATATCAGATCCTAGAAACCTAGTGATGACGACCTAAGAAGAAGCAAAGGAACGAAAAATCATAACCT
The DNA here is from genome assembly GCA_031772625.1 of Pinus tabuliformis. NCBI lineage: Eukaryota > Viridiplantae > Streptophyta > Pinopsida > Pinales > Pinaceae > Pinus > Pinus tabuliformis. Next base: position 260,268,675 of record CM062815.1, on the reverse strand, counting down.
CCATTGATCTCTATTATCAAATCGAGCTTATAAATTCTCTTCAACAATTAGCCTATTATACAAGGATGCATACAATTCCATTATTTCCGGTAACAAAAATAGAACAACTCCAAGCAAATTAGATGAGTTTAGAAGAAATTTATTGATTAGATATTTTTAATACGTGGAAATTTGCATTGATATATGAATTTCGTATTTAAAATAATAAATCATGTTTTATATCTAATTTTTTCCTAGAAGTTATTATTGGCATAAGCGTTTATTAAAAGATCCATCTTAACTCTGAACATACCAAGCACCAATATTGATTAAATCTCTCAACATGCAAACCTTACTTGAGTGAAAATTTTGATTAAAGGTTTGCACCTTGAGAGATTTGATTCCTCTCAACTCTTGGTAGACCAAAGTTAAGATGTACCTATGCTAGTTTTGAGCAACACACTAATAAAATGTTTGAAATATAATTTTTATTGTTATTTTCATTTTTATAAAATACAAGTAGTGATTCACATTCTCCACATTAATTTGTTAATACATGCCCCTTCATATATAGAAATAGAAAACATATATCCATATGATATAATCTCTCTCTCTCTCTCTCTCTCTCTCTCTCTTACAATTGTCTTTAACCATAAATTTCTATATGTTAGCGTCATTTGAATGAAACTTTGACAGTGCAATAGTAGCTTTACACACATCTATCTATGTTTATCACAATATATCATTATATATATCGACAAATGATGATGTCAATCACATGGTGATACATTTGTTTCATATGTATATTCATCAGCATAAAAAAACATGGGAAAAAGTTATCCCCTACATCCAACAGTAAGTCACAACCTAATGGGACAAAAAATATCCACTTCAATTGTTGAAAGCCACTTATACTTCACAGTATTGTTGGGGAATTAGCATTCCATAGAAGGATGCATACAATTCCATTGTCACGACCAAAATGGACAAAATATAACTGCTTGAATGATCAAGAACCACTTGTTCTTCACACTATTGGTGAAAAATTTGTTGGCATTATGATACAAGTGTTGTCCTTGATGGAAACTCACTCAGAGGTATGATACAGGTGATGGTAACTCAATCAGAGGACAGATCTTACTACAGCACGTCAAGAGAGAGATATACGCAAGTTCATTGTGACCAAGCTGCGTATACACACGGGTTAGACATTCCAAAGACGCTTATGCGTATACACGCACTTTCACGCAACGAAAGGCGCGTACATGTTGGAAAACTAGGTATTGGTTTGTGGTATTTGGTCCGAAGTGTTGATCCCAGGTATTGGGTCCAAGGTATTGTTTCTACATGGTTTTGGACCATGGTATTGAGAGAAGCCTAAACCTATATAAGGAGAAGATCATTAGGCAAAGGAGGATGAGCAAGTAATGCATGTCTAACGAAGTGTGAAGATCTAGTATGCTGGTTATGGGTTTGTGATGCTTGGCTCAAGTTGGAAATGGCAGTGAAGGTATAAGTAATTATATTTAGATCTGTACGTAGGTTCTCTCTGGTGAAAGTGCGTATACACGCAGTTTTGATATAGTCAAGTAGCGTATGCATTATGGGATTTGGTGTTTCAGGTTGTTGTTTGGTTCTAGTGGTCGCTGCAGAGTTCTGGGCTCTGGTCTGTGTTCTGGTAACTGTGTTTTGATGACAGGGTTTCAGTGATTCAGTATTGGGTGATTTAGAGATTTATGATGCAGGTATAAGTTGATGATTGTATTGTAGCAGTGATTGTTTTGTATTTATGGATCCAGTCTGAAAATTTATGAAACGTGGTCCCTGGAAGAAAAGAGAAGGTTGTGGCCTTCTGTAGGTCAGCACCTATGTACTAGTACCTCAGCTAGTACAAGAGCTAAGGGGGTTGCAGCTCCCTTCCAGGAGAAGTTGGAGAACCAGAGAGGGTTGTTACTCTTTGCAGGCTGCAGCCGGCATATTGGTAAAGGACTGCACCAATACAGAATCATTGTAAAAGGAAGTTTCTAATTGAAAAAGATAGAGACATATTGCAGCAGGTGGTTTTCACCCACATTAGGTTTCCACCTTATATCATGGTGTTCATGTGTTCTCTTTATGTGTGATGATCTTTTATGTTATACTGCACCTATTTACTGTTAATATGGTTAATAATGTTCTGATGCACTCATTGAAGATCAACTAATTGAATCATAAGTTTATTGGATATACACTAGTTGCATTAAACACAGCTGCGCATATACGTGGGTATCCTTAACTAAAGTAGCGTATATGAATCTGAGTATGAAAATGAAAAATCTATATTGATTTTGATAATACTGATTCACCCCCCCCCCCTCTCAGTATTATTTCCAACAATTGGAATCAGAGCAGGTCCTTTAGAAGAAGCTTGATCGCTTGAAGGAAAGATCCATCAGAATGGCTAATCAAGAAAGAGAGGCATCCATCAAGCCACCAATATTTGATGGGAGCAACTTTTCCCACTGGAAGATAAGAACCACAACATATCTACAATCGCTTGGAATGGATGTTTGGGGAATCGTGGAAGGAGGATACACATACCCATCAGCAATTCCTACAGATACAGTAGAGAGAAAGCAATATGAACTCAATGCCAAAGCTGTTACTGTCTTATTGGGAAGTTTGTCACAATCAGAATTTATGAAGGTCATGCATTTCAAATCAGCCAAGGAAATATGGGACAAAATCATTCTAAGCTATGAAGGAGATGAACAGGTGAAAAGAGCAAAGCTTCAAACTCTCAGAATCTGGTATGAAAATCTTAAGATGCATAGTAATGAAAGCATAGCTAATTACTTCCTGCGTATAGATGAGATTGTAAATTGTATGAGGAATCTGGGTGAAGAATTTAAGGAAGTTGTCTTAGTTGAAAAGGTTTTGAGATCCCTGTCTGCTAAATTTGATTCCAAAGTGTCTGCCATAGAAGAAAAGGAGGATCTATAGAAAATCACCATGACGCAGCTTCACGGAATCTTAACTGCTTATGAGATGAGAAAAGAGGGACCATCAGTGTTGGAAATAATACTGAGAGGGGGGAGTGAATCAGTATTATCGCATCAATAAAACTTTTTCATTTCCATATTCAGATTCATATATGCTACTTCCACAACTTCTTATGATTCAGTTAGTTGATCCTTACTGAGTGCATTAGAACATTATCAACCATATTAACAGTAAACAGGTGTAGTAAAATAGAACAAATCATCACACATAAGCCACACACATGAACACCATGATATAAGGTGGAAACCCAATGTGGGAGAAAACCACCTACTGCAATATGTCTCTATCTTCTTTCAATTAGAAACTCCTTTTACAATGATTTTGTACTGGTGCAGTCCTTTACCAGTACGCAGGATACAACCTGCAGAGAGCTACAACCCTCTCTCGTTCTCCAGCTTCTTTTGGAAGGGAGCTAAAAGCCCCTTAGCTCTTGTACTAGCCAAGATACTAGTACATAGGTGCTGGCCTAATGAAGGCTACAACCTTCTCTTTCTTCTAGGTACCACGTTTCATGCATTTTCAGACTGGATACACCTGAAGCACAACACATAATCTGAAAGGCCACGTTTCATCCAATTTTCATACTGGACCCATAAATATCATTGAAGCACATAATCAATCAATCTTCTGAATCACCCAATCACCAGATCAATACATATACAAGGATAATATGAGTGTTAGCAACCCGATCTAGTCCATTAGATCCATTACTAGATCTCATCCATCAACACAATCAATCAAACTGAATATGTAGAATACTGACACCATCAGAACACATCAACAACCTGAACCACCTGTAACTTTAAACATCATAGCTCAAATGGTATATGCTACTACAATGAACCAAACCTACATACATACGTGCTTTCACCAAAGCCAACCCGCGTACAGATCTATAAATATTCAATCATGACTTGCAGCGATTTCAAACTTAAGTTATACCCAGTTCAGATCATTACAAGCATTAGTATACAGATCTAGAATAAGCATAATCAACTATATAGAGATAGTTCATTTCAAACCATTTGATCCCGATCTATCCTTAGATCTTGTTCTCCATCAACCGGTGAGATCCCTCTTTAGCTCAGATCCATATCTGCACCATAACCCAATCACAGTATTCCAGATCTAGATATTCAATAATTCAGATGATGCTTTGCCAAATGATCTCCTTCCTCTTTTATAGTCTTAGGCCTTTCACAATACCACGGTCCAAAACCATAATAACACAATACCACGGACCCAATACTTGGGATCAACAATTTTGGATGCAATACCACGGACCAAAACCATAGGATCAAAAACTGTCGGAATAATACCATGAACCAACCATGAGAGTGCGTGAGATCAACACTTTTGGATGCAGTACCACGGACCAAAACCATAGGATCAAAAACTGTCGGACTAATACCATGAACCAACCATGAAAGTGCGTGAACTTTTCTCTTGCATGAAGGGAACTTTTCTCTGCATGAAAGTGCGTGAACATTTCTCTACATGAAATAAACTCTTCTCTGCATAAAAGTGCGTGAACTTTTCTCTACATAAAAGTGCATGAACTTTTCTCTACATGAAATAAACTTTTCTCTGCATAAAAGTGTGTGAACTTTTCTCTACATGGAATAAACTTTTCTCTGCATAAAAGTGCGTGAACTTTTCTCTACATGGAATAAACTTTTCTCTGCATAAAAGTGCGTGAACTTTTCTTTAAAAGTGCGTGAAATTTTCTCTACATGGAATAAACTTTTCTCTGCATAAAAGTGCGTGAAATTTTCTCTACATGAAGGAAACTTTGTTGCACTATAATTTATCAAATAAATTTGATGCACTATAATTTATCATTTGTGTGATTTGCCATCAAGGACAACACTTGTCTCATAATGCCAACAATCTCCCCCTTTGGACTTGTCATACTGAGAATTGTCATCTGATATCTCTTACGTAGATTCATCTAGATATATATAAGTGAGTTGATCTTCTATGAGTTGTTTGCCATCAAGTACAACACATGCATCATAATGGCAACAATCTCCCCCTTTGGACTTGATGGCAATAATACCAAATCACTCTACCCCTTTGACATCAAGGGCAAAGGGCAAACCAAGATATTCTCTTCCTTTGCTGTCCATACTCCCTCTGAGTATCTGTTGAAATCTCTAAATGAGCTCCCCCTTTGTATATGCCATGGTGCACCAATCTATCCATGCTGAAATCTCTGCTCTGCTGAAATATGTTGTTCATGCTCCCCTTGACTGTAAGCAAGGTCTGCAAAAAGATGTTCTACAAGAAGAACATGACTCTATACATCATAAATGACTTTCCTATCACCAAAGACTCATACATACATCTATCTCCCATCACAATGGTGATATACCAAAAGTTTACATATAATAACATAAGAGAATAACATCATTCATCCCAGGCATAGTGGGGAAACCAACATAGGTGATTACATGACCTAAAGAGATCTCCTCAAATGACTACAATAAATAGAGACACACTATTACATCATGAGTCTTGATATGACCTTTACATCGAATGATATACATGACATTTATAACAAAGACCAAACACCTAAATAAGATCATGATAAACATCAGCAACAAAACTGTATGATCTGCTCCATAGCATCTGTCAACAGCAACTAGACCAGCAACTTGTATTAGTGCATCAATCATCAAGGTATGTCCATATCAAATCATCCTTTTGAACAGAATTCTGTATATACAGAATCATTCACATTCTATCATATGTGAGAAACACCATAGCCATCCAGATCTGCATGAACCAAGTATCATCAATTGGGAATATCTGCATCAATCAACATATGAAACAACCTATCATCATATAGGTAATAACTCATCATCATCATGTCTTCAACAATGTAACTTTGAATAATCATCCATGTATCCAGCCAACAATCCTCATCCATATATGTGCTAAGAAAAATAGGAATCCTGCATCATAACTGTAGTATATGATCTTTATGAATATGACGACAATAGCATATGAGTGACTCATCATCAAGTGAAGAAGATGTGAATTATGTACTGCTCCTTATCCTTATGAAGATCACCATGTAAGCACCATTAGAGAATCAACCACAAATCTGATCTAAATATCAACTATGTAACCCCAAGAATCATCTGAACAACTCATAACCATATCATAGCAAGATGAATCATTTATCCATATAAGCATCATCACCAAGGACTATTAACCATAATGCCAACAATGCATTAAGAGCATATTCTCCCCCTAAACCTGTGCCATTTGTCAGATCTGATCATGCATATTAATAAGAAGTATCAAGACATCAACAATATCAAGTTAGAACCACCATATCCACACATCATTAGCAAAATGCAACCATTATCAATTAGAGCAAAACTGATCCTTTTCTTGAATCTGTCCCTACTGCCTTTCTTTAAACAATCATATACGCGACTGTGCAGTAACAAATTCGTGTATATATGCAACTTCCCTTTATCAAGCTTGCATAGGAGATTGAAGTTTTACACTTCCGGCTCCCTCTGTTATGTCTGTATAATGTGTTGTGTTGCCACTTTCTGATTGAACTTCCTTTTTCTTCCATATCTTCAAGTGTGATGATGTTTTCTCCTTTTGGTGTGATGTTCGTGCTTTGTTCCTGCATTCCTTTGCTATATGTCCAAGCTTGTTACATGCATAACATCTTACATGTTTCATATTCCTTTTGTAGCAATCAGCAGCTTTGTGACCAAACATATTGCAAGCAAAGCAATATCCATTAAAATACCTTGACTGAGATGATCTGTTTGTTTGATGATCTTGAACCCTTCTTCTTCTACATCTGGCTGCAACATGTCCAAGGTTATGACATACATAACATTCAACATTATTCATAGGAGGAGTAAAAGATTTTCTTTGAATAATTTCTTTCCTTAGTTGATGATGAGATTGACCTTTCATCTCTCTTATCTCCTTGTTGATCATTTTAGATTTCTCTTTAGAGTTCCTTGCCTCACCTTGTGAACTAGATTCACCTTCAACAGATTCATGAAATCCAAGACCAGTTTTGATAGCAGGAGATCTTTGACTATTAAGAATATCATCCAAGACTTTAGTACTATCTTAAAAATGTAAGAGCTTATCCTTTTCTTCTAATTTACTTTTCAAGATATTTACCTCAACCTGAAGTTGTTCTTCTTTTTCTAGATATTGCTTCTTCATGTCTTCTTCAGCTTTCCTTTCTTCTTCCAACTGATGCCTTATCTTTAGAATCTCCTTTTCTTGTTCTTCATTCAGATCCTGTTGCATTTGATGAATTCTGAAGGCACATTCTAGCTGAGATTTTAAGCTGATAACTTCGTTTCCTTGTTTTTCAATATCTTGGACTAGATCTTTATTCTGCTTCTTTGATTCTTCAAGATCTTTGTTTACAGAGTGGATCGTGGCTTCAAGACTTTCATAGTAACTGGATATATCTCTGAGTTTCTTGATGGTTGTGTTCTTTTCATTGACTTCATTTCTTAGAGATGTTGCTTCAACCTGCAACTTTTGATATTTCTCCTTGAATAACTCTTGTTGAGCCTTTTGTCTAGTAACAGCTTCTTTGAGGGCACCACTCTTTATGTTCAGAAGTCTTTCTTGTTCACTAATTTTGTTTGTCAGCCTGTTAAATTTTGCTTCTATTTGATATCCTTCTTCCTCACCCATAAGAGCACATTCAGTTGTTTCGTTATCACTTCCATCTTTTCCAAATGGATAGATAGCTGGAACATCAGAGGATAGCAAATTCATACCTGATAGTTCATCTTCATTCTGAAATGATTTCGAATCTGAATCTGAATCTGAAGAGCTTCTTATACCTAATCCCCAATCGATTCTCCCACTGTCATAGTTCTTCTGAGATGTCTTCTTCTTCTTATGAGCTTTCTTCTTAAGCTTCTTTCCCATTGTTCCACGGATCTCCTTCAAGCGATCAAGCTTCTACCAAAGGACCTGCTCTGATACCAATTGTTGGAAATAATACTGAGAGGGGGCGGTGAATCCGTATTATCACATCAATAAAACTTTTTCATTTCCATATTCAGATTCATATATGCTATTTCCACAACTTCTTATGATTCAGTTAGTTGATCCTTAATGAGTGCATTATAACATTATCAACCATATTAACAGTAAATAGGTGCAGTAAAATATAACAAATCATCACACATAAGCCACACACATGAACACCATGATATAAGGTGGAAACCCAATGTGGGAGAAAACCACCTGCTGCAATATGTCTCTATCTTCTTTCAATTAGAAACTCCTTTTACAATGATTTTGTACTGGTGCAGTCCTTTACCAGTACGCAGGCTACAACCTGCAGAGAGCTACAACCCTCTCTCATTCTCCAGCTTCTCCTGGAAGGGAGCTACAACCCCCTTAGCTCTTGTACTAGCCAAGATACTAGTACGTAGGTGCTGGCCTACTGAAGGCTACAACCTTCTCTTTCTTCCAGGGACCACGTTTCATGCATTTTCAGACTGGATACACCTGAAGCACAACACATAATCTGAAAGGCCACGTTTCATCCAATTTTCATACTGGACCCATAAATATCATTGAAGCACATAATCAATCAATCTTCTAAATCACCCAATCACCAGATCAATACATATACAAGGATAATATGAGTGTTAGCAACCCGATCTAGTCCATTAGATCCATTACTAGATCTCATCCATCAACACAATCAATCAAACTGAATATGTAGAATACTGACACCATCAGAACACATCAACAACCTAAACCACCTGTAACTTTAAACATCATAGCTCAAATGGTATATGCTACTACAATGAACCAAACCTACGTACATACGTGCTTTCACCAAAGCCAACCCGTGTACAGATCTATAAATATTCAATCATGACTTGCAGCGATTTCAAACTTAAGTTATACCCAATTCAGATCATTACAAGCGTCAGTATACAGATCTAGAATAAGCATAATCAACTATATATAGATAGTTCATTTCAAACCATTTGATCCCGATCTATCCTTAGATCTTGTTCTCCATCAACCGGTGAGATCCCTCTTTAGCTCAGATCCAGATCTGCACCATAACCCAATCACAGTATTCTAGATCTAGATATTCAATAATTCAGATGATGCTTTGCCAAATGATCTCCTTCCTCTTTTATAGTCTTAGGCCTCTCACAATACCACGGTCCAAAACCATAATAACACAATACCACGGACCCAATACTTGGGATCAACAATTTTGGATGCAATACCACAGACCAAAATCATAGGATCAAAAACTGTTGGAATAATACCATGAACCAACCATGAAAGTGCTTGAGATCAACACTTTTGGATGCAATACCATGGACCAAAACCATAGGATCAAAAACTGTCAGACTAATACCATGAACCAACCATGAAAGTGCGTGAACTTTTCTCTTGCATGAAGGGAACTTTTCTCTACATGAAAGTGCGTGAACATTTCTCTACATGAAATAAACTCTTCTTTGCATAAAAGTGAGTGAACTTTTCTCTACATGAAATAAACTTTTCTCTGCATAAAAGTGCGTGAACTTTTCTCTACATGAAATAAACTTTTCTCTACATAAAAGTGCGTGAACTTTTCTCTACATGAAATAAACTTTTCTCTGCATAAAAGTGCGTGAACTTTTCTCTACATGGAATAAACTTTTCTCTGCATAAAAGTGCGTGAAATTTTCTTTAAAAGTGCGTGAAATTTTCTCTACATGGAATAAACTTTTCTCTGCATAAAAGTGCGTGAACTTTTCTCTACATGAAGGAAACTTTGTTGCACTATAATTTATCAAATAAATTTGCTGCACTATAATTTATCATTTGTGTGATTTGCCATCAAGGACAACACTTGTCTCATAATGCCAACAATCTCCCCCTTTGGACTTGTCATACTGAGAATTGTCATCTGATATCTCTTCCATAGATTCATCTAGATATATATAAGTGAGTTGATCTTCTATGAGTTGTTTGCCATCAAGTACAACACATGCATCATAATGCCAACAATCAGAAGCTGCATTCGAAGTATCGGGATACAGTTCAGAAGGAGAAGATGAGGTAAATTTTTTCAAGAATCTTGAACGGGGAACTGGACGGTTCAAAGGTAAGCTACTTTTCAAATGCTTTTCATGTGGTAGATTTGGTCACTACGCTGTTAGATGCCCTCATAACAAAGGAAAGATGTTTGGAGAAGGAAATAGAAGCTATTATACCCATATTAAAAGTAATGACTCATTCAATAGTAGTGAAGACATTAGAAGTCTCATGGCATATGAAAAGAAGGATGTAGAAACAGAAGAAGTTACCAAACTAAACAAACAATTGGAGTCAGTAACCAGAGTAAGGGAGCAATTGCAGGATGTAGTAAAAGATCAGAGCATAACAATTCAGAGACTTGAATCAAAGATCCTCTCTCTAAAAGAAGATCTTGAAAAATCAAAGAAGCAGAATAGAGAAGCTCTTGAAGAACAAGAACATGAAGTGATCGAATTAAGGCAACAAGTGGAAGAAGGAAGAAAAGCTAAAGGAAACATAAAGAAGTAGTATCTAGAAAAGGAAGAACAACATTAGGTTGAGGTAAATATCTTAAAAAGTAAATTAGAAGAAAAGGATAAATTGTTACGATTTCAAGATAGTACTAAGATTTTGGATGACATTCTTGGTAGTCAAAGATCCCCTACTATCAAAATTGGTCTTGGCTTTTATGAATCTATTGAAGGTGAATCTAGCTCACAAGGTGAGGCAAGGAACTCTAATGAGAAATCTGAAATGCTCAACAAGGAACAACCAAGGAAAGAAATTCCTCAAAGAAAATCCTTTGCTCCTAACTATGGAAGTGATAGACGATTATTTCCTCCATTGAATAATATTGAATGTTATGTATGTCATAATCTTGGACATGTTGCAGCCAGATGTAGAAGTAGAATGGTTCAAGACCATCACACGAGATCATCACATTCCAGGTATTTCAGAGGATATTGTTTTTCCTGCAATGCATTTGGACACAAAGCAATTGATTGCAATAGAAGGAACATGAAACATGTAAGATGTTATACATGCAACAAGCTTGGACATGAAGCAAGGGAATGCAGGAGAAAATTTCAAAATTCAAAGCAAGAGGACTATACATCATCACAATTCTAGGAATTGAAGAACAAAGAATTAGAGACAGAAAGGTGTGACATAACTCAATTAGCTGACATAACAGACACAGGGGAAACTGAAAGTGAAGACCTTCAGTATTCCATCTTGCATACGCTGATATAATGAAGATAAGTCACGTATATATGCGAGCTAGAGGCTGCAGAGTCACGTATATGGAGTTCAGAAGAAAAGACAATAGAACAGACTCAGGAAATGGTTTGGTCATGATATATAATGGTTGGCACAGGCTCAAGGGGAGCATATACTTCAAATAATGCATTTTTGGCATTATGGTTAGAAGTCCTTGATGAAGTTTATGAGGCTAAATGATACATCTTGCTGTTTGATCAAAGGAATGGTATTGCAGGTTTGGATGTTGATGCTTATGGTGCAGATCATATATGATGTATGATAGTCGCTAATGACTATCATGGTCTTGAATGGATTGTTGGTCTTTGAACTTGCATGTGCTCAGGGGGAGCATGGATGGATTGATACATCTTGACATATACAAAGGGGGAGCCCAATCAGAGATTTCAATAGGTACTCAGGGGGAGTATGGACAGCAGAGGGAGAGAACTTCTTGGTCTGTATTTTACCCTTGATGTCAAAGGGGGAGAGTGACTTGGTGTGCTGGTTGCCATCAAGTCCAAAGGGGGAGATTGTTGGCATTATGATACAAGTGTTGTCCTCGATGGCAACTCACTCAGAGGTATGATACAGGTGATGGTAACTCAATCAAAGGACAGATCTTAGTACAACAGGTCAAGAGAGAGATGTATGTAAGTTCATCATGACCAAGCCGCATATACACGCGGGTTAGACGTTCCAAAGACGCGTATGCGTATACACACACTTTCACGCAAGGAAAGGCGCGTACATGTTGGAAAACTAGGTATTGGTCCGTGGTATTTGGTCCGAAGCGTTGATCCCAGGTATTGGGTCCAAGGTATTGTTTCTACATGGTTTTGGACCATGGTATTGAGAGAAGCCTAAACCTATATAAGGAGAAGATCATTAGGCAAAGGAGGATGAGCAAGTAATGCATGTCTGACGAAGTGTGAAGATCTAGTATGTTGGTTATGGGTTTGTGATGCTTGGCTCAAGTTGGAAATGGTAGTGAAGGTATAAGTAATTATCTTTAGATCTGTACGCGGGTTCTCTCTGGTGAAAGCACGTATACACGCGGTTTTGATATAGTCAAGTAGCGTATGCATTATGAGATTTGGTGTTTTAGATTTTTGTTTGGTTCTAGTGGTTGTTGCAGAGCTCTGGGCTCTGGTCTGTGTTCTGGTAACTGTGTTTTGATGATAGGGTTTCAGTGATTCAGTATTGGGTGATTTAGAGATTTATGATGCAGGTATAAGTTGATGATTGTATTGCAGCAGCGATTGTTTTGTATTTATGGATCTAGGCTGAAAATTTATGAAACGTGGTCCCTGGAAGAAAAGAGAAGGTTGTAGCCTTCTGTATGTCAGCACCTATGCACTAGTACCTCAGCTAGTACAAGAGCTAAGGGGGTTGTAGCTCCCTTCCAGGAGAAGCTGGAGAACGAGAGAGGGTTGTAGCTCTCTGTAGGCTGTAGCCTGCATACTGGTAAAGGACTGCACCAGTACAGAATCATTGTAAAAGGAAGTTTCTAATTGAAAAAGATAGAGACATATTGCAGCAGGTGGTTTTCACCCACATTGGGTTTCCACCTTATATCATGGTGTTCATGTGTGCTCTTTATGTGTGATGATCTGTTTTGTTCTACTGCACCTGTTTACTATTAATATGGTTAATAATGTTCTGATGCACTCATTGAAGATCAACTAATTGAATCATAAGTTTATTGGATATACGCTAGTTGCATTAAACACAGCCGCGTATATACGCGGGTATCCTTAACTGAAGTAGTGTATATGAATCTGAGTATGAAAATGAAAAAAGTTATATTGATTTGATAATACTGATTCACCCCCCCCCCCCCTCTCAGTATTATTTCCAACAAAATTAACATGTTATACAAGGATGCATACAATTTCATTATTTTTGGTAACAAAAATAGAACAAATTTGAGCCAATTAGATGAGTTTAGAATTCAAATTGATTGATTAGATATATTTAATACATCAAAATTTTAATTGATATATGAATTTCATATTTAAATTAATAAATCATATGTTTTATGTCTATTTTTTTTCTAGAAGTTATTATTTGCATACATGATTATCAAAAGATCCATCTTAACTCCCAATCTACCATGTGCCAAAACAGATCAAGCTCTCAAAATACAAACCTCTTTCGAGTGAGAAAAATGATTAAAGGTTTGAACCTAGAGATATTTGATTCCTCTCAGCTCTTGGTAGCTCCAGAGTTAAGATGGACCTATGCTAGTTTTGAGAAACACATTAATAAAATGTTTGAAATATGATTATTTTCTTTTTTATTTTCATTTATATAATATATAAGTAGTGATTTACATTATTCACATAGAATTTCTAATACATGCCCCTTTATATTTAGATGTAGAAAACACATATCCATAGGATATAATCTCTCTCTCTCTCTCTCTCTATTGCAATTTTCTCTAACCATAAATTTAGATCTGTTAGCATCATTTGAATGACACTTTGATGGTGCAATAGTAGCTTGACACACATCGATCCATATTTATCACAATATATCCTTATATATATTGATAAATAATGATGGAAATCACATAGTGGTAAGTTTTTTTTTATATGTATATTCATGAGCATAAAAAAAGATGGGATAAAAGTCTCCCTTACATCCAACATTCAGTCACAATATAAAGGGACAAAAACTATCAACTTAAATGGTTGAAAGCCACTTATACTTCACACTATTGTTGGACAATTAGCATGTCACACAAGGATGTCAATTCAATTGTCAAACCTAAAGGGACAAAAGGTATCCACTTGAATGAACAAGAGCCTCATGTACGTCACAATATTGTTGAGAAATTAGCATGTTATACAAGGATTCATACAATTCCATTATTTTTGGTAGCAAAAATTGGACAACTTTGAGTCAATTAAATGAATTTAGAATTCAAATTGATTTATTAGATATAATTAATACATGTAATTTTCATCGATATATGAATTTCATATTTAAATTAATAAATAATATGTTTTATATCTAATTTTTTTTCTAGAAGCTATTATTTGCATAAGTGTTTATTAAAAGATCCATCCTAACTTCAAATCTACCAAGCGTTGAAAGGGATCAAATCTCTCAAAATGCAAACCTCTTTCGAGTGAAAAGTTTGATTATATATTTCCACCTCAAGAGATTTGAAACCTCTCAACTCTTGGTAGATACAAAGTTAAGATGGATCTATGGTAGTTTTGAGCGACACACTAAAAACATGTTTGAAATATAAATATTTCTTTTTATTTTATTTTATATAATATATAAGTAGTGATTCACATTCTCCACATTAAATTGGTAATACATGTTCCTTCATAGTTAGAAATAGAAAACATATATCCATAGGATATAATCTCTCTCTCTCTTAGAATTGTATCTAACCATAAATTCAGATTGTTAGCATCATTTGAATGACACTTTGACAGTGCAATAGCAATTTGACACACATCTATCCATGTTTATCATAATTTAGCCCTTTTGTCCCTTTCGATCATGTTGCCGGTTCTCACTTCCACACAAGCGTTGCCTTTTAGGGTCATTTTTAATATCCATGGATTCTGTACCAGTGTTGTGAATCGTTGAATGTAAATGTGCTCCATCTCTACTTTGCGAAGTAGAAATCAATAAGATTATGTTACTATTTTTAGCTACAATGAGCGATGGGACGTCAGGTTGTTGTGCACGGATTATAGGTTTACAACGAAGTCAAGTGGACTATTCACTATAAACCCTAATGTATGGGAGCTAGAAAAATAGATTTTCCACATCATAAACACCGTTGCAATTAGCTCTGCACGTAGTTTTCATCCTGTCACGGTTTTTATGGAAAGTGTGCAGCGCTAGTGCCCCACTACCACCACTCCAACATCAACCTCATTTGTATCAACCAGATGCTGACCCTGGTGCATGGTGGATGTTTGTGGCTAAGGGCGTCGATCCCGATTACAGATATGTTGATCGATCAGATCATGCTATTACTACACTCAGGCTTGAATTCGGCCAAAGAGTTTGGCAGAAAGACGAGTGAGTGTGACCTAACAGAGAAGATGAAGGAAAATTTCAAGATGGTTAAAAAGCCGTGCGAGTACTCCATCACATCTATCACCAACCCTGTGATGAAACTTGCTACACGAATCTTAGCTAGAAAGGTCATGAGAAAATACTGTACGGATGAGGTTCTAGCGGCCGTAATTTCATTGGCTGTATAGTGCGTGGAGGGCATGTAGTTCAATTGGTTGCACTACCTCTGTAGCAAGTTCCTTGTGAATTGTTGTGAGGATCAGGACGAGAGAAAAACCTTCCACTACACATGGTTGTTACTCTCCATCATGCTAGTGGCTTGGGAACTACCAGAGGATAGTTAGTTTCCTCCCCAGGAGAAAGGATTAACGGAGGCTGCCTAGTTTTACTCCCTTTGGGCCACAAAAGATGTCGCACGGGTCATGAAGACTAGAGTTTTCTGGGTGTTGATGGAGACGAGCTTGTGGATGGCCATCAACCAGAAGGCACAGTTTTCTCTGACTATGTGGAGTTTAAAGCTAACTTCCATCACATGTACATCCGTGTGTGGAAGGATCCATAACATAAATGGTTTGATCTACCTTACCTTGCCACAGACGATGCCATCCAAGAAACTATCAAGCATTGGCTAGAAGATTGGAATTCTCCATCTGATCTGGTTACAGGCACCAGCAAATCTGCAGAAAAGAAAAAGAAGGAAGCAGTGGAGCAGGTGGTCTAGCAGTTGGTTGAGAAGTGAAGCAAAGAGGCCGAGGAGAAGGCTCAGCTAGAAAATGAGCATGCTATGAAGCAGAAGGCTGAATATGAAGAGCGCAACTCTGAGTGGTGCCATAAGTCCCCTTTACCCTAGAAAGAGGAAGAGGAGCATTTAGAGTAGGGTGGTGGCCGTCAGGAGGAACAGAGCACTCCCTTCCAGATAAAAAGGTACAAGTATCAGTAGAAGTAGGGGTCCTGAAAGAAGTTTAAAGTGACAAAGCCATCGTTGGATCTGATCACACTAAAAAAAGGAAATCTCAATGACATCGAAGATAAGGTGTGTGACACCACAATGGAATTGTTGCAACAGTTCGAACAGTAGCAACACTAGATGTTAAGTACTATCCAAAAGGATCTACACAAGTTGTAGATTCAAACCAGCAGGATCCAAGTGGGCGCAGGGCAAGTAAGTGCCGCACAGACAAGCTTGGCACCAGGAACAAGTCAAGCAGTAGATATGGTTAGATCAGTGGATGTCTAGGCAGTCATGCTACCAGAAGGCTCATTGAGCACAGAAATGGCCGATGACAAGGTCATCATGAGTTCTTTGAAGAACATTGGCCTCAACCTCGCAGTGCTGCCCAACGAATACCTTCACATGCTGCAGTTAGGTGTGATGGCCAAGCTAAGGGTGTGGGAGCAGTGCGCCTTCAGTTTAATTAGTGAATATTGCATGGACAACGTGTAGATATTCACCGAAAACATGGAGGATTTGAAATCAAAAGAAATAATCTAGGCAGAGAGCTCCCAGATAGAGGTTGCGGTGGCAGAAACATGCAGGATAGTGTCGGAGTTGCACATACCTGGGGAAGCATCATTGGAGGCCAAGATCAGAAAAAATTATGTGGGTGTGTGCAATGCCAAGGCAGAGGTGGCCATAGTTTAGTTTGAATTGAACATGAAAATCACTGAACTGGAGCTGAAGTCATAACCTTCAACCCTGCTAGAGATTAGGGAACAACGCGAAGCCGTTTTTAAGGATGGAGTTGCTATGGTGGATGCTGCAGTTGTGGACTGCATCACGTTATTTGAGCAGGCCATGCAAGTAGTGACGACCCTACAGGAAGATCCCACCCTACAGATATTAAATACAAAGATCTGCAAGCTCCAGCGGCAATACGACAAAGTAAGGGCAAAGACATGCACCGTTGCTACAACACATCACCTCGCCAAGCTATAGGAGGCTAAGAGGCTCCTTACATAGGTGGAAATGGCGCAGAAGAAAGAGGCAGTCCTTAAGGCTAGGTTGAGGCCTTGGTTGGATGAATCCTATGTAGTCTCAACCATCATATAGGAAAAGCTGGCAAACTTGCAGAGTACGCAACAACAGATCAAGCGAGCTAGTGAAGGACTAGCCACATAACAATTGGTAGAATAAATCAAGAAGGATGCCATGCAGAGCGCGACTGAAGTAGTAGTTGGACAAGTAGAATTGGGGGATCTTCATGCCAACCGAGTCACTAGAGGTCGAGTCAAGATATTTGTGTTGGGGGCCTGTTGGGATGGGGTCATGTGGGTCAATTTTGGGGAAAAAGCCCAAGTTTTATGTAAAAAGATGGAAAGTCTTGGCAAATTATTGTCGCGAAGTGTGTAGTTAAGTACACAGTGAAAAATGGTTTTCACCCTCTTTTATGTAAGTCAAGTCAGCTTTTTGAAGATCTACCTATGGTCTGCAGAGCAAGGGATTGTATAAATAGGTGTGTCTTAGAGAGTCTAAGGCATAATAGAATAATAGAAGTTTTCTATGGGTACCAAAAAAGGAATCTAAGTTAGTGCAGAAGGTAGAAGAAAGGCTCTACTACTAAGTGCTTAGAGGCCTAGAGTAGAGTCTGCAACTGAGTGCGCAGACCCTTGCAACTGAGTGTGCAGGTAAGTCTTGAGTTTGTAAGTTTAATTGAATATCAGTAAAAGAAGATTATCCCATAAATTCCCATGTTTTATTGCTTTACTTCTGTTACGAATGAATGCGTTTTATGCTATGATAAATGAAGGTTTTGTGAAATAATGATGTATTGATGTGCAACTCTACTCGATCTATATTGTTATCTGAATGCAATTAATTTTAAGTGCTTACGTAAAGATTATATTGTTGTATGTAAAAATATCGAACACTTAAGTAGATCTGAGTAAATACTGGGTTAAGATTAATCTTTGATGTGCGTAAGTAGCTAATTCACCTGTTCAGGGTCCGCGAAAGCTAGTTGTAGACCTTTGCGGAGGTCTAGAGGTTGATTAAAAGAGGCTACATCGATAAGCCATATGGGCTTATCGATCTGCACGAAGGCCAATCTAGGGCACAAAACTACATCACACTAATCTCTGGGTGTGGAAACTTGGCTCCAGCATCCCCCCATACTACTTTTGGTGAGACTTCAGTCCGCGCACCACAGATTGATGCCAAAAGGGTGAGTAGTGTAGGGATTTGTTTAGCACAACTAACTCTGAACCTGGGTCAGGATCCACTAAGCCAACATCTACTCTGCTGGAGGTTGCCCCCTCGAAGAGGCAAGTGAACATTGCATTTGTCTCTCAATAATAAAATACTTATTGTTTTTCTCATTTTATTTTGTGTTCTGGGTTGTATTTCTTCACATATTTCGTATTTTGTAATTTCTCATAGGTCAAGAGAATAACAAGTCGTATTAGAGCACTTTCTAGGGCTGGTGGTACCTCCATTTTTGCAGAATTTTTTTTAGGCTAGAGACGTGTTCGGGCGTCTTTAAACCACAGGATCTATCGTTGAGCGCATAAACCTGCGGATTTGGGGAGGCATGCATGCAGGAAATACAAGAGCTGGTCACGCTTGTTGGACTCCCTTGTGGCCCCTGTGGGTACCCCTTTGAGTAGTAGCGCATTAGACATAACTTCCCATGGACTGCACTTCCACGTACCCTCTGGGTATATCGAAAGCCCCCTAGACTCACTTGAAACCTCACCTTAGATAAGCCGTCGGTCATCTTGCTGCAACAGTACATTGAGAAAAACACTCGGGGAGATTACTTGTGCATATGATAAGGTAGCCAGGTAGTAAGGCTAAGGGTATGGTTGATCCTCTTTAGTTAGTGCCCTAAAAGAATGGGTCGAGTACTACTTTTGGACCCGTATGTATATTGCGATCTGTAGCACCTGACACTCCTTTGTGAACATAGTTCCCTTAGCTCTCTAAAGATCGCCCATTATCTTATCTGTGAGATCAGATCCACTAGTTGGGGTTCTACCTCTGCATTACAATTCCAATCTAGCAATTGGGGTTCTGTCGCCGCCGCACAAATCAAATCCACCAGTTGGGGTTCTACCACCACAGTACAATTCAGATCTTGCAAGTGGGCTTATGTCGCCGCTGCACCAATAAGATCCACCAGTTGGGGTTTTTCCACCACAGTATAACTCTCATTCAGAAGTTGGGGTTTCACAGGCAGATCTGACTCTATGTGTAGTGAGCCTTGTTATTGCTATAATCTGGGCCCGATTTTCGCAGGACATTGGGCAGGACCAAGTTTTCTAGAATTTGGACACTGCAGTATTGATCTGCAGGGAGTAAAACTCCATTCACAATGAAAAAAAAAAAAAAATTGAGTCCTCCCTGGGACGCTTACAAGAGACTTAGCCCATAAGATTCAGGATGACGAGCTAATCACAGTGGTACCATTCACTGGTCAGCCTCATTTTTCGGGCGGTCCCAAATTTTTTCAGAGTGACTTCAAGTGATCAAGATCTATGTATGGTAGAAACCAGAGCTCAAGTCATGGCCAATGAGAAGATTGAGCACCTTGAAACAAGGTTGGATTTGTTCAAGGAACAACTGGACAACATTTCAAAATCGCTTGAACTAGTCACCAAGAGCATGATGGGGTATCATCAGGAGGCGCATAGTATTGATGAACACCTCGAAGGAGAATCTAGCCATCATATTCACTTCCATGGAAATCACCAACATTCCCACCCTTGGCCACCCAAGTTGGACATGTATAAATTTGATGGCTCTAATCTAGCAGTATGGGTAGCACAAATGGAACAATATTTCACCTTGAATGATATCTGCGATGATAAAACTAAACTACATGTCGGAGCCCTTTACTTGGACCAAGAAAGATGGAAATAGTGGTAGTGGCATGTGAAATATTATCCCGGGAACATAACGTGGAACGTGTTTTCAAAATCCCTTTGTGACCTCTTTGATAGAGAATCTAATTTTTTGGGTTGTCTCACTAAGCTCCAATAGATAGGCACAGTGAAACACTACATTGCATCCTTTGAGACATTGGACTTCAGAATGGAAGGTCTAGGAGATGAATTCTACTTGGAGTGTGTCATCAGTGGTCTCAAAGAATCCATCCAAGCACATGTCTGGATGAACCACTCACGTACATGGATAGATGCTTGCAAAAAAGCTATCGAGGTAGAACTTGCCTTAGCTTCCCAGTCTACTCATCCAAATTTTGTAGCCAAGGGGCGTTCCACCCAGGCTCAGGGCCCTACCCAAACACTTAAGGTTCAAAAGGTGTCTCCAACAGAATTGGCTGAAAGAAGAAAACAAGGATTGTGCTACTACTATGATGACAAATAATTCCCGAGGCATAAATGCAAGGAACCAAAATTCTCTCAAATTGATGTTACTGAATACAGATCATCAAAGGAAGCCCCACCCCTTTGGGGGCCAGAGGATGAAGCTGAGGAAACCCAGTAGGACAATGGTCTCAAAACTATGCCAGATGAACCAGTTATCTCGCTACATGCTTTGGTAGGCATTTCTGCACCCCAAACTCTCAAAATCAAAGGCTTTCTTAAAGATCACCCTGTAGTAGTATTGAGTGATAGTGGCAATGCTCATAACTTTATCTATAAGCGGGTCGCCAAAGTTGTTCATTATTTTGTAAGGGAAGTCTCTAATTTCCAAGTCCTTATTGTTGATGGGGGGACAATGAAATGTGAAGGTCACTGCAAAAATATTAAACTTCATATGGGAGACTACCACCTAAAGACCCACATGTTTGCGATTAACATGGGTGGTTGTGACATTGTCTTAGGTACTGAATGGCTTCGCACACTAGGCCCAATCACAATGAATTTCTAGGAGTTATATATGAGCTTTAAGTAGAGTGACCACATTCATACACCCTGTGGACTCTAGGCAAGTGCTCCTTCTATCATCAGCTTGCATCGAATGGAAAAGTTGTTGAAAAAGGGCCATCATGGAGTCATCGCCCAGTTTAATGCCATCCAAGCCATAGAATCCACTACTCCTCATATTTATCCTAAGATGCAACAAGTATTAAACCACCACCAGTAGGTATTTGACAAACCTAAAGAGCTTCCACCCTCTAGAGGAGAACATGATCATAGCATCCCTTTGGTCCCAGGGGCCGAATCGCCTAATATGCACCCATATCGATATCCTTTCACCCAAAAGAATGAAATTGAAAAAATCATCAAGGAACTCCTTGAAGCAGGTGTTATTCATCCTAGCATTAGTCCTTATTCATCACCAATGGTCATGGTGCTAAAGAAAGATGGGGAATGGCACATGTGTCTGGACTTTCGGGCCCTCAACAAGCTCATTGTCAAAGACAAATTCCCTATTCCAGTTGTTGATGATATGCTTGATGAACTACATGGTGCTCAATTATTTACCAAGCTAGATCTTCGCTCTGGCTGTTAGAAAATTATATATTACGGAGAAATGGAACACATAAAATATTGCAGAAATATAAACACAGAAAACGCACAAAACAAGAAAGACACAGATATACGTGGTTCACCCAGTTTGGGCTACGTCCACCCTGAACAGCCAGTCCTTCCTTTCTATTATCCAGCAAAATGAAGAGATACAACCTACAGCAAAACCGCTGTAATATCCTCTGTTATTCTCTCACAGTCTCACCTCTATATTTCTCGCTCACCGAATACACATCTATATATCAGCCTCAAATACAATGCCCTCATATAAAGAGAGGGGTTGCCTTCTAGGGCAAAAAACCCTAAACTAAACATAAGTTCTACCGTCAGATCATCCGCCTAATGAACGGCCCAGATTGACTAGAAATTACTATACTTTTACAAGGCAATTTTACAGTTGTTTTTAGCTTCGGGGGCAATTTTAAATTAATAAATAATATGTTTTATATCTAATTTTTTTCTAGAAGCTATTATTTGCATAAGTGTTTATTAGAAGATCCATCTTAACTTCAAATCTACCAAGCGTTGAAAGGGATCAAATATCTCAAAATGCAAACCTCTTTCAAGTGAAAATCTTGATTAAATATTTTCAGCTCAAGAGATTTGAAACCTCTCAACTTTTGGTAGATACAAAGTTAAGATGGATCTATGGTACTTTTGAGCAACAGACTAAAAACATGTTTGAAATATAAATATTTCTTTTTATTTTCTTTTATATAATATATAAGTAGTGATTCACATTCTCCACATTAAATTGTTAATACATGTCCCTTCATAGTTAGAAATAGAAAACATATATCCATAGGATATAATATCTCTCTCTCTCTCTCTTAGAATTGTCTCTAACCATAAATTTAGATTGTTAGCATCATTTGAATGACACTTTGATAGTGCAATAGTAGTTTGACACACATCTATCCATGTTTATCACAATTTATCCTTATATAAATGGACAAATGATGATGTCAATCACATAGTGGTACGTTTTTTTCATATTTATACTTATAAGCATAAAAAAAACATGGGATACAAGTCTCCCCTACATCCAACACTAAGTCACAACCTAAAGGGATAAAAAATATCCACCTAAATGGTTGAAAGCCACTTATACTTCACACTATTGTTGGACAAGATAATTCCATTGTCACAACCTAAAAAGACAAAAGATATCCAATTGAATGATCAAGAGCCACTTGCACTTCACACTATTATTGAACAATTATCATGTTATACAAGGATGCATACAATTCCATTATTTTTGGTAACCAAAATAGAACAACTCCAACCCAGTTAGATAAGTTTAGAATTAAAATTGATTGATTATATACATTTAATATATAGAAATTTTCATTGGTATATGAATTTAAATTAATAAACCATGTGTTTTATATCTATTTTTTTTTTTCAGAAATTCTTATTTACATAAATAACTATTAAAATAATTTTCTAATAAAAAATTTCTTATTCTTACCAAATTTTTTACATCTCGTTTTATATTATCAGATTTTATACATTAACTGAATATGGAAAATATTATTATTACCATAATATCTATATTCTTGACTAACAATTTAAACCATATGAAAAATGTTGTTATTACAATTCTTACATCTAATTTTAAACATCATATTTTATACATATTGTTATTACCATAACAAATTTACACTTATAAGTCATATGCTTATTTTACATCATAAGTCGTATGTTCATTTTACATCAGTATTACGTACACAATGGGGCGCCATGATTTTTTTTTCAAATAATTCAAATATAAACATCTCTTATTCAATAGGTGCAATAACAGCTCATGTGGAACATTATTGACAGCATCAATATATGAGTAGTATTCTCATTTTTCTGGAATTTAAATCAATTGATGAATCCGATACCCAGACTTTCTGTCCCGTTCGGTCATGTTGCGGATTCGCGATTACATTAAGATGTAATCAGTGGCAAAGAAACAGTCATTACACGCAAGCCTTGCCTTTTAGGGTTATCGTTCGAACTGTTCATTTTCTAATATTTTCTAATTCAGGTACAGCGAGCGATGGGACGTGAGGATTACAGGTTTACAACGAAGTCAAGTGGACTGTTCACTGTAAACCAGATTTTCCTTATCATAAACGCCGTGGCAATTACCTCTGCACGTGGTTTTCATCCTGCGGCGGGCGTTTTTTTTTATGGAAAGTGCGCAGCCCTACTGCGCGAGAACGACCACCATTTTGTCTTTTGTAATCAGTGGCAAAGAAACAGTCCCTTCATGTATCTGATTTTTTTCACCTAATCATCTCTGGAAACCAGACAATTACAGCTGTAATTAGATTATTATTCAAATTGCCTTACGTACCTACCAGCGATCAAGTCAAATTTGTTCCCCTGAAACATCAGAGATTTAAAGAATTTTTTGCCATTCGACGTGGATTTTAGTGTTGAGGATATCGTGGCGCAGAAGGATTTTGGCATTTTTTTCGTTTAAAATTAGAATAGGATGTACTATCTCTGAACGGAGGGCAATAATGATATGAATTTACCTCGTTTTGATGTGTGGTTAATTTAACCTTTCTCATGTTTCCATTTATATGATGTTATCAGATATTTTTAATAGCGGATTTAATAAGTTTTATAAATTATTCCTTTTTTGGGGGCTTATTTGATATTATTGCTCTGGCGAGTAATCATAATTTGTTTATCAAATTTTCGGTTCATTTGACATGTATGGCTTTTATTTTATTTTAATTTGATTATCTAAATAATATAATGTCAAAAAATAATTTATTAAATAAATAATTGTATAATTAAAATTAATTTTTTAAAATTTTCTTATCTATTTAAATTAAGCAAAAAAAATAAAATTTTAATATGTTAAAATAATAACAAAAAAACTGTGCATAATCTTTAATGGATTATATAAATATTAATATCATAAAACATGAAAATTAATATTAAAAATATTTTAAATATTACTTTAAACAAAAAGACATCTTGGATAAATGAATGCAGAACCTTTACTTATATTAAAAAATGTTTTTCTTTCATACAAAAACCAGAACTATTAATTTATGTTTTACATTTTGAAAACCATTATACTCACCCTCTTTTTGGTGGGGTGAAATTAACAAAAAAATTAATATTACTTTAGACAAAAAGACATATTGGATAAATGAATGCATAGCCTTTAAGGATATTAAAAAGTGTTTTTCTTTCAAACAAAAACCAGAACTATTAATTTACACTTTACATTTTGAAAACCATTATATTCACCCTCTTTTTGGTGATGTGAGATTAAAAAAAAGAAATGATTATATATTTATGGGGACTCTATTAAATAGACATTAAAAATTGGATTTAAAAAATAAAGAATAAAAAAAAAATTGTAAAATACATATTAGTTATTTGAGACTATTTCATGAGAAATAAGATTCTATGAATATGAAATCTAATGCTTACTCATAAACAACTACAATTTTTTTGAGAAAATATTTACTTGTTTGAAAGATTTATTCATAGAAAAGAATCTTTATACTCACAAAAGGAAAAATCTAAAATAACATAAGGTTATTATACATTGTCCTATGTATAAATAAAACAAATACATTTAATTCAAATTTACTAAGTTTATTAATTAAAACATATATATTTATATTATTTATTAATTAAAATATTTATAAATCTACATTTATGAATATTCATAGAAAAAAATATCTATATTTTCTAGAAAAAGAAAAATCTAAAATAAAATAAGATGATGACACATTGTCATGTGTATAAACAAAATAAATACACTTAATTCAATTTTTCTAAGTTTATTAAAAAAACATATATGTTTATATTAAAAATGTTTGGGAACATAACAAAAAAAATTGCAAATTAACATATCTTTGAAATTAAAAACATAAAAAATTATATATTTTTTTTACAATATTAAATTATATAAATTTATGAATTTTTTATAAATTAAAATATCCAAATTTTATTTTATATTATTAATAATAATTATATGTTTGCTAATTGAGTGGGGAGTTTTATATTAATTTAGGATAACTGTGAAGCTTAAAGTGAACAATACACACAACCAACTTTATTTTAAATTAATTTTTCCGTGAATTAATTATCCATTTTCCAATTTTCCAATTTTATTTTTGAAAAAAGTTGAAATCCAAATTCGATCTTTAACCTATTTCACTAATTTCTTTAATTTTTAAGTTTAGCTATAATATAATCTAGTTTAGATGGAAATTTTAGTATGATTTTGATCAAATTCAGTAGAATTTTTGTAATTCTAAATTATAATTTTCTTAATTCAAGATTTTGAATTTCTTGCGATGATATTGAATCTATTTTCACTATAAAAACATTTAAACATTCGAACCCGTCAAAAAAAAATTATGATGTTGCTAAACATTCTTAAAAAAAAATTATGATGTTGCTAAACATTATTCAAACGTTCCTATACTATCAGGAAACAAAAATTTGAAACAAAATTAAGGGATTCCGGCGCTTTTTAAGCCATCCCTTATATTGATTTGGTTCCCACCACCTCAGTATTACGATTGATATAACTTTATTTTGCTGGGATCTCAGCGGCTACATGAAAAGCTGCTGGACTAAAACTTACCCCGCAGCCACTAATCTATTTTGCTGACATGGAAATGGCTTGCGTGAAAACTGGAGAGGGCGCGTTGACAAATCTGAGGTTGAGGTTGGTGGAGTGGTTCTCCGTGGAGAAACAAAGGCCACCATTCCTTCTTTCCACGTCGCTTAGACATGCCATGACCTCATGTGGGCGGTGAACTGAAAGCGGTAGCTCATGAATTCCTTTGCCTAATTTATTGTATAAATATGGCCGAAACCATTTGCGTATTGCACCATTCACAGAGCCCCATTGCCTCCATTCCTCTGTCTCGTTACCCACTCCATTTGGGTTCTGTTAGACTTTTTACAGGAAAAAAATGAGGAGCTACCTGCTTTTAGTAGTTGGCATTCTAGGTGCTTGGTCCTCTTCTCCACTCTTTTTAAGTTTTAAGCAAACTTGCAATTATTAGATTTTAGGTTTCTCGTTTGATTTAAGCTGAACTGATGGCTGAAAACGGGAGCGCTTCTTGCTGTTTTATGAAACAGGAAACGCTGCATCCTTGCTATTGTATGGAGCGCCCATGTAAGATTTGTCACTTTTATTACAAGTATCTGCCTTATAATTTCGGGAAACAAGTGTATGCTGAATTATAATCCTATGTTCTGAGTGAGTTTATGCAGGGTCACATTTAGGAGAGTGATAAGAAACAGATCGACAGAGAGTTTCTCAGGGTTCCCATATGCGATAGCTCTGCTAAATTCTCTGCTCTACTCGTTGTATGGATCGCCTCTGATCAGTAATGGTCTGGATAACATCTTGGTGTTGACCATCAATGGGGTCGGAATCGTGCTGGAGTTTATATTCGTTTGTATCTTTCTGAAATACGCCATACCCACAGCCAAGGTAGGTTTCAATACTCCTAGTCCGTTCTCTAATAGTAATATGCACCAGATGCTTAGACTTTCTGCTATGCACTTCTAAAGTGGCGGACTAAACCAGTCTTTGTATGTTTCTACATGATCTATATACATAAATAGATTCTAGACATGTATCTGCAGAATGTGATTTTAATAAAATTATATTTTTTTCATGAGCTGGGTCTCTGATTAGTGATTAGTTCCCTTTTGTTTTGATTCCAGAGCTGCTTTGCTCGGTGAATGAATTGATACGGATATTATAAGTTTCAAAATATTCCCAACTGATTCTTTGTTGGTGTGCAGAAAAGAATGGTGAGAACAATGGTGGGTGTGACGTTGGTGTTTGCCTGCATCTCAACAGTTTCTCTGGTTTCTCTTGGGGCTCAGAAGGATAAGAAAAAGATGGTGGGGATTTCGGGGATGGTTGTCACTGTGGTCATGTATGCTTCTCCACTTTCCGATGCTGTAAGTATCTAACTCCATCCCATGCCACTTTGTCCCTTATCTTCATCGAACGCGTGTTGACATTACTCGCACTGTGAAATGTACAAAAGTGGTCAGTGATACAGACGAAAAGTGTGGAGTATATGCCCATCCATTTCTCCGTCTTTGCACTGATCAACAGTTGTTTATGGATGATTTACTTCCTTCTCGACAACGACCTCATCCTAGCGGTAACATCATATGCAACACCTTTCTCTGTATATTTGTAGATATGTTAGTTTACAATCTTAGGTAGATTGTAAATTTTGGAGATATACAGTCAGAAAAGAGGTCAGGCAAGTGATCCTTTTTTCACTTTGGGATTTTGAGATATTTCTAAAATCTACAACTCACATTAAAATGCCCAAGTTTCATTTATTCCCACATAAAAACGCCCAAAAAAATGCCCAAGTTTCATTTATTCATGAGAGTATATATTGTTTAAAATCTCTGTACAAAAGATTCATTTTGAAAATCTGAGTTTTATATTATGTTCTGGTCAATACAGTGTCCAAATATAATTGGCGTACCATTGGGCATAGGTCAAATAGCGTTGTATTGTATGTACCGGAAGCAGTCAAGTAATGAAGCAAAGAAAGTGGGTCCATCTGATCCAGAGATTGGGTTGAAAGAGAAGGCAGTTGCAGAGGAAACAGATTCAACAGATGCAGAGGAAACATGTCAACAGAGCCTGGAAATGGCGCAGATCCAGGAGATGAAACATACCTTCGATGGGGTTGGGGAGAAGTGACAAATGTGTGCATTGAGGTCAGGCTGGAGACGATCAGAAAATTTGTTCCGCGAGTTTGGACTGCGTATACAACTTTTTGTTATACGCTTTTACGAGGGTTATTACCGCCATCAACTATATGCGCGTCAATAAACGTGGCTATATCCGAAAGAGAGGATGCGCGAGGTTGTAAGATTTTAATTCAGAATTTTTTAATTACTATGTGTTCATTGTATCTCTACTAATACTATATACTTGTTATTTGAGAAATCAAGGTAGATAATTCGGTTATATAGCTAAGAATTAATATTAAATATTTAAGAATCGATCAATTATAATATTGAGGAAATTAAAATGAATAATCATATTACATAATCAAAATTTAATAAAAATGTTTTCAAACGGTTATAATTAAATTCATTAAAATGTTTTTTTATAAGGTTAATTAATTATTTAAAAAGTTAATTAATTATTTAATTGATATAATTACATAAAATTATAAAAGATGATGAATAATTTCAAAATACTTAATCTTTTTACAAACATTTATCAATTATTTAATTAATATATTCTTATAAATTTCAAAAATTTTAATCACCACAGTACATTTTTTTTCCAATGGTTTGGAGTGTTGTTGACTTTATCAAGAAGAATTATGTATTCTAAACCATCACTTCTTCTCAGGGTTGGAATTTGGATTTCTCTTTACCCATCATATAATTTTTTTTTGACGTTTTGGTTCTTATACTCCCTATCAAGAAATGTTATGTTTAAAATTTTGCCCTTCAAGAATAATGTTCTTACAATAAATTAACCCTTCACCAATAAATATTTGATTATAAAATTACTTTTCAATAACATAATTATGTTAAATTTTCACATATTTATCATAAGGAAAAGAGCAAAATGACAATAACACACAAATTGCTTATTAAATCTTGAATCTTAGTTTGAAATTGCATGGAACCTTCACAATAAAGTCTTTGGAACTTGAAATCAATTGTCCTTGCCCCAGACATGCCATAGCGTTTCTATATATGAGATATAACTAAGGATATCTTATAGGACATATAAGATGACCAACATAGTAAAACTATTGAATGTTATCAATAACTCAAAAGTAGATTAATTAATATGGTTTATGTTATTATTTAGCATCGTTTTGGATAATGAGATATACACTAATGTTAACAACAATGAATGTATAGTATTTGAACCTTTTAAAAATTAGTAGACAAAAATTATAATAAATGGACATTGTAGATCTCTTAACATCATGTTATAGGATTATGTTATGATTTCTTCCACTATTACATTCTTAAAGAACAAACACTTATAAAATTAAATGTGGTAAAAGTATGCTCTCATCAAATCCTTCCTTCTATTTATATCAAATTGTAGTAAAATCAATATATATAAACAAAAAACCATTGTGTATTAAAGTAACATTAAATAAAATCATAAAAAACTCACTTTAACTAACTAGTTAGTTTACTTTTTAGACAAAATAATCTATTTGAATATTCAAAATAATTTTCATCTTGGTGTATTATTTAGAGACTATACTCTTTAATATAACTTACAGACATATCAACTAAAAATTAAATATATTTAAATTATCATCCTTACAATTGTGGAGAATTCAAAAAAAAATATTGAACATTTGAAACATGTTTATTTTTCTTATTGGAAGTATATAATAAATCCTAGGTAGAGTACTTGATGGTTATCCATTGCATATATTTCAAGTGTCATTTAAAAACAACAATTTATATTATACCATCAGAAAGTTTTGATTCCCAATAAGACTAAGTTCCATGCAAATTAGGAGATAATTTTTTACATTATCTAATATAAGATTTGATACAAAACATAAATATATGACACCCTAAAAGGGCACAAGAACATACCACCAATGTCTAGTTTTCATATCCATCTAATAAGAGAAATTCATTTTACAACAAATTATTAGTTGTTTCAAAGTGATGTTACAACTTACAAGTTTCCAAATTTCATTGCTCCAATGATAATGTAAGCAAAGAAATGAATCAAGTTGCATGGAAGCTATTCATTAAATCCAAATATAGATGGAGATTGGATATATGTGCAAAAGAATCTCCTCATATTTAAATGCATCTTGAGAAACATAAAGGGAAAGATGCTATGCCATAGTAGAAAATTGCTCCAATCTAAATGTCTCACATCTTTTACTGCATTTTTAAAAACGTTGGTAAGATTTGGGACACCTAGGTATATGAAATGCAAATAGACAAAAAAAATAATAAACATCTCATGCTCCAATATGTAATGTAGTGGGGCCTTCAATATTATAGACCTTTATTCTTTTAAGATTAATTTGACATACAAATGCAATACTTTGACCTTAATTATATGGGATAGAAATATATCATGTTGGAGTTCAATTTTGTTTTTTCATAAACATGTTTATGCTTTGGATTCATTATATTTTTAATTCTTATTTATGTTTACTAGGTTTGGGATTAAAATAAATATTTACTTTAAAACTAAATATCTCGAAATAATAAGTAATTATTGGTTTTATAATTGAATGATCTTCCTTTCAAATATTTTAGTAAGGGATTTTTAAGATTTGATCTTTCTGGCCACTTGGTAGATCCACATTTAAGATGGATCTAAGTTGGTTTAATTATTAATTATAATTATTAACTTTGTTTTTTGATTTTTGATTTTTAATTTAATTTATTTATTTTTCTAACTTTATTTTGATTGAGTCAAATATTATAAAAGAAATTACAACATCTCTACCATATTCGAGAGCGGTTTGCTCACAAATATTTTAGAAAAGAAGGAAATCCTGATTGTCTTAAAATATACCTTGTAACAAAAAATAGTATTTACATCAAAACAAATTTATTAAATGAAAATATCATTACTAAAGTACAATATTAAAAAAATATCTCATTTCATTGATGTATGTTTT
This sequence comes from Pinus tabuliformis, assembly GCA_031772625.1. Classification (NCBI taxonomy): domain Eukaryota; kingdom Viridiplantae; phylum Streptophyta; class Pinopsida; order Pinales; family Pinaceae; genus Pinus; species Pinus tabuliformis. The sequence goes on along the minus strand of CM062815.1, from coordinate 260,237,200 downwards.
TTATTGATTATTTAATTTAGGGAAGTATATCTAAATATGTTAGGATGATTATGATTACTAATTGAATTATTTCTTATCCATGAAATGACTTTTTTTTATGGTTTTTTGGGTTAATTTTAATCAAAATATGGCAGGGATTTTTAATTTTTAGAGTGTTAAATCTACTAATGCATTCAAAATTTATTTTAAATAACAAAAAATCATAATCTTGCTTGATATTGTATGACATGGTGAAAAACACTATTTTGTATATAAATTAAAATGCTCTTTTTTTATCTACAGTTTAAAAAAAAAACAAAATTCTCTTATATTAAATTCAATTAAAATCATAATTTTTTTAATATAAATATTAAAATTTTCAAATTAAAGCAAATAAACCTTATAATATTAATTCAAAAACACTAATTCTCATCATTATTTGTATAAATATTTTAGTTTAAATATATTAAAAATTTACTTTATGTTCCAAATTTTCCCTAACAACACAAGCATGAAAATCTTGCTTCAGATGCATCTCCATACAATCAATTATTCATTACTACTTGCAAATACCAATGTTCAAATAAATCGCATTCACCTTAAACCCAAGATACACCCTTTAAAAAAAACCAATTAATTTTTTCTTTCAATGAATTGCTCAGGTGAATTGTTTACATGGTCCAGCGTAAACTTGGTGAATATATATATATAATTTTAATGTTTGAGTCTTCCGGTCTAGGCGTGACATTTTTTTAAGCCACTTAAACTTATTGTAATTGTAATTAATCACAGGGATGTTAACTCCGACCATAACCTTCTTTATCTAGTCAAAGTTACTCTTACCTTTTTCCCTTGAGTTTTTGTCGTTGGCCTTCCAATGGATGTAACAGGTTCTATTCCCACGACTTGAAAAAGTCTGACCACTCTAGTAAAGGCCGACACATGCCTGAGATGTAACGACTTTGGCATTACTCTCCTTCCTCCTCTGAACCTCAATGCATTTTGCAATGACCTCTTGAAAATTATCCCCGGGTCTCCTGAAGCAGTGCTCCTCGGAAGCCCCCATTCATTACAACAGAGGAAAGATTTCTTCAAACCCGTCACTGGTGCTATTGTTGGTAGTGCATTGCCTTCTGGAATTCACTTCCCATAAAGTTAAAGATGAATCCAGAGGGTGGTTACTTCTGGCTGTCTCACAAAACAGACCAATATAATCCCTTTAAATTTGCAAGTGATCCACTAAATTAACCGACTGCCGCAAATCATTTATTTGTTTCAACTCGGACTTTACACCCTCAAAAATGGCAGAGAATCTACAACCAAACATCCACCAAAAGTCCGTTCTGCGATTTGGCTAACAAAATAATGCGTAGAATCAAAGATAAAAGCAAGGCCGGATTTACTTTAGGTTTTCCTGAATGCCTTTCCCAGGATTTCAAATTTCATTGTTGTGAACTTAATTTGAAGCATGGGGTGGATGTAAAATTATCCACACATAATACTATGACAAAAACATACCAACGTTCCTAGAGACAGAATGGCTTGATGGAGGCCGGACAAGTGGCCATATCGTGGAGAACAAGCGCCTGGCAACTTAGTTTACTACCTTCGGTTCTTCTCTCTTCAACGGGTATCAATGACGTTTTCAGCAAAATATTAATCGTCAAAAATAAATTTTGAACGGTTCCAAACATGTCTCAAGAAACGGTCTTCAATATTTTCTAACCATCAAATACGTTCAAAAGGCCTTGTTCCATCCCCACCTTATCCGCTGGTTGACACTTTAAAATCCAATTAGCTTAAAAATGGAAGCTGGCCCCACCTCATTTGCCAATGTTTGCAATGATGAGTATTATATATACATTAATGTTACCAAAATTGGATTCAGTGTTACACCTTCTATCGTTTCTCTGTAAAACTGTTCAATTTATAAAATGAACGGCACCTTTTGAATTTCAATATTGCCACGATACCGACATTGTTGACCTAAACCTGGAATATTATTGAAATCTTTCGACACAATATAAATTAATATCGAATACATCTTAATTATATAAGAGTTGTTTTTAGTGTAATTTTTCTGGAATTTTTGATGTCGGAATCAGCGGTTTTTGTGGTGAAATTTTGATTTGTGTTATTTAAACTATTTTTTTTAGTGTACATATGCATTCAGCACCCTTGAAAACCTAGAGCAATTTCAATGAATTCCTGCCAGATTTTAGAGAAATTAGACCCAAAAACTCTAAAAAAAACTTCCAAAAAATCGCACTAAAAACAACTTGAATTATATAAAAATTACCAATGGCTAATGATATATTTTAATATTTTGATATAAATTGAAACTGAAGTGAATTTTTTTAAATTTTGATGTAAGTGGAAAATGAAAAGAATTTTTAGATATTTTTTTTCACGATAAAAGTAAAAAGTAAAATAATGACCCAAGTTATCGGTCATTTTCCATTATTAATTTTATTAAATTAAATTAGATTAAATAATTTAAATTAATTATATATTGTTAATATAATTATTATTATTTTTGTTTATTTCAGCGATATCGTTTTTATAATTAAGAAATTCGTTTAACTTTTGTACATAAAAAATTCATAATTTTTTGTTTCAATATTGATGGTTAAAATTATTGAACTTAATAAAATAATAAATTATTTTATTTTTATATATGATAATGATAATTTGAAGTGTTCTGTATACATATTTATCATAAGATCAATTAGAATTATAATATTGAAAATATGACAAATTGAGGTGGAAAGTTTATTGTAGGTTTGAAAACAATTGTAAATATCTTGTGTTATTTTATATGGATGTGAAATTTAGGGATGTAGTATCTTTAAAGAGTTATGAAAAAGGATAAAGCATATCAAAAATCTTTTTATAGGCTATAATCTCAAAATTAAAATAAATATGCGTTATCCTACCTCAGAGAAGTAAGTCATTTCCCCATTGAGAGCATAATCGTGAACAAGTTAAAAAAACATTGAATATAAGAGTCTTATTGAAATATGGTTAAAATCCATCCAAAAACACCTTTAAATCAATAGGGGATGGCATAAGGATGCCCAATCTTGACTAAACCATCAAGAAATAATGAGAAAAATCATTTGATAGAAACAGGATAATATTAAAAATATTATTACATCAAAATTTAAGGAGAAAATGTGGATCTTAACCAATATCATTATCATCATCACTTTTGACTGTAGAAAGTTTTGGAGGAAAATTCTTATTCGTAAGACTAAAAATAATCATTTGATTCCCTTGAAGAACTCGAATATGTAACTCAAAAACCTTTTTGAATCTCGTAATGCCATGGACACCATTTCCAATACCCCTATATAAGATGATATATTTTCTTTGGAAGACATTGGGTTTCGCGTTAAGTAGCTCACTAATGGGAAAGTTAACGACGTGAAGGCTACTGGGATGAAATTTTTAAAATGGGAGAACCTATTGTCCTCCTACACATATACAAGTAGTTTAATTTCACAATGAAGCAAGGCTTCCTTAAGCCTTGGGCAGAGACCCTAGTTGTGCATATATTTAAGATTAGGGATAAAAACATTCCCTTTAGTTACATGACCATTATGATTAGCCACATTTTAGCCAAGTCATACTGGCTTATTTTGGAAAAGAAGATTAGCCTTTGGGATAGAAACCATGGTAAAGAAATAAAAGCCAAGTTAGATTTAGGAGATATCATTCAACTATGGACCATACCGTTACTCTTAGGATAATTGTAGAAGAATGAATGCATAATAAAATTCATCTCTTCTATTGATTTGTTGACTATAGAAATTTTTTTGACACTAGTTCTAGAATAAAGTTATGGAAGAGGTTAAAAGAGATAATGGTTTCTCTCGAATTGAGGGTTGTTGTGACAAAGTTGTATGAGAATGTCATTTCCAAGCCTAAGACCACTAAAGGTTGATCAAAAGAAATTAAATGCAATATTTGATTCAAGCAAGGGTGTCGCTTATCCCCTACCCTTTTTGGCATATACAATGATAAGCTACAAGAGTGTTTGGAAGATGAAGGCTGTATTTGATCCACACTCATTGGAATGATCATAACACTTCTCCTTTATACTAACGATATTGTTCTTTTGGAAAAGACCCACTATGATTTTGGCAAGAATCTAAGAATCCTCCAATAGGGATATGATTGTTAATACTAAAAAAACAAAAGTCATGATAATTAAATCCAAAAATATCACCTATGATACTTTCATTTATGACAATAACTCCTTGGAGGAAGTTCCTTCATACAAATGTTTAGGAATCAACATCCATCATACGTACACTTGGATTTATAGCAATGAGAAAATGATAAATGAAGGTTGGAAAGCTAATTATGGGCTTGAAAACAATTGTAAATAACAAAATATTTGGCTATGAGATAAAAGAAAAGCTCATCTTTGAGACTCTCGACACTCTTTTTATTCTATATGGATGCGAGGTTTGGCATTGTAGTATATATAGAAAGTTGTGGAGGAAGATTGAATAGATCCAAAAGCAATTTATAACCTACAACTTCAAGATTAAGGAAATAGACCCTACCATATTTTTTTATTGTACCAAACCTTCCCATCATTGAAAGCATGACTATGACTAAGTATCTTATGTATAAGAAGTTATACAACATGGATGCCAAGAGGTTTCCTACAATTGCTTTTAGATCTAACCAAAACCCCCCACCTTCGGCTCAAGTGAGGGCGGCATAAGGATGCAGGTGTTTGTTGAACCATTGGGGAATAAAATAGGAGATCATCTTGCAGAAACTACATGATATTAAAAATATTATTACTTCCAATTTAGGATAAATTTTGGGGCAGTAAAGAGTTAGAGGGAGCAAGGAATTGCAATATTATAAGGAGGTGATCAACCCCAATCTCAAAAACCAAAATTATCTTTCTATATTGACTAGTTTTAAAAAAGAAAATGAATATTAATAAAATAAGAACTAATGATCATGAGATTTATAGTGAAAATGAACATTAGTCAATTCCCAAAACTCCATGGGATTAAAGAATTTGTCAGAGGTGCGATCCTAAGAGAGATTGAAGATGAAAATAACTTTCTCTTAGATTTTCCATCTTACACTCACATTAGATCTAATTTTCAAAATATTTTTCAAACTACCAACCTTTTTGACATTTTAAGTTAGAAAAACTATGGTGATATTGGAATTCTTCTCTCATTTACTTTTGACCGGAGAAATAAAATGTTAAAGAATGAGTAATCTCTTACCTTCTTAAGTTCATAGATCATATAGGTCTTAGTGAACTTTTTTTTTTTTTTTTTTGTCTAGAGGAATCGACAACTGGTTTGGCCTCATACTTGCATGATACAAAGTTTATTATGACAATTACCACTATAACCTCTAGGCGAACCCATACATGCCTCTACCCACAAACTATCTGGTAGAACAAGGAGGAGTTGAATCTCAACCCTCAAACGTTAGAAAGACTTCATACCATGATGATCGCTGATTGAATTGTCCCCTAGGGGATAATGGACATTAATAATCATTATCATATATTTACTTTAACATAATTATATAAATAAATTTAACGTATGATGTGTATATATATATATATATATAAAGATAATATATAAATCATTTATTAAATAAAAATTTCACTAGGATATCTCTATTGGTGAATGCCTTCCTAATAAAGTGCTATGTTCCTTAAGATTCTAAGTTCAAACCTTGTCAAGGACCAACAAACAAAAAAAATAACATAATTAAATACAAAAGAAAGATAATGCTATGGGTTAATAAGGATTATTTATTATATTTTATTAATTTAATATTTCAAATTATGTACTTATACTTTAAGTTTATAAAAAAATATTATATTTACTTTTATATGTTAAAAGAATAATAAAGAGATAACATCGATATATTTTTAGACCACACAATAAATTTCTGTTTTATAATTATAAGACATGAATACTTATTATTTATGTATGCAAGGAATTTTATTTTTTCTAAGATGATTTTATTTTATTTCATTTTATTTTTTTCGCCGAGGAAAAAGAATCCGCAACTTCACATTAATTTATGGAAAAATACATTTTGTCGATGCATTATTATGAATTTTGTGTGGTTGGATTAGAATATCGAAAAAAGAGAAAACGGGCCTACAAAAATCTCCATGACCACAAAAACTTGCCACGACATTATGCCCTAAACCACTATAGCAGAAAAAGTGTTTTGAATGTCAAGATGTTGAGAATATAAAAAATATTAGTGGAAAAATATATAGAAGAGAAACTTCTAATTATTTGTTATTGAACATTTTGGAGGCCATCGATGAATGGATGGTGATAATACTCTTGTGCATTATCTTCAAAATTTTCAATGATTTTCCATGTGCCATGAACATGTTTAGTACATGCTTTAGATAAGGCATCAATTGTTGAGTTCCATTCTCTGTAGATGTCGCAACATGAAAGTTGATCAAAAGAATTTTTTAAAAGGAAAATCTCTTCAAGAATAGGACAGAGGGCGTAATAGTGACATCTCTAAGTCTAATTGAACAAGTTAACCACATTCACGCAATCTCCAAATATCATTAAAGAGTGACATTTTTTTTTTAAATATGAACTTCTTGTTAAATAAGAGACAACAATTTTTTAGTATATATTTTTTAAAACAAATTTCACTGATAATGCTCATAATATCAAATAATTATGTACGTATAAGGAATTTTGAATACATGTTTTTAAAATAAACTTGTTAAATAATAATGAATAATAATTAAAAAAATTAAAAATAAAATTTGTTAATAATAAAAAAAATATATGAATATCTGTACTGCGCTAGGGTTCTGAAACCTTAGCCTCTACATCTGTTACCATCAATGCCCTTATCATCGATCCCTCATGGCCAATGCCCCAAGGGATCATACCTCCATGTGGCAAGGCGAACTCCTTCCAATCCTTTGTCATGAATATGAAGAAAAGGCCAAAGTCAAATGACTCTCCCTCCCATTTTGTTAAAATTTATGATAGCATCCCATCAATCGTTTTCCCTACAGGGTTTAGGGGAACCTTATTGACATATTTAGAAAGAGCTCTGGTAGGAAATTTCATGGGGATCTGGCCTTCCCCTAAATCTATGGAACATTGGGTAGAATAAACCTAGAAGACAATTATGAAAGGGAGCTTAGGATTTTTTGTGGTGGGGAATGCCTTCTTTTCCCATCTCTTCGAGTTCAAAAAGGACAGGGACATTACTTTCAAAAACAATCCTTATTTATTCAGAGCCATAGGCATGTATCTAAATACATGGTCTCTAGATTTTGACTATGATGAGGACATTCCCATTATTGTTCTAGTTTGGGTGTAGCTCCCTCTACTTCCCCTCTCTTGCTAAAGTGATGAATGTGTCAAAGAAATTGGAAATGTTATTGACAGATATGTAGATCACACTAAGCCAAAAGAAAAATAATTTACTTGTGCTAAGATATGCGTCGAGGTTGATATTAAAAATGGTTTTCTCGAAGAGATCATGTTAACTCTAGGAGAATGGAAGCATAGACAAATGTTAGACTATGAACAATTCCAATTTAAATGCAAATTTTGTCACAAATATGGGAAATTTGACCGAGATTGCAAAATAGCTCATGGATCTTCTGGATCTGACCCTTCTCCCTTGTAGGAAAAATAATGGATAACAGAAAGAAAAAGTGTTGGAAAGGATAAAGGAGGATCCAATAGGGGAAAATGTGGGATAAACCTCATCGAATCCCTTTTCTACCCTTAATTTTCCATGGGTTGAAGAATTGACCGATCAAGTCCACAAAAAAGGGGTGCATGAAAGAAACATAGACCTGGAAAATAAATAAGAAGGAGAGATACTGGAGTTGGAACCTCCTGCAAATGAGTTGGTAGTCACCCCAACCCTATATACTCCCTCACATAATCACTCAAGTTCCATAATTAGAGGCGAAGAGGTGGTAAAATAACATCAAGGGTCAGAGGCAGGTATAGGGAATATAACAACTCATGACACTATTTCAAATAAAACAAACTGGAGCAATAACTCCATCGGCCAAGAGCTAGACAACCCACCCAATAATATGGAAGGAAATCAAACAAGAAGGTAAGAGAGGTTGAAGCAACTCAAAATATCAAAGTCAGGAATCAACAACAGATAATAGAGGTTCATAGAAATGTTGCAAGAAAAGAACAAGGAAGTGTCAAATAAGGTGGAGGTAAGTGAAACACCCCCAAAATGAAATGAAATTAGTTTCATGGAATATAAGAGGGATGGGAAACCCTTCCAAAACTCAATTTGTAAAGATATAATCAGGCAATAAAAAACTCATATTTTATTTGTGAAAGAAACAAAATTTCCAAAAGAAGTGTTAAATCTATCAAGAATTTTTGGAATGCATGGGAAAAGCACAAAGTCCCACTGAATAAAAGTTTGACTAAATTTTGGATAATAGTTCAACTAAATAAAAAGGATACCAATGAAGAAATATCCATAATTAATGTCTATGCCTTGACAATCTACTTTGAAAAGAAAGAGTTCTAAGACTCCTTGTTAAATTTGAAGGAAGATCGTTGGCATACCAACAACATCGTGGTTGGGGACTTTAATATTACCTTTATTTTGTTTGAAAAGAGGGGTGGTAGTGTGGTTCGAGATCCTTTCCTTGAACGTATGGATGATCTTCTCAGTGATTGGGATATGGTGGATATAGTTCCAAAGAAAAAAATGTATACATGGTTCAATCGCGATAGTGGAGAGGGTATATTCCAGAAAGAATTTATTGATTTCTTATCCACACTAATTTTCTTCTTAAATGGCTTGAATATAGGTTAACTATATTGGCAAGATGAGATTCATATTGAAGGCTGATTGGCCTAGAGATTGATCCCCTAGAGGATCTGGGCCCAATTCCTTTTTGCGATAATCCTTTATGGTTACGTTAGGAAGTTGCAACTGAAGTAATTATTCAAGCTTGGTAAACCTTAATCTTTGGATCCCCATCCTTCATTTGGGAATCCAATTTGAAAGTGGTTAAGTTAGCTCTCAAGTCTTGGACCAAGTCCAAATACAAATCTTTAGGTCAAGAAACATCCAAAATTATTACCCTGATGGAGTCATTTCATGTGGAAATGGTCATGGCATAGTGATAGAGAATCCATTACAGGAATTATGAGGTTTGAAATGGGCATCGTAAGGAGTATTATAAAATAATATTGGAAATAATAAAATAAAATTAGAATACATCATCAAATTTTAGAAGGAAAAAGAAAAAACTACTTTTTCAACTCATATTTTCAACTTATATCCTTACCTTCTTCATCCAATTTTGAGCGAGAGCACTCATTGGATGAAAATTTTTATTCCTCATCCATGGAGTACCTATGTTGCATACTTTCAATGGGCCCTGCTACATGAAAAATGAGAAATACATGGAAAAACGTGATTTCATATAAAGCATGTAACATTTTTTGTAAATCGGCTGATATATTAGATCACAAAAATATTACATATGGTTACAAAAAAACGGCCTGCCATTTTCAGAGAGAAAAGAGAAAATGCAAGCCTGTTAAGACAAAAGACTACTTATATAGGCCTTGTAGGACAGGAAACGTTCTGCTTAAAGAATACCATAAACTGAACCTGAGTCAAACAGAAATCGAAACAGATAATGGCCAACCACACAGGGTTGCCAGAAATAGATAATGGCCAACCACACAGGGCTGCCAGATAGTACTAGAGCAACTACAATCAGAGAAGGCCGCTTAAAGGCCCGCCGAAGCTTACATTCAATAGACACAGAAAAACCACAAGAAGAGGACAGAAAGGAACCAACAGAAGAAGACCGCCCCCCAGGAATCCTACTAGTCGATTTTGGTGACTCCTGGAGAACCAACAGCACTTGGACCAGCACCATCATCTCCCTTGGGAACACTGTGGGACCTATGGCATCTGATGATGGTTGTCTTGGAATTCTCTTCAGGGATATCAATAGAGACATTAAGCCCATGGCGTATAGACATCTTGAAGAGCCGAATAAACCCTACCAGGCTCTGAGCAAGCATTTTAAGCTCCTCCGTGAGGGAGTTGAGGGTTATCTCCAGCTTGTCCAGCTGCGCCGAATTCTTGGCAGAGGCGAGGGAGTTCGCCTGGTAGGCATCCTTGAAAGCTGCCCCTTGCATGCTCATGGATTTAGCGAGCATCGTTTTCATCTTCCAAGCCTCACTCTGCATTCTCAGGAACTTGGTAGCTCTGGTTGCTGGGGTGCCTGGGTCCGAGAGCCAATCTACCTCCTCGCTGATGGTTTTCATGTCCATCCCTTCACTGGCTTTGTTCACCTCAACTTGGAGCTCTTCAATGAACTGTTTACCTTTCTTGGAGACTGAGGCCTCGTAATTCTTCCGGGCCCTCTTTAAATCTCTGGTAGCTCTGGAGCTACGGATGTTGCGCTCGGCCATATCACAATTGCAGGTGCAGGCTATTGAAAATCAAACTCCTATACACGAAACAGTAAACACAGGGCTGAGCTCTGAGGAATATCATAAGCAGGTGAAATCTTTCCCGGTTGTCTGTGTATTAATAGTGAAAGATGCAGTGCGAGGGGCCATGATCTTAACTGAAACCTCCGTCTTTTCCATGTTTCTGACAGCCTGAATCCCCAGCAGGTGACTGACGACCTTCTTATTATTACAGTTGAGTACATTCGGACTGCCACGCTTGTCACTGAAGAGAAGAGGCCACGTGTACTCCAATTCGTGATAGGTATGCTGACCTCTATCCTTGCGGTAGATCTTCCACCCTTTCCAATGCGAGCCATAGGACAACCTCTAGTGGTGTCACCTCCACACATTAAGGATTAGGGAATAAATATTTAGAGTGAACCAAATAATTCATTGATGATCGGTACCTTATAAGTTGTCCTCCTCTCCTGACACGCCTGTGAGTTCTTGCCTTGAGATTTGTAGGCATTTGTTCCAAAGATTGGCACATGTGATGCTCTGCCAACAGGTGTCAATGTCATCATTCCGGTGGTCGACCGTGTGGTTGGCTAGGCTATCTGTCATTGCATTTGCATTGCGCCTGATTGCCTACAGAACAAATCCAGTGAGAGCAGAGAGATGTTTGGCGATGACTGTAGTGACCATGGCTAGGTGCCAGTACTTTGTTACCTTCTCAGAACGCGAGCTATTTTGCATTTTCCTCGTAGCATTAATGGCTAAGAGCGAGTCCCCTTCCACTATTGTTGCCCCACTCCCCAAGCAGATTAGGATTTGCAAACCCTGCTCCAGAGCTGCAAATTCTGCCTCGTTGTTAGTGGCTTCCCATAGAGAATTGCTATAGATGTGAAGAATTTCCCCTTTATCATTGCATATTACACCTCCAAGGCCGGCCGGGCCAGGGTTGCCCCGAGAGGCTCCATCAAAGTTTAATTTGTGAAACCCCGGGAAAGGAGGTTGCCAAGATAGCAGAGAAGGAGCAGGTTGAGGTCTCTACGCCGGAGAATTGAGGTTAGTTGCAGCACTCATGCCAAATATCTACAGAATTTACCTGTCATTTTCGGAATGCCTGTTTGCCTGTTCTGCTTTACTCCTGGTAAGGGAAGTTTCATGCATATTTTGCATGATGTTTGTTTTGATGGTCTCTAGCTGCCTAGAATCCCTCTGAAAAATTCTTCTATTTCTTTCTTTCCATGTGGACAAGACTATAAAACCAGGGCTTAGCCTCCATAGGATGTTTACAGTGTCACAACTTGAATATTTGGTTCACCAGTTGGCTATGCTGTCTTGTATGGACTCTCTGTTCCTATCTATTTGTCTGAAGATTTCCTCCATCCATACCCATAGTTTATTGGTCCATTCACAATTGTTGAGGAGATGATTCATCGACTCCTCTTCTTTTTCATAGAGGGGACATCGAGATGGACCAATGAAGCCTTTTTTGCATAGGTTCTCCCAAGTGAGGATCTTACGATGCATTAGGAGCCATAAGAAAGTTTTTATCTTCGGCCAGATGGTGGTTTCCCAAACATTATTGTGCCAATTCACTTTCTCTTCCTGATCCCTATGTTCTAAATAAAGTTTGGCTTCCTTTAGGTTGAAGGTACCTCCATCAAGTTTGCCCCATCTTAGTTGATGTTCATCTTGAGAGTAACGGATCTTCCTCTTATCCAGAAAAGAGTGTAGGGATAAGATAAGGTTGCCCATTCCATCTGCCTGTGGGGTAGTATTAGGATTCCAATGTCTCCATTGCTGGTCTGCGATACTGTCTGTCCAGTATTGGTTCACCCTGAGTTTTCCTTCTTCCTGGTTCCTGTGCTATAGGGGAAGATAAACAGGACTTTCAAGCTTGGGAAGTTGTTGCCAATCATCTTCCCAAAAGCAGTGATTTTGTATGATGTTCTGATTGGCCCTTGCCATGTTCCAAATGGGGGATCCAGCTGGAGGGTCAGTCATTCTAATGAGATCCCGAGGGTGCCAATTTTCAGCATACCTAGCTTTCCATAGCCTGGCCCAGGGTGTCTATGGTTCTTTGACCCATCTCCACCAGAGCTTGGCCCCACAGGCTTTGTTTACTATGTCTGGGTCTTGAAGCCCTAAACCACCAAGGATCTTGGGTTTACAGAGTTTTTCCCAAGCTACTAGAGCCCATTTCTGTTTGTCAGATTTTCCAGACCATAAGAAGGTTCTTTGAATGTTTCTTATTTTTTGGAGAACACCTTTGGGAGCCAGAAGGATGGAGAGCATATACTGAGGAATGGCTTGTAGGATAGCGTTAGTCAGGACAAGCCAGCCAACAAAGTTAAGGACCCTATTAGTCTAGTGATTACTTTGTTCTTCTAGGTTGGAAAGAAGTTTCTCCCAGTGGAGCTTTTGCCAGGGTTTATCAGTGAGAGGGATCCTGAGATACTTAGAGGGAAGGCTTTGCCTTCTGAACCCAAGGATAGTAGTAAGATTTTTTTGGATCGCTAAGTGAGTATTGAAAAAGAAAATGGAGGACTTATCCAAATTAAGGTCCATATCTATTGCTTGACTGAATATATTAAGGATAGCTTTGAAACCTTGGGCTTCCCAAATCATTGGAGTTCCATGGAGCATAGTATCTTCCACAAATTGTTGATGAGTAGTGGCTGGGCAAGGTGGTAGGGGTTGGAGGCCCTGGATAAAGTTCCTTTCCTTTGCAGTTTTAATGATGCGACTCAGGCCTTCCATCAATATGATAAAAATAAAAGGGGAAATGGGATCCCCTTGGTGAATGCCTCTAGAGGGGGCAAAGGGGAGGGTGGGAGCTCCATTGACTAGAATAGAAAAGTTAGGGGATTTGACTAAGGCTAGAATCTAGTTGATCCAGCATTGTGCAAACCTAAAGGCTTCCAGAATGGCTTCGAGATACTTCCAATTGACCTTATCATAGGCTTTCGAGAGATCCAACTGAATGATCATGCTTGCTTTTTTCTGGGTTTGAAGAATGTGAACCATTTCCTATGCTAGCAGGACATTATCCATGATCTGTCTGCCTTCCACGTAGCCAGATTGCTCCTATGAGATTATCAAAGTAAGAATTGGCTCTAGTCTGTTGGCCATTACTTTGGAGATAATCTTATAAAGAACATTTCACAGAGCAATTGGCCTAAATTTTGAAGGGGTACAACCTACCTCCTCTTTGGGAATAAGGGCGATGAAGGTGGAATTGAGGGATTTTAGGATGGAGGAAGATTTTCGGGAGTTGTAGTGGCCAATCTAGGGTGCTAGATTAGACTAGATTTAATATCAACCAAGGTAGGTAAACTTAGAGGCACGTGTCTAAAGTCTATAGACCTAAAAGGATCTCATCTACCTAACTAAGTGTTCATTGTGACAGGATACATCACTCATTTATAGGAGCTTGAAATATGTTTCCTCTCACACTTTAGCACTCATATCATCCAATTTATCTAACTGTTCTAAAGAAACAGCGTGTTTGCTAGACTGAGTTTTCAACCCTCTTACAAGGATATGTTGAAGCCCCGAAAATCGGGTCGACAACAAGGGGGATACCCACCCGGTCTGGACCTTGGTTGGCAGCTCCTTATCCATTTGGTATAGCGGGTCCGACTGGGGATAATGGGACCAGTTTCCCAATCTAAGGGTGTATGTGTGTGTGTGCAGAGTTGGATGTTGCTGATCTAAGAATACTTAAAGCTAATTTAATTCAAACTTTTAAACTAACTCTATGCTATTGTAATCTAATGAGAAACAACACATCTAATCTATGCTAACCCAGGGTGTATTTCTTCTACTATGTGATCTAAAGGGATTTCAAACAATAACTGGTAATAAAGATCATTCAGCTATCATAAGAATAGAAATCAATTAAGATAAACCACTTTGCATAAAAACATAGGCAAAACAGTTGTGAACAGCATATCGCATAATAAGTTATTCATATATCAAACATAAATAAATGACTCCACCATACAGAAGTGCCAAATGGTAACTCATACATTCATGCAGTAACATACAAACAACTGAAAACTGTATATCACTTTAAGACTAAAAGCAGAAATGGCCAAGAGATAAAAGTACCATTTATGATTAATCCTACTCATAAGCTTCAAGCAAAAATGATTTATCTCTACTTGTTCTAACATCTACTAAGAGTACAAAAGTGCAACATCAGTAGCAGATATCAAATGCAAACATTAATAAATCTCGATCCATCCATTCATCAAAACCTCCTCTGAGGGTGCAGAAGTGCATGTTCCGAGGACAAGTTTTTGACAAATTTCTGCACCCTTCTCTAAATGCATGAGAAGGGTTAAAATACTACTTCCTAATTCTAATAATAGTGTTTTTACAAAATTTAGGATGCGGTTTTCAAATGACCGTCCTTTTTCTAATCTAATTTTAAAGAAAAAAACAACATTCTAAAATAAGGCTACCTCTGAACTTGGTCTTTAAAGCTGCAAGTGTTCATCATGGGCTTGAGGAGAGTCGGCTGGCTGACTTCTGTGCTGAGCTGGGCTGCGAAAACAGAATCTATGAGAGCTGGCACTATTTTTTCGGCCGCGTTTATGATGCATTTCACAGTCATCCATTGACTATGCAGCTTGACCAAGTATGCCCAGTAACACTCCCAATTTAACCTGTTTAATGCTTGGATCGCTTTTCCCTTTTCCTGTGCCTTCTGCTTCCATCCTGCTTCCAGTCGTAGCTTATTTGGTAGCTACCTCGGGGTGGTCTCTGCTAGGTTTGGGTTCTCTGCCACAAATTTCTTAACAAATTGTGCATTGTAAGTCGCCTATGGTTCAGGAAGATGATACATAAGCTTTAAATCTTGCACAGCGAATGATCCGATGAGCCCATGTCCTTGAACCTTGAATTGTCTGTTGTTCATCTCTACATTGTCAAGTATCCACTTGATCATATCCGTATATGGTAAAATTTTGGGCCTTGCTGCTATCTGGTGAAGAAATGAACATGCTAGCTCCTCTAAGGACGCCTCGGAAGAGCGTTGTGAGCCCGCGACAGCAGCAACCTTCATTATTCTGGGATTCTCTTCTTCAAGCAGTCTGTACATGCTTTCCCATGTCGATATCCCTGCATCTCTGTTACAGGCTGTGTCTGTATACAAAGGCGCCGTCTCCTTCGTCTTTTCCTTCGCCTCAGAGCCTTGAGCTTTATTTTTCTTTCCCATTTCTTCCTGCGTTTGGCTTTGAATCGTCTTTAGTTCTTCATTCCTGCAGATTACGAGTGAAATGGAAATGACTGATCAAGAAAGGTGATAGGAGAGTTTTAAATGCAACAGATATATCAAATATGCCACCTTACGTGAAGTAATTCTCTACAAAAGCACATGTCTTCATTTCATTTAATAGCTGACAACTAATTCCTTTACTATCATTAAAAGCGCATGATCTTGAGTCAGATTATGGTAAGTGGATTTTCTTTGAATGGCGTGCCCGAAGGATTGGTGATGAAGTGATTTATGATTTTCTTACGTAACATCGCAGATCGCACCATCGCAAATTGCACCATTGCAGATCACGCGAATATAATATCGCAACGATCGCAACATCGCAGGTTGTAGAAGTTTAATGTTTGCCGAATCTTGCCAACTTATTTATGCGATATGCGATCTTGCGATCGGTGTTATCGCAGATCGGTAAATTTTGAAGTTTTTTCCTTATGAGTATTACTTTATTGCGATGCGATATTATGCTTAACACAAGAGTCTTGCACATACCGATATTATAGAGAAATGGAGGCATTTCTTATCTTTTTTGCAACGCGGCTTTGAAGATATTTCCCTTATCGTAGACTTTGGTTAAAAGTATTCAAAAGACCTTTCTAAGCTTAGGATGGTAACCTTATTTTGAAGAAAGGAAACTCTTGCTTTTTTCCTAAAATTTAATTAAGGGTCCCCATTCATTTATTATTTTAGACAACACTTAAATGAACAAGGGGGGGGGGGGTGTTGCTGACCACAACAATTGGCGATTCACTTGGGAGAACGAGTTATCTCTGATCTTCTATTAACGTTTTCAAACTTCAAAAAATTTTCTCAGAAAACTTGAACTTTATTATAAAAAGATAAAGCATATTATACTTCAAACTGTCAATGATATTTAGTTTCAACCTCTTTCTATTTTAATTACTTGCATCCCCAGCTTGTACTTGCATTTACATCAGCCATTACTTGGTCTTGTAAAAATTAAAATAAATTCTTCCCTGTGTAGCAGTCTTTTAAATATGCTCCTTTGTCGCAGGTAGAGCCTCTGCTGCCAGCAGACGTCCATAGCCTCGACAGGGTTACCTATTACCCAGTAATGATCCTTTATCCTGCTTAAGGTGATCTACAACTCTTAAAGGAAGAACCCAGATTGATACTTTTTCCTTTTTTTTTTTTTGTTCTTAAAGAACAATGTCTTGGTTTGGTAGCCAAATTATGACACAGTCATTCACTTGATTTACACTTTTGCTAAACAAGCTGGCTCGCAATGAGACCCCTTGTCTTGTGATTTCAATAATCTTAAGTCCTTGCCCTGTTTTGGTGGACAGTAATGGCAAAGTCAGCAAGTTATAATATCTGTGATCATGCTAAGCCAGCTCGTGATGAGACCTCTTATTCTTCAAGATATAGTGTATCCTTGGGTCTTTTTCTAAATGCTGTGATTTTCTTTAGCAGGGAGGAAGTCAATTTTTTCCTTAAGAAAGTTCTGGATGAAAATAATAGAGCTTTTTGGAAATGGTTGTTTCTACAGGGAATCTTTATTTTGTTATTGACGCCTTTCATTGTACTGATATAAAACAATTTCTTCACTAAGATTGCTTTCTTCAAATTTCTTGGAGTTGAAACTAGTATCATATCTGGGTTAAAGTTCTATTCATAATAAAGATCAAGTTTCCAAAAGATTTGCTATTTATAGAAGCAGAAGCTCAAAATCTTGATAGACAAAAGGTGTCTTTAGTAAATGTCAAATGCTGTTAACCATAGCAAATTTTATTATGGAGAAAAATATTTAACGAAATGATAAGTAGACATTCCCTAGGATTATGTATAGAAGAGGGATAATCTCTTCTCTTATTTTGCCTACCAACTATTAAAAGTAAACCTAATAACCTAGCTAAATTACTCCTACTCCTATTCTAACTATATACAGAAAATTAACTAGGTGAAATGATATTTCCAATGGAACCATCTTTTCATTTTTATTCCTACACGTATGTAACTTTCAAACATCAGTGTTAAGAACAAAACTTTTCTTGGACTGTTAATGTTGGATGTGGAATAAGAATGTGTAACTTCAGTTGGAATTCTGTCTGATATTTCTTTCTCATGAAAACTTCTTTCCAACTGGATACCTATTGGATCATAAAAATCAGGATGAATTTCTGTTATGGATTGATGATCTCGTAATAGGAAAGATGACAAGCCAGGTTGCGAATATGATTTTTCAGTTTTAATGGCCTGTAACCTATTGTGCGTTAAGGTCAAGCTTTTAGCGATTTCTTGTAAAAGGAAAGTTTCCATATATAAATCACTAAATAAATCAATGCAGAATAGATGGAAATTTTTGGAAAGATATCTATCAATTGGCGCGAATTACCGACAAGTTTTGAAAGGTATTTTCCTTGGTTGATGGTGTTTTGGATGCCAAAGAAGTTTTTTAAAGAAGTCTGATATTGATTGATCTTGGAATTGAAAAAGTTCTATACTTCCTTGACACAGTTTAGCTTTCCAAAATGGTAGCACATCTTTCAAATGTTCTTTGATAAGGTGCTCAACATACCATAGTAATCTATCAAAAGTCTGAAAATTTAAAACACAATCCGATTTTGTACAAAATGAGTGCAAGTGAGAAAGAAAGAAATGATTATCTGTACAAATAATGTTACAGCACAACTGGGATTGACTTGGAATATCTTGTTTTTCACAAGAACTGGCCAGAATTATGGGATCCGAGCAATTTCGAATTCTGTCTTGTGAATCAGAAGACAAGTTATGATTGTGAACAGGTATGGGGGTTTCCTCATGATATGAATCATAGATCGGGGTATTGTCTTGGATAGTAAAATCATACAAATGATCTTTTACTTTGAAATGAGGATTGACTGATATGATTCCTGAATTAGAATATCTCTCATTATCTGAGCTTTGTTGAGTTACTTGGGATAAATCAACAACATCATCGTTGTCAAAGTAGTTATCATAAATGATTTTACAGATTTCCCTAGATTTCTCTTTTTCGTCATATATTTTCAAACAAGGAAGGTCAAGTGGTTCTTGTTTGAAAATGATCAAAGGATGTTCTATAGCTGTCTTTTTATCTTGAAAACCTAATGATGACTCATTTGAATAATCCTCTGTACTTTTTGAGATATCTTTAATATTGAGAGGGGAAAAATTATCATCACTAAAAACATCAGGATAAAGAGAAAAATGCGATTCTGGAACAATGCATTTGAAAATATCATCATGGAAAAATCTTTGTTCATCAGATTCATCATAGACATCGGGCTTTAGATCATACCTTTGTGTACTGATACTTTTTGAAAGAGAAATAGTTTGCTGTTCTAACCTTGGCATCTACATTTGTTGATTTGCAACGATATTATCTGACCTTGTATCAAAGTCATCTCCTAGTTCCAAGGCAGGCTTTCCTCCAGCATTCTCGCTTTTGTCTTCTTGCATTAGAGCATGCATGTCTCCTAGGCTTTGGGGACTTTCTTCATCATGGCTGATTTGTATATTCAAATTGGAATTCTCATTCACATTAGAAGAAAATGAGACAAAGCTTGGACTAATTTCTGCTTGATTAGACATAGGAGGTAGGGAATGCTCAGCATAATCCGAAGATTCTTCATCCATGAGTTCACTTTCAAGATCATACTTTAGACAATTAAGATGAAATCGCATATTAAAATCCCTAACAGATTCATCTTGTTTCCGTAGATAATCAATTTCATCATATACCTGGTCATAGTCATAACAATCAAATTCAAAAATGAAAGTCTTGACGAATTGGTCCCAGCTGTGAATTGAGGCAACTGGGAGGGTTCTGCACCATTTTCTAGCTTCCGTCGTGAATGTAAGAGTAAAAATTTTGCATAAAACGCCTTCATCAATTCTTTGAACATCCGAACTTGAAACTCTTTGAATAAATTGAAGAGCGTGATTAAAAGCAGAAGAATTATTCTTACCATTGAATTTTACCTGAGACAAGAGTCTTACCACTTCAGGTGGAGTGTTGGAAGAGGTAGGAACATGGATGCAACTCCAAATGGGAAGTTTGTGAGCAGCCATCCTGATTCAAATGTTACAATTGAAAATCATTCCAACAGACACTATGTTCAGGCCCTCCTTCTAGCGCCAAATATGTTGAAGCCTCGAAAATCAGGTCGACAACAAGGGAGATACCCACCTGGTCCGAACCTTGGTTGGCAGCTCCTTATCCGTTTGGTATAGTGGGTCCAACTGGGGATAATGGGACTAGTTTCCCAATCTAAGTGTGTATGTATGTGTGTGCAAAGTTGGATTTTGTTGATCTAAGAATACTTAAAGCTAATTTAATTCAAACTTTTAAACTAACTCTATGCTACTGTAATCTAATGAGAAACAACACATCTAATCTACGCTAACCCGGGGTGTATTTCTTCTACTATGTGATCTAAAGAGATTTCAAACAATAACTGGTAATAAAGATCATTCAGCTATCATAACAATAGAAATCAATTAAGATAAACCACTTTGCATAAAAAGTTAGGCAAAACAGTTGTGAACAGCATATCGCATAATAAGTTATTCATATATCAAACATAAATAAATGACTCCACCATACAAAAGTGCCAAATGGTAACTCATACATTCATGCAGTAACATATAAACAACTAAAAACTGTATATCACTTTAAGAATATAAGCAGAACTGGCCAAGAGATAAAAGTACCATTTATGATTAATCCTACTCATAAGCTTCAAGCAAAAATGATTTATCTCTACTTGTTCTAACATCTACTAAGAGTACAAAAGTGCAACATCAGTAGCAGACATCAAATGCAAACATTAATAAATCTCGATCCATCCATTCATCAAAACCTCCTCTGAGGGTGCAGAAGTGCATGTTCCGACGACATGTTTTCGTCAAATTTCTGGACCCTTCTCTAAATGCATTAGAAGGGTTAAAATACTACTTCCTAATTCTAATAATAGTGTTTTTACAAAATTTAGGATGCGGTTTTCAAATGACCGTCCTTTTTCTAATCTAATTTTAAAGAAAAAACAACATTCTAAAATAAGGCTACTTCTGAACTTGGTCTTTAAAGCTGCAAGTGTTCATCATGGGCTTGAGGAGAGTCGGCTGGCTGACTTCTGCATTAAGCTGGGCTGCGAAAACAGAATCTATGTGAGTTGGCACTACTTTTTCGGCCGCGTTTATGATGCATTTCACAATCATCCATTGACTATGCGGCTTGACCAAGTATGCCCAGTAACACTCCCAATTTAACCTGTTTAATGCTTGGATCGCTTTTCCCTTTTCCTGTTCCTTCTACTTCCATCCTGCTTCGAGTCGTAGCTTATTTGGTAGGTACCCCGGGGTGGTCTCTGCTAGGTTTGGGTTCTCTGCCACAAATTTCTTAACAAATTGTACATTGTAAGTCGCCTGGGGTTCAGGAAGATGATACATAAGCTTTAAATCTTGCGCAGCGAATGATCCGATGAGCCCATGTCCTTGAACCTTGAATTGTCTGTTGTTCATCTCTGCATTGTCAAGTATCCACTTGATCATATCCGTATATGGTAGAATTTTGGGCCTTGCTGCTATCCGGTGAAGAAATGAACATGCTAGATCCTCTAAGGACGCCTCAGAAGAGCGTTGTGAGCCCGCGATAGCAGCAACCTTCATTATTCTGGGATTCTCTTCTTCAAGCAGTCTATACATGCTTTCCCATGTCGATATCCCTGCGTCTCTGTTACAGGCTGTGTCTGTATACAAAGGCGCCATCTCCTTTGTCTTTTCCTTCACCTCAGAGCCTTGAGCTTTATTTTTCTTTCCCATTTCTTCCTGCGTTTGGCTTTGAATCATCTTTAGTTCTTCGTTCCTGCAGATTACGAGTGAAATGGAAATGACTGATCAAGAAAGGTGATGGGAGAGTTTTAAATGCAACAGATATATCAAATATGCCACCTTACGTGAAGTAATTCTCTACAAAAGTACGCATCTTCATTTCATTTAATAGCTGACAACTAATTCCTTTACTATCATTAAAAGCGCATGATCTTGAGTCAGATTATGGTAAGTGGCTTTTCTTTGAATGGCGTGCCCGAAGGATTCGTGATGAAGTGATTTATGATTTGCTTACGTAACATCGCAGATCGCGCCATCGCAAATCACACCATCGCAGATCGCGCGAATATAATATCGCAGCGATCGCAACATCGCAGGTCGCAGAAGTTTAATGTTTGCCGAATCTTGCCAGCTTATTTCTGTGATATGCGATCTTGCGATCGGTGTTATCGCAGATCGGTAAATTTTGAAGTTTTTTCCTTATGCGTATTACTTTATTGCGATGCGATATTATGCTTAACACGAGAGTCTTGCGCATACCGATATTATAGAGAAATGGAGGCATTTCTTATCCTTTTTGCAACGCGGCTTTGAAGATATTTCCCTTATCGTAGACTTAGGTTAAAAATATTCAAAAGACCTTTCTAAGCTTAGGATGGTAACCTTATTTTGAAGAAAGGAAACTCTTGCTTTTTTCCTAAAATTTAACTAAGGGTCCCCATTCATTTAGTATTTTGGACAACACTTAAATGAACAAGGGGGGGGTGTTGCTGGCCACAACAGGATATTATCCACAAAATCTCTTCCCAGCTAACACACTAAGCATTCATGAGAATCAAAAGCTCTTGTAAGCACACTGAAATTTTAAATGCATGAAAACAGAGTCCACAGAGATACTTAGAAATCTAATGATTGATCAAATCTTTTACAAGATATTGTTCAATGATCTCACAATCGAATTCTCAAGCTATCACCATGAATATTATTTGCAAGAACTACTAATCAAATCAATAAATTCACAGGCAAGAAAATAACATTAAATGCTATTCACACTATTCAGATTCGAAAATGTTATGGAAATGAAAATAAAAGTATACCAATTCCACGTAGGGCCCGTCCACACTTCAATGGCACACTTAAGAAACTTCAAGCGATGAGAATATTAACGCATAAGCACTGTAAGGGTAGAACGATGACTATAATTAAGTTCTAGAAGTCGAAATCACATGCAAAAGCAATGTTTTGGAAACAATACACAGGAATAATAATCGTTCTGGACAATACAATACATAGTCTTTTATCTGCTTGTCTCTTATCCTATGTTCACTAACTTTCCCTCTAAATCGAATGTACATACATTATGCAGATGTTTCTGCTTTTACAAAAGAGTGACTTTTTGTCTTTTGTAATCTTAACTGACTTCCAAAGAAAAACGAAATCAGTTTGGGAAACTATGGCTTTTTGCTGCTTTTGTGACCAAAAAGGCTAGGTTTGACTAGCGTTGACCATGTATCCAGGAGCTTTCGATTCACTGTTGAATAGATCTTTCACCATGTATGTACATTCTAGATCATGTTCCTATCCTTTGTTTTGACTTTCCTGCCATGCCACGTGTCACATCATAAACCATTTACAGGAAACCATGACATCCTGTAACTTTTGTTGAAAATTCCTAATTTTAACATAAAAATTCACAAATTAAATTTAATGTAAATTAACAACTATAATGCTTTGATTAATCAATTTCAATGGACTATGAGGGGTTTATGGGAGAAAAAGATAGACAAATGATGGATTTCTAGAAGAAAAGGATGGCAATGAAATGGTACCAACATCTCCCCCAAGCTCAATGATTTAGCATGTCGTCATGCTAATCTTGACGTGCTCCCTTTATACTCTGTTCCTGCTTGTGCCTCTGCCGCTTGTAACAATTCATCTATATTCTTTTGAGCTTGGGCATTCTTCTGAACATGGAGCTTATGTTTCAAATTTGTATTTCTCTTTGACAACTTTCTTTTGAGTATACCATTTGGTTTCCCACTTGCAAATGTCGATTTGTTCAGCCTTGAGTTCTTTGATTTTCTCCTGGAGCTTCTCATTTTTCTGCTGAGTCTACTTGCTCTGAGCTCTCAACATTTTATTCTCCTTCTTGATGACCTTCTCTAGCATGTTGGCCTCCATCAATTCTTCTTTCAGCTTTTCAATTTGTTTTTCTAACCTCCTTTATTTCTTGTTTGCAGGTGCTGGCTCTTTCCCTTGTCCATTGTTACTCTCGACTTCCATTTCGGCTTCCGGTCCTGGCTGTGAATGAGCACTGCTCTCAATGTCCATCGGTGCATGTGCATTTGACTCTGGTTGATCTTCTTGTGTTTGGGTCTTTTGTCTTCTCCTTGATCTTCTTGTATATGTAGTGAAAATTTTGTCTTGCTCAATTTTCTGGGCAGCTTCTTGCCTCATCTTTCTTGTCCTTACACTACTGCTGTGTGGAGGAACATTGCTTGACTTGCGCACAGGGATTTCCTCATCAATATCAAGCATAAATTCTGAGCGCTCTTGCTGTTCCTGTTCATCTTCTCCATCTTTGATTTGATTAGCAACCAAAAATTCCTTCCATGTTTTTCCCCTCCTCTGCACTTCAAATTCAATTAAAATTTTGATCAACCCAAAATGACATAAACTCTTATCCTCATTACCCTTTCGTTTCTGAATGGTCTTTGCCATTTTAGTCAAACTCTGTAGGAGGAAGTAAGGTAAGCTGATGGTGCATTGCCCTTTTAAGTGCAATAGGAGTTTAATGTGATATAGATAGACTATGCTGTAACGACCTTCACGCGTAACAAATTTATGAATAATTTACACCATTTCTTCCCATGGGTGCATCAGCCAGCTTCTAGGGACACCCTTTTTCCAGTTGACAGAGGAAACCCTTGACCTAGACATGAATTGAGTCCATGATTTCTCCTTAAATTGTTTTGTTTTGAAATATTTTTCTCCTTCTCAACTGATTCCCAGGGTTTGTGCTATGGTATCCTCTGAAATCCTAAAAGAGAAGTTGTCTATCAATGCTTTCTCTCCATTAAATGTAAATACAAACTGCTTGGTTACTTCTTCATTTTTCCCATTAAACTTCTCTGGGAAGGATAACCATTGTTTTTCCCTTAAAATTGTAATACATTCATCATGATATTGCGAACTATCAAATGTCGTAGGCTCCGCTCTATTCGTCATTTTGACAAAGAAACAATTGTTCTAACCGTTTTTGTTTTTGCTTAATAATTCAACAAGGGTCTCTTGATTTGTTACCTCTGTTTTGCGCTCCACTCAACCAACCTGGTAGCACCCTCTGTTCTCGGGGTCTCATTCTTCAATGACTTGGGAAGCGACTGGATTAATGTCCTTGGATTATGGCGGAGGTAGAAACTCGTGGTGAGCCCAATTACTATGCTCTCCCTTTGTAGCACCTGTTGTTCTCGGCCTTTTTTTGAAATTAAAGAGTTTGAATTACTAATATAGCAACACCCTTTTTACGAACTGAGAATTAAATGAAACTTAACAACCAACCTTACCCAATTTACTATAATGATAATGCAGAGCGCGTTCATATCACAAAGACAGAGGAGATGTACTAGTTTGCATAGGTACAATCACGAGAACGTCGTAGACATATAAGGAGTGCTGGAGTGTTGATAACGGATAGTTGTTGCATGAGTCAACTTGGGTCAAACGATCATTTTATAACTTGGACAATTCAAAAGAAATGAATGAAATCGTTTAACACTTGGTTCTCCAATGATTCACCACTTGTCCATTACTTGTTGGTACTTGGCCGATTAGGAAGATGATGGATCGATGATAAGGTTTGATGGCCGATTAAATGACAAGGTTTGAAGGGTGGTGTAGGAGAAAATCGTAGGAATAATATGTTGATAAACTAGAATGTGTTGGGAAATGATAGTAGTTATGAATGTTACAAGGGTGATGGGTATAGGGGTGTTTTTGAAATTGATCATAAGAAATCATAATCATTATATTTAACACTAAAATAATTCAAGAATTTTAAATGTTAAAAATAAAGATTACAACAATACATTACACTTTGATCATTGACCAAGAGTTGAGTTGGCATGCATAGGTAGGACTGATTCTGGGTTAGAGTGTGCCAGAGTCTGGCTTTCACATCTAAACCATTATTTTTTTATTTTTATTTTATATATATATAAATTGAAATGAAACGAACTATGGTAGAGATATCATAGCTGAAGGCTACAATATCTCAACCTCCCTTTGCTGAGATACAGTTTGAAGAAAATTCTCCTTGTTGATGGGCTTATGGTAAAGTTTCAACTGATCACCATTGACAAGAAAGGGGTGGCATTCTCCATCAATGGTAATAAGCTTGACTGATCCATTTTCATAAACTTGAAATATTTCATATGGGCCCATCCAATGTGTGGTAAATTTGGCTTTATGATATCTGAATTTAGAGTCAAAGAGTAAAGCCCAGTCTCCTTCTTTGAATTGTTTCTTCTTGATGTGTGCATCATGCCACTACTTCCTTTGTTTCTGCATTAGGAGTGTTGTCTCCTCTGCTTGCTACCTCATTTCATCTAGCTGGTTCAATTGTTGAATCCTCTCTTGTTGGGCTTCATCGAGATCAATTCCTAAATTTGCAGCCATCTTATAAGTGTGTATTTGAAATTCAATAGGAAGCATTACCTCTTTACCATACACCAACTGATATGGTGTAAATCTTGTAGTGTTCTTCCACGTGATTCTATAAGCCCAGAGTGCATCTTTAAGCTTCTCTTCCCAATTCTTTTTGTTCATTGCTACGGTTTTAGTGATAATTCCTTCCAATGTTTTATTTGTGGATTCCACCTGGCCATTGGCATGTGGATGGTAAGGTGTAATTTTTATGTGCTTGATTTGATATTTTTCTATGATGTCTTTAACTAGCTTTGAAATAAACTGAGTACCTTGATCTGTCACTATCTCCCTAGGTACTCCATACCTTACAAAAATTTCTTCAAAAAGGAAGTTTACCACTGTTTGTTCAGTTGCTCGGACTAGTGCTTTGGCTTCAACCGATTTTGTTACATAATCAGTACATACTAGGATGTACTTTTTACCTTTGGAAGTTGGATTGATGGGTCCTATGAAATCGAGAGCCCATTTCTCAAATGGCTCTAAGTGTACTTGAGGTTGAAGTGGCGTTTCATCTGTAGTTGTTGGCCTACCCATTCTTTGACACCTATCACAACTCTTCACATACTTCTTGGAATCCTTAAAAATAGATGGCCAGTAGTATCCAAGACTAAGAATCTTAAATGTTGTTCTTTTAGCTGCAAAATGCCCACCACATGGTTCATCATGGCAAGATTTTAAAATATCAATTATTTCATCATTTCTTACACATCGTCTAATAATCATATCATAACCAGTGTGAAATAAATCTCCATTAACCCATGAGTATCGAGCACTTTGTTTGATTAGCCTCTTTTCCTTTGGAGTAAAATATGGAGGTGTTCTTCCTGGGGACAAATAGTTGGCCAAGTCAACATACCAAGGGTTCACTATTGAAAGTGCAAATAAATTTTCATCTGGAAAAGAATCTTCAACCGAAACAACCTCACCTAGATTTTGTAGTCTAGAAAGAAAATTTGCCACCTGATTCTCTTTACCTGGTCTATCTAACATTGTGATATTAAATTCCTGTAATAATAACAACCATCTGGTAAATCTGCCATTAGTTACAGGTTTATTAATTAAATACTTAATGGCAGAATGGTCAGTATGTACAAAAACCTCACAACCAGTTATATAATGTCGGAACTTATTCACAGCATGTATGATTGCAAGCATTTCTTTTTCAATGACTGTGTAGTTTAATTCTGCAGGTGTTAGATTTTTACTAATGAAATAGACGACATAATGAAAAGACTCCTCTTTTCGGTGTAATGAGGCACATACTGTAGTATCAGATGCATCTGTAAAGATGTGAAATGGTATGTTCCAGTTAGGTCCTTTTAAGACTGGTGTGGTTGATAACTTTTCTTCGAGTGTTTCAAATGCTTGTTGACAATTCTCGTTCCAGTTGAAAGGTGTATCTTTTGCTAGAAGTTTAAATAGAGGTGAAGCTATTTTACTAAAATGTTCAATAAAACTTTTGTAATAGCTTGCAAACCCAAGGAAACTTCTTACCTCTTTTTGAGTCTTCGGAATTGGAAAATTGACAATGATCTGGATTTTTGATGGATCAACTTTAATGCCTTGAAAAGAAATATAGTGGCCTAATACTATCCCTTCATTTAACATCATAAAACACTTTTCATTGCTCAAGGACAGATTAGCTTCAATACATCTCTTCAAAACTTTTTCAAGATTCTCTAATGCATGCTCAAATGAATTACCATACACTGAAAAATCATCCATGTAAACTTCAACACAATCATGAACTAAATCAGCAAAAATAGCTAATACAACTCTCTGAAATGTAGCTGGAACATTGCAAAGTTCAAATCGTAAAACATTATAAGCATAAGTGCCCCAAGGACAAGTAAAAGTGGTTTTGTCCTGGTCCTCTAAGGCTATCCTGATCTGGTTGAAGCCACTGAAACCATCAAGAAAAGAGAATGATGATTTCCTAGCTAATGTGTCTAGCACTTGGTCAATAAATGGTAGTGGGAAATAATCTTTGAGGGTTGCTTTGTTCAATTGTCTGTAATCAACACAAATCTGCCACTTACCATTTTTCTTGGGCACTACTACCAATAGGGATACCCACTGACTGTCAGACATAGGATAGATAAAATTCACTTTCAACGGTTTTTGTAATTCCTCTCTAACAATATCCTGAAGCATGGGATTCATTCGTCTCTGTGGTTGCCTCACTAGTTTGATATTACTATCCGTATAAATATGGTGAGTGCATGCTTCAGGGTGAATTCCGTGCATATCGTGTAGTCCCAAGAAAATGCTTTCTGGTATTTTCTCAATAATTGAATCAATTTTTCCTCCTGAGATAAGTCTAGGTGAGTGCTAATATTCAAAGTTTTTCTTGGACTAATCTCTATGGTCTTACTCTGTGTGTTTGTGATAGATTGAATGGGAAAAATGTTCTAAAATGTTGTTTGCAAAGATTGAATGGTGCATGTTTCCTAAAAAAATTGTGCCAAAAGTTCATCTGCAGCATGGTATTGGTCATTTCTTAATTTTTTAGAAACATCAGGTTCAGAAAGGAACAATTCTACTAGATCATCATTATTATGTTCTTGAAAATCACAGATTTGGTTGATGCTGAAAACAGATTGAACTTCTTCCTTGTCATTGTATTTATCATCAAGCCATAAATTGTGTGCTACTGCAGGGGATTGTGCTGATGGGTAAAGAGTGAGTTGTTTTCTTTCAGTTCCTCGTGAAATGATCATATTACCCGATCGACATCCTATGAATGCATCAGTAGTTGCTAACCACGGTCTACGAAGGATGATAGGGTGTCCTCCTAAATTGGATTTTGGCTGAAGAACCAAAAAGTCCACTGGATACACCCAAGAGTCCAGTGAAACAATTATGTCCTCCAAAATCCCTTCAGGAATCACTTTAGACCTATCAGCAAGTTCTAGAACAATTGTTGTGTGCTGCAAGTTTGTGAGCTGGAGTGTTTTCATTTTTTTTTCCACTGGAAAAATCAGTAACTTTCATTAATATTAGAAAATTACATAAGAAGATGCCATGGCATTACTGTCTTGATCATACAAAAATCACCACTCAAGGTGTTGTTCAGTGAGTAGTTACAAAATGTGTTGTATACATTCATATGTTCTGGCTCTTCAGCCTATTCGCTATCACAAAAGGATTCTGTTTTATAAACATAGTGGCAATGTTCCAAACATTTCTTCAAAATAGTCTCCATTATCTGTCAGCTATCGGGACTATTGTCCCTATGTTGTCTCTGATCTATGTATGGCCTGTGGTAAAATTGGTGTTCTTCTATTCCATTCTACTCCACTATTTTCCAATCACCTCTGGGAAGTGTTGAGGCCTCTTTGGATAATTTGTCAGCCTCGCTATTGTGTTCTCTGTAAATATGTACACAAGAGAAATGATCAAAAGCTGCTTTGAGAGTGAGTGTATCATGTAGTAAATTGCTGAGTGTGTGTGAATGACAAGTAGTGACATTGTTAATCCAGTTAACAACCACCATTGAATCCCCAAATATATTGATCTTTGTGTGATGGTGCAATAAAGCAAAATGTAAAAGATTGTGTATAGCAGAAAGCTCAGCAAAGTTGTTTGATCCATTTCCGAAACCCAATTTTGCAAGATATCTATGATGCTCGTTTATGTGCAGGACAAATCCTCCTCCACACCCGGCTTGATTAGCTGCCCCGTCGAAAAAATCCCACGGGGTGGATCTGTCGATATCAGGCATAGGCTGTATGGTTCTGGGTCTGGGCGGTGGCGGATCAGGTAGCTCCTGATATGCAGCAATGATAGCAATTTCAATCCGGCTCCATGATATCGGTCGATCCTCGAATATAGCCCGATTCCGGGCGAGCCAGATATACCAAGTGGCCACAGGGGGAAGGTTTTGTAACTTTGTGCCCGGATGGTTATGTGACCATGTATCCCATGCGCTCTGTAATTCAGGTCCAGTCCATTGGCCCGCTATGCCCAATTGATTACAGATATTTCTCCATAGGTTGAGTATAGAAGGGCAGAGTAGGAAAATGTGATCTGTGTTTTCAGACGCATTCTTGCAGAACGAACACCAAGTAGGGCCGTATATGGCTCTGTGGGTAAGATGATCTCCCGTGGGGACAATATCATTGAGGGCGCACCAGAAGAAGAGTTTGGAGCGGGGAGGGGCCTTGAGCTTCCAGATTGATTGCCACCACGAGTGAATCTGTTCCGGTGTTCTGTGGGATATGAGAGCTTTGTACCCAAATTTTGGAGCATATATACCATGATCCGCAAGGCACCAAATAAGTTCATCCGGCCCTTGTTTGATGCGGATGTGGGAATCAGTTAATGCCATGGTATATTGTTCCCATTCCTGGTGCCATTGAAGAGGGAGATCCAGATGCTGGGCAGTTTTCCAAGCTTGGGAGAAGATGTCCGAGTGATGCAGATCGGCAATCTGAGCGAAATGCCGAATGTCCCGGGATTGTAGATGAGTGATAAGCTCCTGATTTAATATGTGTCTGCCCCCACTGTTTATCCATGGGTCCAAGCCAATCCTGCCCGTCATCCCATCGTTTATTCGCCAAGCTAGATTGTCCCGAATGAGAGGAAGGGAATCTATCAAAGCCTTCCAGACCGTTGAGCATCCTTTAGATGACGAGGATGGTAGCCGGGCCCAATCCAGAATATTCTGAGGCCATAGGTATTTGTGATAGGTTACCTGTGTCCACAGATTTTGGCTAGTAAGCAAAGTCCATCCCATCTTGGAGGCCAGTGCCTTGGCGAAATCAGGGATATCTTTGAGGCCCCATCCTCCCCATTTCTTGGGCAGAGAGATTTTCTTCCAGCTGATCCAGGCAAAGATTCTTTTCTCTTGATTCCCGTTCCAGAGGTATCGATTGCACAACTGCTGTAACCTTCCCAGGATATTCCTTGGAATCCGGGCTAGTGCCATCCAGAAGACCGGGGTAGCCTCTAGCACAGATTTAATGAGCACCAATCTGCCTGCCCTAGAGAGATATCTGTAGCTCCATCCCATGAGCCTTTTTTCCAATTTGGCCACCAACCAGACCCAATTAGCTATCCTTTGGCAGGTTGGCTTCAGATTGAAACCCAGGTATTTGAGGCCTCTATCCAGAGGGTGAACCGAGTAAGGAAAAGCCTGTAGGGCTGTCCGGGTCTCCTGAACAGAAGTGCGCGAGCAGGTGATGGTGGATTTCATCTGATTTGGCGGCATACCAATAGCTGCAGAAAAACGTTGCAGGATCTTTGTGAAGGTCGGGGTGTCTCTAACACTGCCATCTAGTAGTATAAGGACATCGTCCACAAAGAGTAAGTGTGTAAGGTAGCAAAGGTCAGATATGCCAAGACCCCCAATGTCTCCATCCCTCTTTGCAGCTTCCATGAGGTGGCTGAGACCTTCCATGACCAAGAGGAAGAGAAGGGGTGATAGGGGGCACCCCTGTCTCAGACCCCTTTCAGAGTGGAAAAACGTAGAGGCCGAGCCGTTGATGAGAATACTAAAGGAAGGAGAGCTGATGCAGGCCATGATCCAAGAGATGAATGCATGAGGGAGCCCCAGATGTATGAGGATCATCTTAAGATAGAGCCAGTTGACTCGATCGAAGGCTTTGGAGAGGTCGATCTTGAGAAGGATGGCTTTAAGGTTCTTTGACCAAATGGAGTGAAGGGCTTCTTGTGCAAGTCCAATGGCCTCGTGGATATTCCTGGATTCAAGAAAAGCAAATTGCTGTGGAGCAATGGACCTGGACAGGATGGGCCTAAGACGGTTTGCAATGGTCTTAGATATGATTTTATAGAGGCAGTTACACAACGAGATGGGTCGGTAGTCCTCAAAGGATGCCGGGGAGTCTGATTTGGGGATGAGGGCAATGAAAGTAGAATTGATAGCATGATATATGGATCCAGTAGTCCGGCTCTCCTCGACCACCCTCAGCAGATCCTGCCCCAATACTTCAAAAAAGGCTAAGTAGAATTCGATGGTCCAACCATCTGGGCCAGGGCTTTTGTCTTTCTTGAACCATTTCATCACTCCTTCAAGTTCCTCAGCTGTTACTGGGTCAGTTAATGCCTCCACATCATCTTCCTCCACGAATCTCGGGAAGTGGTTTGCCACATTAATGATATCCAGTAGATTAGCTTCCCGGGGGCTCTTGTATAAGTTCCTGAAATGGGTGGTGCCCAGGTGAGCGAGCTTGTTAAAATTGTCTGCAATATCGCCATCCGGGGAGGGGAGCTTCCAGATTGTATTAGATACTTTCCTGCTCTTTGCAAAGTTATGGAAAAACTTTGTGTTGTCATCCCCAGCTTGTATCCATAAAGCTCTACTCCTTAATCTGATGGATTCCTCTCTTTCTTTGAGGATCTTGGCTTTTTGATTTTCTAAGTCAATAAGCCTGCATTTGTCAGCAGCTGAGATGAACCCCAATCCTCGGTCGTCAGAGAGAGAGCATAGATCAGCTTCAATTAGGGTGAGCTGAGCTGTTTCCCGCTCCAATTTCTCCTTAGCCCACTGAATAGAAATATGCTTTATTTCTGCAAGGTTCCTGCAGAAACCTTTGGCAAGAGATTCATTGTCATTGGCATTGATAGGGTGAGCCATCCAGTAATCCTTTATCAGCTTGATATATGAGGGATC
The DNA here is from genome assembly GCA_031772625.1 of Pinus tabuliformis. Taxonomy (NCBI): domain Eukaryota; kingdom Viridiplantae; phylum Streptophyta; class Pinopsida; order Pinales; family Pinaceae; genus Pinus; species Pinus tabuliformis. The sequence continues at coordinate 260,204,316 of CM062815.1, read as the reverse complement.
CTTCAGCCAGGTGTGATTAAATTTGAAGGGTGCCTTGGGTTTCTTAGAAGGACCCTGTATCTCCAGATAAATAGGATTATGATCCAATAGCCCCCCCGAGCCCACCCATTGTCTGTAGAGATGCAAACGCTGTAGGAGAGTCCCCTTTAGGAGAAATCTGTCAAGTCTGCGAGCAAGGGCAGCATCCCCAACTCGTCGATTCCTCCAAGTAGGAAGAAGGCATTGCATAGGAATGTCCATGAAATTTGATTGCTCCAGCAGGTTGGTCATGAAATCGGTAATGGGGTCGATTTGTGCTTCCGAGCCCCAAGACTCCCTGAATCCCAGAGAGAAATTGAGGTCTCCTCCGATAATAACATGGTCTTCATTCAGTAGTGGGAGGTGTAGGATGTGCTGCCAGAATGCTTCTCTCTGGGAACAGGGAGCATATACATTGACAATTCTGAGATCCATGCCGAGATCAGCTGAGAAAACGTCCAAACCAATGAACCCTGCCCCCCCCCAGGTCGAAATCAGATTGATGGAGCGAGGGTTGATTCCAATGGCTAGCCCCCCAGATCGACCTACTGCATCATTGGCATAAAAGCTCCATCCAGGGACCAAGGCTTGCAAGGCTCGAGTACTCTGATCAGCTGAGCAGAGGGTTTCTTGTAGCATGATAATATCTATAGGCTCAGTTTCAATGAGCCGCTTCATGGCTAGTTTCTTGGAGGAACTAGCCAGTCCTCTGCAGTTGAAGGATAGGCATTTCATGGGGGAACACCTCTCGGGGTGTGTCCTGCTCTAAGGACCCCGTCAATGGTCGATTGTCTGCCAGAGACCACCTCTGCCCCAGCAAGTTTAATGGCCTTTGAGAGATGGGATTTTCTCCCTCTGGTATTTGATACACCCCCTTCTGGAAAAACAATGCCCAGGCCAGAATGACCGGCTGGGGAGTCTTTGGCAGGATTCCTAGACCGAAGAAAATATGGGTGTGGAGGAGAAGACGGGCGCGGGGAGGTGCAAGCCTCAGGGGAAGTAGTGGATATGATGGGATCGGTGTTGCAGATTAGTGGAGATGATGTTAATGTGCATTGAATCATGGAGGAATGTGTATTGGGACCAATGACATGGTTACCATCAAACGAAGAAAGCAAATGAGAGGTAAAAAGACCTGAGATCATACCCGCTTCTGCCGCCGAACGTGCCCTGGTAATAGGAGGCGATGGACGCCGGGGACCAGAAACGTCCGTGGGAGCTGAAGCCGAAGGGGGCGGGCCAGCAGAGGGAGGGCGAGAAGTGTTGGGAGATGCCATCCTGGAAGGAGTCGGAGTATTCTTCGGAGTGTCTTCAGCTTTCTTGTTGAGAGGGCAGTCCTTTGCAAGGTGACCGACTTTATGGCAGCGTCTGCAACGGAAGGGGACTCCTTCATAATCCAGGAGCTGCACTCTGATACATCTTCCCCACTGGAGCGTGATCTGCTCCTCAAGCCCTTCACGGGTGTCCAGATGAACCAAAATCCGCGCAAGTGTTCGACTCCCAGATTCCACATATGTGCGATCGTAGTCCAAATAAGTCCCCAGGGCATTGCCAACCTGAATGAAAACTTCTTCAGCCCAGAATGGTAACGGAAGACCTGGGAGACGTACCCAGATTGGTCCTGCACCGAGCTGCTCCCGCTAAGGGTCGAAAAGGGGGTTCCAGTGCTTGAGGAGGACCGGGGCCATTTCAATATGCCAGTATCGGCCCAATACCAGGTTTGTCTGACTTTCCTTGGAAAATTTAAGGGAGAACCATCCTCTGGGGAGGACATGGACCTCTGGTAGGTCAAAAAGCACTCTGCCCCAGATCTCCTTTACCCATAGATTGAGCCTCTGTCTCGAGTATGTTCTACCCCTGACGTGCCCTACTAATACAGTGTTTGCAATGTCCATATATTCTCCGAGCGGCTTCGATTCGTCAAATTTGATGGAGATGTCCCTTGTCGTAGATCTAACACATTTTTCCTTCTTTTTGCCGGATCGGGGAGCCGACGGATGATCCACCAGAGGATTTGTAATACCTTCTCGGGGAGGGGGATTTGTGGGGTGAATAACGACCGCAGGAGTTTCAAAACAACCAGATGGGCGGACTCCCGAGACGGAGGGCTGAGATGCAGGTGTAGCGGTCGGCGGGGGGAAAGGCACCGATAGGAGGGGCGGAGCCTGAGGATCGAAAGAGGGTGAGGGAGGAGTATGTGAGGCCAAGAACTGCAGAGAACCCGGCGAGAGCGGAGGGACCTCGAAAGGCGGAGATTCAATGGGATATGCTCCAGCGGATGATGGGATGGTGCGATAAACAACGGGCGCGTCGGAGGATGGGTAAGGTGTGCGCGCAGGAACAATAGACAATGAGGAGGGCGCGAACTGAGAACGAGAAGTAAAACAGGGAATCCCAAAAATAACTTTACCCGGCGAGGGATCCGCCGAGTAGTCCACCGCTTCATGCTCCGAGTCATCCATAACTGTCACTTTGTCGGCGACCGAAAATGACAGGTGAAGAAATCAATGGGGATGCTGCAGCTGGAGGTTCCCTGTGCCGTGACCGCAGCGGTTGTAATCGAGACGTAGAAGTGCTATCGAACCCTAGCCTCTACGAACCGCAGTAGATGCGCGAAAGGAAACCCTAGCCCAGTCCTTTGCGCGTGCGATCCATCCTTCTTCCTTCACTGGAGTGTTTTCATTGTTTCAAGAGTCATCACATTTATTGCGGCCCCAAGGTCAATTAAGGTGTTTGGAATATGTATGTTGTTAATGATTGTAGTGACTCTGGGAGTACCAGGATCAACATACTTTTCCATTGAAATGGTGTTTTCATAAGGCCAGCTAAATGTCCAATAACATGAATGGTTTGTGGATCAACTCTTTTCCTAGTAGGCTTTTTAAGGCACAGTTCTTTAATGGCTCTAGTATATATGGGAATGTCTTTTAGGGCTTGTAGTAGTGGAATTTTTATATAGACATTCCTTAGCTCATCTAAAACATCAAAATGTGGTATAGACATGGGAAGTTTTGCTTGGACCAATCTGTCTGGAAAAGGTGGTGGATGCAATGGTTGCATTTGTTTATTTTTGATGTCATCATTTTGTTTCCTTTGAATTGGAGTTTCATTTTCATTTTCTTCGTTTTCTTCTTGTTTATCAGTTGTTGGAGATTCTTTGTGAAGTATCTTACCAGACCTCAAATTGATATTTTGCAAGGGTAATGTGCGATATGATGGTCCCTCATCTACATTATAAGCTGGTCTCTCTGCTGTGTTATTTGGATTTGGTACAGGTTGAGCAGGGATTTGAGTAAGTCTAGGAGGTTGTTGGTTATATGGAAGTTGTAATTGTGGTGGATTTATTGGTGGAGGAGCAGGTAATGCTTGTTGAGTGGGTTGGGGTTGATGTGGGTAAACAACTTGCTACTGAGGATATTTTTGATATGGTTGAGGATATGGCGAATATGGCTGATGATATTGTTGATATGGCTATGAATATGGTTGGTATGGTTGAGGATATGACTGATATTGTTGAGAGTATTGTTGAGATGGTATCCATTGTTGTTGTGGGTAATTTTGGTGTTGCCATGGCATGGGTACATTCCACAAATTCTGAGCATACATCTGATCATGTGCAGGAAATTGCAAATTCTGGTTTGGGAACATACCTTGAGGTGGAGGTTTTGGATACCATGGTCTCTTTGCGCCCATGAAATACACATTTTCCATATCTGTGTTAGCTGCCACATTACAATTCTGCAAAATCTTGACTTTAGAGCAATGAAATATATCATGATTTTCAGTACAAAAGGCACAAACTTGAATGTTTTCTAATGGGCAGTCTTTTAAGGCATGTTTCTTCCGGAATTTTGGACAAAAGACAACCATCATTTGATCTTCCTCTTCTTGTATTTTCTTAGCTTTGAGAGTGTCAATTTGAGTTCCTAAGGTACTCAATAGATCTGTTTTGAATTCCTCTAACAAGTTTCCTATTTCAGCTCTTGTGACACTTGCTAAAGCAGATTTTGTGGCTTTGGATGATATGGTTCTTTTTCCAATTTTGGCTTTGCTCCTAGAATACTTTTCACATAACTTAGCAATTTCTTCAAAAGGTAAAGTGGAAATATCACCTTTTCCCATCAAATTAAGATCATCTAAGTATTCCTCTCGAATTCCCTTCAAAAATATTGTTCGAATCAGATCAAGAGGCCTGGTTCTGTTTTTTGATTTTTGTAAATTGTAAACAAACCACTCTAAGTATTCCTGTAAATTTTCATCCTCTTGTTGGTTCATCCTAAAGATATCATCTTTGGAATCTTTTGATCTACAATAAGGTTGGTATTTCTTTAGGAATATTCTTCTCATGCCATCCCAATCAGTTATTTGATGTTCACCAAGCCCCATGAACCATCTTAATGCTGATGCTTTTAATGTTGCTGGGAAGAGTCTAAGCCTATGGGCATCATCTGTGTAACCATATGTTTGAGATATAATGCCAAACTCAAACAAGAATGAATCTGGGTCTTCTGAAGCCATGCCATTAAAGTTTGGTAGCACAGATGGAGGTATGTTTTTCATTTTTATTTCGTCATCCTCTTCTCGTTCTTGAATAGGAAATTTAAAGGTTGACTCTTCCTCCTGACCTTGATTTGGTGGTCCTATTTCTGATCTATGTCCTTCTTCAGCCATTTTGATAGGTTCCTTTGTTGATTTAATTTCTTGTTCAGTGCCACTTGTTTCAAAGAGAAGTTCAAGGAAAGATTGTTGAGTTACTGTGCTGCTTTCTCTTTTTATAGAGGATTTAGGGAAATGTTTCTTCTGTGATTCATGTGCTAATAGAATTTGCCTCTCGATGAGTGTAAGTCTTTGCCCTGATTTCTGTTTATCCTATAATTTTTGTATGGTGACTTCCTCAGCTGATGTTGTGTGTTCAACTTTTCCTAAAGGGTCTGCTCCTCATGGTAGGTTAGTTTTTGGATTGGGGGTTTTTATGAATCTACCTTTATTATCTCTAGATCTAGGCATAAGTAAACATGACTTCTAAAATGATAATTAAAATCAAATCTATGTTGTGTTTTTGTTTATTTATTTTTTTTCTATATTTTGCTTTTTTTTTTTGAAATCCTCTAATAGTGCCTCCCTGGCAATGGCGCCAAAATGTAGTGGCCAATCTAGGGTGCCAGATTAGACTAGATTTAATATCAACCAAGGTAGGTAAACTTAGAGGCACGTGTCTAAAGTCTATAGACCTAAAAGGATCTCATCTACCTAATTAAGTGTTCACTGTGACAGGCTACAACACTCCTTTACAGGGGCTTGAAATATGTTTCCTCTCACACTTTAGCACTCAGATCATCTAATTTATCTAACTGTTCTAAAGAAACAGTGTGTTTGCTAGACTGAGTTTTCAACCCTCTTACAAGGATATTATCCACAAAAGCTCTTCCCAGCTAACACACTAAGCATTCATGAAAATCAAAAGCTCTTGTAAGCACACTGAAATTTTAAATGCATGAAAACAGAGTCCACAGAGATACTTAGAAATCTAATGATCGATCAAATCTTTTACAAGATATTGTTCAATGATCTCACAATCGAATTCTCAAGCTATCACCATGAATATTATTTGCAAGAACTGCTAATCAAATCAATAAATTCACAGGCAAGAAAATAACATTAAATGCTATTCACACTATTCAGATTTGAAAACGTTATGGAAATGAAAATAAAAGTATACCAATTCCACGTAGGGCCCATCCACGCTTCAATGGCACACTTAAGAAACTTCAAGCGATGAGAATATTAACACATAAGCACTGTAAGGGTAAAACAATGACTGTAATTAAGTTCTGGAAGTCGAAATCACATGCAAGAGCAATGTTCTAGAAACAATACACAGGAATAATAATCATTCTGGACAATACAATACGCAGTCTTTTATCTGCTTGTCTCTTATCCTATGTTCACTAACTTTCCCTCTAAATCGAATGTACATACATTATGCAGATGTTTCTGCTTTTACAAAAGAGTGATTTTTTTTCTTTTCTAATCTTAATTGATTTCCAAAGCAAAACAAAATCAGTTTGGGAAACTCTGGCTTTTTGCTGCTTTTGTGACCAAAAAGGCTGGGTTTGACTAGCGTTGACCATATATCTAGGAGCTTTAGATTCGCTGTTGAATAGATCTTTCACCATGTATGTACATTCTAGATCACGTTCCTATCCTTTGTTTTGACTTTCCTTCTATGCCACGTGTCACGTCATAAACCGTTTACAAGAAGTCATGACATCCTATAATTTTTGTTGAAAATTCATAATTTTTAACCTAAAAATTCACAAATTAAATTTAATGTAAATTAAGAACTATAATGCTTTGATTAATCAATTTCAATGGACTATGAGGGGTTTATGGGAGAAAAAGATAGACAAATGATGGATTTCTAGAAGAAAAGTATGGCAATGAAATGGTACCAACATGAGTCTTCCACCACCTCCCACACTTCCAGCCACACAATTCCCCAGCAAGATTTGAAAAAATCAATGGTGAAGCCATTTGGCCCTAGTGCATTTCCATTAGGCATCTCTTTCACTGCTTCTTCCAACTCCTCCATGGTGACAGGGTGGTCTAAGGATTTATTCTGATCTTCAGTTATTAACCTTGGTATGGAAGACATGACTTCCCTAATAGCCTCTTCCCTATTAGTGTCTGGTTCTGTTGCTATATGGCTAAAGTGATCAGTGAGGATGGAGGAAATGTCCTGATGAGAGTGGAAGGGAGTGCCTTGCTCATCCTTCAACCAGGTGATTTTGTTGGTGCACCTATAATCTATAGCTAAACGATGGAAGAACTTGGTGTTTTTCTCCCCTTCTTTGAGCCATTGTATGCGAGACTTTTGTCTCCATAATATTTCCTCCTGTTGGCATCTTTCATTCCATTTCTATATCAGGACTTGCTCTGTGCTAATGGAATCCTAGGTGATGTCCCCTTTGAGCCATTCTATGTGGATCTGTGCCATCTATTCCTCCACGGCCTATTTGTCTTTGAAGATATTCCTGAAGACCTCTTGGTTCTAGGACCTAAGCCGAGCTTTGAGGTGCTTTAATCTCGCTTATTCCTTTCATTCCTTTCATCTCTAAATTCTAGCCATATACCTTCATGTAGTGCACTTGAAACATCCATTTCAACACATATTCTTGCACAAGAGGTATACCTTTTTTAGAGGGTAGCCTCCAAGGCTTGGATGAAGGTTCCCAGTTTGTTGCCTATTTGTTCCAGCACTACAGGTCTCCAATAATCAATGGGGAGAGAGAATAGGCGAATCCAAACCGGTACATGCATGAATGTTTCCTATTCTAGTGCAAAGTTGGGTTTCCAGGGTCTCATATAGAGGCTTGCTGAGGCATAGAAATACGGTCCTCCATCAAACATGTGATCCCTGTCTTCCAGGTTCGCAAAGACTAAAGTGAAGAACCCTTTGGCCCCCAGGTGTAACCTGACTTCTCCCTTAGGCTTCCATTGTTCCTTGATCTAGAAGCAGAGGGCTTTTTCTGTAGGCCAGAAACCCATGAACTTATAGATCACCGCATGTATTGACATATGGTCCCTATAAGCTTGCATTTCAGGGTCGGTGATAACAATCCACAGACTTTCTGTCATTTTGGGCTTGCAGCACTGCAGGTCCTCCTGTTTTCTTATCGCTGTGGCAGATCCCTCTAGATCTATGCCTTGCTGGGGCAGGGCCTCGATTCCCACAGTTTTTTTGTTTCTTCCTTCTGCTTCTTGTGGTTCCTGCTTAGGACTGGGGTTCCCGTTGTCTTTTCCTTCCAGAATCTTGATTTCATTGGTCTATTTTTGACTTTCGGTTTCCTTGGTTTGCCCACCAGCCTTTTTCTTCTTGCTTAGCTCATCTTTTCCTACATTTTCAGATACAGAGATCTGCACCCCTTCTAGTGGGGTCTTTCCTTTATCCATCATTACTTTCTTGTATGAAGGGGCCCCATTAGTCCTTGCTCGCCTCATCTATTGGGCCAGGGAAAGCCCACACCTCCGAAGCTCTGTGAATAGGGCACTGCCCTTCGCTAGAGTTTGTGACAGTAATTAGAATGCAGATTGAAACCCTCACTCAGGTCACTCCCCATAGATTCCCCTCACTCCATTGATTTCTTTATTAGCTACTTCATTATCACTATCTGAGTGATTTGATTCATGGAAGCGTTTGTGCTTGCTCCAAGTATGTGACATGGGTATTCCTTGGATTATGAATTATTTTATGCATCCAACAAGTGATCCCACTCAAAAATTGATTAAAACCATAGGGAGATAACTTGAAAATATGAGTTGAAAAAGTAGTTATTTTTTTAATCTTTCTCCTTTTTTACTCCAAAAATGTTGAATGATCCCCCATGATTGACATCATCATATTGAATCCTATTTGTTCTTATAAAAATGATTTTGGTTGTACATTTTTTTAGGCCCATTTTAGATCTCAAAATTTCTCTAATGCTTCTCAACTGGGAGTAACAACTAAATAAGCAAATTCACATTGCTGCGAGAAAGGAAGAATAACATTCGCACCTAAAATCCTATAGCCTCTGGTTAAAAGTTGGGGACCGAACCACTTCTTTCTTCCATAAAAAAACCAAGGTGATAGATCTCAAGGATCGAGTCAATGAAATAACTCCTCAAGGCAGAGCCCCCGTGACTTCTTTTCAAGAAATTAAGAAAGAAGGACATTGTTATTTTAAGGAGCTTTATACAAAAGACAAGAAGAAATATCAAGAAACTGAAAGGGAATTTCTCTCATGTCTTTCATATTTTGTCCTTGATCATGAAAACCAACAAATTGTTAGGCTGATTGAGGAGGAGGAGGTTATAGATGCCTTTTGGTCTCTGGATCCTAATAAAGCCCATCGACTAGATGGGTTATCGATCATCTTTTTCAAATCCTTTTGGGCCTTGATAAAAAAAAAATTAATGCACATGTTCAACTCATCTAGGATAAAGGAAAAATTGGGTGAAATTACAAACTTCTCCTTCCTCACCTTAATTCCAAAGGAGTCAAAGCCTATAAAATTTTCTCTTTTCAGACCAATTTCTCTGTGTAATGCAACCTACAAAATCTTAACTAAATTAATTTCTAGCAGATTGAGAATGGTCTTAATTTCATGCAAGGATGACAAATCTTGGAAAATATCATCTTGGTACAAGAAGCAATCCATTCCAACAAACAATGAGGTGAACCAGGAATCATTATAAAACTGGACCTGGAAAACACATTTGATTGGGTGTGTCACTCCTTGTTTTCATCAATGGAAAATTTTGGTTTCTTTCTCAATTTCAAGGTGGATAGAGGCATGAATTGGTTCCCCCTAGATAGAACCCTTGATAAATGGACGTCCACACTCTTTCTTCTCTACTTCTAAAGGGCTAAGACGGGGACGTACCCTATCTCGTCTCCTATACCTCGTAGTTGTCAAAAGTCAAAGCATAAATTTAGAAATTGCAAGAATGGACGGCAGAATATCTGGTCTCAAAATAGCCAGGAATGTTAAAGATATTAATCATTACCAATTTTCTCACAACACCCTTCTCTTGGGTGGAGCCTCAAAGATCATGGAACTCCTCTTTAAACATGTTCTTGGTCCATATTTAAATCTTTCTGAGGGACCAACGAATAAGAAAAAAAAGTCAAGTGCTTGGATTGAATTGTAGTGACACAACATTATAAGAAATCTCGTGGGCAATTGAAATTATTGTATAGTTAGGATGGTCTCACTTCAAATATTTGGGTATACCAACTTCTTTAAAAAAATAACGCTTGGGTAGCACAATGGTTTAGCACAACAGGGAGAGCAATTTTGATTAAATTTGTTCTCTCAACTATTCCAATATATATATGTTCTGGTATTCTTTCACCCAAGGCTATAGTCAATCAAATGAGTATCAGGATTTGTCGTTTCTTATGGAGTGGAGGCAAAAACAATGAAAAAAATTCACCTAATCAACTGGAGCACAATACAATTGCCAAAATAATATGGTGGTCTACAAATCAAGGATCCACAATTTATGAACCTAGCTCTTGGCACAAAATCATATGGCATCTTATTCTAGACACAAATGAAGTGTGGAAAAATGCATTTATAAGAAACTATTTCAATAAAAGACACCTGTTAAGGGCAAAAATTGCAGACTGGGCTAATGTTTGACCTAAAATATGGAATTTATGTAAAGAGGTAGCTCCTATAATAGTTGATAATCTATGTTGGAGCTCTGGAAATGAGGCTCGTCTCAATTTTTGGAAGGACAAAATTTCCCCAGAAGGCATCTTCTATGATAGAGAAGAAATATAGGATCGCATCGTATGGATGCAGTAAAATGACTTTTACAAAATTAAATACATATCCATATGGAGGGACCAAGGTCTTTAGATTGGATGGCACCAACTTGACCTACTAATGCACCTATTTCCGCAATGGGAAAAGCTTCTACATTTTTTAAAAGATATGGCCCCCATCTCCCTTTATAAACATGATCAATGTGTTTGGAATTTAAGTTATCATAAATATTTTTTGGTTAAAGAAGGCTATGCAAGTTTAGTTAAAAAATTTCCACAGTGAGCTCCAAATAAAATATGGAAGAATATTTGGCATAAAGATGGCCTTCCCAAAATTAATACATTTTTTTGGACTTTGGTCCATAAAAATATCCTTACAGCTAGAAACCTCTACAACAGGAGTATCAAGAGTCCCTCAATATGTGTTTTGTGTAAGATGGAGGAAGAAAGTATTTAATATATATTCTTGTTCTACCTCTATGCCTTGGAAGTTTTCAACATTACTTATATTACTATCTGTCAATTAGAGGAAATTCCTTGACCTTGGGAAGACATTTTCATAAACTAGAATGAAAAATATCCATGGCAGAGGAACTATTCCTTGCCAATCGGACTTTGGTCCACTTTTCCAAAATATCTATGCTGGTCAATATGGATCTCATGAAACAAAGCTATCTTTAACGATAAAATGATGGCCGCCACATAATTAGCTCAAAAGGCTATTGATCTCCTTTTTGAAGCCATCCCAACAAAGGGTTATCATGACGAAGAATTGGATGATTTATCAGACACTGAAAAATAATGGATTAAGGTTGGGAAGTGTGATCATGTCAGTAAATATAATATGAAACCACCATGAGACAAAACTCCCCACTTCAGACGAAGTTCAGAAGAATTTTCCAAACGGATTTTGGATCAAAATCAATTTTCCTTATTTTTTGATCGAGCATTAAGAGGGAATATAGGGGAGGTAGGAGAAGGAGGGGCTCTCCTTTGTCCTGCTGTAAAATTAGAGTTCAATTTTTCTTTCGGGTTGGGCTTGGCATCAAATAACCAAGAAAAATATGTCTCTTTGGAAAGGCTTGGAATTAGCACAAGCAAGAAATATTTGAAGGTTTGACTGTGTTTGGAGTTTGAATGTTCGTAATCAAACAAATGATAGGGGGAAAAAACGCATAGAGAACTTCTCTCCCATCAATTCTTCAAACAATACACCTCCTCTCGCTTCAATTTGAAAAGGTTGAATTTTTTCATATCTTTAGGGAATTATACTCTATAGCAGATGACTAGGAAAAAAAAAGAGCTACTCTAGTACAAGGAGAATTTGAATTTAATTCTAGGAGAATGAACCTTGTTCTCATTCCATAATCATGGGAATTTATTTAATTTCTCAAATGGCCTTATTGAATCATGGCAACAATGTTAAGTATAAGCATCATATCAGACTATCAGAGTATACAAGCTCTCTCCCCAAGCATTCATCGTGCACTCTAGAGAGGCGGAGCCAAAGTCATCTTCTTATAAAGTATATGAAGGACGCAAATAATTGACACAATCACTCTGTTTATTTTGGTAAGACAAGTTCAAATTCAACAAGTGTTGGTTCCATCATGAAATACCGTCCGTTAGATCCATTAGATATGGTTTCCCTGGGGAAAATTAAATCTCCAGAGTTAACTTCTAGACCTCGTAGTATAACAGAGCCATCTTTGTTCACTTTCAAAGGCTGGAAATGGAAACTCTAACTCGGAAGGACTGCTCTGTTCTATGTTGCATTCCCTTAATGTATTCTTCTCAGGGATTTCTCAAACAGTTATATAACAAACTATGTGAGATGTTGTAATGGATGGATCAAAGGAATTTAGCATTGGAAGGGAAAAAAGATAGAGCAGCTCAGAACAGAGTTCAGGCTCGGAGGATTCAAGGCTAATTAGATTTTAAAGGACAAAATGTTAACAATTAATGCTCTTTTGGAAAATTACTTATATTGACAATTCTCTTATATTTTAAACCTAGAAAATGCAAGAACAATGAAAAATATTATAAAAATTTTGACCATAATCCAAAATTTTGATTATATATGTATATATATATATATAGCGATTTTAGCTAAAACATAATAATAATAAATATTTATCTTATATTAAAATTTAATATAAATATTAATAAATAAAACTTAAAATTCACCAACGAAAAACATTCAAATGCAATAGGTAACCATTCAAAATCATAAGAATAAGAGACTATTACGTACTATGTAATATTAAAACTATATATAATAATAACGATTAGATTTATATTTAAGAAATTATTATTTTAAAATGTTAAAATAAATGGTTTTTTTTCTTATAATTTTAAAAATGAAAATTCAAAATTATAAAAATAAAAAATATCATATTATATATAGTTTTATTAATATATTTAAAATAAATAAATAATAATTAAGAAAATTATATATATTCTTAAAGTTGAAATGTATCAGATTATTGGAAATTTATAAAGTGTATAAGTATGTAAGTTTTGCCTATTAATTTTTTTGGATTAAATGTGTTCAAAAACATAAAAATCTATCTAAACTGAAACTAGCATAGTGTTGACAATGCAACAAGAAATTCTTAATTTAATTTTTCCCAAAATTAATTACGAGAAATTCGAATTTTAATTACATAAAAATATTTGGAGGAGTTTAACTTAAGTGATATGACTCTTATCACTCACTTAAATTAGTTAATTCGAGTTGGAGACACTTGAGATTAGTTCTACATGATTGATTGGTAATTTGTAGCAATCTACTTCAGTTAATTCGAGTTATTGTCAGTGTAACTAGTTCGCACAGTTAGTAGAACTAGTGGAGGTTCAATAAGGGGGTCGAAATTTTTTCAAACTGAGTGATCGTCCAGTTAAACTGATCAATCAATCTAAATTAACTCATGCGTGCACAAAATTTGAGTTACCCAGTTGAGATTGGAGCTCAACAACAGTGTATTATAAGTTGTAGACAATTCCAAATTGTACAAGTGGTGCATGCAATCAAAGAAGGACCTACATGGATTGCGCAATTCTAATTGGGAATTTCTCTAATTAATAGGGGGCTAATTCCTTGAGGAACATTGCAAGGAAATAGGGACTTGGGTAGGCTTAGATTTGGTTAAGTATTGACCAGAGTTTGTCTAGGAAGTAATGAGATAGATTATATTAGTGCAAAGGTTGCTTGGGCTTGAGCAAGCATTGTATTTCTTCTCTATTTTTTGACTAATACAATAAATATAGGAAGGGGTTTTGAGCAGTTGTTTTCCACTTAGATAAATCTCTCAGGATATGTGGTTGAATCTTGTCTCATGTTTATGTTGTGATTTCTCGATCGTTTAATTTTTTTCCTCTGATGAGTGGCATTGATTCAAGTATTTCTTTTAACAAATTACATAATCAGTTTGAATCTACAAAGAATTTCTACATTGTATCAAAGCAGGAATCACAATAGTAGAGAAGAGAATCTGAAGTTTTCTTTGCAGGTGAATCGAATTTGCAGGATCAATTATTTAGATCTAGCAAGATGGCTTTCTATAGTCTGAGACTCGAAGATGCCCTTGAGGGTAGCTCAAGTTATGTTTCTTGGAAGGATGGGATGGAGGCAATGTTGTAAGATAATGGACTGAAGGAATTCATAGATAATGATATCCTGAAGCCTCCAACATCTAGTACAATGGAAGAAGTGTGTTGTTAGGGCAAGGAGAATCATATTGGAGGGAGTACCAGACTATATTGTCTCTAATCTCCATGGGAAAGAGACTCTGTATGCAATGGGGCAAGCACTAATAAATTTTTTCCATAACAATAGTGACCACAGGAGGATGACACTCAAGGACTAGCTTCAAAGTGTCAAGATGCAAAAGAATGACATAATTCCGCAGTACCTGAGCAAGTTTACACAGTGTCATGATGAACTTGGTGGGGTCGGTGTTACTGTCCCTGAAGAAGATTTGGTAGCTCTAGCGTTGCTAGGTTTTTCCCAGGAGCTAGAAAAATTATCAATATTTATTTAATGGTAGAGAGAAACAACCATAGTTGGAGTGGTTATGGTCTAATCTGTTGCAGGAAGAAATAAGGTGGATAAATAGAGATGAGACCTCATCCAAAGAAGATGAAAAGGATTTGGCATTATTCAAGAAAGGAAATAAGGCCAAGGGGAAGAACTCCCAAGGTGAGTATAATTATAGCCTAGAGGAAAAGCATAGAAACTTGTCCAAAATCAAGTTCTTTCATTATCATGAATTCAGACACTATGTCATGAAATGTCCACAGAAGGAGGCAAGCAAGAAGGAATCTGCAATAGCAGCAACAGGTGAAGCTCTAGCTTCACATTTTCAGCTTGATTTACTGTCATTGCATGAATGGAAAGCACATTAATGGGAAGCATGTGGTATTTGGATAGTAGTGCCTTGTTCCACATGACGGGGAATATAGATTTCTTCAGTAACTTGGAGGAGAAAGACCTCAATCAGAACATTGAGTTTGGAGGTAATGAAAGGTATAGTGTGACTGATATTGTTAAAATTAATTTTAAGAGGGAGTCAGGCTCCCCTCTCAGACTCAAGGATGTGATGTTTATTCTGAGACTAAAGAAGAATCTTGTTTCCATCACTGTGTTGGAATATTGTGGCTACGATGTGATATTTAACAAAGGAAAGGCATTCCTCAGACACATCACCACATGACAAGTGAAGCATATCACTCTGCGAGTCAAGAACATGTATGCAGTTGAGGTAGAAGATGCATGCAAAGCCCTGATGAGCAAGGAAGAGGTTAATGACCTGGTGGTTGAGAGGGAGCATGATTTACCTCTCAAAATGGACCCTTAGAAGCAGCCTCAACAAGTTGTGGAGAAACCATAAAAGGAGAGAAAAGAGGAGACAGAGTGGAAACATCCACTCAAGTAGAGACCTCCTGTTGGGGGATATTTCGAGCTAAGTGGGCAGAGCGAGTACATGCAACCATACTTCTAGGTGTGAGGTGCGACAATGTGAAGAAATAGTTCGAGGAGTGCAGAAATTTTAGTAGGGTCCATTGAGGTGTTTTTTGTCTCATGTATCATTATATTGCTATGGGGGCCAACATTATTCAGTAGAAGGAAGATCAATGTCAGTAAGATATTGAGGAGTGCATAAGAGTGTTGACAACATAGAAGGAGGCTTAGTAGCAGAGTCAACAACAACACAATTTTCCTAGTAGAGAGTTGCAGACATAGTTGACTCAAATTTTTTTCCTTGGATGCTTTTCAGTTGCAGATGTTGTAGTAGAAACAAAAATAATGAGAAGTGTTGCATGCAGTACATTCCAAATGTTTTGGATCGGGGTATATGTGAATCCATTTCATGCTAAGAGGGAGTGTTGAAAATGCAACAAGAATTTCTAATTTAATTTTTCCAAAAATTAATTAGGAGAACTTTGAATTCTAATTTCATAAAAATACTTGGAGGAATTTAAGTGAAGTGATAGGGATCTTATTACTATGTTAAGTAAGTTAATTTGAGTTGGGGACACTTGAGTTTAGTTTTACATGATTGATTTCTAATTTGTAGAAATCTAGTTCAGTTAATTTGAGTTATTATCAGTGTAACTAATGCTCACTATTAGTAGAACTAGTGGAGGTTCAGTCGAGGGTGTGTAGCTTTCTTTACGCTGAGTGATCATCCACTTAAGCTGATCAATCAGCCTAAATTAACTCATGCATGCACAAGATTTGAGTTACGAGTTGAGATTGGAGTTCAAGGGAAGTGTACTATAAGTTGTAGACAATTCCAAATTGTATAGGTGGTGCATGCAATTAGAGAATGGCCTACAGGGATTGCACAATTCTAATTGGGAATTTCCCTAATTAATAGGGGGCTAATTCCTTAAGGAAAAACGCAAGGAAATAGGGACTTCGGAAGGCTTGGATTTGATTAAGTATTAATCAGAGCTTGTCTAGGAAGTAGTGAGTTAGATTATAGTAGTGCAGAGGTTGCTCAGGCTTGAGCAAGCATTGTATTTCTTCTCTATTTTATGACTAATGCAATACAGATAGGAAGGGGTTTTGAGTAGTTGGTTTTCCCTTAGCGAAATCTCTAATCATATGTGATTGATTCTTGTCTCATGTTTATGTTGTGATTTCTCGATCGTTTAATTGTTTTCTGCTGATGATTAGAGTAGATTCAATTCTTTTGTTTTAACAAATTACATAAGCAGTTTGAATCTATAAGGAATTTCTACACACATTTCCAGTCCTGGAGAATACCATCTGCCCAAGATTGGGAAATTAGATGGCCTCCCTGAGAGTCCTGTAGGAATATTTTAACATAAAAAGCATACTTAATATCCAAAAAAAACATGAGGAAACTAAGGAAATTTTTCCTAGTTCTTGAAGACGCTCTTGTACATGTTGGAAGTTAGTTGAACGTGTTGTATTAGCCTTCTAGTAGCCATGTCGATCTTTACCATTCGACTATCGTTCCTCCAAAGCAGGTATCCATAACATGTTGTAGTGTCTCTTCCCTCGGCATGTCAACAATTGTTGCCTTGTTGCTAGTGGCATTCTCCTTCCCATCATTGTTCAATAGTATCGATTTGTCTATGGTTGTCTCCACCATTTTTTCTAGCTTTGGCTTCTTAGGACTAGGAGGTTGAGCACCATGAAGAACCAAGTTCGAGGGAGAGCCTAAGCTATATGAAGAATTGGAATTCATAGTAGGCGAGGGAGGTGTAGGAACTAGATTCTGAGTGCTTTAGCCAAGACACATAAAGCAGACCTTACCTGGGCAAGGTGGAAGTCTAAGTCAACGATATCGTTCTTCGCCACCCGTGGAACATCTTCTTGGTCTCTGAAATGATTTCCAGGTAGATTTCATAGCGCTCAATGACCATCACCCATATTTCTAATTTCTTCTACTTCCATATCAGTAGCCATCCATCAATATGAAGTGGAAGGTCCTCATAAAATCTATTTGCTCTTGATTTGTGCCATGGAGGCTAAGATTGATGGCCTCTTCGTTTGCCTCCTCACCTAGGTCAACCTCGCTCACAGACCATGCCGACGAGACGTAATTTTCTTCACTGTTTCTACTCAACTTCGCGACTCTCTCAACATTGCAAATGGTTAATTGATGGTCCCCCAACAGAATTAATCCCTGTATATCTTTTTAATGCTACATCGATTGCAAATTCTTTGGCATCTAGACACCCCACCTTGAGTAGGGAATGTGGTGAGTGGTGATGACACGTGGAATACGCCACAATCCTCCCGCCATTAATGCTCTGGAGTGACCAGTCATGTATGCATTAATTACCTCTCATCTCAATTTATACACCCAAATCTGAGATTAAAAAAAATTAAAAATTATTAAAAAAATAAATTAATATAAATTTATCTTAAGCCACTTTTTGATGTGAAATCACCAATTCAATTCCCAAACCAAATAATATATTAAACATGATAAAAATATGATAAAGATATAGTCCTTTCAAACTTAAAAATAAAAATAAAAATTATATAACAAATTCATTATTTCTGCATTATTAAGTATGATAAATTATAAATGCATTATATAATAATTCTAAATCCAGCTTCAATATCTGAAATGCTACGAATAATAGTATACTTTATAATTCAACATGAGGAATGTTTGTCATACAATCACCACTCCCCGTTACTTTTTAAAACAAAGTTGATTGATTGGCGCAAACTTTCATACAGTTAGGGATACATATTTTCTTTAATAAATACAACGATATGTGACTCAGACCAGACTAATAAAGAAAGAGACCAAAGTTTGTGAATTAGCTTTGCCCCGTCAGCTTTGTCTATAGACTAATGGTTTCACAGCTGCTGAACAGTTTTTGTGCTTGCTATTCACGATCACAAACAGATAAAATAGGATCACGGGGACGATCGTCGTCGTGTCATTCCCGTTTCAATTAGTGTAACTATACAATTTCATGACGCTTTTGTTGGTGGAATTTCTGAGGTTTTATTTTGATATTTGCGTTAAATACGGACTGACTTTACTGAATTCCATTAGCTTACTGTATGAAGGCATTAGGTTACTGTATGAAGCGATTGTTGATACGGTTTGTGGGGTTCCTTCCTGTTCACACTCACGAAATATCTTAACGGTGAGGTCACTCCACGCAATTCCAAAAATCTCAACAAAATTCACGTGCAAAACTGAGTTTTATAATGCGTGTTAGGGTAAGCATCGGGTCCAAAATATTCTTTATATTTGACCTATCATTTTATATATGTTGGCTTTAAAAGTATTTTTAAATATAGAATTAAAAAGCAAAACTTTTATTTAAACTGATCAGAAATAACAAAATAATTATCATGTGGATTATACAAATATATGGTAATTATCTAAGTAGATTCGGGTATGTGGATTATCCAAATATATTTTAAATTATTTGGACGAATAGGTCGTGAAAATATAAATTTATAATAGTATTATATGTATATTATAAAATCTACGGGTTTGGACTCTTTGGTTCGACTTTTATTTGTTTTTTTAATATTATTATGATGATTTATTTTAATTTATTATTGTTTTTAATAAAAAAAATCTGTAAGGTCATTATTTGGACGAATAGGTTGTGAAAATATAAATTTATAGTAAAATTATATGTATATTATAAAATTTACTGGTTTGGACTCTTTGATGTAACTTTTATTTGTTTTTTTAGTATTATTGTGACGGTTGACTTCTATTTATTATTGTTTTTAATAAAAAATCCATAAGGTCATTAGGTTTTAATGTTTTTGCTAGCATTGCCATGATTTAATTTGTAATTAGTTTATTAAGCTATAACATTGTTATGTGCTTTATTGAAAAATAAGAAATTAGGAATGGTGATTGATATAGATTTATATGTGCACATCATGTACATTGAAAGTAGGTATTAGAAAAAGGACATGTGAAGGATATAATTCAGATTTTTAATCATGGGATAAGTCGAAAAGAATAAGTATGGAGAGCAACATAGTTGGTATTTTTAATAAAGATAACATGTTGAAAAAGAATTCAGGATATGGTTCATCAATGAGATAGATATGGTTGACATTTTTAACAATATATAAGATAAAATGATTAAAGAATTCATATTGATATAGTTGATATTTTTAAGAGTGATATTAGTTGAAAGACGTTAGAAATTGGCATTAATATGGTTGATTTTTTAGTTATAAATTGAATGAATTTAGAATTAAGGTTAATGTGATGGAGATTTTAGGAACTTACTTTAATATAGTTAAATTTCCATTTATGATACAAAGTAAAAAAGAAAAAAATTAAAAGGATGTCAAGGAGGAGAAAGCATAATTTTTGTGTTTATTGTTTTTAACGTATTATTTGGTATTTATATGATTATATTAAATTGTAAATATAATTATGTTAAATTAAATAATTTATGTTAATTATATATTATATATTTATCTGTAATAATTATCTAAATAATGAATATACAAGTTATTAACTTTTTAATATTCATTTTCTTTTTTTTTTTTTGTTTTTGCTAATGCAAGAGTGGTTCCTTCTATTTCATTATAACGAGAAAAATATACAAAATTTACATAGACCCTGTACTCCAAGAGGAAACAGGGGAACAAAGGGCGAGATGCCAAAGAAAAGCATCAATCCACTACAAACAGTAACCACAATCGAAGCAAACTTTAGGAGGAACCATTCCCCCCAAAGGCCTGATCAACGACAAACAACCAACCTCGAAGTCCACGCAAAAAGTCTGTCAATACATGGGGCCCCACAAAAAAGGTACCAACAGATCCGACGGACCACATCGCCCCACGAAATCGGACGGCGCTCCAAAGTATCGCATCACCAAACCTGTGCGAAACTTACCTCGCGAAGGAGGGTGGTTTCCATTCCCCGCGTTGGCCACGTGTCGGAAGCCTAAAGGTATCGCTCCCGATAAGACTAAAACCACTTTTAACATAAAAGTGGTGCGATCACAAACAAAACCGCCAACCTGACCAATACCACGGGCCCCACCAAACTGCACGAAGGATCTTGAGCGTTGATTAACCAGGCAAGATCGGACGGCTGAGCAGAGAATCGCACGCCTGAGGTCATCGACCTTTAGGGCGTGGGGAAAGTGGATTTGGGACTAGGCCCTCCTCCACGTGGCAAGTTTTCTGTGGCATCACTGCCAAAGATCCAAAACCACTTTGAACATAAAAGTGGTGCGATCACAAACAAAACCGCCAACCTAACCAATACCACGGGCCCCACCAAACTGCATGATAGATCGAGAACGTTGATTAACCAGGCCCAATCAGACGACTGAGCAGAGAATCGCACGCCCAAGGTCATCGACCTTTAGGGTGTGGGGAAAGTGGATTTGGGACCGGGCCCTCCTCCACGTGGCAAGATTTCTATGGCATCGCTGCAAAAGATCCAAAACCACTGTTGATAGGAAAGTGATGCGATTGCTATGAAACTGCCCAGAGGTGGTTTTGACTTCTATCCTTGAAAAATTAAGATGACGCAAGAATTTTTGATGTTGCTTACTTCTGTTCGGGAACCTCAAACTCCCAACACTGAGAAGAGACCTAATCGTGGTCCACTTTACCTCTTGCCTTGTCTTACCTTTCATTATGCACCTGTTAATCCCACTTGGTGTAGTCCTCTGACCGCTGACCATTACTGATTGAGTTCAGTCATTTTACCTCTGTATTCCTCTTTATCCTCCTCCGCCTGGTTGTGGCAGAGGATTTTCAGATTACTCTGCGCCATTGTATTCCATCTTCTTGAGATTGCATTGTCCTTGCTGTTGACACCTTGGTTGGCTAGAATGTCCACCAATTTGTTGGCCCTTCTCTGCACATGAATAAATCAGAGAGTACGAAGTTCCTCAAGATGCACTTGGATTCTTTGAAGGACTCTAGTTAACCTCTAATGTTTTGTGACCTTTTCTGGCTCTGTTCCATTACTGATTCTTTTAGCAGCGTTTATGACTACCTCAGAATCCGCTTCTATTATGACATTTTGGCAGTTACCCTGTATCAAAAATTCTAAGCTTCGTTCCAAAGCCATTAGTTCTGCCATGTTGTTGGTGGCTTTTCCTAAGTGACCATGGAAGAGGGAGATAATGCTGCCTGTGTCATCCCTTAGAACTCCTCCAAAACCAGCGTCCCCTAGGTTGCCTTTGGAAGCTCCATCAATGTTGTACTTTAAGAAACCTTCAGGGGGGATGCCAGAAATCCTCCACCTTTTCTCTCATGCTTACTTTCCTGTCTAGACCTTAAGGAATAAGCCCCTGTATGTATAACAGCTGGAGGATTCTCAATTCTGCCACCGAGGGAGGGTTTTTGGGGAGAATCCTAACTGTGGTGCTCACTGTCTCCTTTAGTTGTTTTACTATCAGTTCCACCAAGCTAAGAGGGGCAGAATTTACCTCTTTGAATATTGTTTTGTTCCTTTCCTTCCACACATTCAAAATAATGAAAGAGGACAGAAGATTCTAGGCAGAGTTGAGAATTTCATTATCTGAGAAATTATTTCTCCAGTTGTTTAGAGTGTTGGCAATACTTTCTTTGTCTCTATCCGACTCTTTGAAGATGTTTGTAAAAAATTCCCATATCCTATTAGTGAAACTACATTTGTTGAGAAGGTGCTCTATAGTCTCCTCTTGGGTCTCACAGAGTTGACACCTGGAGGGTCCCAGCATGCCCCTTTTTTTAAGGTTGTCCCATGTTAAAATTTTCCTATGGTGAACTAACCACATAAAAAGTTTGATTTTCATCCAACCTTTGTGCTTCCAAAGCTTTTGTCAATTTTTATTAGGATCTTGGGGTTCTAGATTAAGGAGAAAACCTTTAGCTTCCTTGATATTAAAGTTTCCCTCTTTGTTGTTAGCCCATTGCAGTTGGTCCTGCCCTTCTATGACTAAAATGGTTCTCTGATCTAGCAGTTTCTTGAGGGACTCTGCTTTACTATTGAGGGTCTTGTCCCCTCTGTCCTCTATTTTTTTTCTAGATTCTCCATTTTCCACCATTCTGTGGATTCTCCCAAAAGTCTCTCACCTTTACTAAACCTTGGTTGTCAGTCTCATGCTTGAGGCCTAAAAATTCTTCCCTCAATAGATTAGGTTCTTGTTGTCATTTTTCCTCCCAGAAAATTGCCAGCTCGCCCTCTTTGATTTCCCAGAAACTATGATTTTGAACTACTTCTCTATTCTCCCAGTCCTTGTTCCATATGGGGGAGCCTTTCACTATTCCAGTCGTGTGAATGATTTCAGAATCCAGCCAGGCATTGGCATAATTTTCCTTCCAGATGGTTGCCCATTGAGCTTTAGGATCCTTAACCCACCTCCACCAAACCTTGGCTCCAAGAGCCTTGGTGAAAATCTCAGCATTGTCCAAACCCAGGCCACCTTGGTTCTTGGGTTTGTAGATTTTTTCCCAAGATACTAGAGCCCATTTTTTCCTTGTTTCCTCTTTGCCCCAAAGAAAATCTCATTGAATATTCTGGAATTGCTGTAAGACTCCTATTGGAGCTGGGAGGGATGATAGCATAAAGATTGGAATAGCTTGGAGAACTGATTTAGCAAGAACCAATCTACTAGCTAAATTTAAAGATCTATTTGTCCATTTCCTGACATTGTCTTGCATTTTTGTTACTAGAGGATCCCATATACTTTTGTGTCAGGGTTTGGTAGTAAGAGGAACTCCCAACTACTTAGAAGGAAAGGATTCTCTTTGAAAGCCTAAAATTCTGGAGACATTTCTCTGGATGGCAATGTGAGTTTTAAAGAAAAAGACATTTGATTTCGAAAGGTTTACTTCCATACTTGTGGCCTTCGCGAAGTCATTCAAAATTTGTTTGTAAGCAAGTGCTTCTTTAACTGTGGGAATGACCTGTAACATGGTATCATCTACAAACTGTTGGTGAGTCAGGACTTACCCATTCTCCAAAAGTTGGAGTCCTTGAATTTTACCCACTTCTCTTGCATGCTTGATGGACTGCTCCAGCCCTTCAATCATGAGGATGAAGAGAAAAGGAGAAAGAGGATCTCCCTGTCTAAGGCCTGTGGAAGGGAGAACAAGTTCAGAAGGAGAGCTATTCACTAAAAGTGAAAAGCTGGAAGTGGTCATAAGGGCCATGACCCATCTGACCCAATTATGATCGAAACCAAACGCTGTGAGCACTTTTTTGATGTACATCCAATTTACATTATCATATGATTTGGCTATGTCCAGTTGCATGATCATTCTCGCTCTCTTGTTGCAAGTTAACACGTGAATCACCTCATGAGATTGAATTATATTGTCCAGATTTTTTCTTCCTTCCACATACCCTGCTTTTTCCCTAGAGATGAGTGTGGGCAATAGTGCTTTAGGTCTATTAGCCACAACCTTGGATATTATCTTGTAGACAACATTGCATAAGGCGATGGGCCTATATCTTTCTAGAGTTTGAGCATTATCTTGTTTTGAAATGAGGGCAATAAAGGAAGTATTAAGAGCTTTCAAAATGGTCTTGCTTCGCCTGGAGTCTTCGACAATCTCGATGATATCCCTTTTAACAATATTCCAGTAGGCTTTGAAGAAATCCACATTGAATCCATCTGGACCTGGTGCCTTGCCATAATGCATTTCCTTGAGGACCTCACTAATCTCCTGTTCCGTCACAAGTCTGTTGATATTACAATTATCCTCTCTGGATACCAGTTTAGGAATATGTTTAATTAAGTTCTTAATAAATGGTTCTCTTTCTCAGAAGTTTTCCTTGGAAATGTCCTGAAAATGCTTTACTAACACTGCATCTATCTCCTCATGGGTTTGAAGAATTTGACCATTCTCGTCCTTGATTGAAGAGATTCTGTTGTGAGCTCTGTTTGCAATGGTGGATCTATCGAAAAATTTAGTATTTCGTTCTCCTTATTTTAGCCATTGAACCCTGGATTTTTGTTTCCAAAAAAATTCTTCTTGTTTACGTAGCATTTCCCATTCTTGGTGATATTTCTCTGCTTGATCATTTTTGTCTTTATCAAAGCCATTCTTGATTAGAGCTTGGTTGAGCTCAAGGATTTTGTTTTCCACTATTTTTTTACTAGTGAAAATATTGTCGAATTCCTTCTGGTTCCATTCCTTTAGCTTCTACTGGATGTGCTTTAATCTCTTATGTAGAATGAACATGGATGATCCCTAAATCTACAGGATTTTGGCCCACCAGTTTCCAATGTTGTTGATGAAATCTGGATGTGAAAGCCAAATATTTTCAAATCTAAACGGTTTGTTTCTTAGGGTGCCAATGACCTTGATCCCCATTTGAATCAGCCAGTGATCTGAGCCTACATAAGGAAGAATATCAGCTATTATTTCCTTGTCAAGAAGCATGAGCTCTTCAGAGATCATGAATCGGTCCAGCCTGGAAGCTGCCTGGGAATCCCCTCCTCTTTTGTTGTTCCAAGTGCAAAGACCATTATTTGTTTCAATGTCTACCAGTTTCATGTTTTCTAAAAGACATTGGAAAGCTGAGGAATCCTTATTTAGTGCTCTTGTGCCCCCATTTTTCTCCAAGAGAGATCTTATCATGTTGAAATCTCCTCCTATCACCCATGGTAACCCTGCAAATCTGTTTTGAAGGTCCACTAAGGATTCAATAAACTTGATTTTGTCATCTAACTTTTGAGGGCCATAAACATTTGTTACAAGATAGGTGTCCCTGTCTCCTACTGGCTATATAACCATAGATAAATAATTCCTAGATGCCTTCGCATCAATAATACCTATTTTTTTTCGGGATTCCAAAGGATAAGGATACCCCCTACTGTATTTTCTGCTTTGACTTTTATAAACTCATATCTACTGAGCCACTTACTATGAATTTCTCTTATATTTTGAACAAAGCATTTCTCTTCTTGGACAAAAAATATATTTGGAGCTGCCTATTTCATTCTATTATTCAACATTCTCCATTTCCTTTTGCTTCCTAGACCTCTGATGTTCCAAGTTGTAAACTTCATAATTACTGATTGGAAAAGGAGTAACTGGATAGGTCTTTCATCTTACGTGAGTCTATCATGAGCTTTCCACATTCCATTAATAGCTCATTCTGCTTTTTTCTGCCCCTTTTTTCCCCGGGTTTTTTGGAGCCAATAATAGAGTTGGTTTTATCGCTTTCATTCCCTACTTGCCTTGTCCTTCCATGGAATTATCTTCTTCCAAGCCTTTTGTCGGAGTTTTCCATAAGAATAACTACTCTATTCGCTTTCATTCTTCTTGTGGTAGAGATTCTACTCCACCTATTGTTCCCTTACTCAAGAACCCTTCTAGATCTAGGTTTTCTCGGTCGAGAATGTCTTGTAGCTCATTGTCTTCAATTTCCATCTCACTTTGGGTCATTTGCTGATCCATATCCATATCTGATTCACTCATCATGATCCCTTTATGTATTTCCTTTGCTTGTTCCTGATCTTTTTCTTCTTCCTTTTCCTACTTGTCATCTCCATCCTTCATAACTTGATTCTCAACTGCTGCATCCTCCTCCTCTTCAAGAACATGGAACTGATTTGGCATCCCCTTTTGGTCTCCACTTTGGTGATGTTTTGGCCCTTTTTTTCTGTTTTTACCCTTGTGAGCTACTTTTTGAAAGCCATCTGTCTCTTTCATTGTGTCAGGTTTACTTTCGTTCTCAACCCTACTGATAGGAAAGTCTCGAAGAAGGTGCCCGTGTTCATGACATTTTTTACATCTAAAATGAATGTGCTCATAGTCAACCATTTGTGCCCATTCCTCATCATAAACCTCTAATATGACCTCGTCGAGAAGTGCTCCAGATAGGACCATCTGTACACAAATCTTGGCGAAGGAGGTATATTTTCCCCTTCTTGTGGCTTCAAAAGTTTTGACATACCTTCCTAATTTATTTCCTATGGCTGTAAGTGATTCTATTTGCCAATAATCCAAAGGTAGCGAGTAGAGTCTTACCCATACTAGGACTGAGGTAAAGGTTTCCCGCTCCAGCACGAATTTCATTATCCGCGGCCGCATGTAGAGCCCTACCGCTGCATAGAAGTAGGGCCCTCCTTCAAACATTCCGTCTTTGTCCTCTATGTTCGCGAACACCACTGTAAAAAACCCTTGGATCCTAGATGAAGACCAATACCTCCTTTGGGCTTCCAGTGCTATCTGATCCAAGTTTGTGAAGCCTTTTCGGTGGGCCATAGTCCCATGCATTTGCATATGATTACATAAGTCTGCATGTGCTCCCTGTAGGCCTACAACTCAGGGTTATTTAATATTACTCTGGGAGTGACTTCAGCTTTGGGCTTGCACGGGCCCTGATGTTTCCTGTCTTTTGTTCCCTGTTTTTTTTCATTTTCCTCTTTTTGCTTTGTGTTGTCATTCTCCTTCTCCTTGCTGCTTTCTATTTCCTTTTCCCCCCTTTTACCCCCTTCCATCGTGTTGCCTCTGCCTGAAACTGGAGATGCCTTGCTCTTGTTAGCGACTGCCTCGTGGTAGGAGGGAGTGGAGCTCCCTCCTCTGCACCCATCCATGGAGAAAAGTCTGCTCAGAAACCCTTAACCCTAGTTTGACACTCTTTAGCCTCGTCCTCACTGAATAGCTTAGTATTCATTTTTTTATATATTATAATTTTTTTATATTTTGAAACAGCGCTTGGTTTATGTTATATTTTTGTAGATCTCTTATTAGAAGTACACTGGTTTTTGGAAGATTAGACATTTGTAAAGCTAATTAACTATGAAATTCAATTGACTGAAATATGGTGTTAAAGGAATGGATCTCACATGGTAATGATGGCCCTAAAAGTGACAATGGGGCTGTCAAGAATGTGCACCCAAAGGAACATGTGCACCCAAAGGAACATGCATGTGTTTATGGGAATTAAGACTTGGCGAACCATGAACCACCAACAAGGATACCAGCTAGGTCGTTAGGTAAGCATGGCTCAGGAACATGCAGATGCACACATTCAGAGGAATGTGCATGTATTCTTAGGGTATTCTTAGGAATACACACATGTTCTTGGTTTGTCATATTTTTTATATGCTCATGGCCCTTTCTTCATCATTTTGGATCACCTCGTGCATTTTTGGAATGTCATTAAATAAAATATTGCTTCTTTGGTATGAATCAAGCACCAAGTAAATATATTTGATCTTATTTGGTTTTCAGTTAAGCATTCCAATCAAATTTCTTTTGCCTTAATTTTTTTATTGATTTTTTTTTTTTTAATTGGAAAAAATCTAAATGATGATCCAAACACAAGCATCTTATAGAATTTTGTGAGACTTGGTTGCCATGGATCATAATAGAACTGAAACACACTGTCATCAAACACCAATTAAAACCCAACCTAAAACAAAGAAATCTCAATTCAAAAATGAATGCATCCTCAGCTACTTTGAGGGAACTCATAAATTATCTCCAAAACACTAGAGAGACCTCACAATTGTCTCTAGCAAGTTCATTAAATTAAATCATATCATCCATTTCTAATTCTTGAGGCCGATAAATAAATATTTTCTATTGTAAGGCTACAATATATGAAAACTAAAAAATTGATCTAATTAAAAACCAAATTAGAGAATTCAACATTACCAAATAAGATTTTCTATCATTGTTCATTGACCCTAGAAACAACAAATAAATACTAGTCAACAAGAGAGGCATTTGTATGGATTGTTGCACCTACTAAGAATTATGAGACCATTGGATGGATAGTTGATTCATGTTTTTTGATAAACTTCCTTGTAATAATAGGGAGGTGCCTCTATATTTCTTGAGGAAATTATGGGTAGAGTTCAGGCTAGGACTCCATGTCAACTACTCTGACATGGGAGAATTCTAGGGGGGCAGTTGGGGGTCTACACAAGATAGAGAGAATGTTAGGAAAAACCTAACATTAGGTCCTTGTTCACCTAGAGGAAGGTCTAACACCCTTTCCAAACATCCTCTAGTAGTGGATAACATTATAAAAAATCAGACCATAAAGAGTACCTGTCTTGCACCTAAGTGTAGCATGTTATTTTGGTAGCATCATTGTGTTAGGAGTGACTAGCAGGCCATGTTGTAGGAGACGTTGGTATCATATTCCACAACATGTTTTGACTAAGAGAGGTCACATGGAGGCTTATGTGAACCTCATAGATGTACCAACTATATAGAAAGTTCCATTGAGTCGATGAAGGCTAGTTAACAATAGCTTTTTATGGAGATGGTTATTATCTTGACCAACTCTACATGTATCTATATATATATATCTATCTATCTATCTATCTATATATATATATATATATATATATATATATTATATATATATATATATATATATATATATATATATATATATATATATATATATATATATATATATATATATATATATATATATATATATATATATATATATATATATGCATGCTCCCAACATTTTTCCCTCGCTATCATCACATTTTCCTAATCTTTTGGATCAAGATTACCTCCACTAGGGAACATCCATCATTCCTAAAAACAATAGGATTTAATTACCACCCACCTCCACCACCTTTTCCATCCCATCCACCCACAAAGGTTGCATCCATATACCATCCAATAGTACCCTTCCTTTTCATTACCATTATTTCATCCTTAGTGGTTTCTCCACATAGCCCCCACTCACCCTGATTACCGCCATGCCATGATGGAATTCAATTGGATGCAACAATACATGCTTTATTTATGAAAATTATGCTCCACCTACTAGTGAATGTGCATCATTAATTGAGACATTCACAATGAGATTATTCATTGATGAACCTTTTATGTATCATGAATAGAATTTATTTTAGGAATTTTTCTTAAATTCAATGGTTTGACTCTTCTAATTGTTGTAGGGTGATATAATAGAGAGGCTATTGAAAAATGTAACTAGTACTGGTCTTCATAATTGTATTTGAGTTAGGATGAAATGTATTTATTAAGAGAAAGAAAAATAAATTTTATTATAAAAGAATTGACTTGTTAAAGGACGACTTTAATGCTTGGGTCAATGGTTAATTGGTCAAAGCCTCCATTATAGGCTTCTAGGGCTTATGTCAAGTGTCCTTGTCCATGTCATAATGTAAAATACCATTCTTGGGTTTCATCTATCATGAAAGAAATTTATTTTAATGTAAAATAGGTCTTTTACCTTCACCAAGTCAGTCTCAAGAAGGACAAGTCATTCTCATCAAGGGGATCTAACCTCACAAAAATTCTATATAAAGGAAACTATTTGACCTCATTTGGAGCATCAACTAAAGAATTTTGATATGCAGTTACTTGAAGCAGAAAAAGGGTGTGAAGTTCAAGGAAGAGGAAAGAAACCCTAACGAAGAAGAATGAAGGTATTTTCAAGAAAAAGGAAGTTAAAATTTCTCTCTTCTTATCTCACATGTGCAAATTCATTGGATTGTTGCTAAGCAAAAATTTTGGAGTAGCTGGGGGTCAGAATTTTGGGTTGTTATTGAGATGTAGTTGTTGGAGAAGAAGAGACTATTGAAGTTTTTTGAATCATATTGTAAGGCTGACTTGGTGGAGGAGGAAGGTATTTTGGTCGGTTCTAAGGTCTTGGTATATCTCAATTTGATTAGTGGAATCTTTTGACTGGGTTTTCCCATAGAGAGGGGTTTTAGCCCTATCTAAGTGCCTACATCTGGTGTCATTGATATTCATATTTTGTTTAGACGATTTATTTATGAAACTAAGATAAAAGAAGAAAATAAATAGAAGCTACTACAAGAATATCACAATTAATTATCAATATAAGAACAAAAAATTGCCTTTCTGATTTTCTAACATGGTATTAGAGCTAAGGTGAGAAATGAGGAAAAACGCATCTTGAAGATCTATTTACGAAAAGGGGATCAAAGTAAATTCATTAGGGAAAAGGATTATATAAGAAGAGAAGCCTACTATCTATAGATACTATGTCAAATACAATTAAAGGAGAAAACAAGCTAGAAGGAGCCTCCAACAATAGGGTATGGAAAAAGAAGATAGATCTTATTCTCGCTAAGCATAAAGTTTTGGATCTTGTTCAAGGAAAGGTTATGAAACCTACAGATGATGCAACAAAGGAGAATTTTAGGGAAATTGACATCTTGGCCATGAGTCTAATAGTAGATGGAGTAATGGACAATCTAATCCCATACATATCTAATACAGATTCTGCTCAAGAAATGTATGAATCCCTCTGAAAGTTGTTTACCATCAAGGATATTGGTCAGATAACTAGTGTCAAGAATGAAATAAGAACAACTAAGATGAAAAAATATTATATTGTTTTATCATATTTTTAAAGGATTTATAGGATAAAGAACTCGTGATTGCTACATTACTAGGTCTACCAAAGTCATGGAGCTCATTTGAATCAAGAATTAGTAGTTGGAAATATAGACATACCTTTGAACAAATGTGGAATGCATGCGGTCAAGAAGAAGCCCACATCTCGTTAGTAACTGACAAGAAGGAGGATGAAGAAGACAATACTTCAAATTCCTACTCTGCTCATCACAAGAAGAAGGGAACATTCAAGGAGTTCAAATGACCAAGGAAAAAAAATTACTTATCCAAGATTGAATGCTACAATTGTCATAGATGGGTCATTACAAAATTCATTGTCCTCAATATCTAAGGAATAAGAAGAGAGAGAGATAACATGCAAACATTATTGATAAAGCTCCACCAAAGAAGAACAAGACCGAAGAATTCGAAGTCAGATACCTATATTATTAATTATTTCCTTACATATCCTTCTAGATTATTGTTTTAAGGTTTTGTAAAGTTTTTCATTTATGTTTTGATCTAATATTTTTGAATTGTTTTGATAAGAAAAAAGTTACCAAACAAATGAGAACTATTACCTCAAAATGAGAATGCTAGCCCAAGAATGCCAAAAAACATGAAAAAACAACCCAAAAATGAAAAGTGTGTATTTGAGAACGATGTTTTTTTAAGGGTAAATTTTCAACATTTTATTAAAAAACATATATTTTTTATTTTTATTTTTTTGCAAAAAGGATTGAAAAAACACCCTCAAAACAAAAAGTGTTGATGCTAGAATAACAAAAAAAAGCAGGTTACAATTTTGACACTTTCTAGAAAGGAATTAAAGATAAAATACTCAGACTTTTAAAAACAATAAAATTCCAACAATTTTCAGACATGATGTTAAAGATAAAATATCATGTCTCAAAATGTTATAATTCCAACAATTTTCATCCATCTTGTAAAAGATAAAATATCTTGACTTTAAAAAACCTTAAAATTGTAATTGTTTTCAACCATAGCATTACATATAAAATATCATAACTCAAAAAAACCTTAATATTTTGACAAGTTTTCAACCATGGAATTAAAAACCTTAAGTTTTTAACATATTTGAACAATGAAATTAAGGACAAATTATATGATTAAAACAATTTTTAAAAATGAAAAAGTAAATGAAAGATTCATTATTCCAAGAGTAACTCTTATTTTAAAAGCTAAAAGTATAGCTTTTATCAAATCTTAGCCTAAGACAACTTATCTTATCGCAACAAAAACCTAAAAATCAACCACCAAAATGAAGTGTCCCCTTTCATTGAGGCATTGAATTTTCAACATTTTTAGAAGTATTTTATACCAAATGATAACAATAAATAATATCATGGCAATATCACTGTATAATTTAAAAATTGAACATTAATTTATAGTAATTTTTTATTTTTAATCAAAATGTGTATAGGTGATAACATAAACAATATCATAGAAATATCACTGTATAATTTAAAAATTCAACATTAATTTCTTATATTTTTTTTACTTTTAATCAAAATATGAACAAATAATAACAGTAAATAATATCACTGCATAATTTAAAAATTCAACATTACTTTCTAATATCTTTTTACTTTTAATCAAAATATCAACTTTGGTAGATATAATATAACATAAGCTAATTTTGTAATTCATTGTTCCATTGTGGATATTTTAAAGAGATGTATTCTTCATAATTAAAACATATAATCCAACAAACGTAGAAGTGACTCATAACTTCATCTAAGATCATATACAAGTCAAAATATTTATTTCAAGCTACCATGCAAACATCATTTACATAAAATGTCTTAGAGATTTATTCAAAATCACTCATAGGTTCTGGTACACCATTACAATCTACATCTTCAAATGAATAGCTAGATGCAGATGAAGATGATCCATATTCTTCTCTTTCATCAACTAGTGCCCCATCCAAGTCAACATGCAGTCCCATCATTTTAGATTTCAAAATTCTTCTAGATCTTCGACTAGGTTCAGTAGACTCCCATCTCAACACCATTTCTTTTAGTAGCAATTTTTTCAAAATCTCTATGGTCTTGAAGCAAAGAGTTCCTCTCTTTGTTAAATTGAATTCATACACAAGTATGTCAACATCCTCCAATTTTAAGAGGTATGTGCAGTGATGATTTATATTTATACCCTTTTTTCTTCTCTTTATACCAATTTGTTTATCAACTACCATCTCTGGATTGTACACACCATTGAATGGGTGGGCATTTGTGGCACACCAATGTACATCAACAGTTGTAATATATTCATTTTCTTTAATGAACTTTAAAACATTGGCAACCTAGAATGGATAACCAAGTGGATCTCCATCTGCTAACACTACTATCATGCAACCCTCCTTAACATCCTGCACAAAACCCCTATAAAGGTCTTCCTGTGCACGTGATCTTCTAGAACCAATATAGATTTCTCTTTCCTCTACCCGTGGAGAATTAATAATACCTTGATATTGTTTTTGTTCAACAATGGGTCTTTCCTCATGTTCATTTGGCATATTTTGTGGTCAAATAAATAAATTCCTTAAAAGTGTATCTTCATTTATGGACCTTGAAATCATATCACTTTGATTATTGAGAAAAACTCCCACCAAATTGAATCAGCAACATCAATTTACTCATATGTACCTCTAATACATCTTTTAATTTCTTCCATAAACTCAAAATAATTGATATCTATTTCATGCTAAATGCATTATGGAGTTCAAAAGCTAGTTGTAATAACAATATCCATGATGCAAATATTGGATGCTCTAGAATGAACTTCAAAAATGCTGAACCTGATGACGACCCCCATTCTGTAATAGTTGAATACTTCTTGCCCCATATAAGTGTTTTTCCATCAATTTTTTCGATACAAAATTGATGCTATAAGCTAATGTCATTAAGTTGTTCAATGCATTTATCCTCACCATGTGATCCCAAAATAAACCTTCGCATGTCAATAGTTTCTTCCATCACATGAAAAACAAGCTCTGAAATGTATGATTTCTTAATACGTTTAATTAATGATGGTAGGATCCCAACATCTTTCCTTCTTAATGTTACTGAAAAATGACTGAACATTGAATCAATATGGTCATGAGTATGCCCAATAAGAAGGAAACCAATATTTACTTTTTTTAAAATTCCCAATTCAGCAAGCATGTTTAGATACCCAAAAAAAACATGATTTTTGTTTTCATGGCTTGTGTTTTCTAATTGCAGATACAAAACTTGAGGAACAATATCAGACCACTAAGAAACCACATCATGGATTATAGTTATGGTCATATGTACATCGTTATGAATATTTGGAGTTTTGAAGTAAACCCTTGGCAACATCTTCCCATTAAAGAACATACAACCAACCAAGTCAAACTGAATAAAATTTCCCTCCTATAACTTTTTTGGTGTGTAGACAAAATGTGGCAGAAGTGTTTTATTTTGGTCCATACCATCAATTATCAAACCCAAATATTTATTTGGATTATCATAACACTTCTTTCAATTTTTATACAATTTTTTCCTTTCACTTGTTTGTTGATTGTGATGCTCTTGAAGTGCTTTGACAATAGAACATGCACATAAAATAAAAGGAACCTATTAATAAATATATTTTCATTGTTGAAAACTATCTATTTTTTTTAAATAATATTATCAGTGCCTACCTCTTTCTTCCCCCTGACATGTATCCCTTTCTTCTTTAAGAGAAACACATGTATTGCAAACCCCCATCCTTGTCTTCTTAGGAATATGAACATTGTTGAATTTGTTCTTCCATATCCTTGTAAAATATGAATATGTAATAAAATTGCCAACTACTTCAACACCTTCCGCATATTCTTTATATAAGTTGTAGATTTTTCATCTCGAGAAATTATATGGAATACGTATTATGTATTTATTTACAATACACTCTCTATGATTTGAAAAGAAGTCTTTCAGCCATGACATTGCAGTATTTGCTAACGACCCAACCTCTCATTTATAACGTACTTCTGAATAATTTGTGGGATCCTTTTCTAGTATTTCTTGGATTCTTGACAAACTAAAATTACTAATTGAATGCAACATTTTGAAAGCCTTTCTGTAGAGCAATAAATTTTGAATATGATAATCATAACCCGCTAGTGTAGATTACATGCAACCCAGTAAAATGATTTTTTCATGCTTTTATTCATTGACAAATATCTTTTTCTTTTCTCCATGGAAAACTTGAAATCCATGTGTATCAAGCAATCCTTTCGACAACATTCACTTGAAATCAGATCACCAATAGAACTTCTACTTGTGAGATATGATTTCCTAAGCCTTATATAACTGGAATATTTTGGATTGATATGAAAAGGTCTACTCCTACTCCTGGATAAAATATTTTCTTGCAGCGTCTTCATCATTTCATTATCCTCTGTAGAAGAATTTTCATCATCATTAAGAGGAATATTATCCTCACAATGATCATTCTGAACATAGTTAGGAAATTCATCACCATCATTGGTTGGAAAATAATCATTACCATCATCATTTGATGAATATTCTTCACTACCATCATTCGCTTTTCAAATCCTGACCCAGGAAAAATTCTTCACCATCTTCATCCATGATTTTGAAATATTCCCTCCAAGGATTTAATTCTTCATTACCATGAGCGTCTCTGAAACACTCACTTACAGAAAATGCATTATTAACATATGTGCCTCTAAATTATCATTTGTAAGAAATTCTTCATCCTTCCCTTCATAACTGGTGCTCTCACAATCCTTAGGATTAGGACTAATTGGAAAATACGACTCTATTTTTAGTCAAATTATCATTTACAGGAAATTCTTCATCCTCCCATTCATCAGTGGTGGTCTCATAATCCTTAGGATTAAGAGTAAGTGGAAGCATTGAATCTCTATTTAATGGAATTTCTTCATCCTCCCCTTCGTTAGTGCTTTTCTCATAATCCTTAGGAATAGGACTAAGTGGAAGCTTTGAATCTCTATTCACTGTAAATTCTTTGTCCTCTGCCTCCCCTTCCTCATTGGTGCTCTCATAATACTGAGGATTAGGGCTAAGTGGAAGCTTTGACTCTGTATTTATCGGAAATTATTCATGCCCCCTTCATGAGTGGTGCTCTTATAATCCTTAGGATTAAGACAAAGTCAAAAATTTCACTCTGGAAATTCGTCATCCCCCACTTCATGAGTGGGGCTCTCATAATCCTTAGGATTAAGACGAAGTGGAAAATTTGACTATGGAAATTATTCATCCCCCCCTTCATAAGTGGTTCTCTCATAATCCTTAGGTTTTGGAAAAAGTGGAAATTTTGACTTTGGAAATTCTTCATCATGCCCTTCATCACTGGTGCTCTCATAATCCTTAGGATTAGGACTAAGAGGAATAATTGACTCTCAATTTACGAAAATTTGTTTTTTTTTTCTCTTCATCAATCTTTCTCTCATCATCCTTAGGATTAGGACCAAGCAGAAAATTTGATTGTCTATTCACAATGAACAAATTATTGTTATGTTCATCAATATGATTAGAGTTGTTGTGTGACGAAGATGTTAATGTTGCAAAAAGAAAACCTTCGCTATCAGAATCCATGACTTTCAAATAGAAGATGTTGAATGATACAAATGTACCATCTCCCAATGACAATATATAGCTTAAATATTGAAAATTTCCCTCTAAATTTTCCGTGCAAAAATTTCTGCTAAAAAATTTCCCTCCAAAGTTTCCCCCCAAAATTTTCACTAAAATGTTTCTCTCCAAAAATTGTTTGAAATATTTCCCTCCAAAATTTTGGTCTAAAATGTATTTGAAAACATTTTACTAAAGTTTTGGTCTTGAAAAATTTCACCGTACTTTCTATTCAAAATATTCCTTTAACACATTCCTTCGAAACTAAAATAATTTCTTTATTTAAATTATTTAACACTGACTACATAACTACATTAATTTTTATACTTTATATTTTATTTTTTAGCCGACATGGAATAAAAGTTAATTTAAACCTATAATATTAACTACATATTAATTTTCTTAATTTTAATTTTAATCCCACATTGAATAAACTCTAAAGCAATCCCGCAATCTTCACTATATAATAACAATCATTGTTTCTATTCATCATGTCACATTAAGTCTTTTGGGTTTTGCTAAAACGTTTGGAGCAATTTTGCAGAGTCGTTGCATTGGCATCAATAACACATTGAATGAGAGAATTTCGCATTTGAAAGGTTAGTTTTCCTTCTATTTTGACCATTTAAAGATGAATTTGGGAAAGTGCGTTCTTTTATGGTCTTTATGCTCCAAATCTAAATTTTTTTTACTATTCCTTTTTTTTGCAATATCATATTTCATGGGAAAAACCACATAAAAACCCTTATTTTTTTTATATTTCTATAGCAAAGAAGATGGAAAAAAACTCAAATTTATAGGATTTTTAGGAGAAAAAGTATGTTTTTTTTTAGGACTACTGTCTTCCTCCACGAAACAAAAAAAGGAAGTTATTCCCATAAAAAATGGTTTTATTTATTTATTTATTTTTCTTGAACATGAAAAAATAATGTTATATAAGAAAATTAATTTGAAAAAAAAATGAAAAATTATATAATGTATATTCTGTATTCAGGCTTCTGTGATCCATAATGAATTAAGCAAAGTCTTTCGGTATAAATCACATAAGAGAAATTTTTGGTCAACGCGTTTCAAACCAACAAGTGTGGCTCATCATCAGGACTAGATGAAGAGGTAGACCATGGCAAAGGTTTAAATAGAGAGAAATGTAGAGACGTAATTTCAAGTAACGGCTATATTTAAACAATCAGTTTTAAATTATGATATTAATTTATTAATATGGCAAGAGGCAAGCAGGTGGGTCCATTGGTCCCTGGTAAGCCCTCCTACCAGCCTCTGACCCTGGGCTGGGCCGAGGGAATCATCCCCTTGGCCGAACAGGGGACCAAAGGCCAGCGGACGGGCTTGCCTGGGCCTGGCAAGGTCCGAACAACAACATCCGACCCACGGCTGGGCCTAGGGGCTGATTCGGCCTAGAAGCCCTGTCTGCTGGCCTGTTGCCCCTAATTTTGAAAAACAATATATATATTATTTTATATATATATATATATATATATATATATATATATATATATATATATATATATATATATATATATATATATAGATATAGATATAGATATAGATATATATATATATATATATATATATATATATATATATATATATATATATATATATATATATATATATATATATATATATGAGGAAGATGACATCAAAGAAGATCTCTGTGAATGTTTCTGGACCAAGGGCAGTAATTGCATCATCTAAAGTTGTAGTTGGATGCACTATGGATACTACTGAACACACTCGAACTGAGAAATGTAATAAAAGTCAACCAAGTACAATCAAGCTTATTTCAGAATGGACAAATGCATGAGAAATAAATAAATTAAGTTTTTCATGGCATCTTAAAGACAATCAAATTGAAAATGGTGTACATATCTATTGGTATTGTGGTATGATTAACTTTGGCGAATCATATGAGTTGATGGGAAGAGTATGAGACATATGTTTGGTGGTGAATATAGACATTGTTTATGTTCTTGCAAGATTGGCCAATACATGTAAAAGTTTAGATATCATCTCTCAAAAGTCCAGTATGACATATATCGAGAATCTACATAGTTGTGTAAAGAAATCATAAGCAACATTGCAAATAACTTTGTAAGTATGCTTATTTATATATCTGTGTTACGAATTATTGTAAGGATCATTAAATGTTTTATAAATTATTGATCATTGACATATTGTATTTTGTTTCACATGATTTTGCTGAGAGTCTTTCAATCATATTGGAGGTTATTTATTATATGGATCCAAATATTATGAATGTGATCAGTATTTTCCACACAAAGTCAAAAGAAGAAAGGAGAAGGACTCAAACAACAATAATTCATGACATTGCAATATCACATATAGGGGATCAACAAAGAATCCTTAAGGTGGGTCAATCTAGTAAATCTAAACATGTTTCTTTTGAAGATGTCGAAGTTGAAGCTGAAAAATATGTTACCATTAGTGAGGAGGAGATTAGAACTGTTGTTGGAAAGGAGAAAAAAATAAAACACCAAAAATAAAATTGGCCACAGATATCTCTCTTCCAGTTGATGATGAAGACCTTGTTTATCAAGAATAAGATATGTTAACCGGTAAGAAGAAGAAATCAAATTTTGATCAATATGTAAAAATCACGGGAAACAGTGAAGAACAAAGTGAAAGATCCAAAGGAAGCAGAGAAACGATAACACCAAGTGTTGAGTTAGAAGATGGCATTATTAAAACAAAACAAAAATTCCATTCGAGATCAATTGAGGAAGAATAAATTAATTAATGGTGGCCAAACATTTTAGCTTAATGTTATCCAATTCTATAGGCCAAATGAAGGACAATCTCAATATCAAATTAGAACGGTACATCACCTACAGGTGCATAATTTGAAAACATTGTTCAGGTTCAATCCATGTGTGCATGTGGTGGATTATGTGGTTCTTGATGATCCAAATCATTTAAAAAAAAAAGGCATTTAATACGACACAATGTTTTGAATATAAATATTATGTAATTGAGGGAACCATTCAGTGGAGGCAAAAAGACAATTGATTGAGCAATATCCCAATAACTCTCTTTTTGAAACAATGAGATGCATCATTTACGTTGGTTTAACAGAAACATAAGAAAAGTTATTGGCATGGGATCATAATGCAAATAATGAGTATGGAATGTATATGACTTTCATCCAAAGGGTAAGATTTATATATAATGAATTTGTAGAAAAATGTGGTGGGCATAAGACAAAAGTCAATCTTAGCTTTCGGATGGAATGTTTAATGGAAACAGGTTATCAAATTGAGGATAAAATCAATTCAAAAGGTGGAAAAGTAAATTCACAATTATTCGGAGGCATAGATAACATTTTTCAGTTGACATTTAGATCTGGGGAGATATGGGGATTGATTGATGAGATTTTTGACTGGTGGGAGAATATTTCCATAAAAATTTAGAAGGTTAAAAATTGTAAACCCATAATATGTACCAATAGTAAGACAGGTCTTAAAATGAAGCACCTTCCAGATGATATTCCATTCACACCTTGGAGAACAACGCAAGGAGTGAACGATGAGAAACTAATCAAATCAATACTATTCCATGTGAAGTCATATGAATTATCAATGGATGAAATGTACGCAAAATTTCAAAAGTAAGTTTGTTGAATTATTTCTACCTTTTCTTAGATTATAATGTTCTTTTAAATATAACATATTGTTGTTGGTAGTATTTTCTATATATATCACTATATTAACAATTTTTACTTTATCTATCCAGTCAAAAGATTGGTATGAAAATACAAGAACATATGGTGAAAATGTTGAATGAAGAGAGTTGGGATGATGTTGTGCACAACTACCCAAAATCAAGTTCTACAACAACACTTACAGATTTGTATATTGCATTCAATAAGGTATGTTTATTTACACGTTCATTTTATTCATATGTAAACTAATTTTATTTTATTACTTATACATATGCATTTTTTTATTTCATTAAATATGTCAAATAAGCAAGCAAATGGAGTGCCAAGAACTTTCAAAAGCTTTATTTAAAAAAATAAAGATGGAAAGGCTAAGAAAGAAGCATCCTAGGAATGTTGAACTTGATCATACTCTTACTCATTTCATTTGGAATGAGCTCAACACTGTCCAATATCAAAGAATACAAGGTGATTGTGAAGACATTGCAAAACTCATACCTAAAAGGCAATATGCCCTAGTTATTGCAGATATTCCTCATGGTTTCCATTTCCCAGATATTGGATATGATAGTGAACAATATACTTATCAATCTTTTAGTAAAGTGGTTACATGCATTCAAGGAGTCACAACATCACCACTTTGGAGATTTGTCACATTTCATTCAGATGCACAATTTTCAATGTTATTGACAAGTGTCGAGGGAAAATCAAGTCCAATTATGCAGCTTACATGGTAAGGCATTAAATTGTATGTTTGATTAATGTTAAAAAAAATATATGTACAAGTTAATTGAACTTTTAGTATGTCACATTACAGGAAAAATTCAAATCTTATTTCTTCAGAAGATCATACTATTATAAATGATTGTGTGTTCACCCATGTTGAATGTTGGACAAAATATGATAGCTATAAGCCTATTCTT
Source organism: Pinus tabuliformis (assembly GCA_031772625.1). Lineage (NCBI taxonomy): Eukaryota > Viridiplantae > Streptophyta > Pinopsida > Pinales > Pinaceae > Pinus > Pinus tabuliformis. The sequence goes on along the minus strand of CM062815.1, from coordinate 260,163,398 downwards.
CTGAATCGAGTAGATGGAAAGAGTCTTAGACAAGTACTGGTTCATGATGTTGTCATAAGAATACTAGCATATGAGTAAAAGTTACAAAAGGAAAGATAGTTAACATTTATCAAACATTGCAAGCATTGATTAACTATCTTATAGATTTATATTCCAGTGAAGAAGATTGGGTTTTGGATATATTCTCAGGTTGAGGTAAGTTTTATTATATAAAACTCAATCTCAATACTTTATTTTTAGTTTGTATGTGTTTATACTAATTTACTTATTTATTTCTTTTGTGTTTGATGATTAGGTACATAACTAGCATGTTTCCTACAAAAAGGAAGAAATTGCATTGTTATTGAAAAACACTCACTAAAATGCAATTTTATTCAACAAAGAATTAATGCTCTTCAATTTATTCTAGATGCAATGCAAGAAGTTCGTTTGAGGAAAGGGGATTTAATTTAATAAATCACATGTGGCAAGAAAGGCAAAGGAACCTCAATCACCGTTATATGGAATGATTGGAAAATGATACATTAGAAGATTTGCAGACATGAAAGATCCATTAGAAGAGGGCAATGACCAAACTGAAGCAAAAAATATTGTGGAAGACATTAATGAAGGTCTAGAAGATTTTGAACATGGATTAGTTGATATTATTAATTAAGTTGAAGTTATGCTTGCAAATAAAGCTCGATTTTGAGAGTTGTTCACTAGTTTTACTTGTAATGTTTAGACCTTAAGATTTTATGAGAAGAATGAGTATTTGATTATTGTTGTTATATATTTAATATTTGTATTATCTAATTTTCACTTTAATTTTTATGTGAATCATTATTTTTTGCAAAAAAACAATAACTACTATTAATTTTTGACATAAAATTCATAAAAAATGCTAATTTTTAAAGTTTTTGTTAAGATTTTCCCATAAAAATTGTTTATTTAACATGCCATTTTAAAAAAAAAAATCTCAAAATGTGTATTTCTTTTAGTGTATTTATACTGAAAATGTGTAATTTTTTGTCATTTGCTTAAAATATTGGTTTTTAGTGACAATTATTTGATGTGCATTGAAATATTAATTAACACACATAAACATATAGAAAATCCTAACTTTAAAATATTGACCCTTTTTAAATTTTTTTAACAATGCGAAAAAATGAAGATTTTATTACAAAAGAAAAATGAAAATAAAAGTTAAAAAAACACAAATACATAAACACACTTAAAAAAAAATATCTCAGGGAAGAAGAAGACATTAGAGAATGTAAAGTTTCAAAATAAACTCTCTAAAAAAAAGGGTTGATGTTGCATCAACGCTTTTCAGAATAAACATGAAAATCACTCACATCTAAAAAATAAATGTTCATAAGAAAAATTAAAGTGCTAAAAATATGCTAAAAAAAGGTTATTCTAAATAACCACTTTTCAAAATCGGGTGCTTTTTTTGTTACATCAAAAAAGAGCTAATCGGTAATTTTCTCATTTGATGAGTAACTATGCCTAAGCTATAGGTATCCCTCAGAAAGACTGGATTAAGAGGGAGCCTTCATCATTTTACCAAAATTTTTCCTTGGTAGGAAAGGTTGCATAATACACAAAGGTTTTGGAGGAGACTTCAAAGGAAAGACTTGAATCATGAATAAATTCATGTTGCAAAGGAAGCCCTTCAAAAACTAAAGTCCTATAAGGTTTGTTAAATTCCAACTCAAGGTATGTATTAGATTCCAAGTTTTGTTACAAGCTCCTCTTCATACAAAATATACGATCACTATTCTTTTAAAATTTTCTTTATACTACTAACATTCGTATGTATAGGTTTTTAAATCACAAAGATTCTTGTTCGGGTGAATAATCATTAGATTGAATCTACCCTCGCTATATGATCTCTTGTCATTTAATCATTCTTGTGAAACCCTAACCCTTAGGGCTCACTGTAAACCCTAGAATCTTAATACTAAGGGTATGTCAATGTTGATTATGAAACTCTAGTCTTCTTAGGGTTTGTTCAGAACATGTGAAGAAATCCTTTTCCTTTGAAATTTAAGGTTTTCGTAATGTTGTAAAATCCTAGTCCTTTAGGGCTTACTATTAATATCTAGGTCATATAATGAAACCCTAGATTTTTAGTGTTTGTTGGTTTAGTGTTTATGAACAAAACCCTTGTAATATATAAAGTAAGATCCTATGAATAAAATCCTAGGTGTATATTCTTTCGCATGATTGAAACCCTAGTATGGTCAAAATTGTTGTATATATAACTTTGATGTATTGATTTTTGGTTTTATCTAGTAGATATTGAGGTGAAATTCTAATACATCCTAGGTATGTATATGCGATTACATTAACTTAATTGTTGATACTCATGTTTCAGTTTGTGAAATCTAGAGTTTGTAACAAAACCATAGTAGAGATTGATATTCTAGGACATGATGATATTGTTTAGCTTTTATGATAAAATCTAGGGTTTGCAAAACACCCTAGTAGAGTCTGATATGTAATTCTAATAACATATTTTTCAAACCTTAGATATATAGTAGTATGATTGGATTGTTATTCGATTTTTATCTAAGGATTTTTGTCTCGAAGATGTAGTCTAGGGTTATTAAAAGAACCCTAGCGAGATATTGAAGTATAGTATGTAAAAATATGTGACCCTTACTGATTATGAACCCAACTAAGTTCTGGTATTTGATGTCTAAAGCCTGAATGTTTTGATGCTTCCATTGTAATTACATAGTTGACTTCATGCTACTATATATTTGGATTTGGTGGTACTTGCTATTAAAGTTCTGTAGGTGCATAATCTTCAAGATGTTGAATATGTTCATGATTGAAGATGATAATAATGATAAGAATGATCAAGGAAGCTATAAGAATGATGATGATCAAGATGACCTTGATGACATGAGAAAGAATGAAGTATGTTTGATGTTGTTATTATCACCAATTTAAGAGGGAGACTAGAAAAGGTACATCTACCTAGTTGAGAGGGAAGGCATATTATGACAGTCATAATGAGTACCTTGAAGAAAGAATGAAACCGAAGAATGAATAAATAAATACAGATGGATGTCCATGGAAATGCCTTGAAAAAAAAAAACTAAATTTGTATTTGGTGTTATTGAAAAAGTGAAAGAAGAATAAATCTTTCGACAAATTGTATTTGGATATATTGATGATGATATAAGTAGCATCAAAATTATTCAGAACCCCAAAGGTTTGCGTTTGTGCATGATCTCTCTATAAAAAGGTTGAACATTGGTGGTGATATATATATATATATATATATATATATATATATATATATATATATATATATATATATATATATATATATATATATATAATTTGGTTGATAAGCATAGATGAAGCATATTGTGGGAACAAGATGCTTGGGAGGATATCTGGTTGGCATATGTGTTGATGTATATATCCCGAACTAGGGAGGGTGGCATTGGTCATAAATCTCTAACCTTGGATACACACCTAGATCCATGGGTTTGTGTTAGAGTGGAATCCTAATGGTACCTACAGAGGCTAAACATTGGAACACATCTTAGTCCCACCTTATTAGAGTACGCTGGTTAGGTAGCTAATATGTAGCACTACGTGTGTTTTGAACTCTTCATAGATTATATCTTTTTGAGATCATCCATGTACCTCTGTATATATGTAATTATGAATACCTCCTTAATTAAGAGGGAGTGTTGAAAAATGTAACTAGTATCAATCTTCATAATTGTATTTGAGTCATGATGTAATGTATTTGTCAAAAGAAAGAAAAAGAATTTTTATTATAAAATAAATTGACTTATTAAAGCATGGATTTCATGCTTGGGTCAATGGTTAATATGTCAAAGCCTCCATTGTAGGCTTCTAGGGTTTAATTCAAGTGTCCCCATCCATGTCATAATATAAAAGACCCTTCTTGGGTTTCATATATCAATAAATAAATTTATTTTAATGTAAAATAGGTATTTTAGGTCTCTTCCACCAAGTCAGCCTCATAAAGGGAATTCAACCTCACACAAACACTATATAAAAGCAACAATTAGACCTCATTCATAGCATAAACTCAAGAAGTTTGATCTGCGGTTGCTAGAGAAACAAAAAGGTGGTGTGAAGTTCAAGGAAGAGGAAGAAAACCCTAATGAAGAATAAGGAAGGTATTTTCAAGGAAAAGGAAGTCAAAATTTCTCTCTCCTTGTCTCACACTTGCAAAGTTGTTGGATTGTTGTTGGGCCAAAATTCTAGAGTAGCCGAGGGTTGAAATTATGGGATTTTTCTCTTGACTATAGCTTCTCAATAAGAAGGGACTACTAAATTTTGTTGAACCATATTGGAAGGCTTAATTGGTGGAGATGGAAGGTCTTCTGGTCAAGTCTAACATCTTGGTCTATAGCAATTTGATTATTGGAAGAGTTTGACTGGGGTTTCCCATAAGGAGGGGTTTTAGCCTTAGCTAAGTGTCTGCATTTGGAGTCTTTTATCTTCATGTCTTGTTTTGAAGATTTCTTGATGAAACTAAGATAAAAGAATAACATAAAAAGAAGAAAATAAAACTACAAGAATACCACAAGTAATTTTCAACAATACTTGTATGTTTGTGAATGAGATGTCATTTATATATTAGAGACATTTTTATATTGGGCACCATATTCCATACTTCCATGTTTGGGCATGAGGTTCCATTTTGTATATTGGGCATTTTGTTCCATTTTAATAAAAATGTATATTTGAGACGATTTTTGTGTGTGTAGTGAATGTTTTATGAATTGAAGTGTTTGTTTATTTGATGTTGAAGCGCTACATGCTAGGTTTAATTTGTATATATATTGTGATGATGCAATATGACATATGGTGAAGTGATACTCTGACACGCTACATATTTGAGGATGCTTGGCTTTGGTTTTCAACATATGTCAGTTAGGTATAGTCTTGCTGATACACATAGTTGATGTTCATACAAAACTAGCAAGATCACAACAATGTTTCACTGTGACTAGGATTCTTTAGTTCTATGCGACTATTAAGTGAAATGAAAAGTATAACCTTGTGGAAATTCCCTTCCAATCTCATTATCATCCAAAAAAATGAGTGTTGTGTTTAACATAGGGAAATTTATTTGTAATTGAATATCAATTAAATTTCCTAACATTATTCATCTAAATAGAATTTTCGACAATTAATAGAATATTATTTTGAATCATTGATTTGGTGACCCTAAAATCCTTTACACAACCAACTAAAGGAAACAACTACTTATATGCTATCACTAACCGAATTTAAAGACTAACAAAAACAATGAGGAATTGAGAGTTATATGAAACAAGATAACATATAATAGAAAATTTTCCTTTTCTTATTCATACATATATCAATTTATTCTTAAAATCTATACACATTCTTTCTATGAAATATGAATCTACATACATATTGTTTGGTCACCACCAAATGCAACCAATTCACCATCTCTCTGTGTTCCTCCATTCATTTCCAACTTCACAATCTTCTTTATGTTTTGGTTTTCTTCGTAGTTTTCTTCTCTTTTCTATTGAGCCTATATCTATCCTTTTCTCTTAAATGTCATTTTGGAAGCTGGACAGTTGTAGCGATCCAACTTCATCATTTGTTTCGCAATTCCATCATTATTTCCTCAAATAGGTGGCCCACTAATTTTCCATGAAGGTCTATAAGACACATGCAATCACAGCAAGCCATGATCGATGGTGTTTTAGCAATGTTGCTACACTATAGTCGTAATGGTAGAGTTGCAACATTATAATACCAATGATAGAGTTGCAACACTGTAACAAAAATGATGAAGCCATAACATGTAACAACAAGGAAGAGTCATATCATTGCAATAAAAATGAAAAAGTCATGGAATTGTCACAAAAATGATGGATTCACAACACTATAAAAACAATGGCAGAGTCACAACGCTATAACAACAATAGTGGATTTGCAACAATGTAGCAACAGTGGTGGAGTCACAACATTGTAACAACCATGGGTGAGTTGCAACACTATAATAGAAAGATGGAATCATGACACTATAAAAATACTCTTGTTTCACCCTCTATATTAACTAAAATCAGTCTATGAATATTGATTTAAGCCAAGATTCTCCTACATCAATCTTTACCACTTATTTTTACAACTAGGAATAGGGATTTAAAAACAACGAGGTAAAAATAAAATGTATAAAATAAAAGACTTAATCACAACAAGAAATTATTATTTAAAAGTGTCATATATGTTTTATTATGGAAATTTTAAAACATACATTAACACTACCGTTTTTTGATCGAGTAGTAATAATTTGTAAAATTGTTTCATTTATATTTCATCATTAATTGTTTCCACACTTGAAATTAACTTTATGGATCTAGATTTCATCATATAAAAAAAGAAAATCTACATTCAACATATGATGAAAGCGTTATATCTACTAATGAGCTATAAAATTCAACTATGTGCTTTGTAAAGTGTTGGGTTCTTTATTCTATAAACACATTTTCTTTTAGAGGAAAATTGAACTCTTTACAAATTGGAATATGATAAAGTGCTAGTTTTAAATCTTCCCAAGCCATCTCCATGCATTGTAGTGACATTGCCCCCTTTCAATGGAATTCTTCTGCACCTTATAATACAAAACCTCATGAAAAGATAACTTAAATAATTTATGTAAATGTTAATAATTCACTATTATGAAAGCAAGTCCCATCACCAACTCTGGACTTTGGTGTTTTGGTGTTTGGAATTGATTTGCAGTAGTCTGACCCATGTTCAAATCTCTAGAGGGGTCACCCATACACTCGTAGCACAGGATGATACAAGAAAATTGAAGCAAGTACCATCACCAACTCCAACCTTTGGAGTTTTTTTGTTTGGAATGAATTTGTAGTAGTCCCACTCATGTTCAAATCTCAGGAGGGATCACCCATACGCTTGTAGTGTAGGAGGATACAAGCAATATGAAAGCAAGTCCCATCACCAACTCTGACATTTGGAGTTTTGGTGTTTGGAATAGATTTGTAGTAATCCCACCCATGTTCTATTACTCTTTATGTAATATTTGATAATATTTATTTAACTATATTGTCTATATAGATATTAACTAATAAATTGGAAATATGACATTTTACTTTAGAATTAAGAAAAAGTAATATAGCAAGAATATTAATGGCTATTAATTTAGTAACATAGTTTTTTTTTATTTTTATTATTATTAAAAAAATATTATAATTAAATTCATTAAATTACATATCTTTTATAAATGTTCATCAACTATTTAATTAATATAATCATATAAAATTATTAAAATAATATAATTAAATTCAAAATGCTTAATTTTTTTTCAACTGTGGTTCATGGTCATTGATTGGGCACTACATCCACGGGGAATAATCTGAGTAGATCAACCTGAAAGGATCTACCTGTCGGCTTATTTGGTCGGGCCTAATCCCAAAGGCGTCGAGGACATTTAACCCGGTGAGCTCCCAATTGGCAAAGGTACTTGGCAACCGAAACTCAACCAATTGAACTATCCCTTGGTGTTAAAATGCTTATTTTTTATAAACATTGATCAACCATTTAATTGATATGATCTCATAAATCTATTAAATTTCCAATTTTTTTATCACCATATTACATAATTATTTTTTTCCAATAGTTAATTATTTTTTTTCAATAGTTTGTAGTCTTGTTCACATTATTGAGAGGAATTACCTATTTTAAACCATTACTTCTTCCTCTCCAAAGTTGTCCACTTCATAAGATGGTTAACAATTTAAAGTCTGATTAACTTAATATTTGTAAGCTTGCCCCAATTCATTTGCCAATGTTGATGAGTACTAAATGGCACTTTTTGGATTTCAACATTGTTGTGCTTCATTTGTTGATTTTATCGACTTAAACCTCGAATATAATTGAAATGTTTGAAAGCATGCTAATTATATAAAAGTTAAATGTTTCAAAGCATGCTAATTATATAAAAGTTAAATGTTTGAAAGCTTGCTAATTATATACAAGTTGGAATCACTATTAATATATTTTTAGATTTTGGTATAAGTTGAAAATGAATGGAATTGACATTTATATGAGATACTTTTATCGACAATTATATTATTATAAATATCTAAAATTTATTTTTTTGATAAGTATATTTTAAATTATCAAATAATTTTATTAAATCAAATTAACTTAAATAATTTAAATTAATTATATAAATATGCTGGTAACATAACTATTGTTATTTTTCTCGATTGTAATGATAATGTTTTTCTAATGAAGAATTTATATCATTTTTGTCAGCAAGAATTTTCTAAGTTTTTTTTATGATTATGTAAGTCCATCCCATGCCATTTTGTCACTTATCTTCATCGAGTTTGTTTTGGCTTTATTCGCTCTATGAAATGTATAAAAGATGTAGGTGATAGAGATGAAAAGTGTGGAGTATATGCCCATCCATTTCTCCATGTTCGCACTCATCAACAGTTGTTTATGGATGATTTACTTCCTTCTTGACAAGGACCTCATCCTAGCGGTAACACCATTTATAGTACCTCTCTATGCAATATTTTTTTGTAAATTTGTTAGTTTAGTTTTGAATTTACTTTGATCGTAGATTTTGGGAATATTTCAAAATTTTATTGTCAGAAAGAAATTATTTTTTCAATTCAAATTATAAAATATTCTCAAAATCTACCATCCACAAAAAAATGATTCCAATGAAGAACTCGAATATTTAACTTAAAATCCTTTATGAATCCCGTAATGCCATGGACACCATTTTCAATACCCTATAGAAGATGATATACTTTCTTTGGAAGACATTGGGTTTGTCGTTAAGTAGCTCACTAATGGGAAAGTTAAGGACGTGAAGGCTAGCAAGCTGAAATTTGAAGAAAATGGAAGAACCTATTGTCCTCCTACACATATACAAGCTCTTTAATTTGGAAATGAAGAAATACTTCCTAGAGCCTGGGGCATGGACCCTAGTTGTGCATATATTTAAGGTTAGGGAAGACATTCCCTTTAATTACATGACCATTATGATTAGCCACATTTTAGTCTAGTCATACTGGCTTATTTTGGAAAAGAAGATTAGCCTTTCTGTTAGAAGCCATGGTAAAGAAATAAAGGCCAAGTTAGGTTTAGGAGATATCATTCAAGTATTGATCATATTGTTACTCTTAGGATAATTGTAGAAGAATGAAACAATAATAAAATTCATCTCTTCTATTGATTTGTTGACTTTAGAAAATATTTTGATAGTGATTCTAGAATAAAGCTATGGAAGAGGCTAAAAGAGATAATGGTTTCTCTCAAGTTGAGGGTTGTTGTGACAAGGTTGCATGAGAATGTCATTACCAAGCTGGAGGCCACTAAAGATTGATCAAAAGAAATTGAATGCAATATTGGATTCAAGCAAGGGTGTCACTTATCCCATACCCTTTTTGGCATATACAATGATAAGCTAGAAGAGTGTTTGGAATATGAAGGTTGTATTGTATCCACACTCATTGGAATGATCATAACACTTCTCCTTTATGCTAATGATATTGTTCTTTTGGCAATGACCCAATATGATTTTGGCAAGCAACTAAGAATCGTCCAATAGGGATATGATTGTTAATACCAAAAAAAACTAAAGTCATGATAATTAAATCCAAAACAATCACCTATGATACTTTTGTTTATGAAAACAACTCCTTGGAGGAAGTTCCTTCATAAAAATATTTAGGAATAAGCATCCATCATATGTACACTTGAATTTATAAGCTCATTGGTGAATGTCTTCATAATAAAGTATTATGTTCCTTAAGATTCTAAGCTCAAATCTCGTCAAGGACCAATAAACAGAAAACAAAACATAATTAAATACAAAACAAAGATAACAATATATGTTAATAAGGATTATTTGTTATATTTTATTAATTTCATATTTCAAATTCTGTACTTATACTTTAAGTTTATAAAAAAATATTATATTTACTTTTATATTTTTTTAAATAATAAAGAGATAAAATTGATATATTTTTTTACTGCACCATTAATTGCTATTTTATAATTATAAGACATGAATACTTATAATTTATGTATGAAAGGAATTTCTTTTTTCCAAGATGATTTTTTTTCCTTTTTTTTTCGTAGAGGAAAAGGAAACCCACAATTTCTCATTAACTTATAAAAAAATACATTTTTCAATGCATTATTATGCATTTTTTGTGATTGGATCATAATATCCAAAAAATAGAAAACGAGCCTATAAAAAGCCCCATGATCACAAAAAATTGCCACGACATTATGCCCTAAACCACTATAGCAGGAAAAACATTTTGAATATTTAGATGTTGAGATCTTAAAAAACATTAGTGGAAAAATATATGGAGAAACCTATATTTTTTTGTTATTGAGAATTTTGGAGGCCATCTATGAATGGATGGTGATAGTATCCTTGTGCATTATTTTCAAATTGTTCGATGATTTTCCATGTGCCATGAGCATGTTTAGTGCATTCTTTAGATAAGGCATCAATTGTTGATTTCCATTCCCTGCAGATCTGGAAGTGAGATATCTGATCAAAAGAATGTTTTTAAAGGAAAATCTCTTCAAGAATAGGACTTAGGGTGTAATACTGACAAGCAAGTCCCATCACCAACTTTGACCTCTAGGGTTTTGGTGTTTGGAATTGATTTGCGGTAATGCCACCCGTGTTTTATTACTCTATATGCAATATTTGATAATATTGATTTAACTATATTTTCTATATACATATTAACTAATAAATTGGAAATATGACTTTTTACTTTAGAATTAAGAAAAAGTAATATAGCAAGAATATTAATGGCTATTCATTTAGTAACATAGTTTTTTTATTGTTCTCCTTATTAACAAAATATTATAATTAAATTCAAAATGCTTAATTTTTTTTCAACTGTGGTTCATGGTCATTGATTGGGCGCTACATCCACGGGGAATAATCTAAGTAGATCAACCCAAAAGGATCTACCCATTGGATTTTCTAGTCGGGCCTAATCCCAAAGGCATCGAGGAGATTTGATCCCGTGACCTTCCAATTGGCAAGGTACTTGGCAATTGAAACTCAACCAATTGAACTATCCCTTGGTGTTAACATGCTTATTTTTTATAAACATTGATCAACCATTTAATTGATATGATCTCATAAATCTATTAAATTTCGAATTTTTTTTATCACCATGTTACATAAATATTTTTTCCAATAGTTGATTATATTTTCTCAATGGTTTGTAGTCTTGTTCATATTATCGAGAGGAATTACCTATTTTAAACCATTACTTCTTCCTCTCCAAGGTTGTCCACTTCATAAGATGGTTAACACTTTAAAGTCTGATTAGCTTAGTATTTGTAAGCTTTCCCCAACTCATTTGCCAATGTTGATGAGTACTAAATGGCACTTTTTGGATTTCAACATTGTTGTGACTCATTTGTTGATTTTATCGACTTAAACCTCGAATATAACTGAAATGTTTGAAAGCATGCTAATCATATACAAGTTGAGAATCACTATTGATATATTTTTAGATTTTGGTATAAGTTGAAAATGAAAGGAATTGACATTTATATGAGATACTTTTATCGAAAATTATATGATTATAGTTATCTAAAAAATTATTATTTTAATAAGTATATTTTAAATTATAAAATAATTTTATTAAACCAAATTAATTTAAATAATTTAAATTAATTATATAAATATTCTGGTCAACATAACTATTGTTATTTTTCTCGATTGTAATGATAATTTTTTTCTATTGAAGAATTTATATAACTTTTTCCAGCAAGAATTTTCTAAGTTTCTTTTATGATTATGTAAGTCCATCCCATGCCATTTTGTCACTTATCTTCATCGAATGCATCTTGACTTTACTCGCTCTGTGAAATGTAAAAAAGTTGTGGCTGATAGAGACGAAAAGTGTGGAGTATATGCTCATCCATTTCTTTGTGTTCGCACTCATCAACAGTGGTTTATGGATGATTTACATCCTTCCCTACAATGACCTCATCATTGTAGTAACACCGTACGTAGTACCTCTCTATCAATTTTTTTTTGTAAATTTATTAGTTTAGTTTTGAATTTACTTTGATCGTAGATTTCGGGAATATTTCAAAATTTGATTGTCAGAAAGAAATTAATTTTTCAATTCAAATTCTAAAATATTCTCAAAATCTACCATCCACAAAAAAATGATTCCCATGAAGAACTCGACTATTTAACTTAAAAACCTTTATGAATCCCGTAATGCCATGGAAACCATTTTCAATACCCCTATAGAAGATGATATATTTTCTTTGGAAGACATTGGGTTTGTGGTTAATTAGCTCACTAATAAGAAAGTTATGGACGTGAAGGCTAGCAAGCTGAAATTTTAAATAAAGTGGAAGAACCTATTGTCCTCCTACACATATACAAGCTCTTTAATTTGGAAATGGAGCAATACTTCCTTAAGCCTGGGGCATGAACCCCAGTTGTGCATATATTTAAGATTAGGGATAGACGTTCCCTTTAATTACATGACCATTATGATTAGCCACATTTTAGTCTAGTCATACTGGCTTATTTTGGAAAAAAAGATTAGCATTTGTGTTAGAAGCCATGGTAAAGAAATAAAGGCCAAGTTAGGTTTAGGACATATCATTCAACTATGGACCATATTTTTACTCTTAGGATAATTGTAGAAGAATGAAACAATAATAAAATTCATCTCTTCTATTGATTTGCTAACTTTAGAAAAGATTTTGACACAGATTCTAGAATAAAGCTATGGAAGAGGCTAAAAGAGATAATGGTTTTTCTCGAGTTGAGGGCTATTGTGACAAGGTTGTATGAGAATGTCATTACCAAGCCTAAGGCCATTAAAGGTTGATCAAAAGAAATTGAATGCAATATTGGATTCAAGCAAGGGTGTCAAGGGTGTCACTTATCCCCTACCCTTTTTGGCATATACAATGATAAGCTACAAGAGTGTTTGGAATATGAAGGTTGTATTGTATCCACGCTCATTGGAATGATCATAACACTTCTCCTTTATGCTAATGATATTGTTCTTTTGGCAATTACCCAATATGATTTTGGCAAGAAACTAAGAATCCTCCAATAGGGATATGATTGCTAATACCGAAAAAACTAAAGTTGTGATCATTAAATCCAAAACAATCACCTATGATACTTTCATTTATGACAACAACTCCTTGGAGGAAGTTCCTTCATACAAATACTTAGGAATCAGGATCCATCATATGTACACTTTAATTTATAAGCTCATTGGCGAATGTCTTCATAATAAAGTGATATGTTCATTAAGATTGTAAGCTCAAACCTCATCAAGGACCAATAAACAAAAAAAAAACATAATTAAATACAAAACAAAGATAACAATATGGGTTAATAAGGATTATTTGTTATATTTTATTAATTTCAAATTTCAAATTTTGTACTTATACTTTAAGTTATAAAAAATATTATATTTACCTTTATACTTTTAAAAGTAATAAAGAGATAAAATTGATATATTTTTTGACTGCACCATTAATTGCTATTTTATAATTAGAAGACATGAATACTTATTATTTATGTATGCAAGGAATTTCCTTTTTCCAAGATGAAATATTTTTTTTTCCTTTTTCTTTTCGCAGAGGAAAAAAAAACCCGCAACTTCTCATTAACTTATGAAGAAATACATTTTTTCGATGCATTATTATGCATTTTTTGTGATTGGATCATAATATCCAAAAAAGAGAAAATGAGCCTATAAAAAGCCCCATGATAACAAAAACTTGCCACCACATTATGCCCTAAACCACTATAGCACAAAAAACATTTTGAATATTTAGATGTTGAGATCATAAAAAACATTAGTGGAAAAATATATAGAGAAACATCTATTTGTTTGTTATTGAGAATTTTGGAGGACATCTATGAATGGATGGTGATAGTACCCTTGTGCATTATTTTCAAATCGTTCAATGATTTTCCATGTGCCATGAGCATGTTTAGTGCCTTCTTTAGATAAGGCATCAATTACTGAGTTCCATTCCCTGTAGATCTGGCAGTGAGATATTGGATCAAAAGAATCTTTTTAAAGGAAAATCTCTTCAGGAATAGGACACAAGGTGTAAAACTGACATCTCTGAGCCTTAATGAGCTAGTTAACCGCATTCATGCAATCTCCACATATTTGTAGATAGTGACACTTTTTTTCAGAAGATGAGCTTATTGTTAAATAAGATACAACATTTTTTTAGTATATATTTTTGAAAATAAATTTCAATGATAATGCTCTTAATATTAATTATTTATGTTTGTATAAGTAATTTTGAATACATATTATTAAAATAAACTTGTTAAATAATAATGAATAATAATAAAAAAATTAAAAATAAAACTTATTAAAATAAAAAATAGATATGAATATCTCTGCTCCGCTAGGGTTCTAAAACCTTAGCCTCTATATCTGTTACCATCAATGTCATTATCATTGATCCCTCATGTCCAGTGCCCTAGGGGAGCATACCTGCATGTGGTAAGGTGAACACCTTCCAATCTTTTGTCACAAATATGAATAAGAGGCCAAAGTCAAATGACTCTCCCACCCATTTTGTTAAAAATTATGATAGCATCGCATCGATCGTTTTCCCTTCAGGTCTTAGGAGAAAATTGTTGACATATTCAAAAAGAGCCCTAGTAGGAAAGTTTACGGGGATCTGGCCTTCCACTAAATCTGTGGAACAGTGGGAAGAATAATCCTCGAATACAATTATGAAATGGATCTTAGCAGTTTTTGTGGTGGCGAATGGCTTCTTTTCCCTTCTCTTTGAGTTCAAAGAGGATAGGGGCATTTTTTTCCAGAAACGGTGCTTCTTTATTCAAAGCGAGAGGCATGTATCTAAATACATGGTCTCTGGATTTTGATCCTGATGAGGACACTCCCACTGTGGTTCTAGTTTTGGTGAACCTCCCTCTATTTCCCCTCTCTTGCTGGAGTGATGAGTGTCTTAAAGAAATTGGAAATGGTCTTGGCAGATATCTAGATCACATTGAGCCAAAAGGGCAATAATCTACTTGTGCTAAGATATGCATCAAGGTTGATCTTAAAAAGGGTTTGGGTAGAGAGATCATGTTAACTCAAGGAGAATGGAAGCATAGAAAAATGTTGGACTATGAACAATTCCAATTTAAATGCAAATTTTGTCACAAATACATGATATTTTCCTAGGATGGAAAATAATCTCATGGATCTTCTAGATCTGGCCCTTCTCCCTCATAAGAACAAAAAATCTAACTCAAAAAAATAATGTTGGAAAGCGTAAAGGAGGATCCAATAAGAATCAATATCCAATAGGAAAAAATGTGGCATAAACCTCATCTAATCTCTTCCCTACCCTTAACTCACAGGGGGTTGAAGAATTGACCGATCTAGTCCAGAAAAAAGGGGTGCATGAAGGAAAATTAGAGCTAGAAAATAAATAACAAGGATATATGTCAGAGGTGGAGCCTCCTGCAGATGAGTTGGTAGTCACTCCAACCCCAAATACTCCCTCACATAATCAATCAAGTCCCAATCCTAAAGGCAAAGAGGTGGTAATATAACATCAAGGGTTAGATGCAAGTATAGGGAAGATAATAACTCACAACACTATTTGCAAGAAAACCAACTAGAGCAATGACTCCACTAGCCAAGAGCTAGACAACCCACACAAGAATATGGAAGGAATTGCAACGAGGTAAGAGATGGTGAAGAAACTCAAAATATTAAACTCAGTAATCAACAACAAATAACAGAGGTTCATAGAAATGTTGCAATAACAGAACAAGTAAGTGTCAAATAAGGTGGAGGTAAGTCAAACACCCCCAAAATAAAATGAAATTAGTTTCATGGAATATAAGAGGAATGAGAAACCCTTCCAAAACCCAATCTGTAAAAGAAATAATTAGGCAATAAAAAATCATATTTATTTCTGCAAGAAAAAAAATTGCCAAAAGAAGTGCTAAATCTATCAAGAAGATTTTGGAATGCATGGGAGTAGCACAAAGTTCCACTGAAGCCTCTTTTGGACTAGGAATTTTTTGGTCAGAGCCTCACTTTCCTTTAAAATCATCTACTAAATCTGAATTTTGGATAGCAGTTTGACTAAAGCAAAAGGATACCAATGAATAAATTTCCATAATAAATGTCTATGCCCCAACCATCTACTTTGAAAAGAAAGAGTTCTAGGAATCCTTGTTAAATTTGAAGTAAGATCGTTAGCATACCAACAACATAGTGGGAGGGGGGAACTTTAATATTACCCTTATTTTGTTTGAAAAGAAGGGTGGTAGTGTAGTTTAGGATCCTTTCCTTGAACATATGGAGGATCTTCTCGGTGACTGGGATATGGTGGATATAGTTCCAAAGAAAAAAAAGTATACATGGTCAAATCATGGCAGTGGAGAGGGTATATTGCAATAATAATTTATTGATTTCTTCTTCACAATAATTGTCTTCTTAAAGGCCTCGAATTTACGTCAACCATCTTAGAAATATGATATTCAAATCATGGACTAATTGGGCTACAAATTGATCCCCCTAGAGGATCTGGGCCTGATTCCTTTCCACGTCAATCCTTTATGGATACATTAGGGAGGCATGACTGAAGTAATTATTCAATATTGGTAAACATTGTTGGACACCTAATCCTAAATGGGTTAGTGTGGAAGCCGAATAGACCAAAGCAGTCCAAGAGACCTTGGGATCTGAAACCCAAGACTCACGTATTGTACTATAAATGTATATCTCGTGTTAATAAAAATGTATTGCATGTTTTATCTTTCATATCTCTCTTGTTGTCCATGTGTGTTTAACATGGTATCAGAGCAGGCGTATTCCTGCCCTGGCTAATTAATTTGAGCCATTTTTTGTATGGCCTTTTCGTGCAAGTCATTCTTGCCATAAATTCTGCATCTCAGGAATATTTTCTCATGAATATTTCTTCAGCTAAATTTTAGCTGCCCCTGACACTGCCAACGCTGTCCAAGCAGTTCTGAGATGTCTGTCTGCCATATTTTATAGAGCCCCTCTCTGTCCATAAGCGTTTCAAGTTGCTCCACCTGCATACAAAACGCTGCTCTCTACATACAAAACGCTCCTCTCCTCTCTGTCTATTATTCACCTGTGATTATCTATTATTCTTTGCTATTATTCTACGCATAACTGACCTCTCTACGCTCTCTGGTCTCTCTGCCTGATATTGGTGTAGGTTTGTCACTAAGATTCATAATATGCATGACGGTTATGTAATCCTGCACTCAAGATTCACCTTAAGACAAGAAAATCTAGAGATTCATATTTGCTGATCTAAAATCATAAGGAAGCACCGACCTATCTTAAGGCTAACCTATCTTTTGTTAGTGGAAGAATGCAGACATAAACCTGGAAGAATGGATATTCAGGATCTATCAAGAATGGATTAGTGCGCCTACGCTGAGGGAGAATAAAAGGGCTTTCGGATCATATGTTGTTATGAACCAGCATCAGATAGATGATCGTTTGTAGTTCCAGCGCATGTTTGAAAAGGGAATTTTGAGTAACACATGGATATTTGAGCAAGTGTTGATCTGGGAGGTGATATGACTACTCAAAAACAGATTTGTGATCATGTTTCCAAACATCTTTAGTCCCTTCATGAAAATCTGTAACAGCGCTTGGTGTGCTACCTGGAGTTGTTGTGGCGTAGTGAGAGCAGTCGAACGGAGCTGTTGTGGCTGAAGGGTTGCTGCCTGGAATGCGTGAGGGTGTCGAAGGAGCTCCTCTCCTCTATCTTGTTGTGGCTGGTGCATTGAAGTAGGCATTATGACTGTGACATAGATTACTTCTCCTGCACATATGGACTGTATGTTGGTATTTTAATCATCCCTGCAAAGCACCATACGTCGTTGCACAGTCACTAGACGTTGTGTATATGTTGACTGCGTTGAATGGTATTACATTAACATGGTATGTCTATCGTGACTCGGATGTTTAGAGAAAATGGGATGTCTGTTACAAAAGCAGAGGTCACAACGAGGGGTGATAAGGCTGTGAATGTGTTCTATGTGACTGATGCAGCTGGAAACCCTGTTGATCTGAGGACTGTAGAAGCTGTTCGTCGAAAAATCGGACTAACGATCTTGCAAGTAAAAGACAACTGTATGCATACCAAATCTCCTCCGAGGGAACCTGCCATTCCCTTCTCCTTTGGCAATCTTTTTAAATCAAAGTCAGAGCGCTTCCTCTACAGTCTTGGATTGATCAAATCCTATTCCTAAATAGTTGATCCACCTCATATGTATATACTTACTGGTAGGTGGAAAGGGCAATAGACCTGTAATTTTCGGTTCTGTCTATAGTGTTGCAACAAATTTTGTTGGTCAGTGTATATTACTCGACATTGTAAAGAATTAGGGAAAACAGTATACACACCTTCCATTTAGCTTTTGATGTGTAAACAGTGGAAGGAATGATAGTTTGAAACATGGTATTATGCAATTCTCAAAATCTGAATTTTTGAAAGAGACGGCAAAGGCAGCGCTAGTGCGCCAGAAATCTTGTATATAATATATTGTTCATTATATATTGAAAGGACGAGTTTTTCAACGTTGGAACAGGTCAGCTTAAGCTTTCTTTGAAGTTCAAGTGCTAATTTTAATCGAACAGGTCGAATAATCTGCACGGACAGTCCCGCAAAGGTTTGGCATTAAAGATGATGTTGAACCTGTCCGAAGAGTTTGATCCTTGAATGTTAAAAAAAAAAAGGTTTGAATTTATGGTCGTTTTCTGGAACCCCAGGTTATAAAGAATTCTTCAGAATATAAGCCGAGACGGGGGCTTCAATTATACCACGGTTGAGTTTTCCGACAAGGACTTGCCTTTGCGTTAAACATTTTTGTTGACAGTATGATGCCTCTCTGTTAAATATTTTTTGAAGACTCTGTTTATAATTGTGGTAGTGTTTTTGTCTGAACGCTTCCCAAAAGATTACAATAGGAGCAAAGGAGTTCTGGATGCCTGGAAGACCGAATTCCACATCATTTTAGGAGGCTGAGATTTATTGGGGATCATTTGTACCACTGCTAAAAGATCAAGGGCGCATTCAGTAAGGACAAGTCCAAGCCTTTCATTCATTAAAATAATGTTAAATTGAATATTAAAACATGGTTACATTGTTTCATTGAATTTTGGTCATATATGAATGATGTTTATTTGGTTGATGAGCATCTGAATGATTTGAGTCATTGGGTTTAAGAAGTTATGAATTTTCCTATTGATGAGTAGATATTGGAATTGAGATAATTCCATATATGATGGCTTTTAATGAAAGTAAGAAATCAATGGTGAATGATTTTGAATCACATGAAAGATAAGCTTCTGCATGCAATGGTACAGTTGTGAAATTGCCAGCTATTGAGGTTTTTGATTTGGGTAAAAAGCTGAGATGCATGTTACTAGTCCGTTTTAAAGAACCTGGATTCTGGGAACTTGTTGCTGACGCTGATTTGAAAGTGAAGGAGTACTTGAAGGATCCAAACAAGTTTGCAGTTGCTGCTGCCCCAGTGTGGCTTTGTATTTAGATTTCATTATAGTGCATTAATTCCTTGCTTCAACTGCTGCATAAAGAGTTTGGTGGGCTGATTGTAATCTTTTATGGAGAAAAGTTTTTTTTTGTCAGAACATAATGCTGGTCATGAGTAAACTCTTATTTTCATGTAATGGATTGTAATCGGTGCTCGCTGGTTGAACTCTGATCATTTGTTGCACATGTATAAAGGATATTACTGTGTACTGTGAGTAGTTATTACTTTTCTGCACTGAGTAGTAGTTGTAAGGTGTAAATCTGACATTGAAAAAAAAAAAAAAACACAATGGCTAGAATCAGTGAAGTATTAGAGTTCCTCAAAACTCTAATGTCATCTACTACTCATGATACATTAAAAGTCAGCAAAGTTTCTCTCACAGATATTCAGGTCTGTCTACAAAATGCACAGGAAAAGATTGATTTTTTGCAGATTGAATCACAGCTACAGCAAGAAGAGCTACATCAAAATAGACATGTTTTTGTTCAGAACATTGAGACTGCAACCCATCAACAGCAAGTCAATAATGTTACTGTTCATTCAAATAAAGCAGCAGTTGTATATGCAGATGCAGAAACTCAGTCTGCACTTCCTAAGCCCATCATCAGACCTTGGGAACAGCTTGTCCACAACAAGCACAGAACTGGTCTTGGATATGATAAGGACTTGTCATTTCATATTCCAGACTACGCCAAGCCCATTCAGTTTCAGAGTGCGATTTATTCATGACAGTTCACCTGCTCCTCATGACAGTTCACCTCCAGCTGTTCCAGATTCTACTCCTCTTCCTCCACAGCAACAACAACAACAGATTGTAAAATGCCAACACTGTGACCGAGTTGGCCATTTGAAAGATCACTGTTTTGATCTTCATCCATGTAAGCACTGTCATAAAACCAGTCATTCTTCACACAGATGCTTCAGAAACAAACGTCCTGCAAGAACAAAGATTCATCTTGGATGGATTGCTTCTTGGCAATGGGCATCAACAGCCAAGAATATATTCCAAACACATGTCAGAACTTGTTCCAGAATATTGAACAGTCTTGCAGTTGAGTTTTCTCCATCTTCTCACCTTGTATCTGACAGGGGGGGAAATGATGGTCATCTACAAGCTTCAAAGTCACATCAAGCGAGCCTGAGCCACAACCTGCAACACCAGTTTCAGAGTTGTAGCCAGCGACAAAGATGCCCCTAAACATGCCTTCAGTTGGCAATCTAGGACACTTCCTCTAGCAAAAGACTTCAGCTTCTTGCCAGTTTTGGAAGCATTCCAGGAACAAAATTGAGAACACTTCCTCTAGCAGAAGACTCCAGCTTCTTGCCAGTTTTGGAAGAGTTCCAGGAATTGCATTAAGCATTCCAGAGTTGTTGGTTATCCTTAAACCATCACAGGTTGAGACTTCCCTTTTCAGGTTGAAGTTTTACCTTTTATGCGGGGTGAGACCTCCCTTTTATGGTTGAAGGTTTCCCTCTTTAAAACAATAGGATCACTTCCTCTAGAAGAAAACTTCAGTTTCTTGCCAGTTTTGGAAGAGTTCCGGGAACTGCACTAAGTGTTCCAGTGTTGCTGGTCATCCTTAAACCACTGCCCTTTATACCAACATTTCATAGAGCACATTCAGCCTAATGCTGCCATGCATTTTTTGCACATTTTGTATTACAGCTCTCCTCTTGGACTCATACATAACCCTTCAGATTAAGGGGGGGAATGTTGGACACCTAATCCTAAATGGGTTAGTGTGGAAGCTGAATAGACCAAAGCAGTCCAAGAGACCTTGGGATCTGAAACCCAAGAGTCACGTATTGTACTATAAATGTATATCTCATGTTAATAAAAATGTATTGCATGTTTTATCTTTCATATCTCTCTTGCTGTCCATGTGTGTTTAACAAACATTAATCTCTCACTACCCATCCTTCATTTGGGAATCCAAGTTTAAAGTGGGTAAGTCAACTCTCAAGTCTTCGACCAAGTCCAAATACAGAGCCCTATGTCAGGAAAAATTTGAAATTATTACTCAGATGGAGTTATTTCATGTCAAAATGGATCATCGGATAGTAACACAAACTCCATTAAAGAAATTTTTAGGTCTAAAATTGGCCTCCTAAGCAGTATTATAAAATAATAGTGGAAATAATAAAATAAATTAGAATACATCATCAAATTTTAGAGGGAAAAGAGAAAAAACTACATTTTCAAATTATCTCCATACTTTTCTAGTCCAATTTTGAGTGGGAGCACTCATTGGATGCAAAATTTAATTCCTCACCTAAGGAGTACCCATGTTGCATACTTTTGATGGACCCTGCTACATGAAAAATGATAAATACATGGAAAACATTATTGTAATCAGGCTTTTCATGCATTTCTCATTTTTCGTGTAGAAGTATCCATCTAAAGTATGTAACATGGGTACTCCTTGGATTATGAATTAAATTATGCATCAAACTAATGCTACCAATCAAAAATTGATTAAAACCATAGGGAGATAAGTTGAAAATAAGAGTTGAAAAAGTAGTTTTTTTATTTTATTTTTATTTTTAATCTTTCTACTTTTTTATAAAAATGGTGAATGATCCCCCATGATTGACATCATCATATTCAATCCTATTGGATATTATAAAATTGGTTATGGTTCTACATTTTTGTTTTCAGGCCGATTTTAGATCTTAAAATTTCTCTAATGCATCTCAACTTTAGGAAACAACTAAATAAGTGAATTCACATTGTTGTGAGAAATGAAGAACATTGGTGCCTATAATCCTAGAGATTATGGTTAAAATTTGGGGTCGAAAACACTTCTTTCTTCCATAAACAAGCCAAGGTGGTAGATATCAATAATTGAGTCAAAGAAATAAATCCTCAAGGCATAGCTCCCGTGACTTCTTTTCAAGAAATTAAGAAAGAAGGACATTTTTATTTTAAGCAGATTTATGCAAAAGACAAGAAGAAATATCAAGACGTTGAAAGGGAATTTCTCTCATGTCTTTCATCTATTATCCTTGATCATGAAAATCAATAGCTTGTTAGGCCCATTTAGGAGGAGGAGGTTATATATGCCATTTGGTCTCTTGATCCAAGCAATGCTCGTGGACCAAATGGGTTCTCAATCATCTTTTTCAAATCATTTTGGGCCTTGATCAAAAAATATTTAATGCACAAGTTAAACTCGTCCAAGACAAAGGAAAAATTGGGTGAAATTACAAAATCCTCTTTCCTCACCTTAAATCGAAAGGAGTCATAGCCTGTAAAATTTTCTCATTTCAGACCACTTTCTCTGTGTAATTCAACCTACAAAATCTTAACCAAAGTAATTTCGAGCAGATTAAGAATGGTCTTGATAAATATTATTTCAGAAAATCAAGTGGATTTCATGCAAGGATGAAAAATCTTGGACAATATCTTCTCGGTACAAGAAGCAATCCATTCCAGCAAACAACGAGGTGAACCAGTCATGGTTATAAAACTAGACATGGAAAACACATTTGATTGGGTGTGTCACTCCTCCTTGTTTTCATCAATGGAAAGGCTTGCTTTTTTTCTCAATTTACAAGGTGGATAAAAGCATGCATTGGTTCCCCCTTGATAGAAACCTTGATAAATGGGAATCCACACTCTTTTTCTCTACTTCTAAAGGGATAAAATGAGGATGTCCCCTATCTCCTCTCCTATACCTCTTAGTTGTCGAAAGTCCAAGCAAAAATTTAGAAATTGCGGGAATGGACAGCAGAATATCTGGTCTCAAAAAAGCCAGGAATGTTAAAGATATTAATCATTCTCAATTTTTTGACAACAACCTTCTCTTGGGTGGAGCCTCCAATATCATGGCACTCTGCTTTAAATAAGTTCTTAATCCATAGTTGAATCTTTCTGAGGGACGATGAATAAGAAAAAAAAGTTAGTTTTTTCGATCGAATTGCAGTGACAAAACATTACTAGAAATCTCGCAGGAAATTAAAATTATTGTAGAGTTAGGATGGTCTCACTTCAAATATTTGGGTATACCAATGTTGGGATAGGGTCCCATGGGGTCATGTTTTGGTACTTAATTTTTGTATAATTGTAAAGTATCCATGATTTGTGGAAGCAGAGCACGAAGGTAATAAGAGTGAAAGGGACTTTAGTCCCTTAGCTTGTTGGGAGATAATTAGTTTTGAGACCCGCCCATGTTCCATAGACCATGGTATTGTAAAAGCAAAGGATATATACAGAAGGGCCATAGTAAGTCTAGGAGGTAACTCATTTTAGAAGATCATTTTTTTGGGTAGTAAGCTAAGGTACGAAAGTTTTTTTCTTGTACTTAGGCGAAGGGGAAGGTTGCTGCAATTGAGTGTGCAAAGTCCTTGGTAAGTTCGCAAGCTGAGTGCGTGGGCCCCTGCAACCGTGCGTGCAAAGAAGAAGAGCCTGTACTAGAGAGAATACATCTAATAAAGATAGTTTTGATACATAAATTGTTCCTCTATGTATCTATATTTACAGCTGTAGTTTCTATATTTTCACTCTATATCTGAAATTATATGAATGAATTCTTATCTTATGTGCGAAAGTTGTAGATTAGTATTATTTATTGATATTATGAATGTTTAAAGAACTGCGTGAATGTATAGATGTTGTTTACATGAATTACTATAATTATCTGTGTCGGAAGGGTTAGGGTTCACGAAGACAGAACTAAGCCCTAGAAGCCACATGAACCCATCACATAGACCTATGGATGCAGAAACCTGGTTATGTCATCCCTCGATGCTACTTTGGGTGAAACTGTAGCCTACGCTATGCTAGATGTTGCCGAAAGGGCCAATAGTTTACGGTTTTGTTGGTTGGCACTGCTAACATTGAACCTAGGTAAGGGCCCATCAAGCTAACAAATAGTTCTGTTGTTGGGACTGGGATCTATCTAAGGAATGTCTGATAAGTGCTTGCCCAATAAGGAAGAAATTGAAAAGTGGATAGAATAGAAATTGCACGCATTTGCAGCTCACGAGAACATGAATCCACGTCTATCGAAGGAAGACTGGTTGAATAGATACCTATTGACAAATGAACATGATATATTCTTCTGAGCTTTCCCTTCTGAATTTCACAAGTGGATGTCCAAATTAGTGGATATTCAAGGTACCTGGAAGATTGTGGACCCTATTATGTCAACCCCATAACTAGTGAAGTGCTTGGAGGCTTCAGAAAATAAAATCGCACGAGCTATCGACCACTGGATCGATAATATTCTGGGAGGATTCATTACTGTGTTCATAATCAATACGTCCACCAATTATAGTGAGCAGTATGCAGGTTTTTCAAGGGATGGAGAGTTAAGTACTTGAAATCCATAAAAACCTGGATTAAGATGTTATTGTGTGAAAAGTTGGTTATTCCTTGAAATTAAAGTTTGGGACTATGCGAACTGGGAGATCATTCAGAAGGAACATAGATTCAAGCTCTGAATATAGCACATTGTTAGGATCATATGATAGTGACGACAAAGTTTGTTTTCTGACGACCCCGTCAAGCGCATTGCAAATCGTAACACAGGGTATCATAGGGTTACCTCATCCATCCACCCCATCTCTGCCTCCACCTCTGCCTCACACACCTATACCTTCACCTCCATCTCCAACTCCATCATTTAACATGGCTAACACCATGAATATGCTTGTGTTTAAGGGTTTGGGGACTGAATATCTCGTGAAATTTTGGTTCATCAAGGATGTTGTATAGAAGGCACAAAAGATCACTGATGACGATATGAAGAAAGTGTACCTAGTCACAGCATTATAGGATAGAGCACTGAGTTGGTATATCAAGTTTTTCTTAGGTAAATCCAATGCGACTATGTTGGAAACCCAATAAGAGCTGAACAATGAGTTTAAGAAACCCAAATCATAAGCCCAGTAAATAACTTAATTTAAATAGATTCAGCAGAGGGTAAACGAGTCCACGAGGGACTTTGATGAATAATTGAACTGTCCGATTCAAAAAGCTAACATTAAAATTACAGATGATAAATATAGAGACTCATACATTTCTTTGCTCCTACCTCATCTGATATCACCACTTTCGAAATAGAAAATAGGAACACAAGCTAAAGCCTTGGATATTTCCATGAGGTTGGAAGCTTCACCAATAATGCATGATATGAATTTGTGGGTACAACAGATTCAGTCACAACTAGCTAGCTTGCACATGGAGTTAAAGAGCCTTAAGAAGGGAAAGGAAGTCCAAACTGATGTGTGTGCAAAATTTTGGTGCATGAAGTGTAAAGGCCATGGTCATGATAAGGACTATTGCCCACTATATATAAATTACCTTATTGGGGGAGGTCATGGCTGCTTGAAGAAACTAAATATCGTTGGTCCGAGTACAGGAGTATCCTTATGGTGTGCTATCTATCAAATCTTTGGGAAATATGCAACTGATAATTGTCATCTATTATAGTAGTTTGTGCAAACTGCGTAATAGTTTTTTTGAACTTTCTATAAATCGGTCAAGCATGATGAGCTCAACTTCTGGAGCTATGAATTGATGATGGAGCAGACCCCAACGTATCGAATACAAGTAGAAAATTAGCTTCAGGATTAGGGCACAGGTGCAGTGTGGGGTGGATTCCAATGCCGAGGAAGAGGACGAGGAGGAGGAGATGGAAGGGGTTGCAGACAAGTTATTTGTTACAATTGTGGAGAGGCAAGTCATTTTACACACGACTGTCAGAATCCAATGCACCCCTCCTATCAGTATTGCCGAGATTTTTACCATCTTATAGAAGATTGCCCCGTACTAATAGTGAAGATGCAGGAAAAGAAACCTCAAGCATCTATGAAGAGTATCCAAATGATTAGAGCGGAGGCTAGCGAAGAGGATCCTAGCATTAATATCATGAAGCGAAGCGGCATAGCCACTGGAGAAGATAAAGTGAAGTAGCCAGAGGCTGAAGCATAGTTACGCAAGGTTGCTGAGAAGGAAGCTGAATTTGATATAAGTTGTGCAAAGGAAACCTTTATGGAAGCTAAAAAGAGCTTCATCGAAGCCTCTACATCAAGAAGTCAGGAGAAGTCTGGTGGAAACGACATGCATAGGATGTAGATCCTTTGTTGTTATAAACCTTTATGAAGACTTTCATGAAGCTTTTACGATATAGAAAGTTGGTAGAAGGGCTACAAGAACTAAGTGATAATTTTACGGGTTAAATTAAAATTCCCCCAGAACAACGTGCAATGCGTAAAGTGGGAAAAAGCAAGAAGAAAATGAGTCATAAAATGAGACTAACCATGCAAATTGGGGAGTATGAAATGGATCAGGTAATTGTCGATCTAGGGTCTGATGCAAATGTTCTACCAAAGAAAACATGTGAAAGAATGGGAAGACCTACGCTGCAATGGTTTCCTATCCAGCTATGCATGGAAAACCAACAAAATGTAATTCCTATGGGCCGCTTGTATGGGGTCATCGTAGATATTGAAGGAGCGAGTTCCCTAGCTGACTTTGAAGTGATCACGATAGTTGATGATAGTAACCCTTACCCTAAACTACTAGACATTGATTGGGTCTTTGATACGGGCACAGTTATTAATCTTAAAAAGTGCAGGATGACATTCAAAAGAAAGGAGCTCCGAGTCATTCTACCATTGGATCCCACTAAAGGTGCACGATATACGGAACCAGTCCACGATTATGAAGAAGAGGATGATCTTAACAAAATCTATAAGATCACTGCATGCAATGAAGATTGGATTAATCCTACAGCAGCTGGACAAATCACATAGGATAGGGATAGCCCCTGCACTTCAGATTCTGATGAGGAGCTAGAGCATTTCCAGAACCAATTACACGAAGTCTCCTCACTACACTGTAACATGTTGACGAAATCGATCTGATGCATATCCACTAAGGTAAGGAATTTTCCTTATTATGATGGGCTAGAATATGTTAATATTATTTTGGATAATTTTGAGAGGGATGTGCTAGAAGAGAATCTCTTCAAAGTGCTAGATCTGTCACTTCGAGCTATGTCTACCCATTGGTGAGGTACGCATAAGGGAAAATTCACTGATTGGAAGGAATACAGGTGAATAATGAAGCTAAGGTTTGGGTATGCTAATACTCATATGATAGGGAAATAAACTGGGAAGGAAACTCTGTGCAAACATCTGGTGAGATGGATGAAGGCATGGGGAGAGGAACCGCAGTGGGAATGGGTTCACATCTTTTGTCACACTTTGGATACCATCCTAATGAAATAGTATCTTGAAACTCTGCTGCGACATGGGACGGTCGAGTGGGATATCCTGAAGGAAAGTTTGTTGTTGAGGTTTAGCTTTGAATATGGCTTTGAGTGAATTGATGAGGCCCTCCAAGAAATCAAAGTTGTGATAATTAAAATACCTAAGGAACTAGTAGCATTGGTTCAGCCATATTGGAATATCCAGTTGTACCATGTGCTGGAATGTTATAATGTAACTGCAGAAGAAGGAGAAGACAAACCTAGAAACATTAATATTCCCAAGTTCGAAGGACAACGCAAGCTTGAGGGACCTAAGGTAGAAATCCTTGACATATCAGAACCTTTAAAGAGTAAGAAGGTAAATATTTGGTCGAACACACAGCTGAAGTTTTCTAAGATAGGTGACTATTGGTATGAAGATATAATCGATAAGGTTGTGGAACTGTTTCGTGAATATCAAGACTTGTTTCCCACCAACTTCGTGGATCTGAAGGGGATAGTAGGGGATTTTGGCATTATGAAGATTACCTTGAAGCTAGATGCAAAGCCTATAAAGTAGCGGCCATACCGATTAAATCCCAAATATAACGAAAAATTGTGCAAAAAGTTGGATAAAATGGTGGAGGTAGGGATCGTTCAAATTGTGGAGGATTCAGACTGGGTGAGTCCCATAGTAGTCCAAGAAAAGAAGCAGCAAGATGAAATTTTAATATGCATAGACTTGAGGAAGTTGAATGATACATGCGTCCATGATCCCTTCCTGACACCATTTACAGAGAAAGTGCCAGAGAATGTTGGAGGGAAGGAAGCCTACTCATTCACTGATGGCTTCTCAGGATACCATCATATAAAGATCACAGTAGGGGATCGCAACAAGACCACCTTCGCAATCGAGTGGGGTTGTTTTCAATATACAGTAATGCCTTTTGGGCTGAAGAATGCACCTACAATATTTTCAAGAGTAGTAATTGTAGATTTTAAGGAATTCCTCCAAAAGTGTTTAGAAGTCTACATTGATGATTGTATCATATTTTACTTGCTAAAGCGCCATGTTGCTAGTCTCCATCTTATGTTGGATACCTATCGAAAACATCAGATCACCCTTAACCTGAAAAAGTGCATCTTCTGCATACCATATGGAATAATGCTAGGTCATGTGGTTGGCAAGCAATGCTTGATGATAGACCCTACCAAGATAGTTATCGTTGTTAACTTAGAGGCCCAAAAAATGTAAAATAGTTGCACATAACGTTGGTCCGTACAGGGTATTATAGGAAGTTTATCAAAT
Source organism: Pinus tabuliformis (assembly GCA_031772625.1). Classification (NCBI taxonomy): domain Eukaryota; kingdom Viridiplantae; phylum Streptophyta; class Pinopsida; order Pinales; family Pinaceae; genus Pinus; species Pinus tabuliformis. The sequence goes on along the minus strand of CM062815.1, from coordinate 260,134,261 downwards.
CATACATGCAAATAACTACACCAATGGAGAGGCTCTTGAAGAAGGAGACAAGATTCTGATGGGACGAATATTTCAAAAGCAGTTTAGACATTTTGAAGGAGAAAATTGTCACCACACCCATTCTCGTGTTCACATAATGGAAAAAGGAGTTTCATGTTCATGTGGACACATCCTGTATTATGTGAGGTGCGATGTTGACCCAACTAGGTGAAGGCAATAACGATCATCCTATAGCATTTGTGAGTAGGAAATTTTCAAAGGCAGAGAAGAACTACTCGATTAAAAAGCATGAAGGACTAGAAATGGTGTACACGCTAGATAAATTTCGGCACTAGCTGTTAGGTGCACACTTCAAAATGTATACAGACCATTCTACTCTAAAATACCTAGTCAATAAGCCTCTGTTCAGGGGAAATATTTGCAGATGCTTTTTGTTATTCGAAGGGTATGATTTTGAGGTGATCGTGAAGCCCAAACGCCTGAATGTTAGTCCTAATCACCTATCCAAGATTGAGACTGGTGATGAGCCTACAAGTTTGGAAGAAGGGTTGCTTGGTGCACTTCTCTTTTCTATCCTTGTCACAGACGATCACTTTTCCAATATGATTCAATTTTGTCTATAGGAACAACCTCGGAAGGATATTCGACACAGCAGAAGAAGGAATTGGTGGTCTATGCGACTGACTTCTCTATGATCACTGGACACTTATACAAAATGGGCTTCGATGAGATATTGCATAGATATGTCCCAAAGTATGAATGGTCAAGAACGTTGGCAGAAGAGCATGCAGGAGTAGCAGGAGGACACTATGGCAGCAGAGAAACTGCGCAGAGGATCCTACGCGCAGGACTTTGGTGGCCAACGGTGCATAAGGACTCGAAGGTGTATTGTACGATTTGTGATGCTTGTCAGAGGATAGGGAGACCATCATGAAGGGACGAGTTTCCTTTAAATCCATAAATAACCTTACAATTGTTTGATAAATTATCCATTGACTTTGTGGGTCAGATCCAGCCTCTGGGGAAAAAGACCAGGGCGTGATACATTATTACCACAACTAAATACTTAACGCAATGGGCAGGGGCACAACCAGTAAAATATTTCAGAGAATCTACCACTATGAAGTTCATGTTTGAGTTTATTACATCCCGGTTTGGCTACCCTAAAATCTTAATGAGTGATAGGGATGTACACTTCCTAAACGAAACAATTGTTACGATGCTTGAGGAATTCTAGGTATATCATTAGAAGAGCACACCCTATCACCCCCAAGCTAATGGTACGGTAGAAGCCTTCAAAAAAATCTCAGAGAGTGATTTGAAAAAGGTGTCCAACATGAAGTGAAATGACTAGGATGTGCGCATACCAACAGTGCTTTAGGCGTATAGGATCACTTGTAAGAAGTTAATAGGCCAAACCCCTTTTTGACTGATATATGGGTAGGAGGCTATAATGCCTATGGAATACATTGTGCCAAGTCTATCGATTGTAGAATTAATAGATATGGTTGATCGTGATACTATGGAGGATTGTCTCGCGCAGCCGGTAGAATTTGAAGAAGATCGTTTTCTAGAAGGATTTCATCAATAGGTGCAAAAGGCCCATGAAAAGGCATGGAATGATTACCATATCAAAAAACACACCTTCAAGACTACATATTTGATTTTTATATATGATAGTAACTTTACAAATTTCCCTAGCAAGTTTCAAATTCATTGGCTAGGACCTTATGTTGTTAAGAAAATTACAGATGGTGGCACAGTTGAGCTCGCAAAGCTGAATGGCGAATTATTTTTGGGAAAGGTCAATGGAAATTGATTGAAGTTGTATAGGGGTGATCCTACCCCTGCACAATGAATATATGATGGTTGGAGAGTCTTAGTACTCTAGGCAACTGTAAGGAAGTACAGGACTATAAACTACACTACCCAAAAGTGGGAAAGATGAAGCAAGAGGGTTGCGGTATGGATGGAAGTGAGGCACAGAGGGGAGATGCACTGGAGAAGTTGTGCCACAAGGCTAGGTGCCTCATGCCCTAGTAGACAAATGACCATTATAAGCACTATAGATGATTGGATGGAAAAATTTCCATTGAAAGGAGCGGGGAAGGCACATTTATGTAATATCTTTGGAACTTTGCCACCAAAGATGAATTAATGATTGGAAATTTGATGGAACAATTGGATTTGAATTCAAAATCATCTATAAATATGATTTGTTGGCCCACATTCGAACACTTTCCTTCCTGATAGTTTGTATTGAGATTTTTCACCTTGTCTTGTGCCAAGTGAATAACTGTATGTTTGAGCCAAATTGGGAAGAAATATCTCATGACCATGGTTGGTTGATGTACCTAACTCTCTTCGAGAGAGTTTTCTATCTAGAATGACTACAACTTCCCCTGAGATGGAATCGGTGACATCTCTCCCTATAGGATTTCTAACTACGATGCCCAGGTATCCCAGACCTAAAACTTCTATATCGCAACCTTCTGCATCGAAGGCGAAAGATAAGAAGCAGAAGAAACATCAGCAAGTCCTGGTGATGAAATCACCATAGAAAAACCCCACAAAAGTCTATCATAAGTGGAAGATGGATTGGTCAGAATAGCCGACATAGCCGATGGATTTGGTGCAAGAAGAATTGTGTGGAGGCATGGATTAGATTGATGCGGAGGAGGGATGCCAATTCATGTTCCACAAGAGGGACCGCTTTGTTAGAATCAAATCTTACTCAAACATGAGATCTTTTAGAGCCCCTGGATCCGTTGAATGTCAAAGAGTGCACAACCTCCTTGAATTCCTATTGTATAATGCTAGAGGCCAATTGTACCATTACGCCCCCATCTTGGACAACTCCTTATAGGTCTATGTCATTAATTTCTCGTTGTTCAGTATTGCATTATTTTTGTCATATTCTTCATCCTTTTAAGATTTCTTTATGATCTTCTATCCTTTTGGTGTGTTAGATTACCTCTTCTTCTTCTTGTGATTCCTCCTTTCCTGGGGGAATGCATGTTGTAAGTGTCATGTTTGAAAACATGTGTGACATATAAATGTCATGTTTTCATAGTCTATAAATTTTGACTAATGAAATTTTTGGTATTTCAAAGTTATATGATCCATAATTCCATTATTCTTATAACCACCCTCCTCCCACATCTACCCAAGCAACTGGCCAGCCAGGGTAAACATACAATGAGAGACCACTATGATATGATTCGACCGCCTAATTCACGTTAAGGAAGTGGAGCTTGCGAAATCACACCATATACACATTCAACATCAGCTTCAGGACCCTCAAGAACACATCCAACACTTCAGATAGCTTTCCTGTGGGTCCCACTGAACTTTTGGACAACTTAGTGCTCAACCTCTCTCAGGTTATAGGCATGATAGCGTCCAGAAACCCAAAATCACTCTCACGAGCTTGCATGCCAACATCCAAAGAATAATTTAGTCATTGGTATGCCAACGTCCCTAGGATTTGAGCCACTTTTTCAAGCCCATAGCCCAGGCCATTGCCCAGAACTTCATGATACGTTCAAAATAGTAAAATAACATGGAAATGACAGTATTAAAGAAAATAATTGTTTAAGACATTGATTGGACCCCTACTAGCCATGAGATGCAATTCGTCAAACATATCACAAATATGTAAAGTACATGTGTAAATAGCATATATGAGCATATGGGTCTCATACTTATCTGAGATTCACCAAGAAGCATTGATGCCTCAACACATTAACTTCCATTCCATCCATTAGGTCATAGATACATTATTCATTCAAACACAAATAGCGACATGATGAGAGCCATACATAGTTTTTGTCATAAAATGTATACATAACCAGCATAATAGGGAAAAAAATTCCAATGAACTCATCTCCATATAAACCTCATATAATCCAGTATAATTCTCATAGAAATATAAGAAGAAATAACCTCTTATTGATGATGAAAAGTCCAACTAGGGATGGGACTTCCACATTCCACCTGAATGTAGAATGGCTTAGAAAAATATCTCTTCAGCCATTCACCCCTATGCCATATTCCAAGCACAAATGTAGGATTTCACAGAACACGTCAATAAAAAATCCTCCAAGGCGTCCAGAGTCCATCCACCTCAACCCACCAAATAGTGATTCCACCTCATGGATGTACATGACAAAGCCATCATCAGATTAGTCTCCATCCAAGCCTTCGAGGGCTTCTAAAGCATTTCTTCCAACCTGGATTCCTAGACTAATAAATCAACCCACGCCTATCCCTAGACTCCAGAGCATTTTTCCAACCAAGGCTCCAAGACTAGCAACTCAACCCACAACATTTTCCCCACTTCCAGAGTGTTTGTCCAACCAGGGCTTCCAGGACTAGTAACTCAACCAACCAAGAGCTTCCAGAGAATTTCTCCAACGAAGGCTTCCATGACTAGTAACTCAACCCAAGCTGTTACAGGACTTCCAAAGCATCTTTCCAACCAAGGCTACAAGACTAGTAACTCAACCTAAGTCATTACAAGGCTTCTAGAGCATTTTTGCAACCAAGGCTTGAGCAACTAATAACTCAACCCAATCTAAGGGAACCATAAGAACCAACCAAAACAAACAATGAAATAAACCCACAATCTCCATGGCTATCCATGAAATGGCAAGGCTAGGAAAATCCATTATCAATCCCAACCATCCTCCATGCCGATGACAAATCATAACCAAGAAACCACATGCATGTGCCATGCATGTCGAAACTAGTGAGGAAAACATACATGCAACTCTATACCTGCAAAAAAGTATCATGTAGCTTCTGATCCCGATGCCCTTTTGTGCTTTCCTGCTCTTCCTTTGCTTTCTTTCTCCAAGAATCTATGTATGCCACACCCTCCAAGAGTGCTCCAAGAAAACTCAAAGTCTTAAGGAATATGAGAGAGAGAGAATAGAAGAGAGCTCCACTAAAACCTATCAAAATCTTGATCCAAGAGCTTACACTGACTAAGAGCTTTCCAACTGATCCTCAAAAGTCTTTTTTATTTATAAGGCCTCTATTTTCTTCATTTTCCATTATTTTGCTTCATTTTTCTCCTCACATGCAACCTGTGATATTTCACCTTCCTTTTCTCCTAATGTCCATTATTTTAATAAATAAATGTGCCAAAATTCATTTTTTCGTTTCCAAAGCCTTAGTCATTTCCTTTGCCAATTTCCTTATCCATAATAAACTTAGTCAACACCCACACTAGGATGTTTTTCCCTTCAATCAGCTCAGAATATGTGTCCCATCATCCATGGTATTATACATTTTTACGTGTGTTTTTAACTAGGGTTGTTACAAAATGCTCTTCATTGGGGGAACAATGTCCTCGGTATTCAATGACACCTATAACCAACAAGACTAGTAAAAAAAAACATATTGCCCATGGAGCTTTATAACACAGCGCATTGTAGTATTTACAATGACCACTATTGAAACATGACAATAATACTTCATGTTGGAGCTTGATAACATAGATCATTACAATATTTACAATAACCACATATACACATACATATTTTCTTCAACTAGTAAATAACCATACTATTTATGGAGCTTTATAAATCCATCTTGATACAATATTTACAATAATACACACATATGCACATTTTATCAACCAACAAATAAAAGGATACAATGTGTGCACCTGCAACAAGGGAATCTAGAGGCTCACACTTCCACCCTCAAAAGTAGTACCATGATTCACCTCCTTCAGAAGAAGTCTATAATCCACTGTGAAAGTCAAATCTGGATCCAACATCCAACGCTATAATCCCGTGCCACTTTCGCTCTCAATGAATAGTTACTATCTCATTTTTTGAGGTCTCACCCCCAATGTGCATATGATTCCCTCTGGAAATGATAATGACCAAAACAAATCAATCCACTACCTGCCTTTCTTTGTTATACAATCCCTCGGTAAATCCTTTCATCCCCTTCCGTGCAGTCACTCACCTTCCAAGTTTTGTTGGCACCCCCATCTCAAGCAGTCCATCCCATGGCAAGGCTTCCTCGCATCGGAAGATACAAAAACCAAGGCATATCCCTACCTTAAAACCATCATACGGGTCATAGCATATTCATGGAAATCAATGGACACTATTAGGTACCAATGCCCCAAAATGGCCCTGCTCCTGAAGTTCTTGACTAGCATACTACTGCATTTTCCAATTCCTTTTGTTGACACTGCTACTTCTTGTAGTCAATTTCAACCACCGAACTAGGAATTTCATGCTTTCCTGTAACAATCACATAAATTCCATTAGATTTAAAATAAATTGAAATAAATTCACATCATACCTCATTGGTAGCTCATCAATAAGGTATGCTTGCAATCCTGATTACTTCCTCTCACAATAAGTCAAACTAGCATCTTTGACCAAATCATCATGTATAAAAATATCACATCAAGTTACCATAAAACACAACCATCATATATTAATATAAAAAATCACATGTAACCATCATAAGCTAGAGTCATAAATCACATGTAATCATCATATACTAGAATCATAAATCACATGCATAATAAAGTTGAAATAAAATATTGATACTTATTCTTTAATCAATTCCTAGCTTCTACCTTTGTCCTTATTCCATAGGCACTCCGGATCAACAACCAGTACCTTCTCTTCAACCAGGTGCAGACACACATAGTGTGCATCACACCCATACCACCACACACGACATACAACACCATACAATACATGCATCTACGCCTTGTGTACAACACAACACAACACAATACATACTGCTACGTTCGGTGTATGGCACAACACAACATGTATATGTACACAATGTACATTGCAAGAAATACATCCGCACAAAATATGTGACACCACCAAATGCATACACATACACCCAATATACAACACAACTCATACATTTATACTTGATGTACAATGCCACACAATACATGTACCTACACTTGGCATACAACACAAAAAATTACATGTATTGCGCAAGGTATAACACAAGGAATCCACATGTCACGATACCACGACTACACAATGAACATACATAGTACCACATGCCTACAACACATCATGTATGACATGCTCATAATACCACACGTACACTAGTAGCATATGTAAAAAATGTACACAATACCACCTGTACACTACACCACCTTCACAACGTGTTCATAACATCACATGTACATGACACCACCTACACAATGTGTATGCAATGCCACATGTACATTGCACCATATATACAACATGTACATAACATGACATGTACATAGTACCACCTACATGACATGCAAACGACACCACCTGTACACAACACCATATGCACAACATGTACACACAACCACATGCACACAACGCCATTTTTACAACATGTACACAACACCATATGTACATAACACTTCATATCCAACATACACATCACTGCATATCCAACATGCACAAAGCACCATATACACACAACGCTATATATAGATCATGTGCATATTTCAAAATGTACACATCATTGCATATACAACCTATACATAGCACCACCTATACCCAACACTGTATATGCAATATTCACACAACATTATATGTACCACCATGTACATAACATTGCATAAACGAAATGTACACACACCATATATACACATCACTGCATGTGCAGAACATCATAGATGAAACATGTATGACATATACAACATATGCACAACAATAGTACCACACATACAAACCACACTATCTTTACCAACTAACCTTGCTTCTAGTGTCCCTGCACCATCCTTGCTTATATTAGCATGCCACGGACCACACAACTTACATTCTAGAGATGCACCCCTTGGTATAACCTTCCCATAATATAATCACATAATATCAACTCATAACCACATGATACTGACCTCATATATTTGTCATGACTATTCTTCCCACTTGATTCCTCACAAACCAAGAACCGCATCATGTCGTTCACCCGCATAATCAATCATTCCTTTGCAAGAATGATCCGTGAAAACCCTGTCCAATAGTGACATAGATACATATATACATACATATATAATCATTAGCATAAGGTAATCATCATTCTGTCAGATAACAACATACATACTTATATAAACATCAACATAATCATGATCACAACATAATTTCTAGATATCATAGGGTCAAGGTTAAGATAAATTCCTTTATGCATGTAACGCATGCCCAACATCGAGAACAACAGTTCCCAACATATCCAAGGGATGTGACACCTCAAATCCATTTACTTTACCTATTCTAGTTACCTTTCTCATGTTTGTACTCTCACCGTCCATTTACCACAATGGACCACACCAGTCCAACTGATTGTCCTAGTCTTACCTTACACTATGCTTTCTCATGCTCTTATGGCACCATTTACCAGTCTTGGTAGATCTGATTCTTTGGTTATGGCCTAGGGTAACCCCTCCTTTCCAAACTTGGTCCAAAATCCAAAAAACAATTTTTTATTTCCTATATGCTACCTTTCCCTATGTTAAAAGTGTGTACACGTGGGTCAGCATCTACCCAACCCACATATATGTGTTAAAACATTTAAAAATAATAAATATTCTTAATTTTGGCTGGATTTTATGGGTTTTACCTATTACTCACCTACTATAGCTCGTGGCCCAATTTTTTCCCATCTAAAAAAACTAATTTGGAGAAGTATAAATAAACCTCCATGGGAAGGCCTAAGGGGAGAAGAGATGACATATTGATATTATAGTTGATTGATCCTTGATCGAGTATGAAATCCTTGTCCCTCCTGCACTCCCCAAGCTTTAGGAAACTCTTGTTTCCTCTTTTGAGATATCCTTCATCCCTCTTGTGATATCCTTGTGTATGTTGATGGAGGAAGATTGTTGAGGCCAGGACAAGACGGATCTGGAGGATGGTTTTGCTTGGAGCTGGAGGAAGACTCAGGTTGTAGTTTTCCACTTTTCTTGTAGTTTACATCAATAAAGAAATGTTATTATGTTCCTGATATTTATTGTGTTTATGCATTGGTCTATGTTGTGATTTGTTTATAAATCTTGTATTAATGTGTAATTGTTCAATTACTTATATGATCTAACGTATATATCATGAATATGAGTTATGTTACTGCTGTTGTATATGATTTTCTTGGATAATTTACATGTTTCAAAGCCATCGGAAGAAGCAGAGGGTTTGAACCTTGTGGGATCTACCTAAACGTAGGACCTCTGGGTAAGGTCACTTCTTCCCAGTTCAGTAGTATAAGCATTCAGATTGTTTTTCTTAGCATTTCTTTTCGTTATTTGCCCTCTGCTCTGTTGGGTTTTTCAACCCAAGACCCTAGGGTGTTCCCACCTGCAACAGAATTGGCAAATCCACTGGGGAAACATTCTTGCTTTTCTTAGTTTGGGTTGTTGGTTATCAATCAGGGTTTGTTTTCTTGATTGCTTGTGTTTACAGTGTTATTTGACTTGTTAGCTTCCCAGGCATCAAGTCTGATCTTCTAGATCAGGCCTTGATTTTTGTTTTTTCTTGATTGAGTCTTTTATTTGTATTTTTCTTAGAGTAGAGTAGCATATACATGCAAATTTCCTCAAGCAGACTCATGTATATACGAGTCTCCTATGTTTGAAATGCATGTGCATGCCTTTGTGTCTTTACACAGTCGAGTATACATAATGTTGGATTGTTTTTTCAAAATATTTTTTCTCAGTTAGGTCTATTGCCCGATGAATTCAACTATTTTTTGGTCATCCACTATCTATAGCACTCTATTCTCTTGCAAGCTTTCATTTTCAAATCTCCTTCTTAGTGAAAAGGTTAGTAGGCCTAGGATTGATTTTTGAGGAACTGTTTGGTTTGTGTCTTGGGTTCAAGGCTTATGTCTGAAGTTCTTGGATGTTCTCATTTTCTGGAACAATATATTTATTTTGATTTCATTTATAACTCGGATTTCAAATTGCGTTGCTTTTCTTTCCTTTTTGTGTGGCCTTGTTGCTTTTCGTGCTTTCTGAGTGTTTCTTTGGCAATCTTGACAGGTTTTTTTTCTTGACATTTTGTTGATTTGGTGAAGTCTTTTACTATTGTTGGGGTCATTTTGTGTGATTTTGTAGTCCTTCTTGTTTCATGTTTCATTTATTAACGATCTTTATAACTTTCAAGGTATAAGGAGTCCTTGTGCTTTTTTCTTGATCTTTGCAATTTAGTAGTTCTTTTTGTGATCACAAAAGTTTCATTTGTTTCCTTAAAAGAGAAAGACAAAAACATAACTTTTTCCTTTCTTTTTCTTTCCAAGCTTTTGGTTTTTTGGTTTCTTTTGGTTTTGTTTTTGAGCAATTGTGATCTTTTTATCAATTTGTTTTGCTTGGTTTGAGGGAAATTTGTTTTTTAATTCTTTTTCCCTCTTCATTGTCAAGTTGGCTTATTGACCTTATAAAGAAACACTTTCACTTATATTGTGAGTATTCATAGGATCTTGCATCGTCATTTAAATTTGCATTAGGTTAGTTTGCATCATAAGCATTCTTAGTCTTTTAGGTTTTGAGTGTGTGTGGAGTGTTTATGAAAAGAATTTAAGAAAAGTATTTTGCTTATATGAGTTTTTCATAGAACCAAGTAGAAATCCCTCTTCATCGAAAGAAAATAACTGCACACATATAGTTAAGTTTCTATTGGTTTATTTTGCGTCAAAAACATCATGAATTTCACTCTCGTTATACCCTTGACTTTAAAAAGAACCCTCTAAAATCAAGCGATCTAATAAAAAGAACTGGAACTTTTTTATTTTGTCATTAACAAACACCAACAAGTTTAAGTTCTTTAGGGCCTTGGAATAGGTGAGTGGAGAGTTAACTCTCCAAGGCCACTCAAATTATCAAACATAGAAGTTGAATAATGAGTGAAATCCATTATCGTTAGGAAGACCAAGAAAGCTCCATGATTGGGAGTTAAGGATGAGGGAGAGTGAAGACAAGGAAGAGAGATACCCCCTCTCCTACTTGGTGGATCCCACCTCACGATTGTTCCTCCTGGCTTTTGATATCAATTGGTGCCCATAGTTTTCTTTCCTAGGGATCTCATAAGTGGATGTAGAGGGGAATCCCATGGAACGTGAGGAAAACATTGCATCACATTCTTCCATACATCTGGAGGGTACCCTTGCAAAGCTTGGGTGTTTGCACCGGCAAAGGATGTTTTCTAGAGGTTAGTGTAACTACTTTTGATACCTTCGCTAGTAGGCCTGGGGCGTAATTACCCCAGACTATTTTTGGAAGGCCCTTGATTTTTGCTTTCTTGTATTTTGGTGTCTGGTCCTCATCACCCAAGGCATAAATACTTGGAAGTAGTTTGATTATCTATATGTTTAGGGATTTTTTAGAGAGCTCTCTTTGCTCCTAGTTGTCCTAGATTTTACAACTTTTTTTAGTCCTTAATTAGATTTCTTAAAAATATTTCAAAGTGGCGGATCGACCAGTTCGTCAGTCTAGGAGACTTTGTGGACTTTCACCTATGAGTCGTAATCCTTCTCCTCGAAGGCATAGGAGCGATTTCACCAGTTATTTTCAATTAGTAGCAGCAGATGCATTGGAGATTGATCCTCTGATTGGAGTTATTCATTTACAAGATAGACCTAGTACAAGTACAGAATTGGAGAGGAACACTCCAGTTATTTCTAGAGTCCTCTTTCAGTCGGAAGACATTATTGAGGTTGAAGAGCTTCAATAGTATCTTTTGACTCCTAATTCTTGTCTTGCTCCTAACAACTTGGACATTTTATTGTACGTCGAGACTCCGACCAGCAGGCCTTTGAGCCCAAGTTTATATCAATATTTTCCTTTGCTGACCACTACTAGAGGTATGGCGTCCACCATGGGTGCAACTAGTATGTAAACTCTTGTATCTATAAAAGGAGGAGGAATGATTTACATACCTTCCGTTACTCCTAGAATTTCTATATTTGTCTCTACTTTCATTCCCTCTTCGAGTGGGACACCGAAACTTTCACCTCTAGCACTGGTTTTTTCTCCTATGGAATGTCGAAAAGTGCAATTCCTTTAGTTCCATTAAGTATTCCATCAGCTACCTCCACATCCATGAATTCCATGGCAAGTGGGTCAGCTTCTTTTTAGGGTTTCCTGTTTGGGTTTGGTCATATACCACATTCCAACCCATCATTAGGATGAATACCTTTTTCCTCTATGGGTCAAAGATATAATCTTTTTCAAGGTTGGACTAAGCCTGCGGTTAGTGGACTTGGATCTGGAAATCAATCTTATTTCCGCCAACATGGGAATATGCCGTATTATTCTGTCAGTTCATTCCAAAAAAATTTCTCCCTATGCTCATGCATGGAACCCTTACCAAGGGCACTCTTCTCCTTTTAACACCTCTCTAAGGGGCAATTTTGCTGGCAATAGAAATTTTTCGGCAGGAGTTGGTAAAACTCCAGTTTTTCTTTACCACAAGGATCTCCTTATGGTTCAAGTGGATTTAAGAATTATTTTAGGCAACCTGATGCCTTCACAAATCTAGGGCATTATTTTCAGAACGTTGGGAATTCCACCCACACCGGATGGAATCCTCAACATCCTCCACGACTACCTTACTTGGCAACGTTAAACTTGCCAAATATTTATAAATTGACTAATGATCTGATTAGTTATAACCCGGTTTGGCCTCCTGTCCATACCAAACTTCCCTCAGATATACCTAAATTTGAAGGGAAGAATGGTGAAGATCCACGTTACCATTTAACCACTTTACACTTATGGTGTTCGTCAAACTCCCTGATAGACAATTCAATCAGGTTGAGATTATTTCAATGTACCCTAACTGTAAATATGGCTAACTGGTACATTGAACTTCCAGGGGGGCACTTTCGCTTCTCTCGTCGATTTGGATACAATATATTTGAACCATTTTCAGTTTTCTGTCCACTATGATGCTGGAACTAAGTTTTTGGCTAATTTTCATGAGGATCAGGCAACCCACATTTCGGATCACATCCAAGAATGGAGGAGAAGGAAGAGGCTCATTAAAAGTGATATTCCACAAGAATTCCTTCTTGAATGGTTTCTTAAATCCTTACAACCAAGATCTCTAATGATGTGTTGCTCTCCGGTGTGTTCACCAAAGAGCAGGCTAGTTTTAGAGCCCAACAGTTAGAACTTATATATTCTCAATCTGGGGTTCTTCAAAAAAAAAAAATTGATGCTCTTAGGTCCAAAGTTGATATAGCCAAGTCGAAGCCAGGTCCCCATGCCGACGGGCTAGTCATATCAATCGATGCTAACACGACTAACCTGCTAAATCAATTGTAGTAGTTGCCTTTACAAACTTCTTCTTCTATTCAGGCATCGCCTTCAATGCCTATGCCTCCTCAACTTATGTCTATAAATTTCATCCAAACTTCTAACCAAAAAGGAAACCAAGAATATGATGGGATGAAGAAAGGACAGGGTAAGAAAAAGAACCAGGATGGGAAGGGTAACACAAACAAACCCGACAATGATGCTGGAGGGGGTAGAAAAGAGTCTAAGAAAAAAGTAAAATTTCCATGCAAGTTGTGCAATGCAGATCATCTTGCTCATATTTTCCCTAAGATCCAAGATGCTCAACGCTTATTTGTTCAATAGGGGTCTTCTAGATCCCAGGTTGTCCCCACTTGTTTTCGAGAAAAGTGTCCATTCAGAACGAACCTATCCCACAGGGTTGTGACAGTGACCTTAGAAACAAACAAGGAAAACTACTCTTGTCTTCTTCTTTATGAACTATAAACGAAGATGATTAAGATGAACCGACCTGTGTCTTGCGCTAGTTGTTCGATCCAATCTATCCTCTCTTTGTCAGCTTCCACCGATCTGCTCCTTCACTTGCCCAGCGTCACCAAGTTCCTGCAAGTTCACAGAAGAGAGAAACTACACAAAGACATCGATTTATGTTCATAAAAAGCTTAGGATCAGATTTAAGCTAAACATACAAATATAACACACATCAGATATACAAGCATGTAGGAGAAACTCAAGTAGTTTTATTGATAAAACAAGAAGATCCAGGAGGAGTTACAACCGATGAGTCCTGATCTAGCATCAGCCTCCCAGCATAGAATCCCTTCTTCACCTCCAACAAAGCATAAATCACCCAATACTCTGATATCAATCACAATACCAACAGCAATTCTCTGTAATGTACAAAATTCCAGCCTCCGGATCTCTTGGTGAGGGATCCATATATAGATGTATGAAAAGAGGATGAGTCATCCCATGAGTTGATTAGTGGCTTCTCTTTGTCAGTTCTTGCTTCCACTTGGAGACTGAGATCCTCTTACTCATCACTGGTCGAATTCAGTGAGGCAAGTGTCATTGGAGAAGATTCTGGAAGCTTCCATTGTCTCTCCACCTCGTTGAATGACTCTGCCCCTTGTCATTTCCCGTTCAACGCACCCTGGTAGTGCATTCAAGTGAATTGCAATGCACCTAGCTAGTGTATTTGGGTGCTTTGCAACGCAGCTAGCTAGTGGAGCATCTGAATTGATCCTAATTTGACTAGTTTTGAGCAGTTTCTGGTGGAGAACTTCTGGGAGAAGCTGTAATTTGTTGACCTTGTTTCTTTAGGAGTTGGAACAACATCTTTAGGGACTTAGGATCCCTTGGTTTATGGACATTTCATGCTTATAGCTGTAAGGCACAAAAATGTCTATAACAGTTGCCCCCTAAAGTATGAGGTCGTTTATCGGGTGAAATGCTTTATTAGGAGGATCCGAAGTTCTTCTAATGCTAGAGAGGAGACCTGTAATGAGATACAATACAATACATTATTTTCATACTGTTTTCATGATCTAGCTGAGGCAGGCATTCCCATGCTCAGCTTTATAAATTCATTTTCATGTACATAGGACAGACAATTGTCTGATGGTAGACTGATGATTCTGGTGAAGTCATCATCCTTTTGGTAGGATGATTATCTGTGCTGCAATGCTGTACATGTCAATGTTTTTATTTTTCCTGAATATATATCACAGCCCGGATGGATGAAACTAGATCTGGGGTCTTCAATCTCGTCCGATCTTCACTCGAAGTACAAGTCGATCCATGTGAGAAATGTTTTGAAGTCGAACATGGAAAGACATCGCTTGATTACCAGTCGATGATGTAAACTATTAACAAGCGCGAGAGGAATCACTGATAATGATAATGACCCTCAAGGTACTGCAGTACAATTCACGTGGTGTGAATAAAGGACTTGGCATCGAACACCATGCAAAATCTTTCGGTCGAAGGTCATTGATGTATACCTGTCGCCGGAAATGAGAAACTTGCCATTGAGGCATGCAAGCTTCAAAGTACTGAAGGGGTGTTCCTAGATCAACTTCTTGGATAATGAGCTGATGTCGACAAGAATCGATCCGTCAAAGGAGGGCCTTAATGAATCCCACATCAATGACATGGAACGGAGCAAATTATTTTGATGGAGGTGAAAACGATCTGATGGTATATGGTTCAGGATGGCGGTCATGAAGGAATGAAGTATAATGTATGGTAGTGGATGGAACACGGGTGACTTCTCTAGATGACTTCTCTTGAACATGTCGGCGACACTTGTGTGATGGATTGGTAGCATTTACCCCAAATGTGGATGGTATGGTGTGACCATGGTGATGTGACCGGTGAATGAAACAACCTAACCCGACTCAAGCACGGAGTGGAAGTGTCATGTTCAAGAGCGACTTGCTACCAATAAAGTTTCTTTGAGTTTTCTTCCCAATTTTTCCCCAGTCATTTCTGACCAGTACCTCTTTTTTTTTGTCAAGCTTAAGGAGGATAACATATGCTTGTTCTATAATTTTCCCTTCGGGCAAGCCCGTCGCTATGTTTTAACGAGCCTAGCGATAGTGAAACTCGTTCTTGTCTAGAGACAAGTTTGTCGCTATTAATCTTTTTAACGAGTTTAACGACAAAGATAACTCGATCCTTTTCCTTTTTAGGGAGTCTGAAAATGTACGTAAAGATAACTCCGGAATTCCTTTTTCGTCATCTAATCCCTTAAGTCCGAAAAAATATAAAATGATACAGAAGGGATGAATTTTCAATAGTTTTAACGAGCCGAACAAAACAAGCGCTCGATCTTTTTGTGCAATAATCCCTTAGGTCCAAAAAGATTAAAATCTAGAGGAGGGATAGCACTTCCTGTCGCTTTAACGAGCTGGAAGGCCAAAACTCAACAATCTTTTCATATTTTACGAGTCAGATGAAAAGAGCTTAAAGAAGACTCGTCTTTTGAGGAACGAGTGATAAAAGGGTAGCAGCTGATTCCAGGTAAGGTTTGGAATTTTCCAATCACGGCAGTGTCACAAGGATGGCTAGTGAAATCACTCTTCGCAGCTGTTCCTCAAAATGGGTAAACAATCAAATGGAGGTGAATGATCAGCCAATGGAAAAGTGGAGGTGATGGTGCAAACACGACCAAGGCTTTAATGGCTGAAATCTTCATTCACGGTGGTTATTTACCGGAGGATAATTCATTTTTTAATGAGCTTAAACGCGAGTGGAAACACTTGCTCATGTCTTATGTTTATTTTTTAACGAGCTTGAACTATGTGCTAAAACTGCTCGATTGGATGGTCTTGTTTTGATTTTTTACCATAAACGGCTTCGTTTTTTCAAAGATAGTACTGTATTTTCAACTGCTTCATCAAACTAGTTAGAAATGAACAACATTTGCTTGAAAATGAGATTAAAACACTAATATTTTACTTTGAACTACGTAAAAAGCAATTAAAAAGTGTTTTTACCTCTCATTTTACCATTTCATTTGAACTTGGTTTGTTGGAGCTTTGGAGGTGCCTTTTCCCCCTTGATTTTCATCAACTGATTTCGAGAGATTCTGTGGACGATTCTCGGCGCCGTTTGGACCAGGTAGGAGCTAAACCTGAGCTCTTTCATTTCATGGTTTCCTCTTTGCATTTTGTGCTTCATTCTCTGCTTTTCTGGGCCCCTGGGGTTTGATGGGTTCGTTCTGCCATCAACGCACCCTGGGTACATCGAAACCTGCGCTGAATGTTGGCTAGCATGAAGGCAGTTTGACATTCAACGCAGGTGGAACACTTCTGCAGGTGCGTTGGGCACAGAAAAGGAATTTGTTGCACAGTTTTTTATGGAATTTTTACCTGTTTCTCATCAAAATCAGGATCTAATCTCCTCTCTTGTTTGTTCTTGCAGAGATATTGGAGCAAAATGACCCTTACATGGCGAGAACGAGAACATGAAGAAGAAGACATGATTGCCCTACATGATCCTGTTACAATGAACGCGCTGCGGAACTGTGGCTTGCTGAAGTTCTTCCACATCTCTAGCATGAGACAGCAGATCAACCTGCTGCAGTATTTGCTCGATGCTTGGGATCCTATCAACCAAGTTTTCCAGATTAAGGGCAAATCTACCCCTTGACTGCAGTAGACATTTACTTCTTGACTGGCCTATCGAGGCGAGGTGCCCCCATCTCTTTGTCAGGTTCGGCCCGAGGAAGTGACTCTGTGAGAGATTATGTCCGCCAGTATTGCAGGGAAGGATCTCAGCCGAGTAAAGACGGCAAGATCATCATCTGTGATGTTACTGACAGGTCCCTTAGGGCTATCCTGTTTACTTTTGGTAGGATGGCTAGAAGTGCGTCTCTTCACGTAGCGAATAGATATTATATGCAACATGCCTTGGAATGTCTCCAACCGAAAATATTCAACTGGTGCGATGTAGTACTTCTTGTGACGAAAAGTCAGTTGACCAAGATAAAGGATGGGAAGTTGAAGAACTTTGGGTTCGGTTACATTTTGACCACCTTTGCCTTGGAGAAGATACCACTGATGCAGCCGCAGTACATTGCGCTCGACTTACCTTCTCCTACTGAACCACGCATGAAGAGATGGGTTGACCATATGTCTAGGCATGCTGGTCAATCTCAGATTTTTTTTCTCTGATACCTTCTTCAGGTGGTTTGATCGTCAGGAGATGGTCTATTCTGAGTATCCATATGCCGGCATGGACTTCCGGGGTGATCCGGATTTGGTACTGCCAGATGGCGAGCAGTGGGGCGCTATTGGTAAAATCTCTGACCATATTGCTGTTTACTGTTTTTGTTTATAATGTCCTTGTGCTTTGTTCTATCAAGACTCTAATCAAACTCATGTGTACATGCAGATGTTGGTCCTGTTCGTCTAGTAGTTCGCCTGAGAGTGCCAGCCATTGCCCCAGCAAGAGAGGCTGCCGGGAGGGTTATTCTTCATGACCTTGATGTGGCCGAGACTCTTACAGTTGTGCAGGAGTAGGTGGAGAGCCTTACTCGCGGTATCCTGGATGTGAGGATTAACGAGCTACCTTTGCAGTTACAGCAGGATACTACTGGTGTGCCTCAACGATGGACTCGTCTCTTACGCATGATCGCACAGGCTGTGACTTGCTATCACGAGCATCATTAGACTAGGGTGCCCCCTAGCATTTTTGAGTTTTGGGTCGTGTGACCGATTTTTTGTCTTGGTTACAGAACATTATGTGTAAACCATAAACAGCTATATATGTATTTTTGATTTTCGGAGTTTTATTCTGATTGAGTTATGTGATCCACATGCAGAACATTGATGATGTGTTTCTTTTTATAAATGTTGCAAATGTCTATCTAACACATAATTTGCTAATGAGTCGGTTAATGTGTTTAAGTTTCTGGAAATATGTTGGTATTGAATAACATCAAATTGTCTTTCCAAAATCTTAACCCTTAGGAACATGCGATAAATAGCTGGGTTTCGGACGGAATATATACCATTGAGTTGTAGTATTACGAGCTGTGAGTCTAGCCTGACGATTAGCCGGCGTATACCATGAGAGATGGCATCAGAGAGAAGTTCTATCAACGCACTATATTCAGAAATATTGTTTGTTGATTGACCAATACATACACCTCTGAAACTTACTAACTCATCGCTTGGATCAAAAATGGCCCAGGCTGCGGAGGACAGGTTTCGCGAACTACGACTCGCTCCGTCGGCATATCCAACACATGGTTCCAATGGGTTTGACATCTGCAATAAATGTAAAAAGGTGGATTACTCGACCAAAACAAACACTCTTAGCGAAAACAAAAATATAACAAAAGCATATTGGTCACTACTAGGCATAGTAACGCTTGAGGTACAACCCATTACGAGGTTGCGCCAGTGGAATCCCGTCGTAATCCATCAACTCGTAGGCTCCTTTTGCTAACACCCGCTTAACAATGTAGGGGCCCATCCATAAAGAGTTAAATTTACCTGCTCCCAGTTTATCGGATTCTTGGTCGTAAAGCAGGACCAAGTCACCTTCCGAGAAGACACGTGGTTTGACATTTTTGTCGAACTGTGCCTTGACTCGTTTCTTATGGGCTTCATTAGCCAACGCGGCGTCACGACAGGTTTCATCCAATTGGATTAATTCCAAGAAACGAGCTTCTTCTTCTGAAGTTCCAGGGAGGAGATCGATTGCGAATTTGAGAGACGAGATTTCACACTGGACTGGTAAGACTGCTTCCAGGCCATATACCAGTTGGAAGGGTGTGAACCCGGTTGCATTCCTTACCGATGTTAGGTAAGCCCACAAAGCTGAGTACAGGATTAGGTGCCATCTTCTTTTGTGAACTCTGATCATCCTTTGCCGCATGCGCTTCAGGACCTTGTTGATTGCTTCAACTTGTCCGTTGGCCTGCGGATAATATGGAGTAGAGATGTCATGAGATAGCCCTAGCTTGGCAGATAATTCAACCATCATGTGATTGCGAAAATGCGATCCATGATCTGTGACTATAGCCTGTGGTACGCCGAATCTGGCGACTACATGATTGAAAAAGAAAAGGGCAGCTGTTTCACCAGTATTATCTAATGTAGGCATCGCCTCGGCCCATTTGGTAAAATAGTCAACTGCGACTATAATATACCCATGCCACCCGGTCGAGGTGGGGTTACATGTCATGAAATCGATGCCCCATTTGGCGAATGGCCCAACAACAACTATTGGCTGTAAGGGTGCAGGTGGTCTTCTGGTTTTGCTATCAAAAACTTGACAGGCATGGCAACTTGTGACTGCGGTTATGCAATCCTTGAACATGGTTGGCCAGAAGTATCCTGCTCGTAAGATTTTTTGTGCTGTAGCATATCCAAATTGATGCCCCCCACACGTGCCTGAATGACACTCATTCAGGGCTTTTTCGGCTTCCTCATGGGTGAGGCACCTCCTCAGAACTGTATCAATACCATGATTGTAAAGTGTATCACCGACGATCATGTAGTCTTTTGCTTGGTATCGAATACGTTTTTGTTCAGAGTGAGAGGTATTTGGCCTGAATTTTTGGGTTTGGAGATAAATGATTATGTCTCCATACCACTCATTGCTTGCGGATATCAGAAACAAACTTTCGTCCACGATTGATTCTTCGGATGTTTCATCGTTGGACGACGATGGGAGATCGCATAATAATTCTGCGAAAACTAGAGCTTTCTTTGATTTGGATTTTACAAATTCCAGATCAAACTCTTTAAGGATTGCTATCCATTTTGAATATTTGCCCCCCAGCAACTGTCGCGACAATATATAAGTCATGGGGTTGCAATCTGACAGAATGGTAGTTTTCCGAAAGAGGACATAGTGTCGAAATCTTTGCATCGCTTGAACCGCTACAAGCGCTAGTTTTTCAACATAAGAATATTTTCTTTCTGTATCATTTAAGTTCTTACTTAAATAATAAATAGGATGTTCTATTCCATCAACTTCCTGAACTAAAACCATTGCAATGGTCGTATCTGCTGTAGCCAGATACAGGTTAAAGTCTCTTTGATAATCAGGGGCATACATTAATGATGCTTTCATTAGGGAATCTTTTAAAGCATCAAAGGAAGCTTGCGCGACCTGATCCCAATTAAAGGGTACCTCCTTTTTCAAAAGACGTGTATAACCTTTAGCAAGTTCGGCGTAATTTGGAATGAACCTCCTCAGAAAGTTTGCTTTCCCTTGGAGTTTCTGAATCTGAAGCAAATTCGAAGGTGGAGGCAAATTTATGATTGCCTGGACCTTACAAGGGTCGAGACGAATCCCATCCTTGGAGACTACAAAGCCAAGTAAGCGACCAGAACTGACGCAAAATACATATTTGTGCAGATTGAGTCGTGTCTTATAGTGTCGGCAACGTAGAAATATCGCTCTTAAATGCTGCGGATGATCAGTCCGCTTTCGCGAATGAGCCGGAAGGTCATCAAGATAAGGTTGAACGATGTTTTTGATGTCATGGAAGGCATAGTTCATTGCCCTCTGAAACGTCGCCCCTGCGTTCTTTAAACCAAAGGGTAATTTTCGATATGCGAATGTGCCCCACGGACAAATGAATGCAGTCTTCGACTGGTCTTGTGGGCGGATATTTATCTGATTATACCCGGAGAATCCATCCATGAATGAAAAGATTTCGCATCTAGCGCATTCATCAATTATCTGGTCGATAAAGGGTGTAGGGTAGTTGTCTTTTGGACAAGCTTGATTTACATCCCTATAATCGACGCACACTCTAATTGTCCCCTGTTTTTTCATAACCGGGACAATGTTCGATACCCAATCGGTTAGCGGAACCAGGTAGATGAAACCAGCATGCAAGAGTTTTTCAACTTCTGCCATAATGGCAGTGGCTTTCTTGGGGTGCACCTGCCTCAGTCGTTGCCGTACCGGTTTAACATCTGGATACATCTTGATTTCGTGTTCAACGATAGTCGAGTCGATGCCTGGCATTTCACTGTATGACCAGGCAAAGACATCTCTGAATTCACGAAAAAGAGCATTATATATTTCCAGTTCTGAAGGAGAACAACATTTGCCGACATAAATATTCTCTACAACATTTGTTTTGGTCGAGATATTTATGGCTATAGTTTCTTCAATATTGGATAAGTTTCGCTCGGAATCCACCGTATTTACAGTATTTGATAGGAATTCAAAAACTGATGGATGATAGAGGTCATCTTGAGTATCTTCTCCACAATCCGGAAGAAGGGAACGATGGTGGCAATCATTCCATGGTGCCCCTTCAATTAACATTGATTGGACAATTCCTTCGTCGGTTCCATGCACTCGCGACCAAGGATCTGAAGGGGTACCATATTCTCTAGACCTATCTATCCAAACGCTTGATGAGCGTTGATTTGGGTTTGCCTCCCATGCTAGAAACATTGATTGCTATAATATTTCTATTGGACTTGGGGGCAAAACCAATGCATGATCCATGTTGATATCGTTTTCTGAGATCTTTATAGAAGATATCATATTGCAGGCTCCTATCGATGCTACTTCCGCCAGATTGATTGGAGGTGGAAGAGCGAAAGTTCCCATTAGTATAGGATCTTTTAGTAGGCCTACTCCGATATTCTGAAGCGAATGGGTGCTCTCATGGATCATTGGAACGCTTCCCATAACTTGAGAACCATTGGGGAGGAAGTTCTGCTGATCGACGATTGTAATCCTTCCTTGAAAGGGAAACACAATCTTTCTGAAATAGTTCGACACAACAGCTGCCATGGCGTAAATCCATGGTCTTCCTAGTAGGATGTTGTAACCAAGATTCCCATCGATGACTTCAACATCTATTTCTACCGTTTTCCCTCCTAGTTCAACTTTCAAGTTATTTAGGATACCATATGGGGTATACATCCGTCCATCAAATGCTTTTAATGTCGTCGATGATCATGACAAGGTTGGAGATCCTAAAGTTTTCCAGCAACTCATTGACATAATGCATGTGGATGCCCCCTCATCAATAATTGTTCGATGAACAGTTTTGTTGAGGGCTTTCACTTGAATAAGGAAAGCTAATTGAGCTGGTAACTAAGGATCGTATCCTTTATGATCGAAGGATACAAGATTGGAATCCTTTGGGTCAACCCCTCCAATGGCTGATAATAACGCCTACCTTTGGGATGGGCAATTTTGTAGTACTTCAAGAGTCGACATAGCGGATGGCGATTGGGCCAAATCTTCCACTATATTATAATGCTGCGCCGCTCTGGCGCGAGGATTAAATGTCGATTTGTGTACTACTCCCTTTGGCGGTTTAATCGTTAATTCAGGAATGGTGGGTGTTACAACTTCTGTCGAAGTTGTTGTCGAACTACTTGGTTGATCTTTATCCTTGTTGTTCAACAGCTGAGGATTCCCGTAATCTTTGTTCCTTGTCGAAATCAAAGCATCATTTTGCTGTTTCGAAATCGACAACATTAGCACTTGAGACGAGGAAGCATTTCCACTTTCAACCAGATTTGTTCCTGGATTCGGAAACAGATCGGTTAACATTGCTGAGGTTTTCAAACTTTTAAAGAATTTCTTAATCTCAGCTTTGTATGGACATTCTTTCGTCCAATGATCCTCATCACATATCTGACACCCTGAAGGGGGTTTCCTATTTCCAGGAGGGTTTGAAGAAGATTTTTCGGGAGATGACTCATCCTGTTTCTTCTTCTTCCCTTTACCTTGTTTCTTGCTTCCTGGTTGTTTGGTTTCTTTGCCCTTACGTGTCGATACGGCATTTACTTCCGAAGCAAGAATTTCGTCTTTTGCATTTTGATCTGAAATCTTACGGGCTTTCTTGGATGTAGCCTTTGTCGATTTCGTGTTTGTCGTTCCAATCACGCCATCGCTGGCGTGAGAGTCATTGTTTGATTTAGGAGGAGGAGGAATTGAGAATTCCGGTCTAGGGGCGTCAGGTATTTTGTCATAGAGCGTGCCAGACTGGGTATAGGCCAAGTCCAGATATTGCGCACGAGCGATAACGTGCTCTTCCGTTACAACTCCCCCCTTTGCCACATCTTCCGTGATGGCAGGAAGTAATGACTTGATAAACCATTCAACTAATAGCTGATCGGGGACGTACATTTTTACCATCCTACGACGACGCCGCCACTCATGTATATGATCAAATATGTGAGTGGCTGTTGTCTGTTTAAAGTTGGTAAGCAGTTTTGTTCCCGTTTCATACCTTATCGGTAATTGAAAATGGGTTAAAAAGGTTGTGGCTAAGGTGCTGAAGTTGTCGAACGAAGCCCTAGGCAATTCAATGTACCATTTTGCCGCCAGACCTGTTAATGTCCTCTGAAAAAGGCGAAGCCTTATCGAATCATCATTTAAAGTGTTTGATGAACACCATAGATGAAATGTCATCATGTGATTCGATGGATCTTCACCCGAATTTCCATTAAATTTAGGAATATCTGATGGAAGTTTGTGTGGAATCACTGGCCACCAAGGGGCGTAAGAAATTGGATCGTTTGTTAGCCGGTTTAAGTCAGGTAACTCTAAAGTCGCCACGAATGGTAACTGTTGATTCAGGTTAGGTGAAGCATACCCAGGATACGATGGAATTGCCTGAGCAATTGGTCTTTGCATACCAGCATAATGCATTTGATGCTGGTATGTTTGGTAAGGTTGGTGGACTTGACCATTATAAAATGGTTGATTTTGACCGTTTTGAATGTACGATTGTCCACTGTTTGCAAAGATCTGTTGCTCAACACCTTGGTATACTTGTTGGAATTTTGGTTGTTGGTATTGCACCAGCCATGGTTGTGAAGCCATGTGCTGTTGCCCGATACTAACCGTTTGACCAAAGTAAGGGGTAATTATACCCGTCTGTGCCTGTGTCGTCCCACCAGTTGGTGATTGTGGTTGAGTCGTAGGGTCAATTGGCTATTGCATTACAACTTGAGAAACTTGAGGTTGACACACAACAGGCAGTGCTTGAACTTGCGACACAGTCACAATAGCTGGCGTAGTGGGTATGTTCGACACAGGTACGCATTGTTGCATCGAATATACAACCCTTGGTTGTTGGGGTAGTATAGGTACCCAACCACTTGATGTAATTCCAGTATAACCTGAATGCTGTTGTGAACTCCCGTATGGATATCCTCCCAGAGGTGGTAACGAAAGGGCGTATTGCCCCCCATATGGTGGTAATCCAGAACTCAAGGGAATTGTTTGCCCTTGGGGACCGGACTGCCCAAATTGACCTCCAAATGGATCAATTTGTTGAGACTCAACATAAGAGTTTCCGGGTATAATTCCGGATGAACAAACAGGAATGGACCAGATTGTCGAAATAACCCCTGGATGGGCTCCTTCTAGCGGTTGTGAGCTAGTCGGGACAGATGGTACGCCGACAAACATTGTCGGAGTGACAGCAGGGAGCTCTGTCGTCGCTGTGTCAGAAGACACAGTCCTAGATGTTGACGGTTGTTCAGACATTTGTAGTCTATCCAAAAGATTACCTAGCGATTCTACAGGAACTTCCGCTTGTGGTAGACTAACTTCTGATGTCGAAGGAAATAGAGTGACCCCGACTCCAAAATGTGTTGGAGTACTTGCTTGCGGATCTTCTACAATTTCCTCTATCGCAATCAAACCAGGTGGAAGGGGAAGACCGTCAGGTCCGTAAAATATTTCTGGTGCTGAAGAGACAGCGACAGATGTTTGAAAAGTAAGACTCTCTGAACCGGTTATGGATGGAACTGGTTCAGTAACACAAGTGCTTGTTCTCAAACTAGGATCAGTATCACTGTCCTTCTGTGGCTGTCGAACTTCTTCTGTTGAGGCAGGGATTCCAGAAATGCTTGGAGTAACCAGAGTCTCTAATGTCGTTGGAACACTTGTTCTAACTTTGATTGGAGACTTGGATCTGGTTAAACGAGTCCGCTTTGTCCGTACTGGTTTCGTTTCTGGAGACAAAGATGGTTGACTCGTAAGCCTCTGCGAACGACGGGGTTTCAATTGACTTTCTTCCACGATTGCGGATTACTCGATCAACTAAAATAAAAGGGAAAATATGTTTCCGTGTTAAATGAATTTTAGACGCTTTTGACACAACTTTTCTTTTTCAGTTTTAAAGAGTTGAGAAGAAACAAAAGATGACTCTAGTCTCCTTCGATTTTTAATGAGCCTGAAGTGACAAGTGCTCAGATGGACCTTTTCCGTTAAGGAGTCTGAAAAGGAACGAAAGGGACTGCTCTAGAGGTCTAGGTAGAGGGAGTGCCAAACCAATCGCAAAACCGCAGAATACTTTTTAGGGTACGGGCGGTCAATCTTCCCGAATGCTGTGTTCAGTGCATTGCGATCAGTAGGGCAGCCGACACGGCTTCCTATGGATAAAGGTTTTATGCCTATAGGTGTCTCCCAATATATACTCGACGGTACGTGGGAGCACAAGTCCGTACTAGCACTTATCGTCTCAAAGTGGAGGAATCACCCAACCAACAGTGAGGACAATAGTTACCAGGCTTTACGACGCCGGAATACGTCTCTAGCCTAGACCTCTAGATGTTGTGCGTTAAGTTACAAAGCGTTGTTAAGTTCATTGAATTTATTTTAGGTTGATCTTTCTTATGAAGTTTTCCTTTTGGGTTCACCACGAGATGTAGATATAATTCCTAAAATGCAGTCTAAAGATGATAAGCAAGCTTTTATCTCTTTTCAGCAATGAAAATCCTAGCTACAAAGGGGAAAAGAAAGACACAATCTTTTCTCAAAGAGCATAGAGCACACTGTAAATGCACTTTTCCTAAATCAAGCCATACAAACTGTCAATATGCAAATGCACTTGTGCATGTATTTTTTTTTCACTTTCTTAATATTGATGCCTAAAAAGAAAGTTATTGTACAATTTTGAATTCGATTTCAAGTGAAAAACACAAACAAGCTTCTTTTTGAAATCAAAAGGTAGAGACGATTACGACACTTTATGATTTTGAAGTAAACACTTGTTTCGACACTAGAAATTCACAAATTCAAACCAAAGGCAAAAGTAAAAGTGTAATTGACTGTCAACAGAAAATAAACTTTCTCCTAAGATCAAAACAACACTTACGACAGATCTAGATCTAAGGGCGACAATATGATCAGTTTACTTTTGCAATGGGAAACTGTAAATGACGTAACAAATACACAAAAACAAATACAGTTTCTTTTATACAACTGAGGCGGAATTAAGGCAAAGAAAAGGGGCTTTCAGACAGACAAACACACTGATCACAGGCTGCAAAAATCAGAGGCAAAACTGGAAAAAGTGAGCAAAGAACCTCAGCTAGGCAGGGCTAGGCTGATCAACGCACCTGCTACACAGAGAAACTGAATTGAAACGCAGGTAGCCCTCTCGGGAACTGCGCTGAAATGCAGAGTCTCTTCACAGAGCCTGCGCTGAAGCAGAAACGAGAATTTTCTCTGGGTTCTGGGTCACGGTTTGCAGTTTAATCTATGGTTTTTGGCCGGATAAAAAGCAATCAAATGTGCACAATCAGAGGGTTGATTTACAAGAGGTTTGAGAGCTATCACAAAGGGTAATCAGATCATTTGTGAGTCAAGTGTTCAGATCATAAACAGGCCCAGTGAATGGACTTGAGTAGCAGATGTCTACTTTGCATTTGTAAATGGCAAATGCAGTTCGATTCGCCACTCCTAAGTTTATGAGATGAACAACAATAGAAACACAAATAAACTAACTAGACACAATCCCCAACGGAGTCGCCATTTTGTTTTCGGGAAAAGTGTCCATTCAGAACGACCCTATCCCACAGGGTTGTGACAGTGACCTCAGAAACAAACAAGGAAAACTACTCTTGTATTCTTCTTTATGAACTATAAACGAAGATGATTAAGATGAACCGACCTGTGTCTTGCACTAGTTGTTCGATCCAATCTATCCTCTCTTTGTCAGCTTCCACCGATTTGCTCCCTCACTTGCCCAACGTCACCAAGTTCCTGCAAGTTCACAGAAGAGAGAAACTACACAAAGACATAGATTTATGTTCATAAAAAGCTTAGGATCAGATTTAAGCTAAACATACAAATATAACACACATCAGATATACAAGCATGTAGGAGAAACTCAAGTAGTTTTATTTATAAAACAAGAAGATCCAGGAGGAGTTACAACCGATGAGTCCTGATCTAGCATCAGCCTCCCAGCATAGAATCCCTT
This sequence comes from Pinus tabuliformis, assembly GCA_031772625.1. Lineage (NCBI taxonomy): Eukaryota > Viridiplantae > Streptophyta > Pinopsida > Pinales > Pinaceae > Pinus > Pinus tabuliformis. The sequence goes on along the minus strand of CM062815.1, from coordinate 260,106,272 downwards.
CTTCACCTCCAACAAAGCATAAATCACCCAATACTCTGATATCAATCACAAAACCAACAACAATTCTCTGCAATGTACAAAATTCCAGCCTCCGGATCTCTTGGTGAGGGATCCATATATAGATGTATGCAAAGAGGATGAGTCATCCCATGAGTTGATTAGTGGCTTCTCTCTATCAGTTCTTGCTTCCACTTGGAGATTGAGAGCCTCTTACTCATCACTGGTCGAATTCAGTGAGGCAAGTGTCATTGGAGAAGATTATGGAAGCTTCCATTGTCTCTCCACCTCGTTGAATGACTCTGCCACTTGTCATTTCCCACTCAACGCACCCTGGTAGTGCATTCAAGTGCATTGCAACGCACCTAGCCAGTGTATTTGGGTGCTTTGCAACGCAGCCAGCTAGTGGAGCATCTGAATTGATCCTGATTTGACTAGTTTTGAGCAGTTTCTGGTGGAGAACTTCTGGGAGAAGCTGTAATTTGTTGACCTTGTTTCTTTAGGAGCTGGAACAACATCTTTAGGGACTTAGGATCCCTTGGTTTATGGACATTTCATGCTTATAGCTGTAAGGCACAAAAATGTCTATAACACCACTAACCCTTTTTCCCAAGGGCAACAGTTACTTGATGGCACGAACTCTAGTACGGGTACTCCCGCAAGGGGAAACCTGGAAGGGGATAATACATCAAATGTCTACATGATGAGTTCACATATCGATGTCACTACACTCTCATGCAATTATGGTGAATCAGAATCATCTAAGGCTAAATCTGTTCTCGATACTTCAGAGCCATTCCATATTGAGAGGCTCGTAGTAGAGTCTATACCTATGATGCCGAAACGCTCCACAAAATGATTGATAATTAACCCTAATGCTATGACAGCCTAGAACTACTCGATCTTAGAAGATATGGCTCAGAGCCCTTGTGTTATGTTAGCGTTAGAGGTGCTCCAGTTGTGCCCTACATAAAGGTGTGTATTACATTCGATATGTCAAACACCAAGAAAAGACTCTCACATCATATGTATTTCTAGATAAAGTCTACATATTGAAAGACCAATAGCTTTTGAACTATTATCGATGAGGGAGCTTCCACATGTGTAATGTCCATGTCATGTTGGAAGGCTAGATCGCCTCAATATGTTTCTTCACCAACTTTGTTGACAACATTTGAAGGTCATTCCCATAGGCTGCACAAGATTATTCTAGCCTCCCCATCTATGTTGGGGAAAGGTGGTAAATATTGAAGTATAAATAGTCGATGCAAATCTAGATTACAACCTCCTTTTAGGCCAAAATTGGATTTACGAGAAGGGTGCCATTATATCATCATTATTTCACATCCTTTCTTTTCCTCATGAAGGGAGATTTGTAAAGGTTGATGAGATGGATTATTCTCCGGGTGACTCCCACGGATCTTCTAAGTCCACTGTTCCATTATTGGACAATCCCAAACAACCTATAGAGAATTTAGGAGTTGGAATGTACTCTTCCTTAATGGGTACTTTTGATCTTCTTGCTTCTATAGCTAGAGTTAATGCTATTTCATCCTCCAAGGGACCTTCTCGAAGAGAGTTCTTCAGAACTCATTATTTTCAGACCCTTGGCCCTTACCCTCATCTTCCATGACATTAGAAGAAGGGTAGGTAGGTGGAATGGCATGGCCTATGTCTGTAGCAGAAATTGCTTATAAGTCTATTGTTAACTCTGCAGACTCCAATCCTACTCCTTTTTCACCGGAGGAGCTAGATGGAGATGTGGCTCCGACTTGGGCTCTCGATTCAACTTCTTCTTAGGATTTATTAGATATTGTGTTACCATCTAAAGAAGTAATTCTAGAAGCAACGATGGGTGTTGAAAGGCCATGGAATGATTTGCATCATCGTTCGTATTTCCTCCCTCATTTGCGGGAAGTAGAGTCAAGTTGGTCCAGTCCTTCTACTAGTGATGTTCATGCAGTTTTAAACCCTTTGGATCCAACATGGTTTTCTACTGAAGGTAACATGTCTGTTATCTCATGAGATGTACCAGTGAACATCTCTAGGAATCCCAACATTATTGAAAATGTCTTAATTGGAGCTTAATATTCCCCTGAAGATGTTCGAACTTATACTAGTCTCTTTAAAGAATTTTGTGATGTATTCACTTCGTCTTATGAGGAAATGCCTGGAACAAATCTATCTATAGTCCAGCATGAGATCAAGACATACAAAAATTCCAAACCTATTCATCAAAAACTTCAACCAGTCAATCCTAGAAAAGCAACAACTATCAAATATGAAGTCAAGAAGCTGCTTAAGGCGGGTTTCATATACCCCATTCCTTTAGCTAAGTGGGTCTCAAATCCAGTCCCTATAGACAAAAAGAAAGGAATGATTCATGTATGCATTGAATTTAGGGACCTAAATAGGGATTTTCCTAAGGACAGTTACCCCACACCCTTTATTGATCAAGTTATTGATGAATGTGCAGTTAATGAGATTTTTTCATTTAAGGATGGATTCCCTGGTTATAATCAAGTTACTATATGTCTAGAAGACCAGCACAATATAACTTTTATTTTCCTCTGGGGAACATTTGCATACAAAAGGCGCCTTTTGGACTCAAAAATTCTGGAGCTACTTTTTAGCGGGCCATGTCATATGCTTTTCACGACATCAAGCACATTATCAAAGCATATTTGGATGATTTAGTTGCTTTTTCTTGAGAGAGAATTGATCATCCTAAACATATTTGGTTGATTTTTGAGCGAAGTTGTTTTTATAAAATCCAATTGAATCCGAATAACCATGTTTTCACAGTCGCATCTGGTCGATTGTTGGGATTCATCTTGTTAACAAAGGGGATTCATGTAGATCCCTTCAAGCTTGAGGAAATACTTCAGTTTCCTCCCCCGTCTTCTCTACGTCAAGTTCAAAGTCTCCAAGGAAAAGAAAAATTCTTGAGGAGATTTATAGCCAATTATGTTGAGATCACAAAAGGATTTATGCGATTTCTTAAGAAAGGGGTCCCATTTTTATGGGATGATTTTATGCAACGATATTTTGATTCTTTGAAAATACATTAACCTATGCTCCTTTGTTCATTCCACCTGATTATAGTAGAGATTTACTCTTGTATCTCACTGCAGCAGAATCAACTATTGGTATGGTTCTGGTTTAGGAATATGATTCCTTGTGTGAGCATGTAATTTACTATTTGAGTGAAGGCTTCATTGGTCCTGAAACGAACTATTCTCCCATCGAGAAATTGGCTTTGGAAGTTGTTCGTGTTGTCCAGTGGCTTTGACATTATATTCTTCTTCGAAATTTTTTTATCTTAGTAGCCATCAATCCATTTCAGTTTGTTCTAAGTAGGCGAGTGATCGGGGGAAAATATAATAGATGGATTGTCATTTTGCAAGAATTCAACCTCAAATTCATGTCAAATAAATCTATGAAATCTTTAGTATTTGCAAAGTTGATCTCAGAGTTGCCTTGTGAGGAATAAATTGTTCATGAAGAAAATTTTCTTGATGAACATCTATTTCTTATTTCCTTGCAAGATCCTTGGTATGGAGATAGAATTATATATCTCCAGACTTTGAAGCTTTCACCCTCTTTATCCAAGGACGAGCGTAGAAAATTGTGTCACCTCGCTAAAAATTATATTATTAGAGGTGACACTTTATATTGTTTTGGTATTGATTCAATATCTAGATGTTTGTTTAACCTTGGAAGAAGCCGAGTCAGTACTCAATTATTTCCATAGTGGAGCTTGTGGTGGTCATCTATCTGGGCTTGCTACAGCCGAATGTTTTTGCGAGCAGGCTACTTTTGGCCTTCAATCTTCAAAGATTGTATTGAAGTGGTCAAGAGATGCCATCATTGTCAGGTCTATACTCGGAAAATATGCGCACATCTAGCTCCGCTTTTCCCTGTGATCACCATCGGTCCTTTCACAAAGTGGGGCATTCATTTTACTACTTGTAATCCACCTTCGGTAGGAAATAACAAGTATATCATCATGGTCATAGAATACTTTACTAAGTGGGCTGATGCTATGCCTACTTTCAACAATGATAGTGAAACATCGGCCCTGTTCCTCTTCAATAAATTTATTTCTCGGTTCGATATTCCTAAAGATATTTTCACTAACCATGGCAATCATTTCCAAAATCAACTGATGTTTGAATTGGATCTCAAGTTTGGTTTCTAGCAGGAGCATTCATCTCTGTATTATCCTCAGGCCAATGGGCAGGTTGAAGCCATGAACAAATCCATTAAAATCATCCTTCAAAGGACGATTAAAAAAGCTAGATCTAATTAGCACATCATGTTATATCCGGTTCTTTGGGCATACATAATGTTAGTTAATACTGCGACTATTTTTACTCCCTTTCAACTAGTTAATGGGTTGGAATCTATTTTTCCTGTCAAATGTGAAATTCCTTCCCTTAAACTGGTTGTTGAACTTCTTCCTAAGACTTCTAGTCTCGAAGAATGTATTGTTCATTTGGAACATCTTCATGAGCAGTGTCGAGATGTTGCCACAATAAACAGAGATCATAAAAAGAGGGTAAAAACTCAATACGATAAAGTTGTTTGTACTAGAAATTTTTCCAGAAGGTGACCTTGTCTTGGTCTATGATCAAGACAAAGATGCCTTGGGGGTAGACAAGTTTAAGTTTATGTGGTACAGTCCCTTCATTTTCAAGCGAGTTTTGAAAAAGGGAACTTATGAATTGATTGATTTTCAAGGAAATAAGTTGTCGGAGCCCATAAATGGGCTCTACCTTAAGAAGTACTTTTCTTAGGCTTCATCCGAGCATTTACTTGTTTGTATATATTGTATGATTGTACATATCTATCTATCAGTTTTAGTGATGGCGATATTTTTTATTTGATTTGGTATTGATGGATGATCTGATATATTTAGGGTTCGTCGATGGTGCCAGTAGACACAACTAGAACCTTGCTTCTGCGGCTTGGGTGATTTATCATCCATCTAGCTAGCTGATGGTTTTAGGAGGTGTATGTATCAATCTCACTTCAAATAAAATTTCTGAATATACTGATGTTATTAATTTACTATCTGAAGCGATATCTCTTGATATTGATTCATTAGTAGTTTATTTAGATTCAAAACCTATGGTATCTCAAATAAATAACATATATCGAGTATGAGATCCTTATTTGTATCACCAATTTCTGAGAGTGCTCTTATTGCAAAGATCATTTGTTTACATTACATTTGTTCACATTCCACGATCACAAAATTCCTTAGCAGATTCTATTGCTAATAAATCATTGGATTGGCATATAAATCATTCATCACATTAAAACATAAAAAATAATTGAAGTATCATCTGTATATATGATCATCGTAAGATTGTCTATATATATAAAGTTTTTCTGTCAAAAATAATATACAAAAATTGGGACAAAATTCCGTAAAAAATTTGGGCTTATTCTCACCATCATTTCTAATCATAGAAAGATTTGATCATCTATCTAACTATCCTGCTCAGGATGAGTAGCTAGAAAGAAAATGAAGGCATTAACCACCTGTCGAAATAGTTGCACCCAGTCCCGTGGTACACCTACCAAGCACTGCTGCATCTCCTCTGGTAAGTCCAATATGGCCACCATGGGTACTTGGAGAGTCAATCTCACCAAGTCTCTCTGTACTGCATGGAGGACTCTCTCAGTCTCAGCTATGGCCCCTTCGACATCTCTTCAACGATGCGTATGTCAAGGAAGTCCATTAGGTCTCATTGGTCCCACATCTGAAACATGATTAATAAATTTTGTAAGTGTCTTATCTGATCAAAAAGATTTTTAATTCAATTATATTGAAAATCCAAAAAATATTAAAATTCAAAAATCATTTATACCTATGGCACCCCATGCTACATCTGGTGGCAAAAATAGATCTCGATCTCCTCGAAAATCCATTCCGGCATAGTGGCAGTCTTCGACTACAATGACATATTGATCCCACCAAAGGAAAAACTTGTCATCAAAAATCGTGGTAGGGACCTCACCGCCCACTAGGAATTTCATCAAGTCAGGCCATTTGCCCATTCATGGATCTCTCGGGCTACTGATGGTAGACAATACCTTGGGACGAAGCCCAAGTACTCTCTCAAAAAAGAACGAACATAAGATAGTTCCATATCCGAAATTCTGTGTCTGACCCTTCTTAATGGAAGTGAGTTGTTTCTTCATGTTGGTTAGCAGAGGTGTACAACAATCAAAGACAGTAGTGAGGCAATCCACTGCTAGGCTCATGAAAATACATGACGCCTGATGTAGAGCAACAGAATTATTTACCGTAGCTATGGTAAATAGTAGGATTCTCAATGATAAACTATCTACATACTTTATTGGAATCTAACTTCCAACCTTTTGAAGGTTCCCAAGACAGTATATGCGGACATAGTCTTCTACACTGAGACTACCTCTTGTCCTGCCAGTCAAGTGCACTCTCTCTCCCTTTCGGGAAAGACCTGTAATGAACTAAATGTCTTCTATCTCGATCTTCAAGGTCATCTAGTCAATCATGAGTGCATCATCCTCTGCACTCTAGTAGTGAATCAGTAGCTTAAGAAATCGAGTATTTTCCTTCATGTTCAGAATTTTGAAGAATTTTAGCAAACTGCATTCTCTTAAAGCATCTAATGCATTTTGATCCTCCATCACTTGGTTATCAATGGCACTGTGCTCTCTCTCACGCCAGGTAATTATAATCTTGCAAGAAAATATGTTTCATATCATTAAATCCATGTTTGAAATTTTAAACTTGTGCACACGCAGGTTTGTTTTTTACATAGTCGCGTATAGGGCCTTCGTATACGTAGGTTACCTGTATCCAACCCACGTGTATGTAGAGTCGAAATTTTAAAAATAATTTGCTATGGTCAAATTTATGAAAAAACATCTAAAAAGCATAAAAATTTATAACAATTATGATTGGAGGGTTACCTGGAAGATTTGAAGCAATTTGAATGGTCGAATTTGACGGAGGAAGTATGTTTGATTTTTTCTGCATAGCTCCATGCTCAAAACACAAATGAGAAAATTGTGAGTCCAAAAGTCCTTATATAGGTTGAAAAATAAAAATTATTTTTTCTAAAGTTGATTTTTATCTTATGGACTTTTTGACCTTTTGGCTTGGAGTGTTGGGAATGACCTTTTTTTATAGGGTATTTTGGAGACTTCTTTGAGAAATTGCTTTGGTCCCATGACCGCAGACCCATCATGGCAAGCATCACTTTCTTACTAGCATATAGGTTAGGGAATATCACTTTCCACTGCATTTTGCATACTAGCCTCCATACTGCAAAATTTTTTGCCATAGGTTCGACCCCATCATGTCTTGATTCACAAACCATTTTCACTCACTGAATTATAAATCATGATATGATTTTAGAGCCAAACTTTACATGGGAATCTTAGTTAGATCCTTGCTGATATTTTTTGCCTATGCTGCTATATTGAGTAGGCTTGGGAGTCCTCTTTAGTCCCACCATGACTTTTGCGTTGGAGACTCATTCTCTTTCTGCTTCGCTATTTTCTGATTTTATACCCTAGAGGCTCCTTTGTGTTGAGTTGTACTGCTGCATTGCATGTTGACCATTTGCAACTTTTGGCCTCGAGCCGACTTCACTTGGACTCGTGTTTAAGCCACCTTTTGACTGTATCTTCTACGAAATGAACCTTGCAATCACTTAGCCTCTGCAACTAGACATCCCCTTCTACCCATGGAAAGAACATTCCTTTGAGTGTCATTGACTAGTTTCGCCACCTTGCATTGAACATAGGAATGTTCCCCTCCCAAGAGCTAGAGCATATTCTTGTTTGACACTCATTCTTCCCACTATACTATAGCATCATTTTATTCCTTTTTAGGCTTCATAAATATGAAAAAGACAAAATTATTATATATTCCAAAAAAGAGTGGGAATGGGACATTATTTCCATATTTGATGGCATCTCGAGTCAGTTGTGTTTCCCTTTAACAAAGCACTCAAAAAATAAGTCTTTCCTCCATTGGGATGGGCTCATTTTGACTTAGGAGAGCCATAGCCTTATTATTGAGTCAGTACTCCTCTGATTGGTTATCTCTTCCAATCATATAACACATATTTCATTAAATTTGGAAGTATTTTATTACAAGGCCTTCAACAAAATTCATTCTTTTGTAAATCGCCATATTAACTTGATTCAACATTAAAATAATTTGCAAGTAATTTCAAACCAATTAGAGATCATGAATAGGCCAAACGGTCAAACATGGGGTTGTTATGTACAATAATATCAATACACAATAGGAGTGTGAAATCAAGCTCTCAGAAGAAATTGATTTAAGCAAAATCATATTAGTATGTCAAACATCCAATAAGGATATTATAGATATGGATAACATACTAGATTCCTCGATGTTTAAATTTTATGTCTGGAAACTCTAACCCCCTTTCCCCCAACCTATGGGGGATTTGTTGATGAATGATGGTGATGTGAGGATATTATTGTAAATGAAAAGGATATGTGTCACTTGCATTGCATTGAAACTAGTCTACTAAGACCTTAGTAAAATGTTCTTGTGCTCAATTTCCTACGGTCCCTTTGTGCCTTTATAAGTCACTAATGAGGGGGTCATCATTCATCTTCATAGCATGTAGGCATACACTATAAAAGTTATACATTGTTGATCTAGGTATTTCAAGAAGGTTAGGCACCATTGGTTTATCTCCACTCAAATCAAAGTACATCAAATGAGAGTTCTTAAATGGGTATTCAAGTCATTCCATTATGATGGACAATGTCACAAATTGAGGTAAACAAGAAACTTTAGTGGTGACTTGTTGTAAGTAGTGGATGCAAGGGGTTTCAAATATTAGCACAGTTGATGGTAGTGTGGATATTGATCTGTCCTTGTCAACATTGTCAAAACCAATAATAGTCTCGAAGTAAATTTAGTGTCAACCAATTGTATGGAAAACCATGATTGACCATTACTTTCACTAAGAAGAGAAAATGATAAGCATTTTTAATGGGGAAGAAATAAATGTGAAACATAACTCATGTATTTTAGTTGAAATTTATATAAGTCTTTGTGTTCTTTAATTATTAAATACTTAATGTAAATACAAATAAATTATCATTAAGATATTGATTTTGAAGATTAAAAATGTATTAAAAGGCATTCATTTATGACACTTGATTTTTCATGTAGTCTGAATAAACCACTTAAAGTTTATTATCAATTAATTCTAATTAGTTTTGTATAAGATATATCTTTACTTACTTTAATAGCTTTATTTAAAAAATAAATTACATTTATAAACGTATATGAATACATATAACTAAATAAAATTCAATAAATGACTTCTGAGTCTTGTTGGATACTATGAGATTATTTTAAGTACAAATAGTTTATTTAAGAATTGAAATTTACAAAATGTTAATATTGATGGGAAAATCATGTCATATGGTGTAAAAAGTTTAAAGGCATCCATTTATGGCCCATCTCTTGAATGAGCTTAAATATTCTACTTAATGCTCATATTGAATTCATTAATCCATGTTTTATTAGAAAATTCATTTTCTTTACATGGTTTTTTATTCTAGAAATAGAAATTTCACATTTACACATTCATATTAAACCACATGATAGTTAAATAAAAATCAATTAATTCTTTCTTTACTTATTGACTTATATGAGATGATTACATACAGGAATAATTGATTTAGTAATGCATGGTTAGAAAAGGTTGTCAATTTAAAATAGAATAAACCAGTTAGAACTCATAAATAATTGATTTTAAATTATTAATTTTCTAAAAAATATATATTTACTTACATTGAGATCTTTATTTCAAAAATAAATTCCATTTATACATACATACATTCTAAATATATTTTAATACATACTTGTCTTGTTGGTTTCTATGAGATTATTTCGATTACAAATAATTTATTTAAGAATTGAAATTTACCAAATGTTAATAAAGGTGGGAAAATCAAATGCCACATGTTGCATAAAGTTTAAATACATTTATATGACCCGTACCTTGAAAAAACTTTAACCATATACTTAACATTCATTACCAATTAATTATTCCATGTGTTGTTAGGAAAGACATTTCATATTACATGGAGTTTTATTTAAAAAAAAAGTGCCACATTTACACACTTAGATTAAAACTCATGACAAGAAAATAAAAGTCGATAAATGGCTTTATATAGACCACTTAAAAATCATTATCAATTAATTATAAATTGTTTTGTAAAATATATATATTTATTTACATTAAGAGTTACATTTAAAAAATGCATCACATTTATGAACTTCTATCAATGCATATAGCCAAATAGAATTCTTCAAGTCATATTGGATTCTATGAAATTATTTAAACCACAAGTAAACTATTTAAGAATTGAAAATGACAAAATTCTAATATGGATTGGAAAATCAATGTCTTATGGTGCAAAAAGTTTAAATACGACCATTTTTTACCCATCTCTTTAATGATTCTAGATGGTCCACTTAACACATTGTTAATTAATTATTTGACGTTTTGTTAAGAAGAAAATTTTGTTTTTCATAGAGTTTTGTTTCAAAACAATACAATATGAGATTAATATAGTCTTAATAAATTACATGATACACAAATAAAAGTCAATAAATGGATTCCTTATTAAATTAAATGAGATGAGATGATTGCATATACAAATAGTTGATTCAAGAATATATGAAAAAAAGAATATGGGTTAAAAATTGAATGCCCTACAATTTAACGAGTAGTATTCACTTATGAGCCATCACCCATTAGCCTAAATAGTCCACTTAATAATATTATCAAGAAATTAAAAGACTTATTTTAAAAAAAATGCATCATAGTATATGCCTATTATAAATCACATTTATACACTCATATCACTAGGTATAAGTCAATAATATAATTATATCTCAAGTGATATGATTTCAGTTTGTTTAAAATACAAATTTACAAAAAAATAACTTTCAATAATGAAATTAGATGCCTTACATTTCAAAAAGCTCAAGGACATAATTCATCCATGATAGTGTCTAATCAAACTTTGATAATCCACTTATCAATCATTATCATCATATATATGTTTTTTTAAGAAATGCAAAATTATTTATAATATATTTTTATCTCAAAAATTACATATCACATTTATGCACTCATATTAGTGTATTTTATATGTAAACACTGAATAACTGCCTTTGTGCCTTCTTGATTTTCAATATGATATGATTGTAGTTATAACCATTAATTGATTCAGGCATATAAATTTATGAAAACTATCCGTTGAGAAATCACATTACCATATGCTTCAAAAATATCAAATCATTTACCTATGACACATTTCTCATTAGCCTTAATAGTGAATAATGCATTGTGAATAGTGAATAATGCACATAACATTTATCAAGTAAATTATTATAATTTATTTAGTAAGAATAGCACCTTTGTTTGCAAGGAGTTCTATTTGAAAACTTATATTTCACATTTATATATGATTACTGATACATATAAGTAAACATAAGTCATTAAAAACAACATGCCTCAATGGTTCATGTAAGATAATTTGAATGGCAAACAATTCACTTAAGAACACACCCGCGTGCACACACACATCTTAGGAAAAAAAATCGAGACAACAAAGTCATTGCAAAAACATTTATAAATAATAAGAAATATACATATTAATATAATTGGCAATTCCTATATATTTAAAAAAATATAAAATCATACAAATTGATTCAACAAAAACTATGTCCAAAATGTATTGAAAAATTGGAATGTACTTTTCAACAAATTTATAAAGGAAATTATCTCCATGAACTACAATGAAGTACATGATCTATTGAACATTCGAATGTACTCTTGTTTTTGTTTGATACGATGAAGTGTCTTAAGAAAGGGGAATAAAACTTGCATAAGCCACGTATCTTATTCTTTTCCTGTATATGATTTTACCAAGATGTGGTTTGATCGATATCCGATGGATTGAGAAGTATAATTTTTTGTATCTATTAGCGGTACATTTGATTCTTCATAATTATCTCCATGGTGGGACCACACATCAATCAACTTTTTCTCATAAAACTGTGTTGTTCTCCCTGCTTCCAATTTTGTTTGCAAATGATAATAAGACTTGTCCCATGCAAATTTAAAGTCCTCTATATCAATATTTATTTTTTCAAGTACTTTTCAAATGTAATTTTCAGTGACATTTAATGTCCATATTGCGACATCATAATTTCTTAAGCAATATTTTAATACTTTTGACTGAAAAGGCCTTAAAAAATAGGACCTATCACCAAACTGCCAATCTGGTTCTCTTTGAATATGAAAATTTTGTTCATCTTTGGTGTATGATTGGAAAAATACTCCTTCCATTCCAAATATCAACAACGTCTTTTGACTTGTAGTAGTTCCCATCTGCATCTACACTACAACCACATGTATGATATTAACATATCTCCACTTCAACACTTCATTGCTTAAGGACATAAAAACCTATCATTTTAAAAATGATGTTAATATTTATTATGAATTATTTCCATTTGTATGCAAAGGTAATTTTACAATGAGTTCAGAGTATCACAAAATACAAATACAATTGCCCCATTAAAATGAACAAACAAATAATATGTTTACTTTATACATACAACCTAATACCTTTATTTAATTTGTATGGAATAAAAGTCTTATAAGAATGCATTGACCCACCATTTAAATCATTGATTTTAAGACTTATAATGATTTATTTAATTGCAATTGAAAAATATAATTACAATGGTCTAGTGCAAGTAAACAAACTAATTATATATTAATTTTCACATACAATATAATACAATTTTTAAATTTCAAACCTAATTAATTATATGTTAATTTATAGAGTTTCTACCATAGGTTTTTTTTGTTCTTCTTTTAGTAGAAATTGTATGTTTCTTTTTGGTGCTAGATACAACTTAATATAGTTTTTCAACTTATATGGAATAAAAAGGGTTATAAGAATGCAATGGGTCATCCTTCACATTACTAATTTCTAAGAGGTATAATGATAACTTAAACCACATTTAAAGCAAATAATTGTAATGATCTAATTAAAACAAATAGACCAGTTATCTATTAATTTTACATACAATGTAATCCATTGTAAAAAAAAATATGCATGGGAAATTTTGATATGAAAACATTGAATGACCATTCATCTCACCAAAAATAAAGAAAATGAAAGTATTTTATTTTTATTAGTGTTGTGAAATAAAAGTAATAATTCATGGTGTCATACATATAATAGCATGATATAGACATTTGTAATATTAAGGTACTTCTAAATGTAATTAAACATCCTTCAAAATAGCTCGCACATCCATAGCATTGTTGAGTTCATGCAATATTCTCCATAGCTCATTGATCAACCAATTATCCCCTTGATTTGCTCTAATGAATGGAGGGGAAAGAATAACATTTTCTTTTGTGTTCTCTTTCACTCTCTCAATTAAACAATCAACTATAATAGTATTGTTTTCATCATATTGGGTATGCATTTCCCACACTTTTTTCAATGATTTAGTGTGTATAACTATTGTTGGATTGTCAATGAACTTATGTCCCTTTTGTGGTTTACAGTCTGAAGCAGTCCACTTAAACACAAGTCTATCCTGTAATGTTTCTAAAACCAACTTTTTTAGAAGTCTTGTTGTTCTTTTTTTCAAAGATATCGTCTAAATTGTAATGTCAAGAGATTCATTTTTGAAACACATTTCAAAAAATGATTTTGCATGTGGATGAATCCAAAATAATTTTTCTCTATTGTGTAATCAACATTAGCTCCCATTTTCTCAATATGCCCTTTGTTTTTTTCTTCATCATCGATGCTATGATAAAAAAATGTCCTTTAGTTCAAAAATAACTAGTTTCTTTTCAATTCTTTTGGTTGTAACACAATGGAAAATAATATAGTCAAACAATTTTATTCATGTTATAAAAATTACTAAAAAAATTGTTGAAACGATACACCTACCTTGAGTGGTTTTTGCACTATTTATGGATGAAACAATAATTCCTTTTATCATCTTGATAGAACCTAGAGTAAACATATTAAACCTTCAATTACGTACAAATACCAAGAAAAACATTAGTAATGAAACCTTTAAAAGGAAACACACACAGACACACACACCTGTAACATTATTTTTATTGTTAATTTTATCCTTTTTACTTGTTCCTATAATAAAAATATACAACGTTATGGTAGTTAAAGGCATTAGATTTTGAAGAATAATAAGATAAACAAGAAGACAATTTGTAAGTATTTGATATGACATTATCTTCATATTTGTAACGTTGCACCTCATCATCATCTTTGTTACCTTTATTTGTCTCCAAATTAAACATTTAAAATATTTTGAATTGTGAAAATGAATAGAATCATTAAATAACAAGGAAAACAACTGGACAAATTATAAGTACCTGATGTTATATTTTGTTCTTGATTAAATTTTTGTTTAAATTTGATTTGATCAATGTCTTGGTTCTCCTTGTTTGTCACTATCATAAACATAAAAAAATATTATAAATTTTGACAATGAACAAAATTCATCAAACAACTATACAAAAAAAGAATCATCTATAATTGTCCATAATAATATTTTGGTCTTGATTGTAGTTTTGTGGGACAGTCCCCTGGTCATTGTATCCATTCTCTTTATTTCCAACTATACTCAACATATTTAATGATTTGAACCACAATAATAAAAATAATAATTTAGAATAATAATAAAAAAAAAAGATAGAGTTACAATGATTAATACCCATTTCTATCTCCATTGTTCCATGGTCATTGTCTTGATTAATTTTATTCATCTCATAATTCCCTATAATAGTCATCCAAAAATGTTTTGAATATGTAAATTAAATAAATTGAAAAATTATCAAGAGCAAAAACCAAACAAATTATGTACCTGGTATGATAACTTCTTCCTCTCCTCATGTTTCCATCTCAATACTTTTTTCAACAACATAAACACTATGTTGATTACTTTTTTGCTTCCCACTTTCATCATTCTCTATTTTAGAATCTCCATCATTAGTCATTTTAGTAAACACTTTGACAATTAAGAAATATGGAAAAAATAGTATCCAAAGTATTATAAGGAAAAAATAAATGAATTGTAGTACCTGAATTTTCCAAGAAGTTAATGGATCCTAGATTTGATAGTTGAAAAGATTTGTAATTATTTACAATGATTGTCCTTTGTGACTCTGTTTTCACAACACATGAAGTTCTTCTTCCATATGTACAATAGGCCTTGACTAAATTTTTCCCCACATAAAGAGAAATAAGCACTTTTGCATCACTACATTGTTAGTGTTTTTCCAATAAATCCATCGAGAAATCATAATCTCTCTCATTTTCATCAAATATGTCTTAAAATGCATGAGAGTATTTTATAGCCTCCAAAATTTACAATTCTGAAGTATATTAATGTATAGTAAGAACTATATCATAACTATAATTGATTTGGGACTTATATTCATAAATGCCACTAGTCATTTTATAGTTGAACTTGGAGTTCTTTATGGAAATTTCCAAAGACTAGAATACATCATTAAAAAACCAAAGTTCTACTAAGAGAAATGTAGTAAAGTCATTCAACTCATTTT
The DNA here is from genome assembly GCA_031772625.1 of Pinus tabuliformis. Lineage (NCBI taxonomy): Eukaryota > Viridiplantae > Streptophyta > Pinopsida > Pinales > Pinaceae > Pinus > Pinus tabuliformis. The sequence goes on along the minus strand of CM062815.1, from coordinate 260,090,577 downwards.
TTTCGATAAGAAATCGAAAAAATTCAATATAATATCCCTTGTGGAATTATTCTTTTTTCAAAGCCAGTGTATCCAAAACAACAATGTCAGTATGTAAAACTGGTTGCAACTGACATGGAAAAGAGTGCAAAAGTGTTGACAAAAGATCAGGGCCCACAAAATAACTACCAAATTCAAAATTGTTATCAACCTATTGAACACCTGTTGATCGATTTATCATTATGTCTAGGACTCCACATGCTTTCTGAGAGAGGGACTCTATCTTTGTATTACATGTTCCTTTGACATGAGTAGAGCCCTCCACCGTGTTGCAAAAATTGGTAAATATGATATCATTAATTTCATAATGCTTGAGAATGTTGAATGTGGTAAGAGTAATCTCATTCATGTTTTGATCATGACTTTGACAATATGTAACCAGTGCATCCGATATCGTTCTATTGGTTCTCAATTTAGAACAATAATCTTTTAATTTTATGGCATTTGTTGGATGATTAAGTGGAATAGAAAACCAAATGGTTCCATCCAATAGCTTATCTTCTGCTGAAGCAATTTCTTCTATGGTTAATCCCTGAAGGGGCCGAAGAGTAGTTGTTGTCAAAATGTGTAGACTATTTCTCTTGTACTTCTCAAAATCAGGTTGCTTGGAGAACACTTTAATGTGCCTAGTTGGTAACAGTTAAAAAAAATGTCCCATTAATCCCAAATAGGTTCATCAAGGTATAAGGGAATTTTTTTATCAGAAAAATTTGTAATTGGATAGTCGAAGAATGAGCACAACATTTCATCATCAACCTGATAAAATAATAAATATAAACTAATAAGAATTCAATGTAAAAATGAAACTAAATAAGGTGTTATAAACTAATGAGAAATCATTATAAATGTGAGAAAATATGACTTATATTATCAGTTTTAGTCATTTATCTACAACAAAAATAGATACAATAATAAAATGTTAAATGTAAAAATAATTAAAATTACATACCTTGTCTTTAGCCATCTTAGAACATCCAATCCTCCTTTTCTTTAATTTTTCATTGGAAATTAATAAATGTCTTACAGAGCGCACACAAGCAATAAGTGGAGTTTTGAAGAATACCTTATTTGCAGAATTTAATTGACAACAAATGTGGATCATCTCAATGGGTTCAACTAATGGATTACATTCTTTTATTTTTTATTTTCACTTCTACTGATACATTATATTTAGGATTTGTTAAAATTTCTTTCACTGCTTGAATGGTATGTTGACCATCAACTATCCAAAAATTGATAATCTTAGAATTTAGATCTGTCTCATTTATAATTTTGATAGAGTTGACCAATGGGTTAGACTCATTGATGTCAAATGGAATCAGAAGAGCATTCAGTAATGAGGTTTGAAATTTTTCTAGAAATGATTTCACTAATACTTAAACATTTAAGTCATCTCGTGATCTTAATTTGAACACTTTGGGGGCTTCTTTACATCTTTCAACAACCACTTTTCTATTAAAGGAGTTTGAAAATAGATAGAAATGCTTGAAGGCTTCATCAATCTCATCACATTGATTTGCAAGGTTTGTTGTTTCAAATTCAACTTTCCTAGTTTTTTGAAATTTTGTAGTAGGCTTGAAATCCCTTTCTATTATGTTCTCCTCCAAATCAGATAAATATACTCTTCTCAAAGAAATTAATTGAGAATCAATTTTATCATCTGGTATTTTATCAAGAATTTAACTTTTTGTTGTAAATGAAGAAGTACAAATGATGTTTTTTTACTTCTTACATAGTGATATCTCAGAGTGGTGGCGATGAGATTTAAAAGATCTACACAACTATCTAGTGTAGATTTAGAGCAGCTGTCATAGTTATCCAACTTGAACATTGAATTCTTTATCCTATTTGTTGAATCAGTACTTGAAGCTTCAATCAAATCTGGTCTAAAATTTGTATACTCCACTTGACATGAAATTAATTTTACCTCATTTTCTTTAATCATTTCCACTTGAAAGTCAATGTCATTTTCATTGTAAGGATAGAAATTAATTATTATTCCTAATATCTCTGGTTCGTTTCCATCTATTGATCCAAATAGATACATATCAGGAAACATATTCATGGGAGATTCTATTTGGATGTACCAATCTTGCACAAACTCATATTTATTAGATGTATTGTATTTTTTAATAATTTCAAAAGTAGAAGTAGAAGGTGTTATTGATACTAAAATTTTAGTTGAATAACTTTTCTTTTTCTTAAGTGATGGTTGTAAAATTTCATTTTCTTTTGGGCCAGCTAGTTCTGAAAATAACAACAACAAAATATTTTCATTAATCAAAATGAAAATATAATTTCAAATATTGTCACATAATGTTCTTATAAATATTGAAAAGCCACATAATCTAACCATTTCTAAGAGAGTTTACATAAAATATAAAACTACCATACCAGTTGAAGGAGGCATTGTTTGTATATCATTTAATTTTTGTTTCTTCTTCACTACTTTACTTCGAATTTCAGGCACACCAGATTCCGTAGTTTCTAGAAAATAAATTATGGAATACATGAAATACCAAATATTATTAAACAACCTTAAAATACACGATTTCCATTTACATGCACAATAATAAATGAGTAAATATGTTATGCAAGTTTACTATATGACACCAAAAGTTATCACCTGGCTAAAATTGCTAGGAAAAGAAACCACCTAATCCAACCATTTCTAAAAGAGTACATAAAATACAAAAGCACCATACCAGTTTAAGGGGGCATAATTTGTAAATCACTTGTTTTTCTTCTTCTCTTTGCTACTTGACTTCGAATTTCATGCACACTAGTTTCCACAGTTTCTAGAAAGAAAAATATGGAAGACATGAAATAAAAAATAGTATTAAACAACCGTATAATACATGATTTCCATTTACACGCACAATAATAAATGAGTACATATGTTATGCAAGTTTACTATATGACACCAAAAGTTATCACCTAGTTAAAATTGCTTGGAAAAAAAAATACCCATGTTAGTATGGGTTGTCCTCATTAAAACCCCACTCCTAAGGCTATTTCCATGGGTTTTATTAATCAACAACCAGTTATTAACACAATGTCTAACGATTGTAACAAAGTATAAACTAAAATTGTCATACCATTTAAAGAATTTGGTGTCGTGTTTCTTGAACTTCCTTTTTCCTTGGATGCTTCCTTTGAATTCTCACTAGCTTCATAGTCCATGGTTTCTGAAAATAAAGTAAAAAATTGTTATCACAGTTTCGAATTATTGAAGAAAATATGAATTTATAAATACTATAACTACTCGCATCATTATATGTGTAACAAAATGAACAAGAACAATAACAAGTGTAGAACTCACAATAATAGCTAATCAAGGTTAGAAAAAGGGCACCCCCAAATAATTTATTATGTTCTTTTAATCGTGAATATAGGAAAGAAAACATCTACTAGGTTTCCTTCTAGCACGAGCATAAGCACATTTCCAAAAGACATTACATTGTGAATAAATAAAAACAATTGTAGAGACTACAACAACATCATATATGCACAAAATTTATCTCTTATAGTTATGTATATTCTTTGTTAGCTTTAGAAAAAATAAAAGCAAAATATAATTAAAGAACATTAACTATGGCGATCATTAGATTTTATTCTAGATCTTCGTCTAGCACAAAGACAAACACATAGCAACTTTGAAAGGTGAAAGAAATATAGAATGTGATAGAATTAATTCTAACACAAACAAAAACATATTGCCAACAAGAATCTTGCAAAGCAAAAGAAATATTCCCATTCTAGATTTATTTCTATTACAAATGAATGGATATTGTAAAAAAAAAACATTGTAAGGTGAAATAAATCTAGTACATGCTAGAATTATTTTTAGCACAAACACATTCATATTTCCAAGAAAAACATTGCAAACCAAAATAAATCTAGCACAAACTAGATTTCCTTCTACCACAAACACAAACACATTGTCATTAAAAATATTGCAAGGCAAAGGAAATGTAACCCATGCTAGACTATATTCTATCGCATACAAGAAGATTGCCAATAACACCATTGCATTGTAAAGCAAATCTAGTGCATGCTAAATTTCCTTCTAGCACAAACATAAACACAATGTCAATAAAAACATTGCAATAATAATATTTCCTGGGACATTTCCATGCTTGTGACATTTGACCTTTCCTTTTATAGACTATGAGGTTTTAGTCCATGCCTACATAGACTATTGTTACAATATAAAAAATGTTAAACCCTCAAATGATTAGAAGGAACTTCATAAGGAATATGTGGTCTAAGAATAAAAAGATTTCCCCCTATAAAAAACACAAGAATGTTGCAAATAACAACATTACAAGGTGAAAGAAATATAATGCATAATATATGTCCTTATAATGCAGACATAATCACCTAACAACACTGTAGGGTGAGAAAAAAATCGACTACGTTACATTTACTTCTAACACAAACATATAAATATTTCCAATGACAACATTACATGACAAAAAAAATCTAGCAAAAGCTAGATTTTCTTTTAGCCTAAACAAAAACATGTTATAATTAACAACATTTCAATGTAAAATAAAATCTAACATGTGTTAGATTTCCTTTTAGCGCAAACTCAAGCACATAGAAACATTGTAGAGTGAGAAATCTATCAAGTGCTATATTTATGTCTACCACAAATACAAGCACGTTGTTAACAACAACATTGCAAAGTATAAGAATTCTAGATTGTGTTAAGTTTTCTTCCAACACAAACACAAGCACGTTTTAATTTGAAATAATTCTAACACATGTTATATTTCCTTCAAGAACAAACACAAGAACATAACAACATTGTAGGACTTAAAAAGCTTAATGTGTGCTAGATTAACAACATTGCAGTTTAAAATAAAATCTAACATGTGTTAGATTTCTTTTTAGTGCAAACTCGAGCACATAGAAACATTGTAGAGTGAGAAATCTATCAAGTGTTAGATTTATGTCTACCTCAAATACAAGCATGTTGCCAACAACAACATTGTAGAGTATATGAAATCTGGCTTGTGTTAAATTTTCATCCAACACAAACACAAGAAAATTTAAATTTGAAAGAAATATAACACATGTTATATTCCTTCTAGCACAAACACAAGAACATAACAACATTTTAGGACTAAATAAGTCTAATCTGTGCTAGATTACAACATTGCAATGTAAAAGAAAATCTAACATGTGTTAGATTTCCTTTTGGCACAAACTCAAGCACATAGAAACATTGTAGAGTGATAAAAATCTAGCAAGGGATAGATTTATGTCCACCACAAATACAAGAACATTGCCAACAACGACATTGTATATTATAAGAATTCTAGATTGTGTTAAATTTTCTTCCAACACAAAAAAATCACATTTTAATTTGAAACAAATCTAACACATGTTATATTTCCTTCGAACACAAACACAAGAACATAACAACATTTTAGGACTAAATAAGTATAATGTGTCCTAGATTAACAACATTTCAATGTAAAAGAAAATATAACATGTGTTAGACTTCCTTTTGGCACAAACTCAAGCACATAGAAACATTGTAGAGTGAGAAATCTAGCAAGTGTTAGATTTATGTCTACCACAAATACAAGCATGTTGCCAACAACAACATTTTAGAGTATAAGAATTCTAGATTGTGTTAAATTTTCTTCCAACACAAACACAAGCACATTTTAATTTGAAAGAAATCTAACACATGCTATATTTCCTTATAGCACAAACACAATAAAATAACAACATTGTAGGACTAAATAAGTCTAATGTGTGCTAGATTAACAACATTGCAATGTAAAAGAAAATCTAACATGTGTTAGATTTCATTTTAGCGCAAAGTCAAGCACATAGAAACATTGTAGATTGAGAAATCTAGCAAGTGCTAGATTTATGTCTACCACAAATCAATCACGTTGCCAAGAACAACATAGTAGAGTATAAGAAATCTAGCTTGTGTTAAATTTTCTTCCAACACAAACACAAGTACATTTTAATTTGAAAGAAAATTAACACATGCTATATTTCCTTCTAGCACAAACACAAGAACATAAAAACATTTTAGGACTACATAATTCTAATGTGTGCTACATTAACAACATTGCAATGTAAAAGAAAATATAACATGTGTTAGATTTCATTTTAGCACAAATTCAAGCACATAGAGACATTATAGATTGAGAAATCTAGAAAATGCTAGATTTATGTCTACCACAAATACAAGCACGTTGCCAACAAAAACATTGTAGAGTATAAGAAATTTGGTTTGTGTTAAATTTTCTTCCAACACAAACACAAGCAAATTTAAATTTGAAAGAAATCTAACACATGTCATATTTCCTTCTAGCATAAACACAATAACATAACAACAACTAAGGACTAAATAAGTCTAATGTGTGCTATATTAACAACATTGCAATGTAAAAGAAAATATAACATGTGTTAGATTTCCTTCTAGCACAAACTCAAGCACATAGAAACATTTCAGAGTGAGAAATATAGAAAGTGCTAGATTTATGTCTACCACAAGTACAAGCACATTGCCAACAACAACATTGTAGAGTATAAGAAATCTAGCTTGTGTTAAATTTTCTTCCAACACAACCACAAGCACATTTACATTTGAAAGAAATCTAATACATGCTATATTTCCTTCGAGAAAAAACACAATAACATAACAACATTATAGGAATAAATAGGTCTAATGTGTGCTAAATTAACAACATGGCAACGTAAAATAAAATCTAACAAGTGTTAGGTTTCCTTTTAGCGCAAACTCAAGCACATAGAAACATTGTAGAGTGAGAAATCTAGCAAGTGCTAGATATATGTCTACCACAAATACAAGCATGTTGCCAACAACAGCATTGTAGAGTATAAGAAATCTAGTTTGTGTTAAATTTTCTTCCAACACAAACACAAGCACATTTTAATTTGAAAGAAATATATCACGTGCTATATTTCCTTCTAGCACAAACACAAGAACATAACAAAATTGTAGGACTAAATAGGTCTAATGTGTGCTAGATTAAAAACATTGCAACATATAATAAAATATAACATCTATTAGATTTCCTTTTAGTGAAAACTCAAGCACATAGAAACATTGTAGAGTTAGAAATCTAGCAAGTGCTATATTTATGTCTACACAAATACAAGCACGTTGCCAACAACAACATTGTAGACTATAAGAAATCTAGCTTGTGTTAAATTTTCTTCCAACACAAACTCAAGCACATTTAAATTTGAAAGAAATCTAACACATGCTATATTTCCTTCTAGCACAAACACAAGAACATAACAACATTTTAGGACTAAATAAGTCTAATGTGTGCTAGATTAACAAGATTGCAATGTAAAAGAAAATCTAACATGTGTTAGATCTCCTTTTAGCGCAAACTCGAGCACATAGAAACATCGTAGATTGAGAAATCTAGCAAGTGCTAGATTTATGTCTACCACAAATACAAGCACATTTCCAACAACAACATTGCAAAGTATAACAAATCTAGCTTGTTTATGAGAAAAAAAAATTGGCATAAATCACGTGATAATATATTTGTCAACGCATTTCGAACCAACGAGTGTGGTTCATCGTCAGGACAAGTTGAAGAAATAGATCATGGCTACATGTTAAATAGGGATAGTAGATCTTCCAACAGCTAGGTTTGAGTAAAAAATGGCTATATTAGACTAGAATTGATCTAGAAATGGCTAGATTTGACTAGTCAAATTATTTAATTATAGTAATATTATTAGGTAAATAGTTATTCAATGTATTAGTGTTTAATATCAATATATTTTATAATGTGTTGAATGTCATTAAAGTCTAGAATGCTAAATACGAATATTATTTTAATACTTTTTGGTTGGTATTGTGTGTTATTTTATGTAAAATGTTAACCATATTTGTGTTAAAAATAATAAATCTATCGAATATTAATAATAAAAATGAGTAAAATGTTAACATATATTAATAGATCTAGGGACTATAACTATTAGTAATCGTATGGATTTTATATTATCCTTAGTAACTAAAATACTAACATTAAATATTATATTATTATTATTATTATTATTATTATTATTATTATTATTATTATTATTATAGTATTATTCTTATTATTAATGGTTTAGGTAACTTAGTAATATAAATTTATTAGTAAAGCTATCTAATGTGAACTTAAACTTAGTACTTAAATCTAAATAATTATCTTATAATAGATAATTCCATGAAAAGGACTATCTCATAAATATAAGGAAAAGAGAATGAGGGAGATTTCCAAGGAGAACCAAAAACCCAAATAAGAATTAAGGAGAAAGAAAATTGGTTAGTTAGAAGCTTCACTATAGGATAATTTAGGGGAAAAGAAAGGGAATAGAAAAATAGTTCAAGTCATTAATAGAGGGGAGGAAGGGGAAGAAATGACTAGAAAGAGAGGACAGGGATATAGCAACTACTGATCTTCCAACCATCATCTCTATTGAGATTGCTTGGCCTTTTTTCAATCTCAATGGCTTCCCTAAATTTCCAGTGATGAAACTGCGCAACCTTAGCAATAACCTGGGCCTCCTCAATACAAACATGATGTTTAGTCTTCTTTGCATGCTCCGCTAGTGCGGAAGACTTGGTTCTCCCATGTTTTAGGTCTATTGCATGCTCATTAATCCTTTGATTAATAGAGCGTCTAGTCTCACCAATGTAGGGGGTCCCATAGGAACAAGGAATAATATAGACACCCTTATTGCTAAGACTGTGTAGTTTCATCATCGAAAATTTAGGGAAGGCATTGAGATTGAAAAAAGGCCAAGAAATCTCAATAGAGATGACAGTTGGAAGATTAGTAGTTGTTGGATCTATGCCCTCTCTTCCTAGTCGTTTCTTCCCCTTCCTCCCCTTTATTGATGACTCGAACTAATTTTCTATTTCCTTTCCTTTCCCCTAAATTATCCTATAGTGAAGCTTCTAACTAACATGTTTGCTTTCTCCTTAATCCTTATTTGGGTTTTTGGTCCTCTTTCGAAATCTCCCTCTTTTTCTTTTCCTTATATTTATGAGATAGTCCTTTTCATGACTAAACGAATGGGTTAAAATTATCTATTATAAGATAATTATTTAGACTTAAGTAGTAAGTTTAAGTTCACATTAGATAGATTTACTAATAAATTTATATCAATAAGTTACCCAAACCATTAGTAATAAGAATAATACTATTATAATAATAATAATATATTTAATATCATTATTCTAGTTATTAAGAATAATATAAAATCCATATGATTACTAATAGTTATAATCCTTAGATCTATTAATATATGTTAACATTTTTCTTAAAATAACACACAATACCAACCAAAAAGTATTAAAATAATATTTGTATTCATCATTCTAGACTTTAATGACCTTTAGAACATTATAAAATATATTTATGTTAAACACTAATACATTGAATGACTATTTATCTAATAATATTATTATAATTAAAAAATTTGATTAGTCAAATCTAGTCGTTTCTTGGTCAATTATAGTCGTTTGTCCAGTCTAGTCTAATATAGCCATTTTTCAGTCAAAGCTAGCGATTGGAAGATCTGCTATCCCTATTTAACATGTAGCCATGATCTAATTCTTCAACTTGTCCTAATAATGAACCACACTCATTGGTTCGAAATGCATTGGCAAATGTATTATCATGTGATTTACGCCGATTTTTTTTTTCTCATAAACTTGATATGGATCATAGAAGCCTCAATTCAACAAATCTAGCTTGTGTTAAATTTTCTCCCAACACAAACACAAGACAAATTATAACTTATAACTTTATAACTTTAAAATTACTAATAAAAAAACAATAATATACCAAATTCTTTATTATTATTAGAATTTGTAGATATTGATTTTCATTTTAATGGATAATATTTAATATATAATGGAAAGTATAAATTTGGAAAGGGCTACCCATATTATAAATATTAAGTGCATTATAATGTAATTTGAACCATTTAACTTTATGATTTTATATTTTTAATTTAAAAATAAAATTAAATTAGAACATATAATTAATTAAATTTATGATTTTACATTTCTAATTAAAAAAATTCAAAACATAGAAATCTTATTCTCAAATATAATAAGAAATATAAAATTAGTAGTTTGATAATTCTACAATTGGGGAAAATGGTTACAATTCACAATTTTCTCTCTCCACTTGCTCCTCCACATCTAGGAGATGCAATATATGTTTATAAACCACATCAAGTAAATTGTCTCTCTCACTCGTGTGAAATCTTGGGTCTTTGTAAGATTTCCCAAACTCTGCAAATAGAACAAATTCTAACATTATCATGAAGAAAAAAATTCCCTCTCTATGCTCACTAAATCTAGAGTTAAGATGGATCTAGAGGAAAAGCTTGCACCTTGAGAAATTTGATCCCTTTGTAGGTTATCTAAATCTAGAGTTAAGATGGATCTAGAATGGTTTAATTATTAATAATTATAATTCCTATTTTATTTTATTTTATATTTATTTAATTTGAATAAATTAACACGTTTACATAACATTACATAACCATACAACATCGCATTCACTTTGGGCTAAAGTCTCCCATGCAACCATTCATGTTGGACTAAAGTCTTTCCATGCAATTATTTAAATTTGTAGATATTTATTTTTATTTTAATCAATAATATTTGATATAAAGCAGAAAACATAAACTTGGAAAATATTATAAATATCAAGTAAATTACAATGAAATTTGAACCATTTAAAATTATAATTTTATATTTTTATTTTAGAAAAAATTCAAACCATAAAATTGATAATAAAAAAAATATTTATTAATTATATGGTTATTTTATTTAATTTTATAAATATTGTATACAATAATACATGAAAAATATAATATAAATTCAAAAATTGTAATTTAAAACTTTAAAATTACTAATAAAAAAATACTAACATACCAAATTCTTTATTATTATTAAAATTTGTAGATATTTATTTCATTTTAATGGATAACATTTAATATATAACGGAAAGTATAAATTTGGAAAGGGATACCCATATTATAAATATTAAGTGCATTATAATGTAATTTGAACCATTTAAATTTATGATTTTATATTTTTAATTTAAAAATAAAATTAAATTAAAACATATAATTAATTAAATTTATGATTTTACATTTCTAATTTAAAAAAAAGAAAATCAAAATATAAAATTGATTGAAAACATATTTTTTTAAAATTATATGTAATCTTATTCTCAAATATAATAAGCAATATAAAATTTATTAGTTTGATAATTCTACAATTGGGGAAAATGGTTACAATTCACAATTTTCTCCTAACTCTTCACAAAATGAATAACCTAGTGTGAATGCAAATCCATATCAAGTACTATATAAAAACTTAAAATAGATTTAAAGAATAATTAAATTTTCCTTAACATTTAAGGAAATATAAAAAAATTCTCATTTTTAGATATTATTGAATTGGACTAAGGTTTCTATTTTTGGAAAAAAATGCTTTAACGACATAAGGTCATGGAAATCAAATGAGCAAAGGAAATGCAAAGGCAAATGATGTTTATACTCGTGATATTCACAAAAGAGAGAGGATTGAAAGGGGTGCAACCTTAGAGAGAACAATAACCCAAGAATAACTATAAAGAGAATGAACATTCAACAAAAGAACAGAGACTAAATATGCCATCATTTCCATTGCATCATCAATTTCAAAAATGTTAATCGGACTTCTCCAATCATTTAGAGTGGTATGACCTATACCATTGAGGATTCAACATTTTATTCTAGATGTTCACTTTATAAGTGGTGGGTCAACTCTTGGTTTTTCGATTGATGTATAAAAAACTGTTTGTATTACCCAATCAAAATGTGAGTTAGGGGTATACATCACCTATGCAAATTTAATTGAATGGTAAACAACCAGTTTGCTACAACATTCAGTGGTACTTAACTGATGGATAATGTTTGCTAAAGAATATGCTTTGCAAAATGTTAAATTCAAATTTTATTTACATTCCATATGATACTAGATAAACATTCTACCGAAATATACTTATAGATTAGGTGAGTTTTATATCTTTATATATATATATATATATATCTAAGAAAAATACAAGAAACTCTAGTAAGAAGGGAGGATGAGAGATTCAATGAATCATATGTAATAGGGAAGGAAGCTTCAGGAACATTAATAGTCCAACTACAAGTTCTTGTTCTGAAGAATAAGGATTGCATTTTCTAACTCTTCTTCTATAGTGTGTAGAGGCTATTTCAGAGGAAAATCATGAAGAGAAAACAACATCCTACCCTATATTTATGAGCCTTCTCACCATATGGGATTTCAATTCACCATGTGCCTTAATAATTTGATGAGGCCTTATCATTAAGGTTGAGTAGTTCATACTTAGGAATCTACTCTCAGTTCATAGGTGACAGTACAAAGTGGCATTTCAGAGGGTGTGGCTTCATACTTTGTTGAGGCCTTATCATGGGGGTTGAGTAGTTCGTACTTAGGAATCTACTCTCAGTTCATAGGTGGCAATACAAAGTGGAATTTCAAAAGAGAATGAACATTCAACAGAAGAACAGAGACTAATTATGCCATCATTTCCATTGCATCATCAATTTCAGAAATGTTAATCGGACTTCTCCAATCATTTATAGTGATATGACCTATACCATTTATGATTCAACATTTTATTCTAGATGTTCACTTTATAAGTGGTGGGTCAACTCTTGGTTTTTTAATCTAGGTGTACAAAACTGTTTGGATTACCTAATAAAAAAGTGAGTTAGGGGTATACATCACCTATGAAAATTTAATTGAATGGTAAACAACCAACTTTCTACAACATTCAATGATACTTAACTGATGGATAGTGTTTTCTAATGAATATGCTTTGCAAAATGTTAAATTCAAGAAACTCTGATAAGAAGGGAGGATAAGAGATTTAATGAATCAGATGTAATAGGGAAGGAAGCTTCCAGAACATTAATAGTCCAACTACAAATTCTTGTTTTGAAGAATAAGGATTGCATCTTCTAGCTCTTCTTCTAGAGTGTACAGAGGCTATTTCAGAGAACAATCTTGAAGAGGCAAACAGTCTCCTGCCCTATATTATCCGCTAGTTTAAATCAATGTTTACTGCAAATGAGATAAGGTATACTTGAAATCATATTATACACTTGTTTGATTCATCACTACAATGAGCCAAGGTATATGAATTTTAGGGATACCCAAAGAGAAGCCAGTAGCTAAAATTCTTTATGCCAACACTATGGAACTAGAGGGAATGGATTCAATGGAGATCAAGACCTTGCATTGTATTTTGCTAAGTGGAAGAGGTTTGTCCTTTTCTGAGTGTTGAATGTTATGCTTAACTGTTATAAAACCATAATAAGCACCAAAAAATATTTCTTGAGAAGCAACACAGGAGTTCAATCCAAGAGAGGAAGTGGAAAGGGAGTCATTGGGAAGGTAAGTTAGGTTATTTAATGTCCAACAAATGACCAAAATTACATCAACGCGACTTCTCAATTCATAAGTGGCAGTACAAAGTGGGAATTAAAAGGCCGGCACTATAAAAGCAAGAACCAGTCCTACTCAAAAATATCTAAGCATGACTATCACAATGCTAAGAAGAAGAAATACAAAGATTTGGAGCCAAGTAAAAGAGAATCCTGAATGCATCGAATTCCCACTGTTAAACAGAGGGTATTCCTCTAAAGCTGAAATGGAAGCTATCCTACCGTCTTAGGCTATGGATAGAAAGATGGCTAAAAGAGATGGATTTGGTCTGGGATAAGTCTCTCTATAAGGAAAAGAGGGTCCTCTTCATGGAGCTAGTAGAAGGGAGTTACCTAAAAATATAGCATGAGTTATCTAGAAACCCGATATGAAAACATCACATGTGTTTTCTTTTCAAAGGATGGGCTTCATCTCATAACCTAATATATCATTGCTACCCTATATCCTTGCAAAGGTTCTATATTTTGACCACACAATATTAAAATCTCTTTCACCTACCCTATTGATCATATGTTCCAAGTACAAACTCAAAATGTTATATGGAAGATGCACGATCCTCATGCATCGTAGGCATAATATATGTTTTTTCTTGGAGAGGTTCTTTCCTTATCATTCTTACATTCTTCCTCATGTCGAAAGAACATATTCCTCCAGAGCTTCCATTCCATATAACCGACCCAAGAAGCCATTGATCTTGAAAGATGTGTGAGTCTGTGCCAAGCTAGAGGTGTTGTGGTAGAAATGGAAGGAAAGCATTATGTTTAAACTTTGAAGAGAGAGTTGTATAGTAATCAACATGAAATCTCATTACCCACTTGTTTAAATCAATGTTCACTGCAAATGAGCTAAGGTATCTTTGAAATCACATTATCCACTTATCTCAATCATCACTGTAATAAGCCGAGGTATATGAATTTAAGGGATTCCAAAAGAGTGGCCAATAGCTAAAATTCTTTATACCAACATTATGGAACTAGAGGGAATGGATTCAATGAAGATCAAGACCTTGCGTTGTTTTTTACTAAGTGGAAGAATTTTGTCCTTTTTCGAATGTTGCATGTTATGCTCAACTATTATAAAACCACAATAAGCACCAAAAATATTGCTTGAGAAGCAACACAGGAGCTAAATCCAAGAGACGAAGAGGAAAGGGAGTCCTTGGGAAGCTAAGATAGGTTACTTAAATGTCCAACAAATGTCCAAAATTACATCAATGGGACTTCTCAATTCATAAGTGGCATTAGAAAGTGGGATTTCAAAGGCCACCCCTATAAAAGCAAGAACCGGTCCTACTCAAAAATATCTAAGAATGACTATCACAATGCTAAGAAGAAAAAATACAAAGACTTGGAACCAAGTAAAGGAGAATCTTCAATGCATCGAATTCCCAATGTTAAACAAAGAATATTCCTCTAAAGCCGAAACAGAAGCTATCCTACCATCTCAGGCTCTTGATAGAAAGTTGGGTAAAAGAGACGGATTTGGTTTGGGATAAGTCTCTCTATAAGGAAAAGAGGGTCCTCTTCATGCAGCTAGTATAAGGGAGTTACCTAAAAATCTAGCATGAGTTATCTAGAAACACCATATGAGAACATCAGATGTGTTTTCTTATCAAAGGATGGGCTTCCTCTCATAACCCAATATATCATCATTGCCCTGTATCCCTTGCGAAGGTTCTATATTTTGACCACACAATATTAAAATTACTTTAACCTACCCTGTTGATCATATGTTCCAAGTACAAACTCAAAATGTTATATGGAAGACACATGATCCTTATTCAGTGGATACATAACATATGTTTTCTCTTGGAGAGGTTATTTCCTTGTCATTCTTAAATTCTTCCTCATGTCAAAAAAACATATGCCTCCATAGCCGCCATTCCATATAACCAACCCAAGAAGCCATTGATCTTGAAATATGTGTGAGTCTATGCCAAGCTAGAGGTGTTGTGGTAGAAATGGAAGGAGAGCGTTGTGTTTAAACTTTGAAGAGAGAGTTGTAGAGTAAGAAACATGAAATATCATTACCTACTTGTTTAAATCAATTTTCACTAAAAATGAGCTAAGGTATCTTTGAAATCACATTATCCACTTGTCTGATTCATCACTTGTATGGAACTAGAGGGGTTGGATTCAATGGAGATCATTACCTTGTGTTATGTTTTCCTAAGTGGAAGAGGTCTGTCATTATTTGAATGTCAGGTGAGATACCTAGAGAAGCTTTCAATGAGGGAAAACATTGTTGGTGTCTGGTTGTGGATATATTTTTTAGTATTGTGGGTTGGTATGTATGAGAAATAAATCCAACAACCATCCTTCGTCCCTGTGGTCTCATAACCTAGTTTGGGGGTGGAATTTACAGCAGATGCCTATTGTTGGGAAATTGATCACTCATTTGTCACTAATTAGATAGATATATTCATGGAAAAGATGAGGGATTATCATCATTCTCATGCTAGTTCTCTCTCTTTTGTAACTTTGCTAAATAATTCCCTTGACATGTTTAATTTTTATAGCTACAGTCAATATTCATCATTGAACTAAACCACAAATATGGGGGCATGTCTTGAATACCCCTACCTTGTAGACCTTGTCAATATCTTTCCAATGGTCCAAACAGAAAATGTCCCCCACCAGTGTTTATAAGTGCATTTTCCCTCTCCTGCATTGGTGTATCATAGTCATTTGTCATGCATATCCTGTGAAAAAATTTGTTTGAAACTCTGTTATGAGGTTATTGTAGTGATAAGCTAAAATATTCAAAGAAATAGTCAACGTGAATGGAGGAAATCCTAGTTAGCTTTTCAAACAATACATACTAGAGCCCCCTAGTAGATCAACAATCTTCCAAGGCTTCTCAATTCTTGATGATATGTATGAAGCCTCTATGATCACTTGCATCCTTGTGAGAAAAATATGGTCTACTTTCAACCATTTACTCATGCAAGAAAAGGAAGAAGACAATAAATATATAAACACTTGCAGCTCTTTATTAGATTTTGGTTATAGAAGAACTATGACACATTAGTCTATATGATTTCTTGTACAACAATGTGAAATTATTTGATAAATGAGACTCAATTTAGATTCCAAAGTGGAGCAACTTTGCTTTGTAGGGAAACAAACTTGTTACAAGATGACTAATGAGAAAATCATGCATTTTCAATGCAACTATCAAAGGTACTACCTGAACTGATGATCTATATCAGTATATGTCAAACAAAAGCTAAATTCAGACAGCTTCAATCCACTCCTAAAAAAAACCATATTTTAGGCAAACGAATTTGCAACTAAGCAACCAATGTGAAATGAATTTTCAATGAAATTATCAACTGTACTACACAAATTGATGATATATATACCAAAAACAAGATCATTTATCAACCAAAATTAAGACGTCATGTCTGTAAAATTCCATTCATTATACAATTGACTATATCAGATATTCTCTAGTGTAATATGGCTCCAATATCTTGATCAATTACACCATGATAGGAAAATAAAATACGTAGAAGAGCTTAGGATACCTGCTAGAAACAAAAATAAATCATGGAGGACTTCATCTGCAGATAGGACAAATGTATGTGAAAGAAATGAAGACCACTCAAACAAGTTGAGTGGGGGATTTCACACGTGCTTGTTAATGAAATAAGAGGAATTCCCCCAGTACAATGTACTTACAAGCCTATAGCCAAGTGATAATTTGACAACAGACTCGAACCGATCACAAATTTTTTCTTTGCATATGTATTGTATTGTTTGAGGATTAAATGCAGTTTGAGAAGACAATTAATGTATCAACAAAGCGATCAAACCAACCTATATCAACTAAGAAAATTTCAAATACTTACAACCTAGGATGGACATATTCTGTGTAGAATTATTTTTCATTAACAAGAAAAGACAGTATATTAAAAAGACATGGTAGAAATTGTTTAAAAAAGTGCACAAAGGTAATCAAAATTACAATCATAACTAGGAAAGAACTTGTATTTTGCATAAACGCTAGCTTCCAAAAGAGAAAAATCTGAACCAAAAACATGTGCTACTTGTAAATTTGAAGATTTTTTCTTGTGAAAATTAGACAAAACCATCCATGGAAGTAAGTTTAACAGCTCAGTTGTGGTGGGATCAATAGTGGGATCAGAACTGCGTTATTTATACTGACAGATGATATCATATTAGATATTAGAGCAAGGGTCAACACTTAGTTTACTATGAGAGACTCACTCTTACTAACTACTTTCACCTACTTCAACATCCTATATTTACTGACAAAATCATGCATGTATTTACTGACAAAATCGTGCATGTAGATATCCTACTTGTGAATTTGTAAAATGATATCAATGAAAAATCTGAAATTTTAAAAAATCATGTATACTTTCTATTTTTGGAAAAAATGGTATTTGGAATGGAATTGTAAGTAAAAGTTCGATATGAATGCATGCAGTGAAAAATCTAATTTTCTATTTTTTTATTTATGTCAAATAAGGAATTTAGTAATTACTAAAAGAAAAAAAAAAAATAGAGATTTTTCCTTATTTCAAATAAGGAATTAGTTCAAATAAATAATGTAGTAATTATTTAAAAAATTAATAGTAGATTTTTTCCTTTATTTCAAATAAGGAATTTAAGAATTTATTAATTATTCCCTATCTCTATTTTTCTAGCAATATATACTTACCTCATATAAAACCTCAAGCAATATGCTTGGTAACGCCCTTGAAATAATATTTACTCTTATTTATTAAATATTTTGTATTTCCACTTTTCAACTTCAGTCACAAAGAAAAAATAAATCTAGTTAACAATGAGTAAAATCCATCAAAAGCGCTACCTAAATTCATAGTTATTTGATCTATTAAAAATAATGAAACTATTTGTGAAATTAAAGATTTCAATATGTGACATAGTTATCAAGATCATTTATAGGAATTCTTACCTATAACTATTCATGTGATACATAACTTTGGTTCCATTATAAGAGATATTGAATAATCGGGCCATGTTCATTTTAGCAATGATATTAACAATAAGATGGGATCCTAGTATCTTCTTTACAAATTTTCATTTTGGGTAGTCTAATAAAAGGTGTTTTATTTGACCTTCGGTATTATTTAACTTTATATTGTAACTTCTCTCCTATACCTTTTCAAGCATGTGGCAGCCCTTTTCCCACATGTCACCATTATAAAATGGCCTATCAACTTCCACGGAAGGTTACCTAGTCAATTAATTTGGATATTATACCCACTATCGACCACTTCAAAAATATCACATTAGTTTAAAACTTTCTTACTCGATCTAACATACATACGAGGTTATAGATTGAAGCCCTAATGTCTTAATGCCTGATATCTTGATAGGCCAATGGTTGGGTTATCAAGCCACCAGGCCCTTGGAAGAGGCTAAAGAGTGTCATTGATACTAATTAGTTGATATATTAACATCCAAAAGCCCAACATCCATGTCGTCGCTATATGGTTACCACCTATACATCACCTCGGAGACAATTCAACCTTCCATTCCCATGTCAACATGCCACATCACTTCCCACATTGGTATTCCATGTCATCTAGACCCACATTGGTGCCACATCATAAAGAGATGTTAGCATGTCAAAGCAATTGCCACACAATTGACATGTGGTATCCCTGTGTCTACATCCACTCACCACATCATTACTTTATCGATATAAAGGTTTCTTGTTCCTGGCTAGTGTCCTACTTACTAATGTCTACTACCCAATGTTATGACTTTTTGATTGGTCAATGTACCAACAACTAATACATTGCATTAGTGTTGGTTGACCTTGAGGTGTTCTTGTTGGGCATGGAATCCCCCCGAAGGCATGTTTTGGGGCTCAAAGCCCAAGTTTTGAACGAATCTTGTTGTAAAGCTCCGTGAATTTCACACGCAGGGTGCGAAAGTATGATAGAGTCATAGGGTTGTCCACCCTAGTTTTGTAATGTAATGTTGGCTGGATAGACCTACCCATGGTTCGCAAACCATGGGATTATATAAATAGAGTGAGGCTCTAAGTGTATAACATAACTAACAAAAAGGAGAAGTAAATAAGAAGAAGTCTAAGTGATTGAGTTGTAAGTTGAAGTGTGCCTTTGGGTCATAGAGTAGGAGAAGGCTCTATAGCTGAGTGTGTAAAGGCCTAGTAGTCTGTAACTGAGTACACGGACCCCTGCAGGACGGAGTCGAGTCTGTAACTAAGGGAGGAATTAATAAAGAGAAGTTTTATCATAACTTTGTGTATCTGTTCTTGGGTTAATGCATGTTTGATATAATTTACAAATATACTATTTATTTACTAAGTGCACCTGTATGAATGGTTTATGTTGTTAAGTATAACTTAAAACATGCAAGTAGGCTAAAATAATCAACTAACACTAGAATACCAGTAAGGTCTTGGGTAATAACGCAGAGAGTGATGTTTCACCCCTCGGTAGGGCAACGCGAAGGTAGTATATCAAGCTGCGAAGTAGGGGAAACTGCGTGAAGCAACGTGCGCACAGGGTCAAACCGTGGGCTAGTTGAACTCATCAGTCACCTCCAGGGTGCGGAAACCTAGTTCTAGCACCCTCCCATACTACTTCAGGTGAGACCTTAGTCCACGTTCCATGGACTGTTGCTGAAAGGGCTAGTAGTACCGGGATTTGTTTGGCTAAAATAACTCTGAACCTAGGTCAAGCCCCAATAATCCAACAAATGGTTCCATTGCCAGGACCGGGATCTGCATAGGGATATTTGATGTCATATCACTGGAATCTGAAAAAGAAAGGAATTGATGAGTGGTTAGACAAAAAGATTCACAAGTTCGCGGCATAGGAAAAAAAGAATCTGCAATCATCGAAGGAAGAGTGGTTAGATTTCTACTTATATACGGAAATCCATGAAATTTTCTTTGCATCCTTCCCTACTGAGTTGTATGAGTGGATCGCAAAGCTAGCAGACAGTCAAGCAAGGTGTAGGCTTGGCAAACCTATTGTGTGGACTCCAGAGTTGGTGTGTAGATTGGAAGCATCGAAAGACAAGATCATGCGCGTTGTTGATCACTGGTTGGATCGGATTATAGTAGGGTTCATCATTGAATTCGTGGTAGATACTTCAGTTAGCTATAGCAAGGTGGAACGACACTTCCTCAAGGGACCATGAGTTAAGTACGTTAAATCTTTGAACACTTGGATTAAAATGCTAGTGTGTGAAAAGAGGGTTATGCGAATAAATTGATGTTTGGGGCTACGTGGAGTGGGAGGATCTACAAAAAATAAGGTAGCATAGAACTCGAAACTAGCCCCTTGATGTCACCTCCGCGAGGGGGCAAAGAAGAGCTCGCAAAGGTTTCACAAAGAAGTGCGATCAGTTTGATAAGGCAGAGAATTTCACGCATACCACGCCTGCCCACACCACCACCAGTTTCACCATCTTCACCCCCGACTTTGCCCACACCACCACTGCCACCACCATGAAGTAGTATGGCCAGCATGATAAAGCCACCAGTGTTCAAGGGAGTAGGGAATGAAGATCCGGACCAATTCTGGTTTGTGGTAAAAGCAGTATGGGAAGCACAAGGTGTCATGGAAAACAATATAAAGAAAGCAACATTGGTCAGTGCTCTACAGGATCAAGTGCTAACTTGGTACATTAAGCATTCCAATGACAATCTGAATGAGGGGATAGTGGATATCCAGACTGTGCTAAACAAAGAATTTAGTAGGCTGAAATCGGAGGCATAGTTAATCATCGAATTCAAGCAAATCACCATGCTACCAGGCGAAACCCCATGGGAGTTGGATCAAAGACTGAAGTGCACAATTCACGAAGCAAACATGACCTTAACAGACGGGAAACACCGTGAATGGTTTGTAGCCTCATTAACACGACATCTCCATAATGCATTGTCGCAACAAAGGCTAACACCTCAGGCTAAAGCTTTAGAGGTCGTGATGAGATTGCATGAGACTCTGATACAAGATCCAAACCTGGGAGTCTAACAGATTCACACGTAGTTGAAGAACTTGTGCCTTGAGATCCAGAGTTTGAAACAAGACAGGACAGATCACCCAGAAGCATGCGAGGAGGTATGGTGCGTAAAGTGCAAAGGCCAGGGACACGATAAGGATCATTGTCTAGTCTTCGCGGACTACCTAGCGGAGGGAGGACCAATTCTTTTAAGACCAGAGGAACAAGCAGGACTGAGCGCGACACCTACATTATGGTGCATGATTTGTCAGATAGGAGGGAAGCACGCTACAGATAACTGCCAGATCTATTAGAGAAGTATAGGCAGAATTCCCAGCAGTTGTTCTCTAATTTCTGCAGGTCAATAGTCCATGATTAGAGCACCTGTAGAAGTTATGAACTAATGATCGATCAAACTCCTACCTATAGAGTTTAGGCTGAAACACGGGCTCTTGATCAAAATGTAGGAATGGTGCACACTAGATTTTAGGTGCATGGACAAGGTCGAGGAGGAATGGGACCAGGAAGAGGTCGTAGCCAAGTAATATGTTATAATTGCAGGGGACTGGGGTATTATTCCCGTGATTGTACAAATCCAACAAGACCATCATGCTTATATTGTACATAGTTTGATCATGAGATAGAGGACTATCCCACACTCATAGCGAGGTTGCGCGATAAAGGAGCACTCTAACCTACAAATATTGTGCTCCAAAGAGGTATCTTAACAGGGGATGACAAAGGAAAGCAGCCCGAAGAAAGTACCTGGGTTCACAAGGCTCTGACAAAGGAACCTTAATTTGATCTAGAGCATGCTAATGAGACATTCATGGAAGCTAAGAAAAGCTTCACGGATGCCTATACTTCAGGAAGCAAAGACAAACTGGAATCCAAAATGGACCCATCAATGCTCACTACATTCTTGGAGACATGCATGAAGCTGTTGCAAGAACTCATAACTAGATTTGTGAAGGGGCTGCAAGAACTCATGACTAGATGTGTTGGGACCACACCAGGAGAACCACGCATGGTCTGAAAGCTCAGAAAGCACACGACATGAATAGGAAGGGAGATGAGATTGACTACGCAGATTGGGGAATATGAAATGGATCAAGTGATTCTAGATCT
Source organism: Pinus tabuliformis (assembly GCA_031772625.1). NCBI lineage: Eukaryota > Viridiplantae > Streptophyta > Pinopsida > Pinales > Pinaceae > Pinus > Pinus tabuliformis. Next base: position 260,067,879 of record CM062815.1, on the reverse strand, counting down.
AGGATCAGATGTGAACGTCATACCAAAGCAGATATAGGAGCACATTGGTAGGTCGGCGTTGCAATGGTCTCCTATACAACTGCAAATGGAAAACCAACAGAAGATCCTACCTATGGAGAGATTGCAGGGAATCACAGTAGATATCGAAGGAGCGAGTGCGCTGGCAGATTTCGAAGTGATAGAGATTGTTGATAGCAATTCCTATCCCATGCTACTAGGAATAGATTGGGCCACTGACATGAATGGAGTGGTAAATCTAAAGAAGCGCAAGATGATTTTTGAGAAAAATTGACTGCACATAGTGGTACCTTTTGACCTGATAGAAGGATCACACTACATAGAGCCAGCGGGCGACTATGACAGTGATGATGATCGAGACTGTATCTACAAGATAACCACGTGGGAACAGGACTGGGTAAATCCAACAACGGATGACAGGATTTCATGAGAGCACGAAAGCTCTTGCACCTTAGATTCAGACGAGGAAATAGAATGATGGAAAAACTGGTTACACGAGATAACCACACTCAACTGTAACATGATGACAAGGTCACTACGCTTCGAGGCAACAAAGGTAAGAGATCTACCTATGTATGATAAGTTGAGCGAGGTGGATGACTTCAAGAATAAATTTGAAAGACAAGTACCGTAATAGTAGTGTTTCGATGCTTTGAAATGGGTACTGTGCACTACGACTACAAGGTGGTGGGGTATGCACCAGTAGAGTTTTGAGTACTGGCGCGAATGTAGAAGGATAATGTGCATGCACTTTGGAAAGCGTGAGATGTAGATTGTTATCAGTCAAAATTTTCTCTAGAGGTTATTAGAAGAAACAAAATGACCGAGGTAACCACAAACCAACTTTTGGGCATAGGCTCTAGCCAACCTATGTCCAGAGAGGGCTCTCTTTATATGATTTAGCATTGTTTGATGGGATTTTAGGCTAGTTCTTAATGTTCAAGGGGTTTTTCATTTTTATTGATGTTTGGGTGGTGGGAGTCTTTAAAGAGATGGATAGAATGATGTCATTAGTCCATTGGGCTATGGAGTCAACAAAAGAGCAGTAGAACTGGATCAACTCATTAAAGGGAATGTTCAAAGGGCAATATAGTAGAGTAGAGTGCAGGTATTTACGCGAGAGGGGTGGAAAAGGTTTTAACCAGGGTGAGAGAGCAATTAATAATTCTCAGACCAGGATTGAAATGAGGAACAAAGGGTAATAAAAAAAAAAGGACAATTAAGAATCCTTTTCTATAGATTATAAAGAAACAACCTAAACTAAGGAGCAATTACGAATTCCTTAACTTAGATTATCAGTAGAAAACATATATTCTCCTAATTGTTATAACATAGTATAATTAAACAAATTCTTATACAATATTCCAGTTATTGCATTCAGATTCAGATAAACATTATGGAAAAAATTTAAGAGATAACAACAACATGAGAAAATACTTGTCTGCACTTCGCTCTACAGATGAATCCTTTGAAATATCTGGTCTGTATTCATCAATGCATCTTACTATCTTAGTTAATGCTCCAATGGCTTTACAATCTTTTGATCAAGAAGTCTATATAAATGTCTAAGAATCCACACTACATACTTCGAATTGTGAAGTATTTATACTAAGGTTTTATTACAAATATCTCAAACTAGCTTGAGATTTAATCTAGGAAATACAAATATCTTCTCGCACGAAGATAGAGATAGTTATTGAACTGCTTTCATGCTGTCCCTTTTATTTTGGTATTGTTGGCTTTTATGGTTGATTTTAGCTCTTTATGCTCTTTTTTGTTTGAATTATCATGTTGGAGGATTTATTTACTTCAAGATTTGCTCTGATACTCTTTGATTATGATACTCTTTCACTCTGATGACCTGTCTTTATCCTTTCTGTGCCTTTCCTTTTTACTGTACAATTTAACTTTTATTGTGTGTTTCATCAGTAAGTTCTTTTGGTTTTACATGTATCAACATCGGGAAGTGGATTTTAATCAAGTTTTTTATGTCATGTGTTTGTATTCTAACTGCATCTTTAGTCTAGTTCTTCTATTTTGACTATCAAGGCTCTATGTAGTTGTCTTCTTCTCGGCTCTGTGTGTAATTTTCTTCATCTTTGTTCCTTGTATAATGGTCTTCTTCTTCTTAGTATATGATTTTAACTAGTTTCTTGTTGAGTCTTGGAGTAGATATGTTCTGTGACTAGTATCAGAACGATTTATCCAAGCTCTGGTCTTCGGTTGATCATCTGCAAAATTCAACAATAATTAAGAAAACCTCGGTAGGCATGGAAGGCGATTGATGGCTTTTCGGCATAGGGATGCTTGCAGAAGGGGTCGTGGCATTGTTTTGGATGTAAATGGATGTTAAATTGCATCATAGGGGTTTAGGATGGCGTTGAAGGGTTTAACGGGTTTATACTGTGAAACAGGTGAAAGGCATGAAAACAAGGTTTTTAATGTTTAAAGTCTTTACGGGAAAATTTTTGAATATGGCATGAAATTTCATATTTATGGGTAATAGGTGGTTTATCGAGTTGGCGGGGAGGTGGTTTTAAGGGTTGTCACACCGCTTTTGTGGCATGGGTGGTTTTTAGGAGGGGTCACCCGATCTACTTTAGAGTGCAACATGTAGCATTCTGGGGGTCAGGGAAAACCGCCTTATCGGGTGGGTAAAGGTTCGCTATCAGGCTCGACCGATATGGCTATGGTCCATTAGATTTGGCCGCTTATGATCTGATGGTAGTCGGGCAGAGAAGATGCATAGAGGAAATGAATGGGAGTTGAGGGGGGGCAACAGTTTTAATCACAACAGTTTGGGATTAATTTAGGAGTTAATCCTAGGTTAAGTGATCGGGTGGGACTTAATCGCGAGATTAGGGAATCCAGTGAGGTTAATAACGAGATTCACTTAGGTTTACCAAGATTAGGTAAATTAAGTAAGTTTGTATCAGGATATGGGTAATTTCTATAGTTTTTGTTAAAACTAAGGGTTTGGATATTTATATAGGGATTTAGTTAATATACGGGAAAAGGGTTATATTGGGAATTATACAATAAAATTAATAGTTAATATGAAATGTGATGGGTAGAGTGGGTTTTTCCTAAGTAAAAACATAAAGTGTAATATTTGCAAGTATGCTTTATACTTAGATTAAAAGGTTTTTTGTGGGTTTTTGAGCGAAAACGGATTTACATGGGGGGTTTTCACGTTTCCTTGGTAAATGGTGTTTAACCTTAGGAAAATGGGTTTTCTTAGGGTGATGAGGGAAAATGGTTTGTATGAAGGGGGAATGATTTTATGAATGGGATTCTATCACTTGTGTCCGTAAGTCATTAAGATGAGGGTCCGGTCCCACCAAATGTCAGAGAAATTCTCTGAGCCTCTTTTACTTGTAGGATTAAAAGTATTAGAACATGTAGATAGGAAATTAGTAAGCATAGGGGAAAAATGATTAAGGGGGAGTTAATCACATGAACTTGTAAACCTTTTTCTTTGGTTCCATAGTTGACCATACATGTTGAAATATGTGTATAAGCATGATGCATGTGCTTCTATCCAATTAACTTTGTAGTTCAACAACCTTTCTTCTACTTACCCATTTCTTACCTCTAACATATTTTCTTCATTTCTTTGGGTGCATTTGTGCTAGCAAACCCTCATTCATCTATTTTTCTTTTGAAATGTAATCTATTTGATTCTATCCTTCTATCATCCAAGGGCTCAGATTAAGATTATGAGCTCCTTTTATTTTCTCTACCTATCTAATGATCTGCCAAGATTAAACTGTTTGGTCAAATTTTATTCTCTAATCTATAAACATAAAATTCAAAGCATGGAATAACCAAGATTAAACAGTTTGATTACCATGGATTGTGGCATGAATAACAAGTTGCACACAATCATTATTATGAATAAAAGTAAATAATAGTGGCATTTAGACTTGCACACTTTCATGGTCTTTTTTGTTTTTGGGGTTCATATATTTTCATGTTTTGACCTTCTCTTATTCTTTTGTCCTTTGATTTTTCTTTTATGACATACACTCTTTACATTTTCTAATTTTTATAATATGGAAAACATTTGGAGAAATCAAAGGTATGTACAATATTTCAAGGCTTAACCTTAGTCATTCAAAATTATGACTCCTATTGGTATAGGAACCTAACAGTGGCTCCACTTGGGGATGGCATTTCCTTGTGAAATGTCAAGAACTTTAGAGATCAATAGCCTTTGAATTGTTGTTGATGTTTCCTTACAAAGTGTCCTTCTATGAATATGCATTATTGATACTTATGATAGTAAATCTTTTAAACCTTAGGGCCTTCTCTTCAGGCTTCAACTTCAAAGATCACCATCCAATCAAAACTAGACTTTTGAAAATAGAATATATACAAATGAAAATTAGTAATTAGGTTCAAAGTAATGTTTTAGCATTTGACCATTCACTGGCCCACCTTCTGCATATGTACCATCAATTTCTCTCAAGAAGAAAACATTATTTCCTCTATAAGCATAAATGACATAGGTACCTTTCCATAGGAAATAAAATTTCCCATGTTTTCCTTTGTCTTCCCTCCTTGAGTCCCATTTGTGAACTTTTTCACCAATGTAGAAATCTTCAGCCTTGGTTCTCTTATAAAAAATATTCTTAATATTTTCTTGCATAACTTGAGACTTGACATAGACCTCTTCTCTTATTTGTTGTAGATGAATAGTTTGGTTGATTCTTCTTTGGATACTATTTGGTTCAACCTGTATTTCTTGAAGAATCTTCATTACTGGTACTCCCAAAGAGGATGGAAAGATAGCTTCCATTCCATAAGCTAGTTAGTAGGGAGAAGTACCAGTTGATTTCTTAGTAGTCAATTTGTCTACCCATAAGGCATTGACTGGCTTTCCAAGTTTTCTTATTGTCCTATAGTATTTTCTTGATGATATTTACTAGGCTTTTGTTTAAGGATTCTGCCAATCCATTACCTTGAGGGTAATATGATGTGGAATGGCCAAGGGTGATAAGGTATTTATTTCAGAAATCTACCATTATTTTGGATTTAAAGGTTGCTACATTATCCGTAACAAGCTTAGTTGGACATCCAAATCTTGATAGAATATTGGTTTCAAGGAAGGTTATGATAACAGTATCTGTGGCTTGCCTTGAAGCTATGGCCTCTATCCATTTTGTGAAGTAGTTTGTGGCTATGAGGATCCATTTGTGTTGCGCAGAGGAGGGTGGGTGAATTTCAGCAATGATGTCTAGACCCCATTGTTGAAAAGGTATTTCAACAGAGATTGGCTTGAGGGGTAAAGGTAAGAGGATTTTCTTCCCCTCAAAAATTTGACATTTGTGACAAGAGGTCACATATTTTTTTACATCAGCAAACAAGGTAGGCTAGTAGAAAACAACTCTAAGGATTTTATCTGGAGTTTTTCTAGTAAAGGTGTCCTCCACAGTCACCTACATGAAACTCTTTTAAAACTTTATTAGAGTCTTATTTTAATAAAAAAATTGAGAAGAATACCTTCATGGTCTCTCCAAAACGAAACATTGTCTAATATACAAAATCTTAAGGATTTCATATTTAAAAACCTGCTTTTAGTCCTAGATAATTTAGGAGAAGCTTGTAAATTCAGTAAAAGATAAATAATATCAGCATACCAAGGTGATTCAAGAAAGGCCTGGCTAATTAGTGGATTCACCATCTCCTCTTCATTATCTATTGTTGCAATAAAGTTTATATCCAAGGCTTGATAGTTTGATTCAGCCATGAGCTTTGCTAAACCTTGGCCCTTGATTAACTTTGTAGGTTTGATTTCTATATCATACTCTAAAATAGTAGCAATCCACTTTCCCCTCTTTCCATCAGGACCATCCTAAGTTAGGATGTATTTTACTACTGAATTAGGAATGTAGGCTACTATGTGAGAATATAATATGTATACCCTAAAATCCTTAATGGCTTTGACCAAATCCAAGGCCTATTTTTCCATTATGTTATATTTCAAGGGGGCATCTCTCAGGGCTTTTCTAAAGAAAGAAATGGGTTGTTCATAGCCCTGGTCATTTTTTTGTAATAGGACTGTAGTTATTGTGTGCTCAGAAGTTAAGGAAAACAAAGTGAAATCATTGTCAAATTTAGGACTGATTAGTATAGGTGTTTTAGTTAAGGCTAGTTTGATGTCTTCAAAGGATTTCTTAGCCTCAACAGTCCATTTTATGGTGGAGTCTTTTTTCAGCATGTTGTTTAGTGATCTAATTAATTCTGCTAGATTAGATATAAATCTTCTAAGAAAATTTATTTTTCCTAAGAAAGATTGTAATTCTCTAATGGTCCTGGGGTGTCTTATTTGTAAGATGGCTTCTATTCTTGCAGGGTCTAATTTTATACCATATTTTGAAATTATGTGACCTAACAACATTCCTTCCGCTAACCCAAACAAGGACTTTTTGGGGTTCAAGGAGATTCGAAACTTCCTTTATTTAATAAAAACTTGCCTTAGATGATCCAAATGTTTATCGTCAAACTTTGAAAATACAATAATATCATCTAGATATATCACAAGGAAATCATCAATTTCTTTAGCAAAGGCTATCTCCATAGCCCTATGGAAAGTCGCTCCTGCATTCATTAGCCCAAAAGGCATTTTCACATACATAAAAGTGCCCCAAGGAGTAGTAAAGGCAGTTTTGGGTTGGTCATCTAGATGAACTAAGATTTGATTATACCCAGAAAACCGATCCAACAATGAGATTCTGGTTGATCCAACTACTCTCTGTAAAATGTGATCGATTTTGGGGAGAGGGTAATTGTCTTTTCGTGACACTTTATTGAGGTTTCCGAGATCCACATAGAGTCTAATATCACCATTTTTCTTTCTAGTTGGCAACAAGTTTGAGACCCAATTAGAAAATCTGATTGCTGCAATTATTTTGGCATCATACATCCTCTGAATTTCTTTTTCAATTGCAGGTAATAAGTCAAGATTGATCCTTCTTATTTTTTGTCTGAAAAGCTTTTGATTTTCTTTAATAGGAATTGTGTGTTGGATGATGTTGGTGCCATAGGATTTAAGGTCCTTGTAACTCCCAGCAAAAAAATCCCTAAATTCTTTCAAAAACTCAATGTATTTCACTTTTTCAGTCAAAGGTAATGATTTTGAAAGTTTGATCAGTTTAGTATTTTCATCAGTGCCTATATTACATTCCTCTATATCAGATCTTAATGGTTCCATTTTAGGTTTCCTAGGAACATCATTTGAATCAAATGAATCTTCTAAAGGGCTTAATCCATTTGGTAAGAAGTTGTCCTTAATATTCATTACTTCGGTTTCTTCATTGATTATTTCATCAATCTCCATTAGCTCTAAGTTATCTACATTTGATTTGGTAAATTTAGTTGGGTTAATTCTATCTATTTGATCATCTTCTATCTTATTTGTTTCTATCTTATCCTTAGTGTCAATATCTATGGATGTATCAGTATCTATATTATTATTTACAAACTCTTCTTTTGAAAGTAAAAATTTATTTATCTGTTTATCATTAGAAAATATTTTCCAATTCTTAAAATTATCTGGAATTGCAGGTCTATGCCTAACTTTAGCAGTGTACTGATAGCTAGGTTGGAAGGGTAATTTACAAGTGCTGGCAAACATTGCTAAAATATGGGCTTGCATGTTATGTTTTCTAGGGATTACTGCAAGCTTTGTTTCTAGGAAAGTGTTAAGTATTTCTACAATAGTATCTCTATAACAACTTAATCTAGGGTATTTAGTCATATATACAACATCAATCTATTTTACAATTTATTTAGAGTCTCCCATAACAGAAACGCTTTTAGCTCCTAGATTCCTAACTAACTTAAGACCTACAATCAATGCTTCATATTCAACTATATTATTTGTACATTTAAAATTCAATCTATATGCATGGCCTTCTGAGTAATTGTTCTCCAAATTATATATCCACACTCCTACTCCTGCTCCTAACCTATTGACTAATCCATCAAATTTTAAATGCCATAATATCTCATGATCATAATTTTCACTATCTAGTGCAACAAAATTTTCATCATTCACAGAAATTAGACCTTCGTGTTCATTGAATAGCTCTGTAGTCTCATTAGTTTCATTTTTCGTAGAAACTGCAATTTCTTTTGGTTCTGTATCAACACTATCTAAAAGTGTTTCTTGGGTTTGATCAACATTATAGAAGATAAAAGAATCCATATCTAAGTGTATGGAGTAGATGGGGATGTTTTGAGGTCGATCTTGGCTACTTACCATATATTTCATTAAGGTTTCTCGGTATAGTTTCTTAGGTTGTCCAAAAATAGAGATTGTTGCATATGACATATCTAGTTGTAGAGATCCCTGAAGTTTGGCTCCCCATGATCTGGATAACAGCATGCCATACTTTGGTGGGATGTCAGCAACTACAATGTCCATAAGGATGCTTTTGGTAGGATATTGGACTAAAGTAACACATAGGTGTTTAATCAATCCTAGACACTTTACTTGGGTAGATTCAAATGAGAATAAGTCTTTGTAAGGCCTTGTAGTGTATAGGTTCAATTTCTCCATTACTAATTTCGGCATTAAATTGCGAGAGGCCCCATAATCCAACATTGCATTGTGTAGAATTTTGTCATGGATATTAAGGCTAATGTAAAAAGGTGTAACTCCTCCTTCTAATGGTTTTCCATTAACATCTGGACCAAATATGAGTTTTGGTTGGTCATCAAACAAGTTAATTGAATCCTCATTTTCAACAATGTTTATGGTCTGGTTTATATGTGATTTTTAAGGTTCATTCTTGATTAATTCTGCTAAAGGGACTGGAATCTTTAGCTTTGCTATCTCTTCTCCCAAATTGAATCACAAAGAGGCTTTTTCTATTTGAAGGTTTTGAGTTTTAGCAGCAGGGATTTGAGTATGATTGTTTTCTTTATCTTTATTAGGGATCTCCTTATGTGGATTTTCAAGTGGAATTGAAGTGGATGGTTGATTAACAGAAGGTTGATCAGAGATTATATCTACAATTGTGGGGCTAGAAGGATTTGGGTTCTACCTAGGGAGAATCTAGAGGATCTTTGAAACAGGGGTTTCTTTAATTTTCTTGGGTTGATTTTGTGTTGTTTTCTTGGTTTGGTCAGGGAGATTAACATTTTTTTTTCTTCTTAGATTTTATTGCTTGTGGACTTCGAAGATGGAAGATTCATGCCCTTGTTTATAATCAAATGATTCACCAGACTATACCTGTAATTGCTGCAGCATATACAGTTCCTGCTCATCTTGGGTTAGAAAAACATTTTCGTCATCATTTATTCCCATTAGGTTAATTTGTGTATCATGCTCTGAATTTTCTGGCTGGGATGTCTCTACATAATTTTCTTGAAAAGGAGGCCTTATGTTCCAATCTGGTCTGTTTTTCCCCATGTTTTGGTTATTTCTAAAATTTGGGTTTCTAATTAGAGGTGATTTTTGGTTATCGTATTGGGGTTTCCTTTCCATATTACCTATTCTCTCCATTAGTATTTCCATGTTTTTGGCCAAGTTATCTATTTTAATATCGGATGGGGAAGTTTCATCCTTAGTAGTTCTCTTTTAATTTCTAACTGTAGCCCTTTTAGCTAACAAATTAGCTTCTACACTAGCAGCTACACTTTGCATTTCTTCTAATGTTGGGGGGTTTCTTTCCCTAAGTTGGTAAGGCATATCGGTATCAAAACCATCAGGGAAATTTATTAACACTAAGTCAAGTGGGGGTCTAAGGTTAACTGGGATTGCATTATATATGTGATTAAATCTAGTGCAATAATCTTGAACAGTTTCATTAGATCCTCTCCTAATATTCTCATATTCTGAATGGATTTGTAAGGGATTCTTTTTCTTTTCCCACCTATCAATAAACAACCTTTGGAAATTTTTTAGGTCTGCTATTTGATTGGCAAGAAATGATTTAAACCACTTCTTGACATCACCAGTCAAATTTTGGGCAAAGAGTCTCATCTGGACATCGGCTTCACCTATTTCATGTAGTTCAAAAAACTCATACATCCTATTTACATGTTGTTGGGCAGTGTACTGACCAATAGCATCAAACAAGGGAATCTTACTCTAACAATCTACAGGCATAACATGAAGTTGGGCAAGTAAAACAAGAGGAGCATATCTGTTTTCCATTGATGTTGGTTGGGAGGGGATAAGATGTGGGGTTAATATACTTGGGATTAATGCAGTAGTGGATGAAGAACAAGGAACATTAGGTGGTGAATGAGTAATGATAGGTTGGTGAGGGAGTGAAGGTGTAGAATGGTGGTGTAGAATGGAATTCAAAACGTGCTGAAGTCGAAGGGAATAATGGTGAACTCAAAGTAGTGGAGAACTATTTAGAAAACACAGGGGTAGTAGTAGTATTAATGGATGATTGTCGAGATTTCAGAATGTACTCATCAATTGATCAGTTGACCTGTTGTACTTCAAGGTCTGCAATAAAATCAAGATCTAGAATAGTTTCATATATTTCATTTTAAGATTTTGTTTTAAATAATGAAAGATCAAATTGCTCATCAAAGGGAATATCTTCTAAAAATAACCACCCATTGGGACATGAATTACCTTTAACTAAAGGTATTGGACTAATTGGACTTTCTTATTTTTTAGATTTTCATGAAATGAGGTTGGGATTATCAACTACTAGGGGAGGGTTGGGATCTGGATTAGCTCTGGTAAAATGAGTCTTCCTAGAAGCCAAAATTTCAAAATTTTAATCGTTTTTGCAAGATTTTTTCAATATAACTTCTAACAAAATGAATTTAAGAGGCTCAAAATATAAAATTAGAATTTTCTGAAAGCTTTACTAGGATCGATGAATTGTTGGTTCCCTAGTGCAGTCGCTACCATGTTATCACTCAGAATTTTCTCTAGAAGTTATTAGAAGAAAGAAAATGATTGAGGTAACCACAAGCCAACTTTTGGGAATAGGCTCTAGCCAAACTAAGTCCAGAGAGGGCTCTCTCTATATGACTTAGCTTTGTTTGATGGGATTTTAGGCTAGTTCTTAATCTTCAAGGGGTTTTTGATTTGTATTGAAGATTGGGTGGTGGGAGTCTTTAAGCAGATGGATAGAATGATGTCTCTAGTCCAATGGGCTATGAAGTCAGCAAAAGAGCAACAAAACTGGATCAACTCATTAAAGGGGATGTTGAAAGGGCAAGATAGCAGAGTAGAGTGCAGGTCTTTAGGCCATAGGGGTGGAAACGGTTTTAACCAAGGTGAGAGAGAAATTAAGAATTCTCAGACTGAGATTGAAATGAGGAACAAAGGGTAGTAAAAAAAAAGGTCAATTAAGAATCTTTTGCTATAGATTATAAAGAAACAACCTAAACTAACAAGTAATTAACAATTCCTTAACTTAGATTATCAGTAGAAAACATGTATTTTTGTAACTATTATAACAATGTAATTAAACAAATTATGATACAATACTCTAGTTATGGCATTCAGATTCAGATAAACATTATGGAAAAACTTTAAGAGATAGCAACAACGTGATAAAATACTTGTCTGGACTTCGCTCTACACATGAATCCTTTGAAATATCTGGTCTTTATTGATCAATCCAGCTTGTTGGCTCAGCTAATGCTCCAATGGCTTTACAGTCTATCCATCAAGAAGCCTATAGAGATGTCAAAGAATCCAAAATACATGCTTCAAATTGTGAAGTATTTATACTAATATTTTATTACAAATATCTCCAACTGACTTGAGATTTAATCTAGGAAATACAAATATCTTCTCGCAGAAGATAGAGATAGCTATTGAATTGCTTTCATGTTGTCCATTTTATTGTGTTATTATTGGCTTTTATGGTTTGATTTTAGCTCTTTATGCTCTTTGCTGTTTGAATTATCATGCTGGAGGCTTTATTTACTTCAAGCTTTCCTCTGACAATCTTTGACTCTTATACTCTTTCGCTCTGATGACCTATCTTTATCCTTTCTGTGTCTTTCCTTTTTACTGTACAATTTAACTTTTACTATGTGTTTCAATAGTAAGTTCTTTTGTTTTTACGTGTATGAGCATCGGGAAATGGATATTGATCAAGGCTCTGTATGTTTCATTTGTTTGTATTCTAACTGCATCTTTGGTTTGGTTCCTCTATTTTGACTTTCAAGGCTCTGTGTAGTTGTCTTCTTTTCGGCTCTGTGTGTAATTTTTTTCATCTTTGTTCCTTATACAGTGGTCTTCTTCTTTTGAATATAGGCTTTTAACTAGTTTCTTGTTGAATCTTGGAGTAAACAGCATCTGTGACTAGTATCAGAATAGTTTATCCAAGCTCTAGTATTTAGCTGATCATCTATAAAATTCAACAATAATTAAGAAAGCCTCGGTCAGCATAGAAGACGATTGATGGCTTTCTAGCACAGGGATGCCTGGGGAGTGGGTCATGGCAATGTTTTGGATGCAAATGGAGGTGGAATTGCATCACAGAGGTTTAGCGTTGCACTGAAGGGTTTATAATGTGAATCAGGAAAAAGGCATGAAAATAAGGTTTTCAATGTTTAAAGTATTTAACTGGCAAATTTTTGAATATGGCATGAAATTTCATATTTATGGGTAATAAGTAGTCTATCAGGTTGGTGGGGAGGTGGTTTTGAGGGTCGCCGCACCGCTTTTGTGACGTGGGCGATTTTTAGGAGGGGTCACTCAATCTACTTTAGAGCGGGACACATAGCTTTTGGGGGGTCAGGGAAAACCACCTTAACGGGTGGGTAAAGGTCGGCTATTGGGCTCAGCCAATACGGCTATGGTCCATTAGATTTGGGCTCTTGTGATTTGACGGTAGTCGGCAGAGAAGATGCGCAGAGGAAATGAACAAGAGTTTACGGGGGGCCAAGGGTTTTAATAATAGTGGTTTGGGATTAATTTAGGAGTTAATCCTGGGTTAAGCGATCGAGCAAGACTTAACTATGGGATTAGGGAATCCGGTGAGGTTAATAATAGGATTAACTTAGGTTTACCGAGATTAGGTAAATTAAGGTCGTATTAGGAGATGGGTAATTTCTATAGTTTTTGTCAAAACTGAGGGTTTGGATATTTATATAGGGACTTATTTAATATAAGGGAAAAGGGTTATATCGGGAATTATACAATAAAATTAATAATTAATATGAAATGTGATGGACGGAGTGGGTTTTTTCTAAGTAAAAAGGTAAAGTGTAATATTTTCAATTATTTTTTATACTTAGGATAAAAGGTTTTTTGTTGTATTTTGAGCGAAAAGGGATTTACATGGAGGGTTTTCACTTTTACTCGGTAAATGGTGTTTAACCTTAGGAAAACGGGTTTTCTTAGGGTTGTTATAGACATTTTTGTGCCCTGCAACCCCAAGCATGAAATGTCCATAAACCAAGGCCTCCTATGTCCCTAAAAGTGTTGTTCTAACCCCTAAAGGAACAAGGTCTACAGATTACAGCTTCTCCGAGAAGTTCTCCATGAGAAACTACTCAGAATTGGTCAAAACAGGATCATTACAGCTACTCCACTGGCTAAGTGCGTTGCATCTCACCTAAATACGTTGTGAGGGTGCATTTCATTTCAAAAGTCCCTTCTGTGGGGTGCGATGGGCAAGAAATGACAAATGGCAGTGTCATTCCGCGAGGTGGAGAGGCAATGGAAGCTTCCAGAATCTTCTCCTGTGACACTTGCCTCACTGAATTCGACCAAGGATGAGTAAGAGGCCATCAGCCTCCAAGTGGAAGCAAGAACTGTCAGAGAGAAGACACTAATCAAATCACAAGTTGACTCATCCCCCTTATAGATATCTATATATGGATCCCTCATCCCAGAGATCCAGAGGCTGGAATTTTGGATATTGTGAGGAATTGCTATTGGTTTCTAGAGACAAACATCAGATTGTTGGGTGATCTAAGCTTTGTTTGAGGTGAAGAGGGGCTTCTTTGCTGGGAGGTTGGTGCTGGGCCAGAACAACTGGTTGTAACTCCTCCTGCATCTTTTCTTGTTTATCAATAAAAGCTATTTGAGTTTTCCTCCATGCTTTTGTATCATTGATGCTTGTTACATTTGTATGGTCAATTTACATATGTTCCTAGATTGTTTATGATTATAGATCCATGTCTTTGTATAGTGCTATGCTTCTGTGATCTTACAGGTACTTTGTGAAGTTGGGCGTGCAAGGGAGCAGGTAGCTGGGGACTATCAAAGAAGAGAGGGATCGAATTGAAGGATTAGCACAAGACAGAGGTTGGTCTTTCTGTTCCTCTCTATCTATAATTCGTAAAGGAAAAACAAAAGTAGTTTTTCTCTATTTGTTTCTAAGGCAGCTGTCACCCCTTAGTGGGATAGAGCAGTTCTAAATAGACACTTTTCCCTGTAACAAAATGGCGACTCCGCTGGGGAGCTAATTAGTTTGTTTGTTTATCATTCTTTGTTGTTTGTTTCATAAACTTACAAGTAGCATTCGAACTGCATTTGCCATAACAAATGCAAAGTAGACAACTGCTAATTCAATCCATCTACTGGATTTGTTTATGATTTAAACAAATGATTCACAAACTATATGATTGCCCTTGTGATAGCTCTTAAATCCTCCTTAGATCTACCCCTGATTTTTGCATTACTGATTGCTTTTTATTCGGCCAAAACCCAAGAACTGAACTGCAAACTCTGACCCGGAACCTGAACAGAGTCTCGTTTCTAGCCCAGAGCAGGTACTGTTCAGAGATTCTGAATTTTAGCGCACTTCCCGAGTGGACAACCTGCGTTGTATTTCAGATTCTCTGTGTTACAGGTGCGCTGATCAGACTAGCTCTGTGCAGTTGTGGCTTCTGTGGATCATTCTTTCCAGTTCTATTCCTGAATTTTGCTGCCTGTGATTAGTATGTCTGTTTGAAACCCCTTTTCCTTACTGTTATTTTGTCTCCCTTGTACAAAAGAACTGTAGATGTTTTTGTGTGTTTGTTGAGTCGTTTACAGTTCTCCTTTGCAAAAGTAGCATAATCGTACTATCGTCCTTTGATTTGAATCTGTCACAAGTGTCGATTTCGATCGTAGGAAAAAGTTTGATTGCTGTTGATGGTCGATTATCCTGTTACTATTGCTTTTGGTATGAATTTGTAATTTTCTAGTGTCAAGAACAAGCATTCAGTTCAAAATTATAAGCTGTTGTAATCGTCTCCATTTTTTGATTTCGAAAAGAAGCTTGTTGATATTCGTCGCTTGAAAAGAAATTCAGATTTGTGCATCAACTTTCTTTTTAGCATCCATATACTAAGAAAGTCGAAAAAAAATACATGCATGTGCATTTACATATAGACAGTATGTTTGGTTTGATTTAGGAAAGTGCATTTAGAGTGTGCTCTTTGCTCTTTGTGAAAGGATTCTGTCTTTCTTTTCCCTAGTAGCTAGGATTTTCATTGCATAAAAGAGATAAAAGTTTGTTTATCATCTTAGATTGCATTTTAGGAATTACATCTACATCTCGTGGTGAACCCGAAAGGAAAACTTCATAAACAAGATCAACTTAAAATAAATTCAATGAATCTAACAACGCTTTGGAACTTAACGCACAACATTTAGAAGTCTAGGCGAGAGACGTATTCCGACGTCGTAAAGCCTGGTAACTGTTGTTCTCACTGATGGTTGGGTGATTCCTCCACTTTGAGATGATAAGTGCCAGTACGGACTTGTGCTCCCACGTACCATCGAGTATATTTGGGAGACCCCAATAGGCTTAATCCTTTATCCATAGGAAGCCGTGTCTACCGCCCTATCGATCGCAATGCACTGAACACAACATTCGGGAAGATTGACTGTCGTACCGTAAAAAGTATTCTGTAGTTTTGTGATTGGTTTGGTACTCCCTCTACCTAGACTTCCAGAGCAGTCCCTTTCATTCCTTTTCAGACTCCTTAACGGAAAAGGTCCATCTGAGCACTTGTCACTTCAGGCTCATTAAAAATCGAAGGAGACTAGAGTCATCTTTTGTTTTTTTCTCGACTCTTAAAAACTGAAAAAACAAGTTGTGTCAAAGCGTCTAAAATTTATTTTAAATGGAATATTCATTACCCTTTCCTACGTTGATCTTAGGTTGAGAAAATGGAATCCACCAACCAAGGGATTCCCCTTGGGGGAAATCCTAGTCCCTTCTCCTCTTGGGGAGATGTTGGTGCACCCCATATGGCCACATTTTCGCTTCCAGGACTGACAATTGGTTTACCTGTATGGCTCTTCTCAACCTCTGTCGTTCAGAACACCGCAATTCCTGAACAATCAAATCAGCAATTAGATGAGTCCAGAGTTACCCACCAACCTTCTACTTCCTCTAATTCTTCCTCTCCTCCTTCCTCTTCGCTTGATGGGGTTGGTAAAGCCAAAAGTCAAGTACCTAAGGAGAAGAAGGAAAAGAAGAAGAAAGAGAAGAAGAAGAAGGAGCCAAAAGCGAATGGGGGCAAACGAGTGTCGTCTAGTGAAAATCCACACACTGCACCGACCAGGCCTAAATCTCCATGTGTCATTTGCAAAGGAGACCACTATCACATAGATTGTCCTTGCATCCCTCGGATCTTAAGGGACTGGTCTCCTCTTTTGCACAACCCGGTGTCGTCAACCTCTGATGACCATGTTGAAAACACACCGTCAACTAGTGAAAGTGAAGCCCTAGGACAAAAAGGAAAATATAGATTTCCTTGTAAACTGTGCGAAGGCGATCATGCCATCCACCGTTGTCCCTTCTTAGACGAAGCTAGAAGATTTTTGGATGATCATCTGGTTTCACCGTTACGACTTCCTCCTGGATATAAAAAACTCTTGCCGAGTCCGTCACTAGTTGAAAATTTGGCTGGCCCGCTCAGGTGGTCGGTCGAAGCATCTATCATTGAAGATAAACCATCTGATCCCATACCAGATGAAAGTCAAAAGGTTGAGGCGGCAGTTGACCCGATCTTGCCTTCAGAGGTTCCATCTTCAGATGATACAGTCACTGAAGAGAACAAGGATGAAACCGTCCAAATTTTTTTCATAAGCACAGACTGCAATGAACATGGGGGCAATTTACCCGTTCCTTTACCGCATGAAGGAAGTTCGTCAGATTCGTACCCGGCCGTCTATTCCGTCCCACCTCCAAGCAACTTAGTTGTCTCCTTCGACTGGAATCAACTAGGCAGACCCCGTTTACCAGCTAATGTACCATTCTGAATCATTGTTCAAATATATAGAATGGTTATGGCTGGTACCATCATAGATGAGGGGGCTTCTGTGAGTAGCCTTTCCTCAACTGCTTGGAAAGCGCTTGGTTCGCCATCGCTTTTGCCTAAGATGAGAAATCTAACAGGTTTTGATAAAGGAACCAATCGACCGTTAGGGATCCTTCCCGATGTGCCCATAACATTGAGAGGGAAAACAATTCACATGAACGTAATGGTAGTTCAAGGACCCCTGGATTACAATCTACTCCTTGGATGAGACTATATTTATTGCATGAGATCCATTGTCTCATCACTCTTTAGAGTGATGTGTTTTCCACACGAAGGAAGAATGGTCGAGCTCGTAGACCAGCTTTCATTTCCCAGATCACGCATAGCAAATAGTCATATACCATCCCTAAATGGTCTTTTCACGCAAGAAACGTCTCAATCCCCAGTCCGTCCACCCAATGAGTGCAAGTGATTCAGGGGAACATGACTGAAACCCAGGGGGCATGCACCCTGGTTTGCCTCGGCAGGAAAACTTCGGGTATAAGGTAGGTTTCCACGAGAGATTATGACCTCCGTACACCCGTCCATGATTGGAAGAGGGAGTTGGACTGGAATAAGATCCTCTTGTCAAAGTTATGTGAGTTGGCGGGCATCGCTGCTCACCTTTGTTTATTTCGGTAGACATCGCCGAAGAAGTGTTTTGTTTGTGCTGTGAATAGAACAATCTTTGGGTAACCTATAAGAGGTAGGCCTCTCTTGCTAAAACAAATGTTTTAACGGAAAGAAGTAGGGGTAACCTTGAAACTCTGTTTTATACCTGGGGGCATGCAAACCTTTTGGAGTGCAAGCAAAGAGCTGTCATTTATCTGTTTTTTGGATTGGTCGTTTCCTAACTTGCATAAAGAAAGGATGTGGGGAAAAACTCTAAAAGTTGTCGTTTTATATGAGACATTCTTATCACATGACTCGATTAATCGAGCAGTTTTAGCACATAGTTCAATCTCGTTAAAAAATAAACATAAGACATGAGCAAATGTTTCCCCCCACATTTAAGCTCGTTAAAAAGATGAACTATTCCCCGGTAAATAACCATCGTGAATGTAGTACTTTAGCCGTTAAAGCCTTGGTCGTGTTTGCACCGTCACCTCCACTTTTTCATTGGTCGATCATTCACCTCCATTTGATTGTTTACCCATTTTGAGGAACAGCTGCGAAGAGTGATTTCACTAGCCATCCTTGTGACACTGCCGTGATTGGAAAATTCCAAACCTTACCTGGAATCAGCTGCTACCCGTTTTATCACTCGTTCCTCAAAAGACGAGTCTCCTTTAAGCTCTTTTCAACTGACTCGTAAAATATGAAAAGATTGCCGAGCCATTGGCCTCTCCAGCTCGTTAAAGGGATAGGAAGTGCTATCCCTCCTCTAGATTTTAATCTTTTTGGACCTGAGGGATTATTACACAAAAAGATCGAGTGCTTGTTTTGTTCGGCTCGTTAAAAGTATCGAAAATTCATCCCTTCTGTATTGTTTTATACTTTTTCGGACTTACGGGATTAGATAACGAAAAATGAATTTTGGAGTTACCTTTACGTCCCTTTTCAGACTCTCTAAAATTGAAAAGGACCAAGTTATCGTTTTCGTTAAACTCGTTAAAAAGATTAATAGCGACAAACTTGTCTATAGACGAGAACGAGTTTCACTATCGCTAGGCTCATTAAAACATAGCGATGGGTTTGCCCGAAGGGAAAATTATAGAACAAGCATATGTTATCCTCCTCAAGCTTGACAAAAATAAAGAGGTACTGGTCAACAATGACTGGGGAAAAATTGGGAAGAAAACTCAAAGAAACTTTGTTGGTAGCAAGTCACTCTTGAACATGACACTTCCACTCCGTGTTCGAGTCGGGTTGGGTTATTTCATTCACCGGTAACATCACCATGGTCACGCCATACCATCCACATTTGGGGTTAATGCTACCAATCCATCACATCAGTGTCGCCGATATGTTCAAGAGAAGTCATTCAGTGGATTCACCTGTGTCTCACCCACTACCATACATTATACTCCATTCTTTCATGACCGCCACCCTGAACCTTATATCACCAGATCGCTTTCACCTCCATTAAAATCATTTGCTCCGTTCCGCATCATTGATGTGGGTTTCATTAAGGCCCTCCTGTGATGGATCACTTCTTGTCGACATCAACTCATTATCCAAGGAGCTGATCTAGAAACACCCCATTCAGTACTTTGAAGCTTGCATGCCTCAATGGCAAGTTTCTCACTTCCGGTGACAGGTTTACATCAATGGCCTTCGACCGAAAGATTTTGCATGGTGTTCGATGCCAAGTCCTTTATTCACACCACGTGAATTGTATTGCAATACCTTGAGGGTCATTATCATTATCGGTGATTCCTCTTGCGCTTGTTAACAATTTACATCATTGACTGGTAATCAAGCAATGTATTTCCATGTTCGAATTCAAAACATTTCTCGCATGGATCGACTTGTACTTTGAGTGAAGATCGGACGAGATTGAAGACCCCGGATCTAGTTTCATCCATCCGGGCTGTGATATATATTCATGGAAATAAAGACATTAAAAGTACATCATTGCAGCATAGATAATCATCCTATCAAAAGGATGATGGCTCTATCAGAATCATCAATCTACACTCAGACGATTGTCTATCCTATGTACATGAAAATGAATTTATAAAGTTGAGCATGGGAATGCCCGCCTCAGCTAGATCATGAAAATATTATGAAGATAATGTATTGTATTGTATCTTATTACAGGTCTCCTCCCAGCATTTAAAGAACTTTGGATCCTCATAATAAGCATTTCACCTAACACCAAAAGGTTAACGGCCTCATATTTTAGGGGGCAACTGTTATAGACATTTTTGTGCCCTACAACCCCAAGCATGAAATGTCCACAAACTAAGGGCTCCTAAGTCCCTAAAAGTGTTGTTCTAACCCCTAAAGGAACAAGATCAATAGATTACAGCTTCTCCCAGAAGTTCTCCATGAGAAACTACTCAGAATTGGTCAAAACAGGATCATTGTAGCTGCTCCACTGGCTAAGTGCGTTGCATCTCACCTAAATACATTGTAAGGGTGCGTTGCATTTCAAAAGTCCCTTCTGTGGGGTGCGATGGGCAAGAAATGACAAATGGGAGTGTCATTCCGCGAGGTGGAGAAGCAATGGAAGCTTCCAGAATCTTCTCCTGTGACACTTGCCTCACTGAATTCGACCAAGGATGAGTAAGAGGCCCTCAGCCTCCAAGTGGAAGCAAGAACTGTCAAAGAGAAGACACTAATCAAATCACAAGCTGACTCATCCCCCTTACAGATATCTATATATGGATCCCTCATCCCAGAGATCCAGAGGCTGGAATTTTGGATATTGTGAGGAATTGTTGTTGGTTTCTAGAGACAAACATCAGATTGTTGGGTGATCTAAGCTTTGTTTGAGGTGAAGAGGGGCTTCTTTGCTGGGAGGTCGATGTTGGGTCAGAACAACTGGTTGTAACTCCTCTTGGATCTTTTCTTGTTTATCAATAAAAGCTATTTGAGTTTTCCTCCATGATTTTCTATCATTGATGCTTGTTACATTTGTATGGTCAATTTACATATGATCCTAGATTGTTTATGATTATAGATCCATGTCTTTGTATAGTGCTATGCTTCTGTGATCTTACAGGTACTTTGTGAAGCTGGGCGTGCAAGGGAGCAGGTAGCTGGGGACTATCAAAGAAGAGAGGGATCGAATTGAAGGATTAGCGCAAGACAGAGGTTGGCCTTTATGTTCCTCTCTATCTATAATTCATAATGGAAAAACAAAAGTAGTTTTTCTCTATTTGTTTCTAAGGCAGCTGTCACACCTTAGTGGGATAGAGCAGTTCTAAATAGACATTTTTCCCTGTAACAAGGGTGATGAGGGAAAATGATTTTCATGAAGGGGGAATGATTCTATGAAGGGGATTCTAGCACTTATATCCATAAGTCATTAAGTCGAGGGTCCAGTCCCAAAAAAGGTCAGAGTAATGCTCTGAGCCTCTTTGACATGTAGGATTAAAAGTATTAGAACATACTTGTATATAGGAAAGTAGTAAGCATAAGAGAAAAATGATTGAGGGGGAGTTAACCACATGAAATTGTAAACCTTTGCCTTTGCTTCCATAGTTGACCATGCACGTTGAAAGATGTGTATAAGCATGATGTGTGTGCTTCGATCCAATTAACTTTGTAGTTCAACGACCTTTCTTCTACTTACCCATTTATTACGTCTAACATATTTTCTTCATTTCTTTGGGTGCATTTGGGCTAGCAAACCCTTATTCATCTATTTTTCTTTTGAAAAGTAATCTATCTGATTCTATCCTTATATCATCCAAGGGCTCAGATTAAGCTTATGAGCTCCTTTTATTTTCTCTACCTATATAACGATCTACCAAGATTAAACTGTTTGGTCAGATTTTATTCTCTAAACTATAAACATAAAATTCAAAGCATGGAATAACCAAGATTAAATAGTTTGATTACCATGGATTGTAGCACGAATAACAAGTTGCACACAATTATTATTAAGCATACAAGTAAATAGTAGTGGCATTTATACTTGCACACTTTCATGGTCCTTTTTGTTTTTGGGATTCATACATTTTCATTTTTTGACCTTCTCTTATTCTTTTGTCCTTTGAATTTTCTTTTAGGACACACCCTCTTTACATTTTTTTATTTTTATAATATGGAAAACATTTGTAGAAAGTAAAGGTATGTGCAATATTACAAGGCTTAACCTTAGTCATTCAAAATTATGACTCGTATTGGTATAGGAACCTAACACAGATGAAAGACGAGTATGATAGATGAAACAGCCCGCGCGCCCACCGTTCCAGATGGGTATAGGTGTATGGTGCACAACCTTCATGAAGGCAGACCGTCCCCATGATAGGAAACATGATCGGCAAGCAGGGGCAGTCAAGAAAATAGTGCAAACAACCCCTCCGATTGAGATCAGGAAGTATGGTAAGACCAAGTGCGGAAAACTATATTCATGCAAAAGGTTTTGAGTAAGTATGCGAAGCACTAAACACAGTTCACCATGTGAAGTGGACTGACTCAGACCTGTGCGTACCAGCGGTTCTCTAGGTATATAGGACCGTGTGCAAAACCCTGACCGCGCAGGCACCAGCAAGGTTGGACTATTAAGCAACTAAAGTAAGCCCTATAATACTTGGAGAACTTATGCCACACATGATCACACCAATGGATGTGATGGTTCGCAGTACTTTGGAAGCAAAAATCCAACAAGGAAATTTTAGGCTCAAAGAACTTGAAAAAGAAAGGGTGCGATTAAGGAGAAAAAGCACTTTGGTAGAAACGGAAGTCAAGAAGTTGGAAGATGAGATAAGGGACAAGTTTCTCGATAAGAAGACTAGAGTGATAAAAAAGGGTGCACATAATCATGATGACAAGCTTGAGGACTGTCATTGCAAATTTATTAGTCTGATGCCTTGGCTTGGACCGCATATTGCTAAGCATAGTGACTAGGGTAGCACATTGCAAGGTGGTGAAGTGCGCGATGCCGATCGTAACAATAAAAGGTGGGGAGTCTCCAAGAACCATGATAGAGGATAGGAGGGAACTCTACACAAGTGGTGCGACCACCTAACTAGCCAAGGAAGGAACAGTCTTAGCGCTCCAAGCAGTTGAAAGAAAGCACGAGACTATAAAATACTCTACCTGGAAGCTATGCAAGGTTGGAGCTGCGTGCAGAAAAAAATAGTCACAAGGTCCGTGACTACGCACGGGGGGGCACACTGCCACACGGGTTGGTTAGAAAGTGACCATTGAAGTCACTATTCATGATGAGATGCTTGACTTGAGGCAAAATGGAGCAGGAGGTAAGCATTTAAGATGCCATTTATGGGCAACATTTGGGAAAATATGCCCCCAAGAAAGCATTAATGAACCAGAATTGGGGGGAGCAGTGAAATTCGAATTCAAAAAGTGCTATAAAATACAAAGGGCTTCCTAGCAAAAAACACTTGTTCATTTGCAAATTAAGCGATTGAGCAGAACCCTAAGTGTTGTGAGCTGAGTGTTGATTGAGCCACTGAGTTTGTGAGTGCTAGATTTTCGGACAAGTACGATGGCAACTGCTCAGGATGTTATGGGCTTAATAGAAACGACCACCGAGGAGGTCGCGCAGACCCTAACCGTGGGGGATGTTCCAGAAGATGTCAAGATTGGGGCAGAAATCCCAAAATCACCACACATGACAAGACCCAATAAGGACAAACAAGCAATGCCTCCCGTACGCGTGTCCCCGTGGAACCCGCTGCGCAACAAACTATCGATGGAGGAGAAGGATAAAGTTATTGCTATAGAAACAAATGAAGAAGAAGAAGATTTGGGGGATCTTATCATCTCAGAGGAGGAGGATGAAGGCATGGAGGATGACACTCAGCTTGTGCACTCTGCAACAAAATTACCCACCTATTTCCCCTCGCAAAAGGGGAAGGCGAAAGTGCCCAAGGACCTGGATGAGACCAAGAGCTCGCTCTAGACTCTGCTTCTCCTAGATAACATTATATTTGAATGCATGTACCTGGGACACGTACTGAGCCTAAATTTTGAATATTGGGACCTCACTTACCATGAGAAGTTCCCTCACCTAGAGACAAGGAACCTCATGAAGCCCAAGCAGAACATAGCGGTGGGGGTTATAGAGATAGAGCCGCGGAAGTGGTTGCGTAGAGTGGAGAAGGCTGGATTAATGAATTTTCTTTGGGTTCTACACTTCCACCGTGCCTCAATAACCATTTTCTTCATCATGTAGTTGCTCTGCCTAGTGCATGATGGGTATTTATGGCTAGAGGAGCCCATCCCCATCACAGCTGACCTGATTCACCATGTCTCTCGGCTTCCCTGTAAAGGAGAGGACCCCGCAGACATATCGGAAGGGAAGGGCAGTGATTTGGCCATCGCAGAGGCCATGAAGAAGAAGTACAAGCTGGAAAAGATGAAGAGGGGCTATTCCATCTCTAGCATCAAGGACAAAGCAATGCATGTAGTGACCCAAATCTTGGCACGAAAGGTCATGTGCAAGTGCCACGTGGACGAAGTCCCCATGCTAGTGGTCGCACTAGCTGAGCAGTGTGTAGAGGAGGTCCAGTTTAACTGGTCCAAATTCCTCTGCACATAATTTTTATAGGATTCCCACGAAGCCCAGGAATAGGGAAAAACGTTCCGCTATGCATGGATGTTGCTATCCATAGTGCTCGTGGTTGGGGCGTTGCTAGAGGATAGTCAATTCCCCATAGTTGATAGGGACCTGCCAGAGGCCATGAAGAATGCTTTGCTCTTGGCAACAAAGGATGCTAAGTGAATATGCCAAAGAAAAATATTCTGGGTGTTCATGGAAACGAACCTCAGAATGGGGATCAACCATAAACTGTGGTTGTCACCCACTGTTTACAACAGTTTGCAGGGCTTTTCCTAATTTAAATAATACATGCATAACATCTATATCAAGGCACGTAAGGACCTGACCAAGCACTGGGTAAAGCTACCCTTCATAGCCACCGAGGATGTCATTTTGAATGTCCTAGAGGCATGGCCGCTGGAGTAGCACAACCCAAATATCCTAGAGCTTGAGAAGTTGGTGGCGCAATGAAAGATGGATGAGGCCAAGCTGCGCATCACATAGTTGGCCAAAAAATGAACAGAGGAAGCAGCCGCAGCCGAAGTGTAGGTCGCACAGGATGCAGTGCAGAAAGCAGCTGAGTAGGAAAAGGCCACAGTAGTAGCAGCAGCACAGGAAGCAGCCCCGAAGGTGAGCATGGGCCAAACAACACCTTTGTAGGGGAAGGAAGCAAAGGAATTAGGAGCAGAAGGAAGTGCGAACCCACAAACCGCATCAATGCAGCTGAAATGCCAACACCCAACTGGGCGGGAAGGGGTGTGGAAGAAGGCCAAGGCCTTGAATTTTTCCATTGATCTGATCACCCTAATTTAGGGTGATCTGCACGACATCAGCGAAGCAGTGCGCGATGTCACCAATGAGGCTCTCCAAGATTTCATGTATGAGAACCAAATTGTGTTGGGGGCCCTCAGAGTGCAGTTGCAAGAATTACAGGTACACCCCCGTTAGTTTGGTATAATGAGATCCTCGGCAGCATATCATATGTTGCACGCATGGATAACGAACACCATAGTGCTACCGAAAGGAGCACTAGTGCCATCAAATGAGGCCGATAGGCCTTCGGTTAGCGTGTTGAAAGGTCTCGGTATCAATCTCACTGCACTCTCACACAAGACCTTATACGTATTGCAGGATGGGATAATGCCAAAGCTACGAGCTAGTGAGAGCCACACGCTCCAAGTCCTTAGTGAGCAGAAAATAAACATGGAACAACTAAGCTTGTAGCACTAAGAATTGGTATTGCAAAATCAATAGCTGGTACAGGGGATAGATGACACTTGTTAAAGCATCTCGGAGCTAGCCATCCTAGCTGACATACCAGCAGAGGCACGGATCCATAGGTTAGCAGCAGGGGTCTACGAGGCAAGGGAAGAAATGAAAAGGGTTCAGCTGGAACTCAACCTTTAGGTCGTGGAGCTGCGGTTAAAGGCGCAACCATCCACTCACTCAGAAGTCAGAGAACCACACGCTAGCGCTATCACAGTGGGATTGGAGCAAATCATAAGTGCAGTGTGAGACTGCACCAACATGTTGAAGGAATCACTTGAGGTCCTCACAACTCTGCAGGAGGACCCCAACATCCAACGTTTAGAGACAGAGGCACGAGAACTCCAACCGCAGTATGACAATGTTTGAGGAACTGTGCAGATGGTGGTCCTCACTCAGAGACTGGCACAAATGCAGCAAGCTAAAGCACTGAAGGAGCAGGTGGACATAGCAAAACATAACGAAGCAGTCCCGAAGGCATGCGCGTACCTATATGAATGGTTTATGTTGTTAAGTATAACTTAAAACATGCAAGCAGGCTAAAATAATAAACTAACATTGGAATACTAGTAAGGTCTTGGGTAGTAACATAGAGAAAGACGTTCAATTCCTAGGTAGAGCCGTAGGAAGGCAGTATATCAAGTTGCCAAGTACACGAAAGTGCGTGAAGAAACCTATGCACAAGGTTAAACCGCGGACCAATCGAACTCATAAGACATCTCCAGGGTTCAAAAACCAAGTTCTAGCACCCTCCCATACTACTTCCGGTGAGACCTCAGTCCACGCTGCACAGACTATTGCCTAAAGGGCCAGTAGTACTAGGATTTTTTTGGCTAAAATAACTTTGAACCTGGGTCAGGCCCCAATAAGCCAATAGTCCTTAATACAGTTAGCCCAAAAGTTGACCTCTCAATGGACTATAATCTTAAAAAATCAAGTGAGAGTCCTTGAACCCTCTATCTCCATGAGCTAATGGATAATGTAGGACGATATGATAATATCAAGGACATGTTTGACATGGCATCTAGTTTAGTTAGGGATTTTTGCACAATTAGGTGATGGGGAGCACTATTTGCCATCATTATAAACCATAGGTATATAGATTTTGTATGGTTGTTAATGTGAGGATAATTTTTCCCCACAAGGATGGCTTTGTTTGGGGCCTTTGACATCATCTAAGGAGAAACACCATTATCATCCTAGGGTCTACAAGTGGTTTTGGTGGGTCAGTAATAATACAAACTATGCACATGGTACAAACCACCTCCCAGTGCCTCTAAGGTGAATAGTTGGCCTAGTGGTGCTCATCGCTAATATCAAGGTTTCTTGTTGGTGGCTAGTGTCCTACTTACTAATGTTTACTACCCAATATTGTGACATTTTGATAGGTCTATGTACCAACAACTAATACATTTCATTAGTTTTGGTTGACCTTGAGGTGTCCTTAATACAGTTAGCTTGAAATTTGACCTCTCGATGGAATATAGTCCCCAACCATCAAGTGAGAGTCCTTGAACCCTTTATCTCCATGAGCTAATGCATAATCTACGATGATATTCTAATATCAAGGACATGTTTGGCATGGCATCTAGGTTAGTTGAGGATTTTTGCACAATTAGGTGATGGGGAGCACTATTTGCCATCATTATAAACCATAGATAAATAGATTTTGTGTGGGTGTTAATGTGAGGATAATTTTTCCCCACAAGGATGGCTTTGTTTGGGGCCTTGGACATCATCTAAGGAGAAACACCATTATCATCCTAGGGCCTAGAGTGGTTTTGGTGGGTTAGTAATAATACAGACTATGCACATGGTACAAAACCACCTCCAAGTTCCTCTAAGGTGAATAGTTGGCCTAGCGGTGCTCATCGCCAATATGAAGGTTTCTTGTTGGTGGCTAGTGTCCTACATAGTAATGTCTAATACCTAATATTATGACATTTTGATAGGTCGATGTACCAACAACTAATACATTGCATTAGTGTTGATTGACCTTAAGGTGTCCTTAATATAGTTAGCCCAAAATTTGACCTCTCGATGGGCTATAATCTCCAACCATAAAGTGAGAGTCCTTGAACCCTCTATCTCCATCAGCTAATGGATAATGTAGGATGATATGCTAATATCTAGGACATGTTTGACATGGCATCTAGGCTAGTTGGGGTTTTTTGCAGAATTAGGTGATGAGGAGCACTATTTGTTGTCATTATAAACCCTGGGTATATAGATTTTGTATGGGTGTTAATGTGAGGATAATTTTTCCCCACAAGGATGGCTTTGTTTGGGGCCTTTGACATCATCTAAGAAGAAACACTATTATCATCCTAGGGCCTACAAGTGGTTTTGGTGGGTTAGTAATAATACAGACTATGCACATGGTACAAAACCACCTCCTAGTGCATCTAAGGTGAATAGTTGGCCTAGTGCTGCTCATCGCCAATTTCAAGGTTTCTCGTTGGTGGCTAGTGTCCTACTTACTAATTTCTACTAACTTATATTGTGACATTTTGATAGGTCAGTGTACCAAAAACTAATACATTGCATTAGTGTTGGTTGATCTTGAGGTTTCCTTAATACAGTTAGGCTGAAATTTGACCTCTCGATGGACTATAGTCCCCAACCATCAAGTGAGAGTCCTTGAACCCTCTATCTCCATGAGCTAATGGATAATGTAGGATGATATGCTAATATTGAGGACATGTTTGACATGGCATCTAGGTTAGTTGGGGATTTTTTCACAATTAGATGATGGGGAGCACTATTTTCCATCATTATAAACCATAGGTATATAGATGTTGTATGGGTGTTAATGTGAGGATAATTTTGCCCCACAAGGATGGCTTTGTTTGGGGTCTTGGACATCATCTAAGAAGAAACACCATTATCATCCTAGGGCCTATGAGTGGTTTTGGTGGGTTAGTAATGATACAAACTATGCACATGGTACAAAACCACCTCCCAGTGCCTCTAAGATGAATAGTTTGCCTAGTGGTGCTCATCGCCAATATCAAGCTTTCTTGTTGGTGGCTAGTGTCCTACTTACTAATATCTACTACCCAATATTGTGAAATTTTGATAGGTTGATGTAGCAACAGCTAATACATTGCATTAGTGTTGGTTGACCTTGAGGTGTCCTTAATACAATTAGCTCGAAATTTGACCTCTCGATGGATTATAGTCCCCAACAATCAAGTGAGAGTCCTTGAACCCTCTATCTTAATGAGCTAATGGATAATTTAGGATGATATGCTAATATCGAGGACATGTTTGACATGGCGTCTAGGTTAGTTGGGGCTTTTTGCACAATTATGTGATGGGGAACACTATTTTCCATCATTATAAACCATAGGTATATAAATGTTGTATGGGTGTTAACGTGAGGATAATGTTTCCCCATAAGGATGGCTTTGTTTGGGGCCTTGGACATCATCTGAGGAGAAACACCATTATCATCCTAAGGCCTACGAGTGGTTTTGGTGGGTTACTAATAATACAGACTATGCACATGGTACAAAACCACCTCTCAGTGCCTCTAAGGTGAATAGTTGGCCTAGTGGTGCTCATCGCCAATATCAAGCTTTCTTGTTGGTGGCTATTGTCCTACTTACTAATGTCTACTACCTAATATTGTGACATTTTGATAGGTCAATGTACCAACAACTAATACATTTCATTAGTGTTGTTTGACCTTGAGGTGTCCTTAATACAGTTAGCTTGAAATTTTACCTCTCGATGGACTATAGTCCCCAACCATCAAGTGAGAGTCCTTTTGTTGTTTTTATGCATTGGATAGGTGCACTTTTCAATTGTCCAACTTCTCCTTATCATCATTTCCATCCAATGTCACATTTAGCATATTCACCTTCACATTACACTGTTTCTTATAGAAAAATAAGGACACTTGTAGCAGTTTGCAACTCGACTTCTAAACTTACCCAAATTCACATGAAACACATGATTTTCCTTAATTCTATATACATACTAACTATCTAGATACTCGACACCTAACATACAAACGAGATTGTATATTGAAGCCCTAATGTCTCAATACCCGATATCTTGAAAGGCCAATGGTCGAGCTATCAAGCCACCAGGCCGTCGGGAAGAGGCTAAAGAGTGTCATTGATACTAATTAGCTGATATGCTAACATACAAAATTCCAACATCCACATCATCTCTATCTGGTTACCACCTAGACATCACCTCAATGTCACATCATAATCAAACGTTAGCATGTCAAATGAACTACCACACAATTGACATGCGGTATCCGCTAGTCCACATCCACTCACCACATCATTACTCTATCAATATGAAGGTTTCTTGTTGGTGACTAGTGTCCTACTTATTAATGTCTACTACCGAATATTGTGACATTTCAATAGGTCAATGTACCAACAACTAATACATTGCATTAGTGTTGGTTGACCTTGAGGTGTCCTTAACATAGTTAGCCCGACATTTGACCTCTTGATGGATTATAGTCCCCAACCATCAAGTGACCCTCTATCTCCATGAGCTAATGTATAATGTATAATAATATGTTAATATCGAGGACATGTTTGACATGGCATCTAGGTTAGTTGGGGCTTTTTGCACAATTAGGTGATGAGGAGCACTATTTTCCATCATTATAAACCATAGGTATATAGATGTTGTATGGGTGTTAATGTGAGGATTTTCCCAACAAGGATGGCTTTTGTTGGGGTCTTCGACATCATCTAAGAAGAAACACCATTATCATCCTAGGTACTATGAGTGGTTTTTAAGGTTTAGTAATAATATAAACTATGCACATGGTACAAAACCACCTCCTGGTGCCTCTAAGGTGAATAGTTTATAGGATGCAAATGTGAGTTTATATTATATGGTTTGTATTAATAAAATAAAAGTGCCAATTAATAGAACTATTGGCAACTAAACATTTAAAAAAATATTAGGATGGAGATTTTTCAAACATTTTTGTGGGAAAAAACAAAATTTCAAGTTGTGCTCTAAATATTTGGTGTTCAATGATTTGGGAAACTTTTGAGCAGACAGATAATCCGTGATCCGTGTGCTTTGAGGAGCATTAGTGGGTGCACACATTAACTCCAATATGGTCGGGGGAGTATCCTGTAGCATTAACAGGTGAGGCACTTCTGTCAACAACCCTTCCATACCACCAAGACAGGTTTACAAGCTCTACATTTACTACCATTTTTTTTTCTGTGAGGCCGGTATTCCATAGTTTTTGCCTAAAATAGGTATTTGTTTTGGCTTTCTATTTGTTTTGTTAAAAAATATCACTTTGAATAAATTATTATCATATCATATTGCCTTTTCAGATTGTTAGGGCTACCTTTAGACTCTATCTTTTTTATTGTACGAACTTTAAACACATACCCAACCCATTTCCTTATAATCTTTACTAAGCATAGGATGATAATACAGGTTATTTTCTTGGATCGGATTCCAACTTAGTTATTTCCTCTAATTTTGGGCATATGTAAAGTTAAGTGCATTTTAATGGAATTTTATTGTTTGTTTATTTTTGTTAAGATATTTGCAAATTTCCTTGCTAACACTCTGACATCAATGTAAGAGAAGTCCTTATAATTAAATTGGTATTTATCCCAGGAGTTTATTCTTGCATATTCTCACACTTTCAAGGTTTGCATATGTTCCAGAAATAATAGACAAGTACCCAGACTTGGAAGAAAACTCAAATTTTCTATTTAGCTAACTAACCCAATTCCAATTCAAGAGGTATAGAACTCAATCAATAATAGCACCCAAAGGGTTATTGTTAATTTTAAGTATGTTCTTGCTTAGAGAAAATTTACTTTGATTTTCCATATTAACTCAATATCAATTTCATATTAGCAATCACATTTAACATGATAGTAAAATGCAGATAGAACATAAACATAAATCGTAAAAACAAGCCAAGACAAGAGGACACTAGATGTGGCGCCAGCCAGGGACAAACCCCAATGTGGGCAAACCCTTGATCAAATCTTCTTATGATCTTCAATAGTTCAGCAAAGAGATAGTACAAATATACAAAACTGATATTTATGACAGTAGTAGAAAACCCTTGACCAGAGAAGTCAATGCTGGTCAAACTAGACAGAACCTTCTTTTGAAGTTCATCCATATGGCACCAATAGGATGCTCATCAAACTGAGTCAAACATGGTCAACCCTTGATCCAATATAGCTCCCAAAAACATTGATAACTACTTGTTGTACTAGCTATAACGGCTTTATGAGATATGGCGTCAACATTCAATCCTCTTCCTTCACATAGTTACCGATGCATGACTTTGAGGTGCAGCTCCACCATTGTCACACTTTCAAGTCAATACATTTGTTGATGGCTATGGCCTGTGGCCTAGCCCAGCAGTATGTTTGGCCTCTGATCTTCAGTCAACAAATAATATCAATGTAGTAGTATAAGTCTTACAAGGACTTGACTCAATCTAAGTGTGTTGATCTGAACTTTGGTCTGGGACAGATTTCATTAATATAATATGACTATAGGTTACTAACCTTATAAACAGTCCCTAGGAATAGTTTCAATCACAATTTTTTCATCATCATGTTTCCATTAAAATACTATGTTGATCCTTCAAGTCTCAATATGTTGTTAGGGCTTCTTCCCGTCAGCGAATTGGGGTCTCTCATTGTTGTAGCTTAGGACCTCATCATAACTATGAAGCCTTCCTTTATAGTGGTTTATAGTTCCTCTAGCCAGCATAGTAGAGCCCTCCTTAACTTCTGGTTAGAACCTCTTTTGACAACGTATTTTTCCTCCTCATATGATAATTGTAGAGACTTCTCCCTTCAATGTGGTTGGGTTTCAAGACTGCGGCTAAGACGTGCTAGGTCTCCTTACCTCCACAACACCTAGAACACATACTTTAGGAATCTTTGTTGAGTCTCTTTCTTATTGTGGATTAGACATTCATTTAGGCTCCCTTTGACTGCGTCTTAGCTGTGAATAGAAGGTTACAGCTAGGGGTCTTTTGGAGCTTCCTTTGATAGTGTATGGAAGCCTCCTTACTGTGATGAAAAGCCTTCTTTTGGGACAGCGAAGGAGCCTCATTTCGTTTTGATTTAATCCCTTTAGGACAACAAATAACGCTTGCAGCTAGGGCACATTTTATAGCAGCTAGGGCTCCTCCAACGCTGCATCTATGACTCTTCCTTTAATTCTACGTTTAGGGCAGCATTAGCCCTCCCTCGATAGCAGATTAGTGCACAACTGAACAAGAACTTCAACTCCTAGTTTGGACTGTGGTTAGGGCATCATATCTCCATTAAGACAATGGATAAAATACTTCTTGGTTGTGGCTACGCCATCTCATTTCCTCTTGCGTCTAGGGCTTCATCATCTAGATCTCTCTTGCCACCAAAACCCAAAACAAGTGGAGAGAGATCAAGAGTGAAGTGTGTGTACAAAATGACTTGAAAACCTCTTCTATTTATAATAAAACGTTGAGGATAGATGGGGGTAATTTGGTTGTTGGCCGACCTTGACGAATTGTCACATAACACAAATAAATTCATATCTCCATGAATACACGTTGGAATCAGATGATCTTTAGATCATTCCTACACCTCTTGATGAGACTGTCCTGTTGTGCCACTGCTACACTATGTCATGGCTGTCCCGTTGTGCCACTGCTGTACTATGTCATGGCTGTCCCATTGTGCCAGTGCTGCACTATGTCATGGTTGTCCCATTGTGCCCCTGCTGCACAATGTCATGGCTATCCTCCTGTGCTTTGCCATACCATAAAAACACCATGAATTTGTTGCACTAAATACTAGTTGTCCCATGTTGTACCATTGTACCATTGCTATCCCAATGTGCACTATATGCCAATGACCATTGTTGTATCATATGCTACACCATACTGCACCAAGTTACCTTTGTTGTCCCATTGTTTTATCATTGCAGCACCATGTAGCATTGTTGTCCCACTGCCGCACCATACATCTTGTTTTCCATACTACTGCACCATACATCTTGCTGACATATACTATGCTGTCTATAATGTTACAACATTCATCATAAGACTTGGATCTATCATTCATGACTGTGATTCAATCCAAACAGCAGATAGAGCATCCTTATTTAGAACAATGTTAAGAATAGTTGAAGGTGTGGCTTATTTATCGTAACATTTATGTGTCAAAGCATTCCTTCCATGACAACAATGGTATTCATTTGTCAACTAGGGATAACTCCATCTGCTAATCCATATTTCTGACTGTATTATCTCTGCCATCAGTGCCCCGCACTACTCTACTCTGCTCTGCTTTGCTAAGCTCTACCAGCTCTGCTATGTTAAACCTTAAAGAAGAAGAATTGATCGAGAATGTCTCATACCATTCTCTACTGACCTGAAGACAGTT
This sequence comes from Pinus tabuliformis, assembly GCA_031772625.1. Classification (NCBI taxonomy): domain Eukaryota; kingdom Viridiplantae; phylum Streptophyta; class Pinopsida; order Pinales; family Pinaceae; genus Pinus; species Pinus tabuliformis. The sequence goes on along the minus strand of CM062815.1, from coordinate 260,033,766 downwards.
TCATCTTAAGAGAGTGTGTCATATCACTCTTACTAACCGAAAGTCAGCTTTATTGATCCCAGATCAATATCACAAGAGACTGTCTCAAACCACTCATACTGATCTCGGATCAGTTGGAGGTCATCTTAGCATAGGGAGTACAATAGATGAAACGATGCATCCACCGATAGTACTACTATGGTCCCTAACCCCATTTCCCTACTCATTGATCAGATGAGAGGTACTTCTCATGAGCCCTAGACTGCATGGGAAGGATGCCTTGATAATAGAACTAATCATCCTATCATACTAGAAAAATGACTTTTAAAAAATTAAATACATATCCATATGGAGAGACCAAGATCTTTAGATTGGATGGCACCAACTTGACCTACTAATGCACCTATTTCCGCAATGGGAAAAGCTTCTACATTTTTTAAAAGGTATGGCCCCCATATCCCTTTATAAACATGATCAACGTGTTTGGAATTTAAGTTATCATAAATATTTTTTGGTTAAAGAAGGCTATGCAAGTTTAGTTAAAAAATTTCCACAGCGAGCTCCAAATAAAATATGGAAGAAGATTTGGCATAAAGATGGCCTTCCCAAAATTAATACATTTTTTTGGACTTTGGTCCATAAAAGTATCCTTACAACTAGAAACCTCTATAACAGGAGTATCAAGAGTCCCTCAATATGTGTTTTGTGTAAGATGGAGGAAGAAAGTATTGAACATATATTCTTGTTCTGCCTCTATGCCTTAGAAGTTTGTAAGATTACTTATAGTACTATCTGTCAATTAGAGGAAATTCCTTGACCTTGGGAAGACATTTTCGTAAACTAGAATGAAAAATATCCATGGCAGAGGAACTATTCCTTGCCAATCAGACTTTGCTCTGCTTTTCCAAAATATCTATGCTGATCAATATGGATCTCATGAAACAAAGCTATCTTTAACGATAAAATGATGGCCCCCACATAATTAGCTCAAAAGGCTATTGATCTCCTTTTTGAAGCCATCCCAACAAAGGGTTATCATGACGAAGAATTGGATGATTTATCAGACATAGAAAAATAATGGATTAAGGTTGGGAAGTGTGATCATGTCAGTAAATATAATATGAAACCACCATGAGACCAAACTCCCCACTTCAGACAAATTTCAGAATAATTTTCAAAATGGATTTTGGATCAAAATCAATTTTCCTTATTTTTTGATCGAGCATTAAGAGGGAATATAGGGGAGGTAGGAGAAGGAGGGGCTCTCCTTTGTCCTGTTGTAAAATTAGAGTTCAATTTTTCTTTTGGGTTGGGCTTCACATCAAATAACCAAGAAAAATATGTCTCTTTGGAAAGGCTTGGAATTAGCACAAGCAAGAAATATTTCAAGGTTTGACTGTGTTTGGAGTTTGAATGCTCGTAATAAAACAAATGATAGGGGGAAAAAATGCATAGAGAACTTCTCTCCCATCAATTCTTCAAAGATTACACCTCCTCTTGCTTCAATTTGAAAAGGTTGAATTTTTTCATATCTTTAGGGAATTAAACTCTATAGCAGATGATTAGGAAAAGAAAAGAACCACTCTAGTACAAGGAGAATTTGAATTTAATTCTAGGAGAATGAACCTTGTTCTCATTCCATAATCATGGGAATTTATTTAATTTCTAAAATGGCCTTATTGAATCATGGCAACAATGTTAAGTATAAGCATCATATCAGACTATCAGAGTATACAAGATCTCTCCCCAAGCATTCATCGTGCGCTCTAGAGAGGTGGAGCAAAAGTCATCTTCTTATAAAGTATATGAAGGACACAAATAACTGACGCAATCACTCTGTTTATTTTGGTAAGCCAAGTTCAAATTCAACAAGTGTTGGTTCCATCATGAAATATCGTCCATTATATCCATTAGATATGGTTTCCCTGGGGAAAATTAAATCTCCAGATTTAACTTCTAGACCTCATAGTATAACAGAGCCATCTTTGTTCACTTTCAAAGGCTGGAAATGGAAACTCTAACTCAGAAGGACTGCTCTGTTCTATGTTGCATTCCCTTATTGTATTCTTCTCAGGGATTTCTCAAAGAGTTACATAACAAACTATGTGAGATGTTGTAATGGATGGATCAAAGGAATTTAGCATTGGAAGGGAAAAAAGATAGAGCAGCTCAGAACAGAGTTCAAGCTCGGAGGATTCAAGGCTAATTAGATTTTAAAGGACAAAATGTTGACAATTAATGCTCTTTTGGAAAATTACTTATATTGACAATTCTCTGATATTTTAAACCTACAAAATGCGAGAACAATGAAAAATATTATAAAAATTTTGACCATAATCCAAAATTTTGATTATTTATATATATAACCATTTTAGCTAAAAATAATGATAATAAATATTTATCTTATATTAAAATTTAATATAAATATTAATAAATAAAACTTAAAATTCACCAAGGAAAAACATTCAAATGCAATAGGTAACCATTCAAAATCATAAGAATAAGAGACTATTACGTAATATGTAATATTAAAACTATATATAATAATAATGATTAGATTTATATCTAAGAAATTATTATTTTAAAATGTTAAAATAAATGTTTCTTTTTTCTTATACTTTTAAAAATGAAAATTCAAAATTATAAAAATAAAAAATATTATATTATATATAGTTTTATTAATATATTTAAAATAAATAAATAATAATTAAAAAAATTATATATATTCTTAAAGTTGAAATGTATTAGATTATTGGAAATTTATAAAGTGTATAAGTATGTAAGTTTTGCTTATTAATTTTTTTGGATTAAACGTGTTCAAAAACATAAAAATCTATCTAAACTGAAACTAGCATAGTGTTGACAATGCAACAAGAAATTCCTAATTTAATTTTTCCTAAAATTAATTACGAGAAATTCGAATTTTAATTTCATAAAAATATTTGGAGGAGCTTAACTGAAGTGATATGACTCTTATCACTCAAATTAGTTAATTTGAGTTGGAGACACTTGAGATTAGTTCTACATGATTGATTGCTAATTTGTAGCAATCTACTTCAGTTAATTCGAGTTATTGTCAGTGTAACTAGTTCTCACAGTTAGTAGAACTAGTGGAGGTTCAATCAAGGGGGTCTAACTTTTTTCAAACTGAGTGATCATCGAGTTAAACTAATCAATCAACCTAAATTAACTCATGCGTGCACAAAATTTGAGTTACCCAGTTGAGATTGGAGTTCAACAGCAGTGTACTATAAGTTGTAGACAATTCCAAATTGTACAAGTGGTGCATGCAATCAAAGAAGGACCTACATGGATTGGGCAATTCTAATTGGGAATTTCTCTAATTAATAGGGGGCTAATTCCTTGAGGAACATTGCAAGGAAATAGGGACTTGGGTAGGCTTAGATTTGGTTAAGTATTGACCAGAGTTTGTCTAGGAAGTAATGAGATAGATTATATTAGTGCAAAGGTTGCTTGGGCTTGAGCAAGCATTGTATTTCTTCTCTATTTTTTTACTAATACAATACATATAGGAAGGGGTTTTGAGCAGTTGTTTTCCACTTAGATAAATCTCTGAGGATATGTGGTTGAATCTTGTCTCATGTTTATGTTGTAATTTCTCGATTTTTTAATTTTTTTCCACTGATGAGTAGAGTAGATTCAAGTATTTTTTTTAACAAATTATATAATCAGTTTGAATCTACAAAGAATTTCTACACTGAATCAAAGCAGGAATCACAATAGTAGAGAAGAGAATCTGAAATTTTCTTTGCAGGATCAATTATTCAGATCTAGCAAGATGGCTTTCTATAGTCTGGGACTAGAAGATGCTCTTGAGGGTAGCTCAAGTTATGTTTCTTGGAAGGATGGGATGGAGGCAATGTTGTAAGATAATGGACTGAAGGAATTCATATATAATGATATCCTGAAGCCTCCAACATCTAGTAGAATGGAAGAAGTGTGTTGTTAGGGCAAGGAGAATCATATTGGAGGGAGTACCAGACCATATTGTCTCTAATATCCATGGAAAAGAGACTCTGTATGCAATGGGGCAAGCACTAATAAATTTTTTCCATAAAAATAGTGACCACAGGAGGATGACACTCAAGGACCAGCTTCAAAGTGTCAAGATACAAAAGAATGACACAATTCTGCAGTACCTAAGCAAGTTTACACAGTGTCATGATGAACTTGGTGGGTTCGGTGTTACTATCCCTGAAGAAGATTTGGTAGCTCTAGCGTTGCTAGGTTTTTCCCAAGAGCTAGAAAAATTATCAATCTTTATTTAATGGTAGAGAGAAACAGCCATAGTTGGAGTGGTTATGGTCTGATCTATTGCAGGAAGAAATAAGGCGGATAAATAGAGATGAGACCACATCCAAAGAAGATGAAGAGGATTTGGCATTATTCAGCAAAGGAAATAAGGCTAAGGGGAAGAATTCCCAAGGTGAGTATAATTATAGCCTAGAGGGAAAGCATAGAAACTTGTCCAAAATCAAGTTCTTTCATTATCATGAATTCAGACACTATGTCATGAAATGTCCACAGAAGGAGGCAGGCAAGAAGGAATCTGCAGTAGCAGCAACAGGTGAAGCTCTAGCTTCACATTTTGAGCTTGATTTACTATCATTGCATGAATGGAAAGCACATTAATGGGAAGCATGTGGTATTTGGATAGTAGTGCCTTGTTCCACATGACGGGGAATATAGATTTCTTTAGTAACTTGGAGGAGAAAGACCTCAATCAGAACATTGAGTTTGGAGGCAATGAAAGGTATAGTGCGACCGATATTGTTAAAATTAATTTTAAGAGGGAGTTAGGCTCCCCTCTCAGACTCAAGGAAGTGATGTTTATTCTGAGTCTAAAGAAGAATCTTTTTTCCGTCACTGTGTTGGAATATTGTGGCTACGATGTGATATTTAACAAAGGAAAGGCATTCCTCAGACACATCACGATATGACAAGTGAAGCATATGAGTCTGCGAGTCAAGAACATGTATGCAGTTGAGGTAGAAGATGCATGAAAAGCCTTGATGAGGAAGGAAAAGGTTAAAGACCTGATGGTTGAGAGGGAGCATGATTTACCTCTCAAAATGGACCCTGAGAAGCAGCCTCAACAAGTTGTGGAGAAACCATAAAAGGAGAGCAAAGAGGAGACAAAGTGGAAACATCCACTCAAGCAGAGACCTCCTGTCGAGGGATATTTCGAGCTAAGTGGGCAGAGCGAGTACATGCAGCCATACTTCTAGGTGTGAGGTGCGACAAAGTGAAGAAATAGTTCACGGAGTGCAAAAATTTTGGTACGGTCCATTAAGGTGTTTTTTGTCTCATGTATCATTATCTTGCTATGGGGGGCCAACATTACTCTGTAGAAGGAAGATCAATTTCAGTAAGATATTAAGGAGTGCATAGGAGTGTTGACAACATAGAAGGAGGCTTAGTAGCAGAGTCAACAACAACACAATTTTCCTAATAGAGAGTTGCAGACATAGTTGACTCAATTTCGTTTCCTTGGATGCTTTTCAGTTGCAGATGTTGTAGTAGAAACAAAAATAATGAGAAGTGTTGCATGCAGTACATTCCAAATGTTTTGGATCGGGGTATATGTGAATCCCTTTCATGCTAAGAGGGAGTGTTGAAAATGCAACAAGAATTCCTAATTTAATTTTGCCAAAAATTAATTAGGAGAACTTTGAATTCTAATTTCATAAAAATACTTGGAGGAATTTAAGTGAACTGATAGGGATCTTATCACTATGTTAAGTAAGTTAATTTGAGTTGGAGACACTTGATTTTAGTTCTACATGATTGATTTCTAATTTGTAGAAATCTAGTTCAGTTAATTTGAGTTATTATTAGTGTAACTAATGCTCACTATTAGTAGAACTAGTGGAGGTTCAGTCGAGGGTGTGTAACTTTTTTTACACTGAGTGATCATCCACTTAAACTGATCAATCAGCCTAAATTAACTCATGCATGCACAAAATTTGAGTTATGAGCTGAGATTGGAGTTCAATGGAAGTGTACTATAAGTTGTAGACAATTCCAAATTGTATAGGTGGTGCATGCAATCAGAGAATGGCCTATAGGGATTGCACAATTCTAACTGGGAATTTCCCTAATTAATACGGGGCTAATTCCTTAAGGAAAAACGCAAGGAAATAGGGACTTGGGAAGGCTTGGATTTGGTTAAGTATTAACCAGAGCTTGTCTAGGAAGTAGTGAGTTAGATTATAGTAGTGCAGAAGTTGCTCAGGCTTGAGCGAGCATTGTATTTCTTCTCTATTTTATGACTAATGCAATACAGATAGGAAGGGGTTCTGAGTAGTTGGTTTTCCCTTAGCTAAATCTCTAAGCATATGTGATTGATTCTTGTCTCATGTTTATGTTGTGATTTCTTGATCGTTTAATTGTTTTCCGCTGATGAGTAGAGTAGATTCAATTCTTTTGTTTTAACAAATTACATAAGCAGTTTGAATCTATAAGGAATTTCTACACACATTTCCAGTCCTGGAGAATACCATCTGCCCAAGATTGGGAAACTAGATGGCCTCCCTGAGTGTCCTATAGGAATATTTTAACATAAAAAGCATACTTAATATGCAAAAAAAACTTGAGGAAACTAAGCAAATTTTTCCTAGTTCTTGAAGATGCTCTTGTACATGTTGGAAGTTAGTTGAACGTGTTGTCTTAGCCTTCTAGTAGCCATGTCGATCTTTACCATTCGACTATCGTTCCTCCAAAGCAGGTATCCATAACATGTTGTAGTGTCTCTTCCCTCGGCATGTCAACAATTGTTGCCTTGTTGCTAGTGGCATTCTCCTTCCCATCATTGTTCAATAGTATCGATTTTTCTATGGTTGTCTCCTCCATTTTTTCTAGCTTTGGCTTCTTAGGTCTAGGAGGTTGAGCACCATGAAGAACCAAGTTCGAGGGAGAGCCTAAGCTATACGAAGAATTGGAATTCATAGTAGGCGAGGGAGGTGTAGGAACTAGATTCTGAGTGCTCTAGCCAAGACACATAAAGCAGACCTTACCTGGGCAAGGTGGAAGTCTAAGTCAATGATATCGTTCTTCGCCACCCCTGGAACATCTTCTTGGTCTCTGAGATGATTTCCAAGTAGATTTCATAGCGCTCAATGACCCTCACCCATATTTCTAATTTCTTCTACTTCCATCTCAGTAGCCATCCATCAATATGAAGTGGAAGGTCCTCATAAAATCTATTTGCTCCTGATTTGTGCCATGGAGGCTAAGATTGATGGCCTCTTCGTTTGCCTCCTCACCTAGGTCAACCTCGCTCACAGACCATGCCGACCAGACGTAATTTTCTTCACTGTTCCTACTCAACTTCGCGACTCTCTCAACATTGCAAATGGCTAATTGATGGTCCCCCAACAGAATTAATTGTTGTATATCTTTTTAATGCTACATTGATTGCAAATTCTTTGGCATCTAGACATGCCACCTTGAGTAGGGAATGTGGTGAGTGGTGATGACACGTGGAATACGCCACAATCCTCCCACCATTAATGCTTTGGAGTGACCAGTCATATATGCATTAATTACCTCTCATCTCAATTTGTACACCCAAATCAGAGATTAAAAAATAAATAAAAATTATTAAAAAAATAAATTAATATAAATTTATCTTAAATTCAAAATTATAGGCCTAGGGCGTCTTAGACGGTGATGAGGCACTCTATTAAGCCACTTTTTGATGTGAAATCACCAATTCAATTCCCAAACCAAATAATATATTAAACATGATAAAAATATGATAAAGATATAGTCCTTTCCAACTTAAAAATAAAAATAAAAATTATATAACAAATTCATTATTTCTACATTACTAATTATGAGAAATTATAAATGCATTATATAATATTTCTAAAACCAGCTTCAATATCTAAAATGCTATGAATAATAGTATACTTTATAATTCAACATGAGGAATGTTTGTCATACAATCACCACTCCCCGTTACTTTTTAAAACAAAGTTGATTGATTGGCGCGAACTTTGATAAAGTTAGGGATACATATTTTCTTTAATAAATACAACGATATGTGGCTCAGACCAGACTAGTAAACAAAGAGACAAAAGTTTGTGAATTAGCTTTGCCCCGTCAGCTTTGTTTATAGACTAATGGTTTCATTGTTTTTAATAAAAAAATCTATAAGGTCATTATTTGGACAAATAGGTTTTGAAAATATAAATTTATAGTAAAATTATATGTATATTATAAAATTTACTAGTTTGGACTCTTTGATGTAACTTTTATTTGTTTTTTAAGTATTATTGTGACGGTTGACTTTTATTTATTATTGTTTTTAATAAAAAATCCATAAGGTCATTAGGTTTTAATGGTTTGTCTAGCATTGCCATGATTTAATTTGTAATTAGCTTATTAAGCTATAACATTGTCATGTGCTTTATTGAAAAATAAGAAATTAGGAATGGTCATTGATATAGATTTATATGTGCACATCATGTACATTGAAAGTAGGTATTAGAAAAAGGACATGCTAAGGATATAATTCAGATTTTTAATCATGGCATAAGTTGAAAAGAATAAGTATGGAGAGCAACATAGTTGGTATTTTTAATAAAGATAACATGTTGAAAAAGAATTCAGGATATGGTTCATCAATGAGATAGATATGGTTGACATTTTTAACAATATATAAGATAAAATGATTAAAGAATTCATATTGATATAGTTGATATTTTTAAAAGTGATATTAGTTGAAAGACGTTAGAAATTGGCATTAATATGGTTGATTTTTTAGTTATAAATTGAATGAATTTAGAATTAAGGTTAATGTGATGGAGATTTTAGGAACTTACATTAATATAGTTAAATTTCCATTTATGATACAAAGTAAAAAAGAAAAAAATTAAAAGGATGTCAAGGAGGAGAAAACATATTTTTTGTGTTTATTATTTTTAACGTATTATTTGGTATTTATATGATTATATTAAATTGTAAATATAATTATGTTAAATTAAATAATTTATATTAATTATATATTATATATTTATCTGTAATAATTATGTAAATAATGAAATTATACAAGTTATTAACTTTTTAATATTCATTTTCTTATATATTATAAATTTTTTTATATTTTGAAACAATGCTTGGTTTATGTTATATTTTTGTAGATCTCTTATTAGAAATACACTACTTTTTGGAAGATTAGAGATTTGTAAAGCTAATTAACTACGAAATTCAATAGACTGAAATATGGTGTTAAAGGAATGGATCTCACATGGTAATGATGGCCCTAAAAGTGACAATGGGGCTGTCAAGAATGTGCACCCAAAGGAACATGCATGTGTTTATGGGAATTAAGGCTTGGCAAACCATGAACCATCAACAGGGATACCAGCTAGGTTGTTAGGTAAGCATGGCTCAAGAACATGTAGATGCACACATTCTGAGGAATGTGCATGTATTCTTAGGGTATTCTTAGGAATACACACATGTTTTTGGTTTGTCATATTTTTTATATGCTCGTGGCCCTTTCTTCATCATTTTGGATAACCTCATGCATTTTTGGAATGTCATTAAATAAAATATTGCTTCTTTGGTATGTGTCAAGAACCAAGTAAATATATTTGATCTTCTTTGGATTTCAGTTAAGAATTCCAATCAAATTTCTTTTGCTTTATTTTTTTATTGATTTTTTTTTTTTAATTGGAAAAATCTAAATGATGATCCAAACACAAGAATCTTATTGAATTTTGTGAGACTTGGTTTCCATGGATCATAATAGAATTGAAACACACTGTCATCAAACACCAATTAAACCCCAACCTAAAACAAATAAATCTCAATTCGAAAATGAATGCATCCTTAGCTACTTTGAGGGAACTCATAAATGATCTCCAAAACACTAGAGAGACCTCACAATTGTCTCTAGCAAGTTCATTAAAATAAATCATATCATCCATTTCTAATCTTGAGGCCGATAAATAAATATTTTCTATTGTAAGGCTACAATATATGAAAACTAAAAAATTGATCTAATTAAAAACCAAATTAGAGAATTCAACATTAACAAATAAGATTTTCTATCATTGTTCATTGACCCTAGAAACAACAAATAAATACTAGTCAACAAGAGAGGCATTTGTATGGACCGTTGCACCTACTAAGCATTATGAGACCATTGGATGGATAGTTGATTCATGTTTTTTGATAAACCTCCTTGTAATAATACGGAGGTGCCTCTATATTTCTTTAGGAAATTATGGGTAGAGTTCAGGCTAGGACTCCATGTCAACTACTTTGACATGGGAGAATTCTAGGGGGGTAGTTGGGGGTCTACACAAGATAGAGAGAATGTTAGTAACAACCTAACATTAGGTCCTTGTTCACCTAGAAGAATGTCTAACACCCTTTCCAAACATCCTCTAGTAGTGGATAACATTATAAAAAACTAGACCATAAAGAGTACATGTCTTGCACCTCAGTGTAGCATGTTATTTTGGTAGCATCATTATGTTAGGAGTGACTAGTAGGCCATGTTGTAGGAGACGTTGGTATCATATTATACAACATGGTTTGACTAAGAGAGGTCACATGGAGGCTTAAGTGAACCTCATAGATGTACCAACTATAGAAAAAGTTCCATTGAGTAGATGAAGGCTAGTTGACAATAGCTTTTTATGGAGGTGGTTATTATCTTGACCAACTCTACATGTTTATATATATATATATTCTCCCAGCATTTTTCCCTCACTATCATCACATTTCCCTAATTTTTTGGATCAAGATTACCTCCACTAGGGAACATCCATCATTCCTACAAACCATAGGATTTAAGTACCACCCACCTCCACCACCTTTTCCATCCCATCCACCCACAAAGGTTGCATCCATATACCATCCAATAGTACCCTTCTTTTTCATTACCATTATTTCATCCTCGGTGGTTTCCCCACATAGCCCCCACGCACCCCGATGATCTCCATGCCATGATGGAATTCAATTGGATGCAACAATAGATGCTTTCTTTATGCTCCACCTACTAGTGAATGTGCATCATTAATTGAGACATTCACAATGAGATTATTCATTGATGAACCTTTTATGTATCATGAATGGAATTTATTTTAGGAATTTTTGTTTAAATTCATTGGTTTGACTCTTCTAATTGTTGTAGGGTGATATAACAGACAGGCCATTGAAAAATGTAACTAGTACTGGTCTTCATAATTGTATTTAAGTCATGATGAAATGTTTTTTTAGAGAAAGAAAAATAAATTTTATTATAAAAGAAATTGACTTGTTAAAGGACGACTTTCATGCTTGGGTCAATGGTTAATTGGTCAAAGCCTCCATTGTAGGTTTCTAGGGCTTATGCCAAGTGTCCTTGTCCATGTCATAATGTAAAATACCCTTCTTGGGTTTCATCTATCAAGAAAGAAATTTATTTTAATGTAAAATAGTTCTTTTACCTTCACCAAGTCGGTCTCAAGAAGGACAAGTCATTCTCATCAAGGGCATTCAACCTCACAAAAATTCTATATAAAGGCAACAATTTGACCTCATTTGGAGCATCAACTAAAGAATTTTGATATGCAGTTACTTGAAGCAGAAAAATGGTGTGAAGTTCAAGGGGAAGGAAACCCTAACGAAGAAGAACGAAGGTATTTTCAAGAAAAAGGAAGTCAAAATTTCTCTCTCCTTATCTCACACGTGCAAATTCATTGGATTGTTGCTAGGCAAAAATTTTGGAGTAGCTGGGGGTCAGAATTTTGGGTTGCTAATGGGATGTAGTTGTTGGACAAGAAAAGATTGTTGAAGTTTGTTGAATCATATTGTAAGGCTGACTTGGTGGAGGAGGAAGGTATTTTGGTCGGTTCTAAGGTCTTGGTATATCTCAATTTGATTAGTGGAAGCGTTTGACTGGGTTTTCCCATAGAGAGGGGTTTTAGCCCTGTCTAAGTGCATGCATCTCGTGTCATTGATATTCATGTTTTGTTTAGACGATTTATTTATGAAACTAAGATAAAAGAAGAAAATAAATAGAAGCTACTACAAGAATATCACAATTAATTATCAACATAAGAACAAAAAATTGCCTTTCTGATTTTCTAACATGTTATTAGAGCTAAGGTAAGAAATGAGGAAAAACGCATCTTGAAGATCTATTTATGATAAGGAAGAAGAGAAGCCTACTATCTATTGATACTATGTTAAAAGCAAATAAAGGAGAAGAAAAGCTAGAAGGAGCCTCCAACTATAGGGTATGGGAAAAGAGGATAGATCTTATTCTCGCTAAGCATAAAGTTTTGGATCTTGTTCAAGGAAAAGTTATGAAACCTATAGATGATGCAACAAAGGAGACTTTCAGGGAAATTGACATCTTGGCCATGAGTCTGATAGTAGATGGAGTAATGGACAATCTAATCCCATACATATCCAATTAGATTCTGCTCAAGAAATGTATGAATCCCTCTCAAAGTTATCCACCATCAAGGATATTGGTTAAATAACTAGTGTCAAGAATGAAATAAGAACAACTAAGATGAAAAAATATTATGTTTTTTCATCACATTTTTTAAGGATTTATAGGATAAAGAACTCGTGATTGCTACATTACTAGGTATACCAAAGTCATGGACCTCATTTGCATGAAGAATTAGTAGATGGAAATATAGACATACCTTTGAACAAATGTGGAATGCACGCAGTCAAGAAGAAGCCCACATCTCGTTAGGAAGTGACAAGAAGGAGGATGAAGAAGAAAACACTTCAAATTCCTACTCTGCTCATCACAAGAAGAAGGGAACATTCAAGGAGTTCAAATGAACAAGGAAAAAAACTTACTTATCCAAGATTGAATGCTACAATTGTCATATATGGGTCATTACAAAAGTCATTGTCCTCAATATCTAAGGAATAAGAAGAGAGAAAGATAACATGCAAACGTTGTTGATGAAGCTCCACCAAAGAAGAACAAGACCGAAGAATTCGAAGTCAAATACCTATATTATTAAGTATTTCCTTACATATCCTTCCATATTATTGTTTTAAGGTTTTGTAAAGTTTTTCATTTATGTTTTTATCTAATATTTTTTAATTGTTTTGATAAGAAAAAAGTTACCGAACAAACGAGAACTATTACCTCAAAATGAGAATGCTAGCCCAAAAATGCCAAAAAACATGAAAAAACAACCCAAACATGAAAAGTGTGTATTCGAGAATGATGTTTTTTTAAGGGTAAATTTTCAACATTTTATTAAAAAACAATTTTTTTTTTTCACAAAAAGGATTGAAAAAACACCCTCAAAACAAAAAGTGTTGATGCTGGAATAACAAAAAAAAAAAAAAAAACAGGTTACAATTTTGACACTTTCTAGAAAGGAATTAAAGATAAAATATTCAGACTTTGAAAAATGGTAAAATTCCAACAATTTTCAGACATGATGTCAAAGATAAAATATCATGTCTCAAAACCTTATAATTCCAACAATTTTCATCCACCTTGTTAAGGATAAAATATCTTGACTTTAAAAAACCTTAAAATTGTAATTGTTTTCAACCATAGCATTAAATATAAAATATCACAACTCAAAAAAACCTTAATATTTTGACAAGTTTTCAACCATGGAATTAAAAACCTTATGTTTTTAACATATTTGAACAATGAAATTATGGACAAATTATATGATTAAAACAATTTTTAAAAATGAACAAGTAAATGAAAGATTCATTATTCCAAGAGTAACTCTTTTTTTAAAAGCTAAAAGTATAGCTTTTTTCAAATCTTAGCCTAAGCCAACTTATCTTATCGCAACAAAAACCTAAAAATCAACCACCAAAATGAAGTGTTCCCTTTCAATGAGGCATTGAATTTTCAACATTTTTAAAAGTATCTTATACCAAATGATAACAATAAATAATATCATGGCAATATCACTGTGTAATTTAAAAATTGAACATTAATTTCTAATAATTTTTAATTTTTAATCAAAATGTGTACAAGTGATAACATAAACAATATCATAGAAATATCACTGTATAATTTAAAAATTCAACATTAATTTCTTATATTATCTTTTTACTTTTAATCAAAATATGAACAAATAATAACAGTAAATAATATCACTGCATAATTTAAAAATTCAACATTACTTTCTAATTTCTTTTTACTTTTAATCAAAATATCAACTTTGGTAGATATAATATAACATAAACTAATTTTGCAATTCATTGTTCCATTGTGGATATTCTAAAGAGATGTATTCTTCATAATTAAAACATATAATCCAACAAACATAGAAATGACTCATAACTTCATCTAAGATCATATGGAAGTCAACATATTTATTTCAAATTACCATGAAAACATCATTTACATAAAATGTCTTAGAGATTTATTCAAAATCACTCATAGGTTCTGGTACACCATTACAATCTACATCTTCAAATGAATAACTAGATGCAGATGAAGATGATCCATATTCTTCTCTTTCATCAACTAGTGCCCCATCCGAGTCAACATGTAGTCCCATCATTTTAGATTTCAAAAGTCTTCCAGATCTCCGACTAGGTTCGGTAGACTCCCATCTCAACACCATTTATTTTCGTAGAATTTTTTTCAAAATCTCTATGGTCTTGAAGAAAAGAGTTCCTCTCTTTGTTAAATTGAATTCATACAAAAGTGTGTCAACATCCTCCAATTTTAAGAGGTATGTGCACTGATGATTTATATTTATACCATTTTTTTCCTCTTTATACCAGTTTGTTTATCAACTACCATCTCTGGATTGTACACACCCTTGAATGGGTGGGAATTTGTGGCACACCAATGTACATCAACAGTTGTAATATCTTCATTTTCATTAATGACCTTTATAACCTTGACAACCTAGAATGGATAGCCAAGTGGATCTCCATCTGCTAACACTGTTATCATGAAACTCTCCTTAACATCCTGCATAAAACCCCTATAAAGGTCTTCCATGGCTTCACGTTGTGCACGCAATCTTCTAGAACCAATATAGATTTCTCTTTCCTCTACCCATGGAGAATTAATAATACCTTGATATTTTTTTTGTTCAACAATGTATCATTCCTCATGTTCATTTGGCATATTTTGTGGTCAAATAAATAAAGTCCTCAAAAGTGTATCTTCATTTATTGACCTTGAAATCATATCACTTTGATTATTGAGAAAAGACTCCCACCAAACTGAATTAGCAACATCAATTTACTCATATGTACCTCTAATACATCTTTTAATTTCTTCCATTCATTCAAAATAATTGATATCTCTTTCATGTTGAATGCATTATGGAGTTCAAAACTAGTTGTAATAACAATTTCCATGATGCAAATATTGGATGCTCTAGAATGAACTTCAAAAATGTTGAACCTGATGATGACCCCCATTATGCAACAGTTGAGTACTTCTTGCCCCATATAAGTGTTTTTCCATCAATTTTTTCGATACAAAATTCATGCTATAAGCTAATTTCATTAAGTTGTTCAATGCATTTATCCTCACCATGTGATCCAAAAATAAACCTTTGCATGTCAATAGTTTCTTCCATCACATGAAAAACAAGCTCTGGAATGTATGATTTATTAATATGTATAATTAATGATGGCAGGATCCCAACATCTTTCCTTCTTAATGTTACTGAAAAATTATTGAACATCAGATCAATATGGTCATGAGTATGCCCAATAAGAAGGAAACCAATATTTACTTTTTTTAAAATTCCCAGTTCAACAAGCATGTTTAGATACCCAAAAAAAAACATGGTTTTTGTTTTCATGACTTGTGTTTTCTAATTACAGATACAAACCTTGAGGAACAATATCAGACCACTAAGAAACCACATCATGGATTATAGTTATATGGTCATATGTACATCGTTATGAATATTTGGAGTTGTGAAGTAAACCCTTGGCAACATCTTCCCATTAAAGAACATACAACCAACCAAGTCAAACTGAATAAAATTTTCCTCCTATAATTTTTTTGGTGTGTAGACAAAATGTGGCAGAAGTGTTTTCTTTTGGTCCATACCATCAATTATCAAACCCAAATATTTATTTGGATTATCATAACACTTTTTTCAATTTTTATACAATTTTTTCCTTTCACTTGTTTTTTGATTGTGATGCTCTTGAATTGCTGTGACGACAGAATATGCACATAAAATAAATGAAACCTATTAATAAATATATTTTCATTGTTGAAAACTATCTATTTTTTTTAAATAATGTTATTAGTGCCTACCTCTTTCTTCCCCTTGACATGTATCACTTTCTTCTTTAAGAGAAACACATGTATTGCAAACCCCCATACTTGTCTTCTTAGTATTGTTGAATTTTTTCTTCCATATCCTTGTAAAATATGAATATGTAATAAAATTACCAACTCCCTTAACACCTTCTGCATATTCTTTATATAAGTTGTAGATTTTTCATCTCGAGAAATTATCTGGAATATGTATTATGTATTTATTTACAATACACTCTCTATGATTTGAAAAGAATTCTTTCAACCATGACATTACAGTATTTGCTAGCGACCCAACCTCTCATTTATAACGTACTTCTGAATAATTTGTGGGATCCTTTTCCAGTATTTCTTGGATTCTTGACAAACTAAAATTACCAATTGAATGCAACATTTTGAAAGCCTTTCTACAGAGCAATACATTCTGAATATGATAATCGTAACCTGCTAGTGTAGATTACATGCAACCCACTAAATATGAATTTTTCATGCTTTTATTCATTGACAAATATCTTTTCCCTTTCTCCATGGAAAACTTGAAATCCATGTGTTTCAAGCAATCCTTTCGACAACATTCACTTGAAATCATATCACCAATAGAACTTCTACTTGTGAGATATAATTTCCTAAGCCTTATATAACTGGAATATTTTGGATTGATATGAAAAGGTCTACTCCTACTCCTAGATAAAACATTTTCTTGCAGCATCTTCATCATTTCATTATCCTTTGTAGAAGCATTTTCATCACCATTAAGAGGAATATTATCCTGACTATGATCATTCTGAACATAGTTAGGAAATTCATAACCATCATTGGTTGGAAAATAATCATTACCATCCTCATTTGAAGAAAATTCTTCACTACCATCATCCGCGCTTTTCAAATCCCGACCCAGACAAAATTCTTCACCATCTTCATCCATGCTTTTGAAATATTCCCTCCAGGGATTTAATTCTTCATTACCATGAGTTTCTTTGAAACACTCACTTACATAAAAATGCATTATTCACATATGTGCCTCTAAAATTATCATTTGCAAGAAATTCTTCATCCTTCCCTTCATAACTGGTGCTCTCACAATCCTTAGGATTAGGACTAATTGGAAAATATTACTCTATTTTTAGTCAAATTATCATTTGCAGGAAATTCTTCATCCTCCCATTCATCAGTAGTGGTCTCATAATCCTTAGGATTAAGAGTAAGTGGAAACACTGAATCTCTATTTAATGGAATTTCTTCATCCTCCCCTTTGTTAGTTCTTTTCTCATAATCCTTAGGAATAGGACTAAGTGGAAGCTTTGAATCTCTATTCACTGTAAATTCTTTGTCCTCCCCCTCCCCTTCCTCATTGGTGCTCTCATAATACTGAGGATTAGGGCTAAGTGGAAGCTTTGATTCTATATTTATCAGAAATTATTCATGCCCCCTTCATGAGTGGTGCTCTTATAATCCTTAGGATTAAGACGAAGTGAAAAATTTGACTCTAGAAATTCGTCATCCCCCCCTTCATCAGTGGTGCTCTCATAATCCTTAGGATTAAGACGAAGTGGAAAATTTGACTATGGAAATTATTCATCCCCCCTTCGTAAGTGGTTCTCTCATAATCCTTAGGTTTTGGACTAAGTGGAAATTTTGACACTAGAAATTCTTCATCATGCCCTTCATCACTGGTGCTCTCATAATCCTTAGGATTAGGACTAAGTGGAATAATTAACTCTTGATTTACAAAAATTTGTTTTTGTTTCTCTTCATCAATATTTCTCCCATCATCCTTAGGATTAGGACCAAGCGAAAATTTGATTTTCTATTCATAGTGAACAAATTATTGTTATGTTAATCAATATGATTACAGTTGTTGTGTGACGAAGATGTTAATGTTGCAAAAAGAAAACCTTCGCTATCAGAATCCATGACTTTCAAATAGAAGATGTTGAATGATACAAATGTACCATCTCCCAATGACAATATATAGTTTAAAGATTTAAAATTTCCCTCTAAATTATCCGTGCAAAAATTTCTGCTAAAAAATTTCCCTCCAAAGTTTCCCCCCAAAATGTTCGCTAAAATTTTTCTCTCCAAAAATTGTTTGAAATATTTCCCTCCAAATTTTTTGTCTAAAATGTATTTGAAAACATTTTACTAAAGATTTGGTCTTGAAAAATTTCACCATACTTTCTATTCAAAATATTCCTTTAACACATTCCTCCGAAACTAAAATAATTTTTTTTATTTAAATTATTTAACACTGACTGCATAACTACATTAATTTTTATACTTTATATTTTATTTTTTATCCGACATTGAATAAAAGTTAATTTAAACCTATAATATTAACTACATATTAATTTTCTTAATTTTAATTTTAATCCCACATTCAATAAACTATAAAGCAATCTCGCAATCTTTGCTATATAATAACAATGATTGTTTGTATTCATCACATCACATTAAGTCTTTTGGGTTTTGCTCAAACGTTTGGAGCAATTTTGCAGATCCGTTGCATTGGCATCAATAACACATTGAACGGGTGTTTTTCACATTTGAAAGGTTAGTTTTCCTTCTATTTTGACCATTTAAAGATGAATTTGGGGAAAATATGTTCTTTTATGGTTTTTATGCTCCAAATCTATTTTTTTTTTACTATTCCTTTTTTTTGCAATATCATATTTCATGCGAAAAACCACATAAAAACCCCTATTTTTTTATATTTCTATAGTGAAGAAGATGGAAAAAAACTCAAATTTATAGGATTTTTAGGAGAAAAAGTATGTTTTTTTGGGACTGCTGTCTTCCTCCACGAAACAAAAAAGAAGAAGTTATTCCCATAAAAAATAGTTTTATTTATTTATTTATTTTGCTCCAACATGCAAAAATAATGTTATATAACAAAATTAATTTAAAAAAAAATGAAAAATTATATAATGTATATTCTATATCCAGGCTTCTGTGATCCATAATAAATTAAGCAAAGTCTTTTAGTATAAATCACATAAGAGAAATTTTTAGTCGACGCGTTTCAAACCAACAAGTGTCGCTCATCATTAGGACTAGATGAAGAGGTAGACCATGGCAAAGGTTTAAATAGAGAGAAATGTAGAGACGTAATTTCAAGTAATGACTATATTTGAATAATTAGATTTAAATTATGATATTAATTTATTAGTATGGCCAGAGGCAAGTAGGCGGGCCCATCAGTCCCTGGCAAGCCCTCCTACTAGCCTCTGGCCCCAGGCTGGCAACAGGGGGCCAGAGGTCGATAGATGGGCCTGCCTGGGCCTGGCAAGGCCCAACCACCAACATCTGACCCCCGGCTAGGCCGAGGGGCTGATTCGGCCTAGAAGCCCTATCTGTTGGCCTCTCGCCCCTAATTTTGAAAAAAATATGTATATTAATTTTTTTTAATTATATATATATATATATATATATATATATATATATATATATATATATATATATATATATATATATATATATATATATATATATATAGATAGATATATAATTTATTTAAAATTAAGTTTTATTTAATAATAAATATTTATTATATATATATATATATATATATAATTACTTAAAATATAAATATAAATATATATATTAATTTATATAAATTTAATTTGCTTTTTTTTAATACATAGAATTATTTAAAAAAAATTAATTCTATAGTTTAATTTTTTTTTTAATTGTAATTGATGTTGATTTAAAAAAATATTTATATTCTTAAATTAAACCAAAAAACAATTTCGTTTAATTAAGATATGTGCATTTTAATTAACATATATATATATATATATATATATATATATATATATAGATATGAGGAAGATGACAACAAAGAAGATCTTTGTGAATGTTTCTGGACCAAGGACAGTAATTGCATCATCTAAAGTTGCAGTTGGATGCACTATGGATACTACTGAACACACCTGAACTGAGAAACGTAATAAAATTCAAGAAAGTACAATCAAGCTTATTTCAGAATGGACAAATGTGTGAGAAATAAATAAATTAATTTTTTCATGGCATCTTAAAGATAGTGAAACTGAAAATGGAGTACATATCTATTTGTATTGTGGTATGATTAACTTTGGTGAATCATATGAGTTAATGGGCAGAGTACGAGACATATGTTTGGTGCTGAATATAGACATTTTTTATGTTCTTGCAAGATGTGCCAATACATGTAAAATTTTAGATATCATATCTCAAAAGTCGAGTATGACATATATGGAGAATCTACACAGTTGTGTAAAGAAATCATAAGCAACATTGCAAATAACTTTGTAAGTATGCTTATTTTTATATATATATGTGTTATGAATTATTGTAAGGATCATTAATTTTTTTTATAAATTATTGATAATTAACATATTGTATTTTGTTTCACATGATTTTGCTGAGAGTCTTTCAATCATATTGGAGGGTATTTATTATATGGAGCCAAATATTATGAATGTGATCAGTAGTTTCCACAAAAAGTCAAAAGAAGAAAGGAGGACTCAAACAACAATAATTCATGACATTGCAATATTACATATAGCGGATCAAAAAAGAATCCTTAAGGTGGGTCAATCTAGTAAAGCTAAACATGTTGCTTTTGAAGATGTCGAAGTTGAAGCTGAAAAATATGTTACCATTAGTGAGGAGGAGATTAGAACTGTTGTTGCAAAGGAGAAAAAAATAAAACACCAAAAATAAAAATGGCCACAGATATCTCTCTTCCAGTTGATGATGACGAGCTTATTTATCAAGAAGAAGATATGTTAACCGGTAAGAAGAAGAAATAAAATGTTGATCAATATGTAAAAAGCACGAGAAACAATGAAGAACAAAGTGAAAGATCCAAAGGAAGCAGAGAAATCATAACACCAGGTGTTGGGTTAGAAGATGGCATTACTAAAACAAAACAAAAATTCCATTTGAGATCACTTGAGGAAGAATAAATTAACTAATGGTGGCCAAACATTTTAGCTTAATGTTATCCAATTCTATAGGTCAAATGAAGGACAATCTCAATCTCAAATTAGAACGGCACATCACCTACATGTGCATAATTTGAAAACATTGTTCAGGTTCAATCCATGTGTGCATGTGGTGGATTATGTGGTTCTTGATGATCCAAATCATGTTAAAAAAAAGGCATTTAATATGACACAATGTTTTGAATATAAATATTATGTAATTGGAGGGAACCATTCAGTGTAGGCAAAAAGACAATTGATTGAGAAATATGCCAATAACCCTCTTTTTGAAACAATGAGATGCATCATTTACGGTGGTTTAACAGAAACATAAGAAAAGTTATTGGCATGGGATCATAATGCAGATAATGAGTATGGAATGTATATGACTTTCATCCAAAGGGTCAAATTTATATATAATGAATTTGTAGAAAAATGTGGTGGGCATAAGACAAAATTCAATCTTAGCTTTCAGATGGAATGTTTAATGGAAACAGGTTATCAAATTGAGGATAAAATCAATTCAAAAGGTGGAAAAGTAAATTCACATTTATTCGGAGGCATAGATGACATTTTTCAGTTGACATTTAGAACTGGGGAGATATGGGGATTGATTGATGAGATTTTTGACTGGTGGGAGAATATTTCCGTAAAAATTCAGAAGGTTAAAAAGTGTAAACCCATAATATGTACCAATAGTAAGACAAGTCTTGAAATGAAGCACCTTCCAGATGATATTTCATTCACACCTTGGAGAGCAAAGCAAGGAGTGAAGGGTGAGAAACTAATCAAATCAATACTATTCCATGTAAAGTTAGATGAATTATCAATGGATGAAATGTACGCAGAATTTCAAAAATAAGTTTGTTGAATTATTTCTACTTTTTCTTGGAATATAATTTTCTTTTAAATATAACATATTGTTGTTGGTAGTATTTTCTATACATATCACTATATTAACAAATTTTACTTTATTTATCCAGTCAGAATATTGGTATGAAAATAAAAAAACATATGGTAAAAATGTTGAATGAAGAGAGTTGGGATGATGTTGTGTGCAACTACCCAAAATCAAGTTCTACAAGAACACTTACATATTTGTATCTTGCATTCAATAAGGTATGTTTATTTACACATTCATTTTATTCACATGTAAACTAATTTTATTTTATTACTTATACATATGTATTTTTTTATTTCATTAAAGATTTCGAATAAGGAAGCAAATGGAGTGCCAAGAACTTTCAAAAGCTTTACTGAAAAAAATAGAGATGGAAAGGGTAAGAAAGAAGCATCCTAGGAATGTTGAACTTGATCATACTCTTACTCATTTCATTTGGAATGAGATCAACACTATCCAATATCAAAGAATGCAAGCTGATTGTGAAGATATTGCAAAACTCATACCTAAAAGGGAATATGCCCTAGTTATTGCAGATATTCCTCATGGTTTCCATTTCCCAAACATTGGATATGATAGTGAACAGTATACTTATAAATCTTTTAGTAAAGTGGTTACGTGCTTTCAAGGAGTCAAAACTTCACCACTTTGGAGATTTGTCACATTTCATTCAGATGCACAATTTTCAATGTTATTGACAAGTGTCAAGGGAAAATCAAGTTCAAGTATGCAGCTTACATGGTAAGGCATTAAATTGTATGTTTGATTAACGTTAAAAAAAATATATGTACAAGTTAACTGAACTTTTAGTATATCACATTACAGGAAAAAGTCAAATCTTATTTCTTCAGAAGATCATACTATTATAAATGATTGTGAGTTCATCCATGTTGAATGTTGGACAAAAGATGATAGCTGTAAGCCTATTCTTCTAAATCGAGTACATGGAAAGAGTCATAGTCAAGTACTGGTTCATGATGTTGTCGTAAGGAGACTAACATATGAGGAAAAGTTGCAAAAGGAAAGATAGTTAACATCTATCAAACACCACAAGCCTTGATTAACTATCTTATAGGTTTATATTCAAGTGAAGAAGATTGGGTTTTGGATTTATTCTCAGGTTGAGGTAAGTTTTATTATATAAAATTCAATTTCAATACTTTAATTTTAGTTTTTATGTGTTTATACTAATTTACTTATTTATTTCTTTTGTGTTTGATGATTAGGTACATAACTAGCATGTTTCCTACAAAAAGCAAGAAATTGCATTGTTATTGAAAAACACTCACTACAATGCAATTTTATTCAACAAAGAATTAATCCTCTTCAATTTATTTTAGATGAAATGCAAGAAGTTGGTTTGAGGAAAGGGGATTTAATTTAATGAATCACATGTGGCAAAAAAGGCAAAGGAACCTCAATCACCGTTATATGGAATGATTGGAAAATGACACTTTGGAAGATTTGCAGACATGAAAGATCCATTAGAAGAGGGAAATGACCAAATTGAAGCAAAAGATATTGTGGAAGAAGACATTAATGAAGGTATAGAATATGTTGAACATGGATTAGTTGATATTATTAATTAAGTTTAAGTTATGCTTGCAAATAAAGCTTGATTTTGACAGTTGTTCACCAGTTTTACTTGTAATGTTTAGACTTTGAGATTTTATGAGAAGAATGAGTATTTCATTATTGTTGTTATACATTTAATATCTGTATTATCTATTTTTCACTTTAATTTTTATGTGAATCATTATTTTTTGCAAAAAAACATTAACTACTATTAATTTTTGACATAAAATTCATAAAAAAAAATGCTATTTTTTAAATTTTTTGTTAAGATTTTCACATAAAAAATGTTTATTTAACATGCCATTTAAAAAAAAAAAACTCAAAATGTGTATTTTTTTCATTGTATTTATATTGAAAATGTGTAATTTTTTGTCATTTGCTTAAAATATTGGATTTTTAGCGACAATTATTTGATGTGCATTGAAATATTAATTAACAAACATAAACATATAGAAAATCCTAACTTTAAAATATTGACCCTTTTGTAAATTTTTTTAACTATGCGGAAAAATGAAGATTTTATTACAAAAGAAAAATGAAAATAAAAGTTAAATAAACACAAATACATAAACACACTTAAAAATAAATATCTCGGGGAAGAAGAAGACATTAGAGAATGTAAAGTGTCAAAATAAACTCTCTAAAAAAGGGTTGATGTTGCATCAACACTTTTCAAAATAAACATGAAAGTCACTCACATCTAAAAAATAAATGTTCATAAGAAAAATTAAAGTGCCAAAAATATGCTAAAAAAAAGGGTTATTCTAAATAACCACTTTTCAAAATGAGGTGCTTTTTTTGTTACCTCAAAAAATGGCTAATCGGTAATTCTCTCATTTGATGAGTAACTATGTCTAAGATATAGGTCTCCCTCAGAAAGACTGGATTAAGAGGTAGCCTTCATCATTTTACCAAAAGTTATCCTTGGTAGGAAAGCTTGCATAATACACAAAGGTTTTGGAGGAGACTTCAAAGGAAAGACCTGAATCATGAAAAAATTCATGTTGCAAAGGAAGCCCTTCAAAAACTAAAGTCCTATAAGGTTTGTTAAATACCAACTCAAGGTATGTATTAGATTCCATGTTTTGTTACAAGGTCCTCTTCATACAAAATATATGATTACTATTATTTTAAAATTTTCCTTATACTACTAACATTTGTATGTATAGGTTTTTAAATCACAAAGATTCTTGTTCGGGTGAATAATCATTAGATTGAATCTACCCTCGCTATATGATCTCTTGTCAAGAAAATGCTTTGATGAAGATCTGTAATGAAAATATGAACAATTGGTATGTGCACATACTAGCTATTATTTGAGCATATAGAACTACCTATAATACATTGACTGTACAAACACCATTTCTACTGGTTTATCAACAAGAAGCAGTGATGCCAATCGAGTACATAGTGCCGATTTTGAGGATTGTTGCAGTCACAGAGATGGAAAATCGGGATATAATGGAAGAATGCCTTGCGCAGATACTTGAGTTAGAAGAAGATCGCTTCTTGGAAGGCTTCCATGAGCAGGTCCAAAAGGCTCAAGAAAAGTGGTGGCACGATCACCACATTAAGTAGTACACCTTTAAAAATGCATATTAAGTGTTGATGTATGATAGCAAGTTTACTAATTTCCCAGGAAAGTTTTAGATGCATTGGTTGGGACCATACATCATCATCAAGGAGATTACGGATGGAGGTGTAGTTTAGTCACGAAGTTGAATGGGGAGTTATTTCCAAAAAGAATCAATGGGGATTGGTTGAAGTTGTATAGGGTGTTGTAGCATTTTTTGGTTTTGATAAGTTAGAATAAATTAGACAAAAAAATGAAAATGCATATACAAAATGTTAAGATAGGATATGGAAAAAAAGAATATTGAACAAAAATGTTAGGAAATATTTTGATAAATATGTCCATATCAAAGAAAATGTTAGGGTAGATGCCCTAAAAAATAAAGGAAAAATAAAATGTTAGGTTAGACAAAAAAGAAAAAGAAATAAACTCTGAAAGTGTTGCAAATCTAAATGCCACTCCTTTGTTCTAAATTTAGTTTGAAAAATAATAGTTGTGTGTAGTTTGTTTAGATGCCACACTAGCTTATTTTATCCAATTATATAGTTGCATCATAATTGGATTTGTTCTCATAGGTAGAAAATAAATTGGCTCAACAGTTTAATCTGAGCCAATGGAAGAAATAAGGTATAGAGTTAGATTGTTCATAAAAAGAAAATATTGAGTTGCTAGTTCAAATGCACTCGGGAAGGATAAGTAAAAATGTTAGGAATAGAAGGGTAGGTAGAAATTGAAGGTTTGAAATGGTTATTTCCTAAAGGATCATATCACATCACATTCATAAGCAAATGAACCATTGGGCGGAAGAAAGTTCGATGTGCGATAACATTGTCAATCGTTGGATGTCTGTTGATTCCTGACCGTAGGATCATATTGCATTGCATCGTTCTTAAGAAAATGAGCAATTGGGTGGAATAAAATTTGATTTGTGATATGCTATCACTTTATTCATTAGATCACCCGGACCCACATCCATCGTGTTCCCCTATCATATCCTCCATAAACGTTCATTCCCCGCTCATACAATAAACTCCCTCCATGGCCACGTCACTTCATTAAGCTCTACCCGATCATTGTTAAACCTATCATTAACCTTAAAAAAATCTCATACCACCAAGGTTTAAAGTGTTGGGCCCCTCCCTAGCCCATGCTTTATCTCCCACTTGCTTCCCTCACCTAAAAACCATTAGATCAACTCCCGCTTAATCCAATGCTCCACATCCATATCAGCCGCGCCCAATGGTCGAACAATACCCGTCTGATAAAGTGGTTTTCCCCAACCTCCTTGAGGTTACGTGTCACACGCTGGGGTATATCGGGTGAGCCCTCCTCAAAACTACCTTTGCCTCATAAGCGGTGCAAAAATCTGTAATACCGCCTCCCAGCCACTACGATAAACTGCCTATTATCCGTAAATATGAAATTTCGCGCCATATTAAAAAACTTGCCTGTTACACTTTAAAACGTCGAAAACCTTCGTTTTTGTGCCTTTCACTAGTTTCACAGTTAAAACCTGTTAAACCCTTCAGCGACAACCTCAACCCCTGTGACGCCATTTGACATCCAATTATGTTCAAAACACTGCCAAAACTCCTTGCTCAGGCATCACTATGCCAGAAAGCCATCAATCACCTTTCCTGCTGAGCCCTGTTTTCTTAATTATTGTTGTGTTTTGTAGGTAATCAGTTGAAGGCTAGAGAATTGGATAAACAACTCGGATGCTAGTCACAGAGCTTGTTTACTCCAATACTTGACAAGAATACCATTACACACAAAACCAAAAGGAAAAATTCACACAGAGCCTTGACTAATTAAAACAGAGGAACCAGATAGAGTATACAACTCTCATAGTAAAAACACTCAGGGATTCTTTCTTCATCCTGGATGAAATCAAGCATATATGTTTGGTAAAACCCACTTTTACTAAACACACCAAGATGGATGAAATCTATAGGAGGGTAAAAAAGGTTTCTATCCCAAATAAGAAACTCTGGCAAGAATCAACAGATTTACTTAATCAAGGATAATTGAACAGTATTTAGTTTTTAAAGGAACAATCAGCTAGCTTCAACCACTTTTCAAAATTTTCAGTGACAGTCATCAAACAGCACAACACCAAAGCAATGCCAGATCATTAGACAGTTTTATTTTTGATTTTGTAAATAATCTATTTTTGTAAAATCAGTTTAGGATATTTTTGGTCCTACTGTTGTATAAATAAATCTCTTCACAAGTTATCATGGGTTGCACCCTTGAAGAAGAATTTATAAACATCTGATGTACTTGAATTTTCTGGAACCTTAATACAAAGCAAAGGATTTTGAATTCAGTTTTACACAGGTTGTGTTTCCTGTAAGTTTTTCCAGTATTACTCATTATGTTTTTCTTCATATTCTTATGTACTTACAGAGATAACTAGCTAGGAATAATTGTGTCTCAATCTATTCCTATAAGATTCTGAAGTGATAATTATTAAAGAGAATGGATTAATGAACTATCTGTTTAATTAATTCCCTCTGAATTAATAAATCATCACCATCATGTTGTAAGCATAAGCATATTCTCTTAAACCTTCTAAACATTGATCAGAGGTTTTCATACTTATGATTATTTAATTATCTATCTGAGAATTGCGATAATCATATTATTTTTTGTTTTCTGCTCACCACTATTCAAGCTTTATCACTGCGTAAATATTTATAGCAGCCCTTAGCTAAGATATCGATATTATTCAAAGGGTTACACATATCAGTTTTATATCTGTTTCATTCATTGGTCTCCCAAATTAAAACAAAACCCCCAAAACATTTATCTTAGATGCTTTGGCATAATAGCTAACCATTATTATCTTAGAGATACAACATCGAACTAGCGCCATTGTCGGGGACTCGAATTTCATTAAGTTTTCTTAGGGAAACGATATGTATTCTATTCCTTTAAGGTGATTAAAGGTCTAGAAAGGTCAAAATCCTTCACCTAGAGACTCCACTCTCCCAAAATGGCACCTTTTAGGCATACCAGATCTCGTTCAGAGGGTAACTTAGTTGATCCTTTGTCAGATCCTGAAAAAACTTTGAGAAAAGCCAGTTCTAAAAGGGGACATCAACCCTCTTCTTCTTCATCTTCAATCTTTCATTCTAAATATTTACCATCATTTGATCCTTATAGTAACATTCCATCCAATCCATATTACACCCACCTATCACCTAGGGTTGTTGAACTCTTAAGGAGGGGAGTTTATTTTAAATCAGCATTCCTCATTCATTCATTTGAAACTCATCCATAACCCTCACTACCACCAGGATCACCTAAAACTGAGTTTGACTTGGGTATTAATTTACCATAATATAAACCAACAGATTTCATATCCCCTACCACTTATTCATTTCCTCCCACTTTTGGACAACGTGAAGCTTCTACTTATGAACAACCCAAAGAGACCCTCTCCATGTATTCAAATCCACTCTTTCAAACAAAGGAAGGTATTCATCCATAGGTCTAAAAGTTAGTTGTTAGGACTCCTTTGAAATCATTCAAGAGATCCCCTCCTTCTTCACCTTCAACTAGTTCTTCACCCCCTCAATCACCTTCTTCAACTTCTTCTTCAACTTCTTCTTCATCTTCTTCAACTTCTTCATCGACACAAACATCTCATACACCACCTCCCACTATGTCTTTCCAACCTATTGTACAGGCTAGATATGCAACTTTAGTCTTACCTCCTAATCTCGATGCATTCCCAAGTGGATAGTTGAAATACCTTCCCAGGAATAATGGAGAAACCAGTCCTTTTGCTAAATACCATCTTCAAGCCTTTCTAGACTTTGTAGATGACATGAATATTGAATGAGAAACTGTTTACATGAGGTTGTTTGTACAATCACTTGAAGGAAATGTAAGAATTTGGTTTAGGCAATTATCTACAAATACCATTAGAAATTGGGAAGAACTTACAAATATATTTAAAAACCAGTGGGGTGTGGAAAAATATCCTCTTTACTTTATTACTGAGTTTGATGAACTTAAAAGAAATTTTGGTGAACCTGTATCTAAATTTATCAAAAGATTCAATAAGCTTTATCATAAAATGCCCCCTGATTGTAAACCCCCTGTAGCAGCAGCAAAGTCTAGATTTTATAAAGCCTTTGATGATGATTTTGTTGTTGTGCTGAGAGAGAGAATTTCAGGAACTCTTGAAGATATGAAAAAAATGCTATTGAGGTAGAATCAAACAGGGCTGCTTCAACTTCTTTGAAAGCTAAAGAGGAAGAAGCCCAAAGAAAACTAAAATCAACACCAGAGGCTTCTAGTTCCTCTAAGACTAAAACTAAAGATTCTAAAATAGATTAAATAACTTCTCTTCTTAGAAATCTATCTAATATAATATCCAAGATTGAGACTCAACCTAGGACAACTCAACAAACAGTTTCCAGACCCGAAAATCAAAATCAAGGTTAGTATCAAAGAAATCCACAATTATGAATTCCTCAAAGACCTAGTAATGATCAGCATATTCCCACTCCTTTGTTGATAGATGATCATCAACCTGATGATAATACTATGACCATCACTGAAGATATAAATAATATGGATATTTCCTCTGATCAAATAGTTATTATTCCTCTTACACAACAAAATCAGGCTCAAGAAGATCAAGAATATTCACAGGTTTCTAAATACCATGCCTTCTTTGAATTTTTAATTGCAGAGTTAAACAAAGGATATGACCTTAGGCCTAGGCCTAGCCCTGGAAGACCTCCTAAGGAAACTCCAGTAATTGAACCTCGTGCCAAAACTGCTCAAACTCAAATGAATTTTATTCGACCATTAGAATGGGCAATTGACATTTCTCAAAATGACAAAATTTCATTGACTACATTTAATGTTGAAAAAGAGTTAGAAAGAGTTAAAATCCCAATTCCTCTTTCAGAACTTCCTAAGAACCCTGGGTATAAAAATCAGGTCTCCGAATGGATACAAAATACCTCAATTGATGCTGAAGGTGATATCATCAGTCTGCAAGATGAAAAACCAGTATTTATTTTTGGCCCAAGCTTAGATATGATAGATGAAATAGTACCTCCTTTCTATGTAACTCTTAAGACAAATGATTCCATGTTGTATAATTGTATGCCTGATTCTAGAGCATCACATAACCTTATGACAAAAACTATCATGGATCATTTGAAACTTGATATAACTAGATCCTATCATGACTTGTACACCTTTGATTCTAAAAGGGTGCCTTGCTTAGGATTGATTAAGGATTTAGTAGTCACCCTTGCCCAAATTCCAGTGAAAAGTGTAGTACTCGATATAGTTGTCACAGATATCCCTCCCAAATTTGGAATGCTCCTTTCAAGGTCTTATTGTTCCAAATTAGGGGGAACTCTTCAAATGGATATGTCTTATGCTACTATTCTAGTTTATGGGGGAGAAAAACTAAGATTATATAGGGAGGTGATATTTGTGCACACTATTTGCAAAACAGACTAGCCAAGGAACCATCCCATTTATGCAATTGACCAAGATTTTGGTTTCTTTCAACTCTCTACAAACCAAGTGCGTGAAACTCAAGTTAAAATTGAAGATGTAATTGATGGCTCCTGTACAAAAGATGGATCAAGAGGTGGAGTAGTTTTAATATCCCCAGAAAAAGAAAACATTACCCAATCATGTAAGCTCGAATTCGAAGTTACAAATAATGTGGCTGAATATGAAGCTTTCCTTTTGGGATTTCAATTAGCCAAAAGCTTAAAGGTTCAAAACTTAAGTGTTTTTACTGATTCAGAGCTTATTGTCAAACAAGTGAGAAATATTTGCCAAACTAAACACCCTAGAATTAGGTCTTACCGAAATGAAGTATGGGATTTAGTTGAAAACTTCTTTGATGGCTTTTATTTGACTTATATTCTGAGAAATCAAAAATATTCATGCAGACACCTTAGTTGTTTCTGCTAGTTTATTTAAAATTCCTGATCAGACTAATTTACTCTACCAAATACAAGTCAAGTATAGACCATCTATCCCAGACAGTCTGAAACACTGGCGGATATTTGAAGATGATGAACACTTAAAATATTTTCTGCAACTTGTAGATCAATTTTCTCTTCTACAAATTGATGAAGATAGATTCGAAATAAATGAAAATACAAGTGAGAATGATACTTTAGATTTCAATTCAAAAATTACTGATCATGATATTATTCAATTGTCTAACAATTTTATTCCCAAAGGCTTGATAACTTTAGAAAAATTGTTTGATCAAAAATATGTCCTCTGAAATTCTCAGTCCATTTCTTCAGAAGAGGGCATAGAGGAAATTAACATTGGAACAAATGATGATTTCAAAAGCATCAAAATTTGTGCATCTCTAGACCCTAAGATTAAAACTCAATATCTTAAGTTACTTCAAAATTATAAGGATGTTTTTTCTTGGACCTATGCTGATCTAAAAACTTATGATACTTCATTAATACATCACAAGATCCCTTTGAAGCCAAAAGCAGTACCTTATCAACGAAAACTTAGGAGGATTAATCCATCCCTTTTACCAAATGTCGAAAGGGAAATTAATAAAACTATAGATGCTTAGATCATTCTCCCTCTTGGATATTCTAACTGGGTTGCAAATTTAGTTCCTGTCAGAAAAAAGAACGGAGAAATTAGGCTTTGTGGGGACTTCAAAAATTTGAACAAAGAATCGTTAAAGGATAATTACCCTTTGCCCAAAATAGATCAGTTACTTCAAATGGTTTCAAGAGCATAACAAATTTCTATGCTTGATGGTTTTTCAAGTTATAATCAGGTGAATGTTGATCCAACAGATAGGGAAAAGACAACCTTCACTACGCCGTGGGGTACATTTATGTACGCTAGCATGCCATTTGGCTTATCAAATGTTGGATCAACATTTTAGAGAGCTATGGATGTAGCTTTCATGGGTCAGGAAAACAAATTTGTGGTTATTTATCTTGATGCAATTATTTTTTTTCCAAATCTGATCAGAAACATCTAAAGCACTTGATCAAGGTTTTTGACAGGTGTAGGAAATTTGGGATATCATTGAACCCTAAAAAGTATTTGTTTGCTATCAAAGAAGGAAAACTATTGGGCCATATAATCTCAAAGGAAGGAGTGGTAATTGATCCCAATCGTGTATCTACCATTGAAACATTGACCTTACCTAGAAACAAGAAAGAAATTCAAGATTTTCTGGGTAAGATTAATTTTTTAAGAAGATTCATCCAAAACTATGCAGAGATTGTAAAAGATATAGTTGAAATGCTTTGAAAGGATCATGAAGTTAAATGGACTAACTCTTCTAGGCATGCATTTGATCAGATCAAGAAAGTTATCTCCGAAGCTCCCACCTTGGCCAGCCCTGATTATACTAAACCATTCAATATCTTTTCTTTTGCCTCAGAAACAACCCTTGTTGTTGTTCTATTACAAAAGAATGAAGATTCCCATGACCAGCCCATAGCCTTTTTCAATAAGGTTATGAGAGATGTCAAGCTTAAGTATGACATAATCGAGAAGCAAGCATATGCCCTCATTCAAGCCCTGAAATATTTCAGGATGTATGTCCTACATTCACCTATTACTTCTTATGTTCCTAATCGTGCTATAAAAATCGTTTTAACTCAACCTGACACTGATGGGAAAAGAGGTAGGCGGATCACCCAAATACTTGATTTTGATCTAACTATCAAAACTAAAATGTTAGTAAAAGGCCCGGGATTAGCCAAGCTTCTAGTAGAATCCAATTAAAGAGTGCTTGGAATCAATTCTATTTTAGAAGTACGAGGGAAGAATCCACAAGAACCTTTTGTACTTGTACAAGAGAAGAATCCACAAGAACCTTTTGTCCTTGCACAAGGGAAGAATCCACAAGAACCTTTCCTAATTTTACAAGGGAAGAATCCACAAGAACCTTCTCTCCAACCTAAAGAAAATAATCCACAAAAACCTTTACCTTCAGATCGGATTAGCCCTTTACATATTGCTGACAAATTTCTATTGTGAGATTGGTATCAAGATATTGTAAATTTTCTCCTCCATTTTGAATGCCCAACATCATTTTCTAAAGCCCAATGTAAAAGTTTTAAATTGAAAGTTGTCAAGCACTACATCATAAATGAAAATTTGTACTGGAAAGGTCCACTGAATATTTTGTTATTATGTTTAACAAAATCAGAAACTGAAGGAATCATTGACCAGTTTCATATAGGATTTTGTGGAGGACATTATGCTTGGAGAGCAACATCATACAAGATTTTAAGGGGAGGATTTTATTGGTCAACATTGTTCTTACAAGTAGGGGCAAAGGTCAAAGGTTGTGGTCCTTGTTAGATGTTTGCTGGTAAGCAGAAACTAGCAGCTCTTCTACTAGTACCATCAATAATCTCAGAACCTTTCCTTCAATGGGGATTAGATTTTATTGAAGAAATCCATCCCACTTCAAGTAATCAACACATATGGATCCTCACAGTAACATACTACTTCTCTAAATGGGTGGAAGCAATTCCAGTAAGAAATTCTACTGATTCAGTAGTAATGAAATTAATTGAAGAAAATATCTTATCTAGGTTTGGTTTCCCAACTAAAATTGTCACAGATAATGTAACAACATTCTCTAGTGTTAAAATGATTTATTTTTGCCAGAAATATCAGATTATGTTACATCATTCAACTCCATACTACCCTCAAGCTAACGACCTCATAGAATCCTCAAATAAAATTCTAGTAAAGGTAATCAAAAAGACCTTAGCAGATCATAAAAAGATCTTGGACTCTCATTTAATTTATGCAGTATGGGAAAACAGAATAAATCCAAAAAGATCTACTGGTAAATCTCCTTTTCAGTTAGTCTATGGGAAAGATGCAATTTTTCCCACCAATTTGGCTTTCCCATTTTTAAATTTCTTGCAGGACTCAACAGATGAACCTGACAATTTTTTAAGAAGGATAAATCAGATTATTGAACTAAATGAAAACAAAGATGACATTCAATACAAATTGAATAAATATCAGAATAAGATGAAAAACCTGTTTGACAAGAGAGCCAGAGAAAGGGACTTCAGAGAAGGTGACCTAGTTCTAAAATGGGACTCCAGAAGGGAGGAAAAGGGAAAGTATGGTAAGATTGACAACCTATGGTTTGGTCCATTAGCAATTGCTGCAGTAAATGGAAATAACACTTTTATGCTACAAAATCTTGAGGGACAATATTCCACTTATCTTGTAAATGGAAATTTTCTCAAACATTTCATTCAACACTAATAAGTTGGGATACATTTCATTGTTAATACTCCACTTTTTTTTTACTTTTTAAGCTGTCAATGAGATTTTTTATAGCAAAGGACTTAGTCTTAGTGAAGGGGAGGCCGCATGTAGTCTTAGGGGGGTCAGGGAAAACCACTTTATCGGATGGGTATTGTTCAACCATTGGGCACGGTCGATATGGATGTGGAGCATTCGATTAAATGGGACTTGATCTAACGGTAGTCGGGTGAGGGAAGCGAGCGGGAGATAAAGCATGGGCTAGGGAGGCGCCCAGCACTTTAAACCTTGCTGGTATGAGATTATTTATAGAAAAGGACTCTGTAATATCGCCTCCCCTTCACTACGATAAACCACCTATTATCTGTAAATATGAAATTTCCTACCATATTCAAAAAATTTCCCGTTACACTTTAAAACGCTGAAATCCTTCGTTTTCATTCCTTTCACCCATTTCACAGTTAAAACCCATTAAACCCTTCAACGCCACCCTAAACCTCTATGACGCCATTTGACCTCCTGTTACATTCAGAATGCTACCACAACTCCTTCCTCAGGCATCCATGTGCCAAAAATCCATCAATCGCCTTTCCTCTCGAACCTTTGTTTTCTTAATTATTGTCTTGTTTTGCAGGTAATTAGTTGAAGACCAGAGAATTGGATAAATAACTCTGATACTAGTCGCGGAGCTTGTTTACTCCAAGACTTGACAAGAATACCATTACACACATAACTGAAAGGAAAACATTCACACAGAGCCTTGACTAATTAAAACAGAGGAACCAGGCAGAGCATACAACTCTCGTAGTAAAAACACTTAGGGATTCTTTCTTCATCCTGGATGAAATCAAGCATATATGTTTGGTAAAACCCACTTTTACTAAACGCACCAAGATGGATGAAATCTATAGGAGGGTAACAAAGGTTTCTATCCTAGATAAGAAATGCTAGGAAGAATTAACACATTTATTTAATCAAGGATAATTGAACAACATTCATTTTTTAAAGGAAAAATCAGCTAGATTCAACCACTTTTCAACTTTTTAGTGATAGTCATCAAATAACATAGCACCAAAGCAGTGCTAGATCATTAGACAGTTTATTTTTGATTTTGTAAATAATCTGTTTTTGTAAAAGTAGTTTAGGATATTTTTGGTCCTACTATTGTATAAATAACTCTCTTCACGAGTTATCATGGGTTGCACCCTTGAAGAAGAATTTCTAGAATTGATGTTTTACACAGTTTGTGTTTCTTGTAAGTTTTTCCAGTATTACTCATTATGTTTTTCTTCATATTCTTATGACTTTATAGAGATAACTAGGTAGCAATAATTGTGTCTCAATCTATTCTTATAAGCTTCTGAAGTGATAATCATTAAATAGAATGGATTAATGAACTGTCTCTTTAATTAATTCCCTCCGAATCAATAAATCGTCAGCATCTTGTTGTAAGCATAAGCATATTCTCTTAAACCTTCTAAACATCGGTCATATATTTTCATACTTATGATTATTTAATTTTCTATCTGAGAATTGTGATAATCATAATATTTTTTGTTTTCTGCTCACCACTATTCAAGCTTTATCATTGTGTAAATATTTATAGCAGCCCTTTGCTGAGATATTAATATTATTCGAAGGGTTAGGCATATCAGTTCTATATCTGTTTCATTCATTGGTCTCCCAAATTAAAACAAAACCCCTAAAGAATTTATCTTAGATGCTCTAGCATAATAGCTAACCATTATTATCTCAGAGATACAACATAGGGGTGATATCGCCCATGTGCAATGACTATATGGATGGAGGATAGTCTTAGTACTTCTAGCAGTTGGATGGAAGTGCAGGACTATAGACTACGCTACCAGGAGAAAAGTATGGCAAAGAGATTGGGTTGCACGACAGTTAGGAGAAAGGCGCAGATGGGAACTGCAACGAAGGAGTTGTGCTAGCATGAAGGGACCCATGTTGCCTAGCCAGAAAGTGATTGTTGAAAACATTGTAGGTGATTGGATGGCTATTTTTCCATTAAGAGGAGTGAGGGGAAAGCATTTAAGGATCATATATTTGGAAATCTACCGCTAAAAAGGAATTAATGAAGGAGATATGGAGGTAATCAATGGATTTGAATTCAAAAAGGGCTATAAATACAACTTCCCGCTCCACATTTGAACACTTTACTTCCAGAGATATTTCCTCGATATTTTGTGCTTAAGTTTGAGCCGAGACAATTGCTGCATATTTGAACGAAATAGGAAAGAAGTAGAGAAGGAGTTTTCACAGCAAGGGCTCAGGTTTGAGGCAGATTTTTCTGAGTGGCAGGAGAAAATATTCTGGGAGAGCATTGATAAGATGATTGCAACACCCCCAGTGACTACCACAGAGCCTAGGTCATTGAGGCCAAAACTTATTTCCTCCAAGACAGGAGAGAAGAGGCAAAAAAAGCCACAACAAGCATCATTTCGGCAATCGTTGCACCAAAACCCAACTAAGATTCACCATAATGGTTAGATTGATAAAATCCTGGACCTTGATGATGAAGAATTGACTATGGGGGTGGAAGTTATCGATGTAGAGGAAGTAGTTCCAATTAATCGACTACGACCTTATGTACCCGCTAGGAAATCCACCGTCAAGGTCACTAAGGACCTTGACTCACTGAAGTACAAAGTATTCACGCCATTGCTGCTAATGGAGGTACCTGTTGAGGTTGACTTGTTGGCCCAGGTACTATTTCTAAAGATGGAGGACTAGGATCTCGGGTGATCATGCGAATTTTCCGCAGTTAGAACCTAGAAAATATTTGAAATCAATCTACTACGAGTAGTTGAATGTCACAAGGCTTGAGCCATTGAAGTGGGAAGTCGTAATTGAGCACGCAACATTGCCCAATATATTGTGGGTTACACATTTTAGTTGTAACATAATTAACACCATATATGTGCGTCATTTTTTGGTGTTGGTTCATGATGGGTATCTATGGCTGGGAGGGTCCATTTATCCAATTGATGATATGCTGGTCCACATAATCACCTTGTTACCCTATCAGGGTGCGAACCCCGCAGACACTTTTGTGGGGAAGTCACAGGAGAAGAAGCTCCTCGATCAAATGAAGAGCAACTTTGGGTTGGTGAAGAAGTCACACGTCTATGCCATTAGCTCCATCTCGGATGGTGCTATGCAGTTTTCTGCATAGATTTTGGTAAGAAAAATAATGTGGAAGTGTCATGTCGATGAAGTGATAGCACCAGTGGTATCTTTAGCTCTGCAGTGAAGCTAGGGGGTCCAATTCAATTGGGAAAAGTACCTCCGTCATGAGTTCCTTGAGGATTTCCATGAAGCCTAGGAGGATGGAAAGGAATTCCACTACACATGGTTACTTTTGTTGATCACACTGGTAGCATAGAGGATGCTTGAGGATATCCAATTCCCAACGCAGGATCCAGACTTGAGTGAGGCTACAAAATTCACCTTGTTGTGGGTGACAAAGGATCCTAACCGCATCATTGAAACAAATATGTTTTTCGTATTGTTCGAGTCGTAGTTGCGGATGTTGATCAACCAACGACCACAGTTGTCACCTAGTCTACATGCGCAATACACAAATATTATAGATTTCAAGGTAGATTTTCACAATCTATCCATACGCGCGAAGACAGATGCCACAGGAACATGGCACAAGTTTCCATATTTAGTCATGGAGGATGACATTATGGAGTTCATCAAAAAATGGTCAAGCGATTGGCTCACCCCATCTCACAAAGCTACAGGAACAAGTAAGGCTGCAAAATAACATATAGGGAAAACAACAGCTAGAACAATGACCAAGAAAGGCAAAGAGAAAGAAGCATTTATGTCTTATAAGAAAGACAAAGAAGCATAGAAGGCTTCTACAAAATAAAAGGAAGCGCAAAATCAAAAGGCTCCTATGAAAGAGAAGGAAGCGCAAAGGGAAAAATTTCCTTAAGCAACAACCTCGCAGATCACCATTAAACTTGATGAACTTGAGACAGAGTGCACTAATGTAGAGGTTGAAATTGAAGGTGAAGAGGAAGGGGGAGCAGACCCCTATCTCAGATCAGAGGACTTAGAGTCTCCCTTCAGGCTCAGGAAGAGGTAGAAGCGACGTTCCACAGGACCTCACAAGAACCAGAAGTCCAATAAGTCTGCGAGT
This sequence comes from Pinus tabuliformis, assembly GCA_031772625.1. NCBI lineage: Eukaryota > Viridiplantae > Streptophyta > Pinopsida > Pinales > Pinaceae > Pinus > Pinus tabuliformis. The sequence continues at coordinate 259,995,045 of CM062815.1, read as the reverse complement.
ATAACACCATTGGTCCTCACAGAGGAGGACCTTGATGAGATAGTATTGGCTTATTGGACCCTGCCCCAAGTTCAGAAGAGTTATTAGCCAAACAAATCTCGTAACTACTGGCCCTTTCGACAACAGCTCGTGGAGCACAGATTGAGGTCTTACCCGAGGTAGTAGGGGAGGGTGCTGGAACTAGGTTTCCACACCCTTGGGATATCTTGATGTGGCCTGGAGGGGTTGCGAACCGTTCTATGTCCTTGCGTGACTCTAGACTGTTATCAAGCTTCCGCAAAGATCCGCACAGGTATAGTTTCTTATTAATGAAGTTATTATAGATCTGATCTTCATGGTATAGTCTTTAAGCAAACATTTAACAATAAAACTCAATGCATGTAATCATCAAAAAGAAAATATATAAACTCATATAACAGATGCATAAATCAGAACACAATAGATCCGTGATACTTCAGAAACCACTTATCTTTATTAAAATCTTCTGTTCACACAACAAGATTTGCACTGCCCTCAGCTATAGGGGTCCGCGCACACAACTATGGACTCTATCGGGCCTCTGCACACACAGTTGCAGAGCTCTATCTATATACCAACACCCTTGATTCTAACTTACAGACGCAGATATTATTGTCTTCACAAAACCATAACACCAAGATCCAAAACAAAGACTTCTCCCAAAAAACTGACCTCTAGCCATAAATCCTTACTCTATTTATACATTTCCATGGTCCACGGACCATGGGCAGGCCGACTCTCTTCCTATTATTTTACATTATTCTTGGGCAGACAACTCTTTGACTTGACTCATTAAAATTCGTACTCCATGCAATTCATAGGGTCTTTACCATTCTTTTTCCCAAAATTGCAGACTTTGAGTCCTAAACCCGTTACGCGGGCCTCCGCTACCCAACAGGCCCCCAACACAATCAATGTGACTCGTCCTGAGTCACTCAACTGGTGTGGCAATCTTTGCGCAGAGGTCATTCAACAACTTCTGCGCTTCGCTTACCCTCGCAACAAAATCATCTTCCATCTTCTTTACCCATTCTATGCGAGCCACCGATGTATCAATATTCGATTCCGTTGCTTGCCTGAGTTCAGATGTTGCCTGCATGTGTGCTAACTTTCCCTCTATGTTCGAAGAGACCACGAATTCCTCATCTAGTGAAGGATGGATGCATTCTTTAAGCCCTACTTCCTTCTGCCGAGCCATGTCAACTTGTGCCTTGAGAGCCTGGGCCTGCCTCATTCTGGCCAGTTGTTGTATGATGGCGACTATTCATAAAGTCGCCTGGATGGTGTCAAGTGCCTATTGTAACTCCCATACTTCTATTTCTACCTGTTGTATCATTTGGTCGTCCTGTAGAGATGTGTGCGTGAGCAGGGACTGATCCAACAATCCTGAGCAATCTTGGAATGTGCGCCTTATAACTTCCAACCCTGCTTGAATTTTGCCACGTTAGTGCTCTCGAACATTCGGGGGTGTGGGTGGTTGCGCCTTCAGTTTTAGCTCCGCGATTTTCAAATTTAATTCCCACTGAGCCTTCGCGGCCTCCTCTTGGGCCGTACAGAATCTGGTGGCCATGTAATGAATCTTGTCCATTATTGGAAGTTCTGTTGGGAAAACCAACTCTGGTACCTTGCTGCAAGCCGCCGCCATGACCTGTTCCACTTCCTAGCTATGGGTGACCAGGTTATCACACTATAGGTTGATCTCCTCCAGACTTGCCTTATGCTCCATTAAGATTTGGAGTGTGCGGCCTTCCTTGGAATGCAGCTCAGCGGTTACTCCATCATGTAGTTGGTAGAGGGTTTCTTGAGGCAGAGCGGTCAAATTCAACCCCCAACTTCGCATGTCACCCTCAGCTTCGGTTAAGACATCGCCTTCTGGAAAAACTAAAGTGTTCATTGTGTGACTATGCACCATCTGCTCAGCTACAGCTGTATCATCTGCTAGGTTTGGTATCATCCCTCCCGAGGGTCACACTTGTAATGCGCGCAACTGCGTTCTGAGCTGCCCCAACACAGTTGTCTGCTCTACCATTAGCTCCTCCAGTGCATCGATAACGATGTTGCACACTAGTTCGTTGTTGTCAAGAAATTCTTTTTCCAACGTCTTAACTGCTTTGGACTTCTTGCGTGCATGTGGCGATTCCTTGCTGCGCTGCCTTTTGCCTTGGGGAGATTTTATGGTGAGGTCAGTGCATTCCTATGTTTCTGATTCCTTTTGCCTATCCTGTTCCAATGACATTTCCTGATCCTCTGGGGTTTCTTCAGCAACTACTTCCTGGGTCGCCTCCTGCAACGAAGTGGCCTTTTGTCCCTGACGTGTCCTTTCTGCCAGTTTAGTGAGTCGCTACTGGATTTCCTTCTTTTGCTACTGTGCTACCATCCTTTCTAATGCGGCCCTGTCCAAGGTGTGCCATTTCAGAGGCCATGCTACCAATACTTCATAAATGGCATCGTTTGTTGCAATGAATGGGAGCATGACCCATGTTCTCTTTGGATCCTTCTGCGTTCGGATATATAGGTTATGCCTGTCTGCTTTGAACTCGGTGATGCTTTGCAAATTATTGTAGATTGTAGGGGACATCCATGATCTACGATCGATCCATGTCTGGATACTTTCTTCCATGAATATCAAAATATCTTAATCTCTTGAACCCTCGTGGCATCCTTTGTAGCCCAGAGCGAGGTAAACCACATTGCTTCAGGTCGGTTGTGCTCAATGCTAGGAAACTAGCTACCCTGTCACAATTCTCCTGCAGCTAGAAGGATTGAGAGTAGCAACCATGCATAATGGAAACTTTTACCTTTGTCCTGAGCTTCCTTACAATTTTTCAGAAATTCATCGCATAAGAACTACGGTTAGTTGAACTGGACTCCTTCTGCACACTACTCCACAAGCGCAATAATAGGGGCTGGCACCTCATATGTGCGGCATTTCCTCATGAGTTTATTGGCTAGTAGCTGGGTGGCGACTCACACCCCTCGGTCATTGATGCTTGCTATTACATACCCACGCTTTCCTTTTTCTAGTTTATATTTAGCCTTCATTGTTTTTGCAATACCCACATCGCTACTTGTTTTGGCTATGTTTGTGGGGTCCTTCCCTTTATTCGGTAGGTGAGTAATCCACCGTACTAAATTAGCTATGATCGGAATTCGATCTTCCAACCTGAGATACCCATCATGTACCAGACAGAGTAACTGTTGGATCACAAAAATGGTGATGGTCGCGCGCTGATAGTGGGGTATCCACCTCAGATTTAGTAAGCCCGCCTTTTCCACACCCAGTAACCATTTCCGCAGTAGTAATTTGTCTCCACCCAATTGGGGGAACTTGTCATTGTCTGCTAGATCCTAGTCTTCAAACTTGATACTCAGTACTCGGCCTAGCGGCAAACCATCAAACCTTATCTCATCTGGAAGAAGCGAGGTTTGTAGCGTACTCTTTGCAGCATCCAGGTCCTTCGGTATCTTGGCCGTGCCATTCCATGGGGAGACATATAGGGGTAAGGAAGGTATTTGGAACACAGCTTCTTCGTCCTCATCCTGTGCTTCAATCTGAGCAATCAGGCCTTGAAAATCTTCGTCGTCTTCATCGGGTTCGATGGTGATTGTTTTGCCCTTCCCAGCTGCTGACCTTTTATTAAATCTCGGTGATACCATAACTGGCCCGATCATCTACTTTTTTTTCCGGGGCCACAGTGTGCATGGGGACTTTGGAACCTTGAGGGCCACCGCCCCTGCATCTCGCTCTTCCTAGGTTGGATGCAGCTCTTCCGTGAACTTTTCCCGGGTTCTTGCCATGGTACACATGGGATGCTTGGTAGCAGGGTCTTTGTTGGTCTTCACTGGTTTAGATCTCACATATCCTAGCATTGTCCAAAGGGTGTTATAGAAGCGCATATATTTGAATATATCCCTTCCCTACACTTCTAGTGCATTAATATCTTCTCGGCGGCAAATCTTTTCATATCTATCTCAGAACTTCTTTCTTAATTGCCCACTTTCTGTTCCCTGCTACCGTAACTAGAACCTCTTGTCTTGAATAGTAGCGTTAGCAGTCACCTACCACCCTTTCCACGTGGTAGCACAACCCCTTTGGCGCAACCGCGATCATGCTATCCAACTGGCCCTGCACGAAACATTCTTTCCGTGCAAACCTTCTACAGACTTGTTTATAGTACCGCGCCTTGTTTCAACTGCGAGGGGCATTGAGACTATGCTTTCCATAGATAACCAGGTGGTCGCACCCCAAGTGCGATGTCTCAGCATCCCTACTAGCCCAGGCTACAGGCACCTTTCGAGTGCCTTCGTATCCATTAGCTCCTTAGTTGTTGTTGTATGGGGTACACTCCTTCGTTGGTGCGGTCAAAACTCATCTTATTGCTGAGATAAACGAGGCCAAACTGGATTTTCTAATGTGTAGAGTCACATGACCCACTTGTGTGATGCCCTGTTTTATTTTGCTGATTCCTTTCCCTAATGTCGCTCTTCTCCCTCTCGACCGTGCCCATTTTTCATGGATTTCGCGCAGCCTGATGCTTCCGTGCCCATTATGGGTTCCTTCTTGTCTTACTATTGAGAAGTGCACCTTCACCTCCCTCCCATGATAGGTCCATCAACTCTCTGGTGTCCCAGTGGATCGTCTTATGTTGTTCGTGCATCCTACCGCTTTCCTGTTAGTTTTTACACAGACAGATGACAAGCTACATTACTACGGTGGATTCAGATTTTTTCTTCGTATTTGGTTAGGCGTTAGCACACCATACATCTGCACCCTATGTTGCCGATGGATGCTCACCCCCTTTTATTTGCCAATCCGACCGTGCACCTGCGTCCTAGAGTTGTGCCACTTTCCCCTAGTCTTTTGGTGTATACTCCACCCTTGTGTAGTTGTTGCACTTGGCAACCCTATTTTTGCACCCTACTTTTCTTCCAAACTCACCAGTTCACAGTGGTCTACTGGTTCCTCTACTTTCATCGCACCCTATTGTTTGACTGCTCCCTTGATTCTATCATTACACAGCATAGTGATCTAGTCATTATATTACAATTTAGCATTGTTACCTCATGCAATCGGTTCTGCCATCGCTCAATCTCTTCATCGAAGTCTGATGTACAAGAACTGTGTCGTTCCCATGAGGTTCTCCCATCCACTGTCGAGTTCACCCGGTCCTGATCTTGCATTGTGATCTGGTAGATATGGTACAAGTCCTCATCACTTTCCTTGTTGAGTACGGATTTAGTGTAGTGCGCCCTTTTGGCCGAATCTAGTAGGATGACTACGCGCAGAGACGTTTTCTCAAATATCATATTTCGGTCTTTTAGATTAATGACTCCATTCATGTCTATAGCCATTCTATCCCTAATAGTGCTAGGTAAGGGTTACTGTCATCCACAATTTCTATTACCTCAAAGTCTGTTTGTGTGCTCGTGCGTTCTATATCTACTGTGACTCCTTGTAGTCTCCCATGGGAAAGATCTTTTGTTGGTTCGCCATCCGTAATTGAATAGGAGACCATTATAATGTGGGCCTACCCATGCGTTCCCATGTCTATTTAGGTAGGACATTCACATCTGACCCCAAGTCCAATAGGACTTGATCCATCTCATAGTCGCCAATCTAGGTAGTCAATTGCATCTCCCACCCTATGCGTAAAGCATGCTTGCCTAGCTTATGGATCATGCGCAGTTCACTAGACCCTGCGCATCTAGTTATCAATTCTTGCAATCCTTTCACTAGTCTAGTGTCCCGTATTAGTTTCATGCATGTCTCTAAGAAGGTAGCTAACATAGAAGTATCCAACTCTGGCTCAGTCTGATCCTTACTACCCGAAGTAGAAGGCTCCGCGAAGCTCATCTTAGCTTCCATAAATGTTTCCTTCGCGTGCTCTAAATAAAACTCAGGTTGCTTTGTAGGGGCCTTGCAAACCCATGCATCCTACTCAGGTTTCTTCCCCTTATCTTCTCTTGTAGTCACACCACTTCTAAGCATCATGTTCATGTTAGGATCCTACTCGTGCGGTTCTGCCTTCATCATTTGGACGTGCTGAGTGGGAGTAGCTTGGAGCACTCCTCTTTCCCACATTTGTGCAATTAGTGTGGAGCAATCTATTGTGTCATGATTGAATTGGTAACAGTACGGGCATCATGTTCTAGTCGGGTTCATGCAACCCCACGCGTAGTGCCCAGGTACTCCATAACTGTAGCAAATTAATTGTTGTCGGCCTCACCCTGATCCTATTCCTCCTCGTCCCCATTCGTACCCCTGAAATTCACCCCGTGCTATTGTTGCAGCTGGATCCTAACCTCAAGTCTCAGTTTGCATCCAATAAGCAGGTGTCTGTTCCATCAGCAACTCATAACTTCGGCAATTGTGTTCGTCATGGCCCATCGATCTACAAAAATTGCAAAATAGTTGCTGAGGGGGTTGTATCAGTTTCAGTAATAGATGACAATTGTCTATGTTGTGCTTTCCTCCCACCTAACAAATTGCGCACTAGAGCGAGGGCACCATGCTCAGCCCTACTTTTTCCTCTAGTCACAATGGCATTAGTCCCCTTACTGCCTTATATTTTGCAAATATCAAACAGTGATCCTTATCATGGCCCTAGCCTTTAAATTTTAGGCACCATACCTCTGAGCGTGCTTCTGACCAAGGTGCTTTATCTTGTTTCAAACTTTGCATTTCTAATCATAGGTTTTGTAGTTGCGTGTGGATTTGCTGAACTCCCAACCCCGGATCCTGTATTGGAGTTTCATGCAACCTCATCACTATCTCTAATGCTTCAGCTTGGGTTGAGATCTTTTACTGTGATAGCCTTGTCCTTAGATGTGGTCTTAGTGACGCCACAAACCACGCGCAGTGTTGCGCGTCCATCAACGTCATGTTTACCTCGCAGATTGTACTTTTCAATATTTGATCCAGATCCCATGGGGTTTCACCAGGCATCATCTCGATCTCCTTGAACCCGATGATCGACTATGTTTCCGATTTTGGTCAACTAAATTATTTGTTCAGTGTGTCCTAAATCGCTGCTATTCCCCCATTTGGGTGATCGCTAGAGTACTTTATATACCATTTCAATACGCGGTCCTACAACGCACTTACTAGAGAACCCTTTTTTATGTTCTCATATGTTACGCCTTGGGCTTCCCATACAGCCTTTACCACGAACCAGACTTGATTTGTTTCCTCGTTTCCTACGCCTTGAAGTACCAGTAACTTGATTGCACCTGCCATCCCTACCCTCGTTGGTGGTGACGATGGGGTAGTTGAACATGGGTTGGATGTAGGTGATGGCATGGACGGTGGTGATATTAGTGGAAGGCGTTGCTTTATCAATCGGACTGCACTTCTTGGAGAAACCCTGAAAGATCCTCCTCGCTTTCTCGCGAGAATGAAATTGGAGGACTGTTTTCTAATCCTTCGATCCCTCGGTAGCCTCTTCTGCTCCTCGTTACCCTAGACATCAATGGATGCGCATAACCCATTTTTCACATAACAATATTTTAATCCAAGTATTCAATGATTTGATGTACTTACCCTACAGCCCTTGGAGAAAGCACCTTTCTGCCTTGCTATAAATCATAGTTGTGTCTATCATGAACTCGGTTACAAACCCTCCTATTACTCAATCCAACCAGTGATCTACTACCCGTGCGATTTTGTCTTCTAATGCTTCTAGCCTATGCACCAACTTTGGAGTCCACACGATGGGCTGATCCAGTCTACACCTTCCCTGGCTGTCAGCTAGCCTCGCGATCCACTCATACAATTCTATCGAAAATGATGTGAAGAATATCTCATGGATTTCTGTGTATATGTATTGATCCAACCACCTTTCCTCAGATATCCGTGGGTTTCTGTTTTCTTGTACAACGAATTCGTGAATCTTCTGAGCCAACCAATCTTCAAGTTCTTTCTTCATAGGGTTCCAGTGTTTTGACATCAGACATCCCTTAGGCAGATCCTAGTCCTGGAAACGGAACCATTTGCTGGCTTACTGGGCCCTGACGCAGGTTTCGAAGAGTTATTAGCCAAACAAATCCCACAGTTATCGGCCCTTTCGGCAATAGCCCGCAGAGCGCTGACTGAGGTCTCACCCAAGGTAGCAGGGGAGGGTGCTAGAACCAGATTTCCACACCCTTGGGATGTCTTGATGTTGTCTAGAGGGGTCGCAAACCGTTCTATGTCCTTGCGCCACTCTGGACTTTTATCGAGCTTCCGCGAAGATCCGCCCAGGTGTACTTTCTTATTAATGAAATTATTTTAGATCTGATCTTCTTGGTATAGTATTTAAGTAAACATTTAACAATAAAACCCAATGTGCGTAATCATAACAAAAAATATATATAAACTCATATAAAATATGCATAAATTAGAACACAATAGATCCATCATACTTCAGAAACCACTTATCTTTATTAAAATCTTATGTTCATACAACCAGATCTGCCCTGCACACTCAACTGCAGGGGTCCGTGCACATAGCTGCAAACTCTATCGGGCCTCCACGCACATAGTTGCAGAGCCTCTATATATCTACCAACACCCTTGACTCCGACTTACAGACGCAGATATTATTGTCTTCACAAAACCATAACACCAAGATCCAAGACAAATACTTGTCCCAAAAAACTGACCTCTAGCCATAGAGCCTTGCTCTATTTATACATTCCCATGGTCCATGGACCATGGGCAGGCTGAATCTCTTCCTATTATTTTACATTATTCTTGGGTAGACAACCCTTTGACTTGACTCATTATAATTCACGCTTCGCACACTTCGCGGGGTCTTTACCATTATTTTTCCCAAAATTGTAGACTTTGAGTCCCAAACCCATTACGCGGGGCCTCCGCTACCCAACAGATAGGTGGTTTTGTTCACTCCCCCACTGAAACTATATGGGGACACATCAAGGACCAGTACCACCCAGTATTGGAAAATGTACAACAGGGCCTGAAGAAATTGTAGGTCCAAACAGGGGTGATCCAGGTGAGCAGTACCACTAACAAGGGGCTCTCTCCATTTTGAGACAACTGAAGACTAGAAGTGTGCACAATACTAGAAGAATCTACGTATGAACCTTGCAGCGCTACCTATCTAGACTTTGCATGAGCTACACCAAGGAGTTTTCGATTAGCACCACGTTTGGGAGAAACGAGCGATGTTGATTATCAATGAGGTAGAAACTGACAATCAACAGATTTTTGCAGGCCCTCCTCGAGGTGATTTATTGTAATTAGTAGCTAGAGGTAGCCCTTACCTAGGTATGCAGTGAGCTCCCTGAGCTCCAAATTCTAGCAGAAGTGGCCTTAGTAGAGAAAATTTAGAAGTTAACTATTGCAGTGAAGGAATCCAATGAGGAAATTAGAAAGTTCTAGTTTGAGTTGCAGTTGCAAATTTCATAGCTTCAACTGAAGTTGTAGCCAACCACTCCTCTAGAAGTGAGAGAGCAGTGTGAGGCTACTATTAAAGCAGACATGACCACTATGGAAGCTGCAGTCAAGGACTGCAACTAATGTTTTGATTAGACAATGGAGATGTGGACCTCATTGTAGGAGGATCCACACTTGTAGATGGCTGAAGTAGACATCCATGAAAATAAACCATAGTTTGATGAGATCAGGGCAACAACACAGACCTTAGCACCTGTGCAAAGGTTCACCAGACTTTATGAAGGGAAGTTCATCCAAACCCGAATTGATGAGCTGCGTCAGAAGGTCTCTATTATTTCCTCATGGATGCAGCCATGGGCCAATGAGGAAATCCAATTGTCACAGATTGTTCAGAGCAAGCTCAAAGCTTTGCAGAAAACACAGAGAACCATGGGACTTGAAGCCGAAGGTCCAACAACAAAGAAATTGGTTGAAGAAGTTTGCCAGGCTGCCACGTAGGGAACAACAAATCTTCAAGCATTGAAGGTTGGATTCACTGGTATACAAGAAAATATTGAGGCAACACTAGCAGAGTGACATGGGACTAGTCATGACTTTGTGTTGGGGGCCTATTAGGATGGGGTTCCCTAGGTGAAATTTTGTTAATTTTTGTTAAAAATTGTAAAGTCTCTACATTTTGAGGAGAAGAGCATGAGTAGCGCAGGTCGATAAGAGTCAAAGGGGCTTTAGGAAGGTCAAGACCCATTAGTTTGTTAAAGTAACTTGTTTTGAGACTCGCCCATGGTTCACGGACCATGGTATTATAATGAAAAAGAATATAAAAGGAAGTGATAGAAGAGTCACAAGATAGAATAGAAGTAATAATAGTGCATTTTTTGGTTCTGATCTTATCTGTTTTGTACTTGGATGAAGGGGAAGGCTCCTGCAGTTGTGTGCATGGAGACCTTGGTAAGTCTGCAACTGAGTGCATGGACCCCTGTAGCTATGTTTGCATGGTTGGAAAGAACTATAATTGAAGATTTGAAGCATAATAAAAGGCTTATTGAAGAACTATATGTGCATCTATGTATTACTATTTATCTTTTAATTTTATGTATTTATGATCTGTTGAATGAATTTAATCAGAAAAGTACTTAATAGATTCGTGAAGATGTAGATTTTTTTATTTATATGATGTTATGCATGTTTAGTGCAATCGATGAAGAACATAAATATGCTAACTATTAATTACTATAAATTCTGGTTTTCAAGGGTTAGGATTTGTGAAGGTCAAGATAAAGCCCTAAGTTTGGTAGAAACACATCTCATAGTCCTCTAGATGCATAACCTTGGTTCTAGGATCCCCCAATACTACCTCGGGTGAGAATGCAGCCTGTGCGATGTAAGTTGTTGCCAAAAGGGCCAGTAGTGTAGGGTTTTGTTTGTTAGTGCAGCTAATTCCAAACCTAGGTCCAAGCCCCCTCAAGCCAACAACACTTCACCAATAATTTTTTGTTCATGTTTGTTTTATAAATAAAGTTTGAACACTAAACTAGAGAATATGTGCATAATCTATTTTTAGTTTTCCTTCTTAATAAATATTTTGTTTTGGCATTGATTTTGTAAAATTTCCCAACCTTTTGTGGATCTTCCAGGTTGTAATTAAGAAGAAGTATGGTCAAGATGAAACAAATGTTGGAGACGAAGGAGGCTTTGCTCCAAACATTTAGGTGCTTCATTGAATTAAGAGTGAATATTAAACTACAACATTTTTTGCTTCTATAATTCTTATTGTATTAAATGTTATCTTGTTGAAATGCAGAAGATTGAAGAAGCCATGGAATTATTAAAGATTTCCATTGAGAAATAACTCACAAGGCTCGCATTCTTTTTAAGTTTTATTATTTTCCTTTGTGGATTTTTTATTAGCTATAATGTTGAGATTAGTTACTCATGAAATATTGTTTTAATTGGGAGGTTGTTATTGGCATGGATGTAGCTACTTCTTAGTTCTACACTGAGAAGGATCAAAAGTATGATTTGAACTTCAAGGAGGAGGTGAGTCTCTATTTTTCATTATTGATACCAATGCAATGCATTTAGTGTGCTCTCTATAATTAACATGTGCATTGACATGTGGACTTTTTTAACATCAAAAAAATAATTTCAATGCATGAAGAAGGAACATGACCATTATCGCTCGAGTTTTGCACCCTTCTTTCCCTTGTAAACAAGAGATAAACAAAAGAGGCCTTAATTAGAAGGAAACCCATTAGAGAAATTATGTTATTTATTTGGATATAATTGTCTTCTTACCTTGGAATTGGATCGCTACAGAATAATAATGGTAGCCAAAAGATAGCTAATCAAGCTTTATGAATTGTTTATTGAGGATTATCCAATTGTATCTATAGAGGACCCATTTGGTCAAGATGATTGGGCTCAATATGCATAATTTACAACCACAATTGGGGAAAAGGTGCAAATTTTTATGGATTTTCTATTAGTGACAAATCCAAAGGTACATGCATGTCTTTTGACACTTGCTTTCGATTTAATCATTGAGAGTTTTCATTGCCCCAACCCGTTCTTCATCATCATCTTATTTTTTCTATTTTTGTTTCAATTTTCATTGATATATGCACATGTACTGGTGCAATGCATTCGAAAGGCGATAAATGAAAAATCTTGGAATTCTCTTTTACTAAAGGTAAATAGATTGATCCTTAATTTTGTATATTTATTGTTGATGTGACATATGATGTCTAATAATTTTTTGCAACCTGTTGTAGGTGAACCAAATTGGTTATGTTACTGAAAGTATTGAAGCAGTAAAGATGTCCAAACATGCTAGATGGGGAGTGATGACAAGCCATCACAAGTATTGATTTAATGTTTTTTTTCCAAGTCTCTTTCTTTCCCTCATTTTTGCAATTTTATGTCATATGTGATATTGATGTGTATTTTTTAATGTTTCTCTCATTGTGTGTATGCAATGGTGAAATGGAAGACACCTTTATTGTAGATCTAGTAGTGGGTTTGGCCACAATAATGCTCATTTTTCAGTTTTTGGTTGCATTAAAGTGTGTAGATAGATTAGTGAGTTCAAGATGTGTCTAATCTAAAACCTTAGTGTGTATGGAGTCGGGTGTTTAATCCTTTTTTTGTTATATACTTGAGGATTGAAGGTTTCTAATTATCATGAATCAATTAAGGTATAAATTCACTTATGATCTATAAGGGTTGTGTATCTGCATCATCAGGGCCAAATCAAGACAAGTGCCCCTTGTAGGTCTGAGTGACTTGCCAAATATAATTAGGTGATTTTATAATCTGGTCTTCTGATTTTTCTGGAATCAGTTATTTGTTCTTCCTTTTATTTATAGTCTTCATTGTCACTTTTGCAGCTCTTACAAATCAAGGAGGAACTTGGGTCTACAAAAGTGTATGCAGGCGCAGTTTTCCACAAGCTTGTACAGCCATACTAAAGAAAAATATTTTGGCATGCTCGAGAATGTTTTTGATGCTTAGGATATGGGGAAATCAATAAGATGTTTTTCCATTTTTGAGAATGTTTCTCTATGTTTTGTTTGGAGAGAGCCTTGATCCTGGTGCAGCTAGAAGTAGTAAAGGCTATGTGTACGTACCAACAATAAAGTCAAAATACCCTTTTCTTTTTGGATTCCTCGATTATTAAAATTATATTTTTAAAAAGTTGAATACCACCATTCGGACCTAGACAAGTTAGCACCTGACACTTACTTTCAACCAAATCATAAGCATGGTTTGAATTTAACTCATATTTTCTTTAGATCCAACCATGAATCCTATGACACTAGAGACAGATAACTTATATTGAACAAGATGAGGACTTGATATGCAACGCATATCACTCTTTCACTTAATTTAAAAGGATGTTGTGCTTTTAACAAATTCATTCATTCAAAATAGTCCCAACATTGTGCTACATGAAAAACACCTAAAAGTTCACACATAAGATTGTGTCATTCTTTCACAATAAACAAAAACCACCTGGTGACAATGTGCAAACAAAAAAAAAGCAGTGGCATTTCCACCACATGGCTCTTGTTTCTTCTATGATGCAATTTTCCAACCAATTATCATACATTATTTATTATATGTTGTCTTTTTCTTTCCATTTGTTTTCACAAGTTATCTACAACCTGAGATTTTTAGCATGTAACTTAGTTAGCATGATTGTGCCTAAGCTTTTCCTAAAGGTTGAATGCTAAGTTTCTAAGGTGTTCTTTTCTATGGTGACATTTTATTTTCTTTGTTTATATAGGTCATCTAGCCACATGGTGGCCACTATCACCCCACTAAAGAAAACTTGTTCAAGTTTCTTGCTTTTCTGGAGAAAAATGGTAGACATTGTTGATGTTGAGGTATATGTTGTATAAATATTTTATAGTTTACTTTATTTTATATTCTAGTGTTAATTGTCTTTCATGCCTTATACTCTGCATTGTGTCTTCTTTCATTTTCAAAAGAGGAAATCAGTATTATTGGTTAGAAGCAAAAATTGAAGAAAGAGGAGAACAATAACACTCGAGAGACAAATGCATAAAGATAGAGAGAAGAGAATTGGTCAAGTGATACCCTTAAATCCAATATCTTGCATGAGACACACACATACAAACTGATGGTAAAAAATTTATAGTTGCTGAACTCACATGCAATGCCTTCACAACATTTTGAAGTGATGAAACAATATTTCATGTGTAAATTGTAGTCCAACCAATATTAAGTTGGAAACTCATATTGTAATACTTGACATTTTATAAATATAATTTGTGATTGAAATTATTTATAGTTGCACTTGATATTATTTAGTATTGTAATTAAGATATGTAACTGTGTCTTTTCACATTAGATAAACATGCACATTGTATGACATTTTTTTTATTTAGTTGCAAAATAATACTAATTAATTTGTGTTGATAAATAATGAGCTCATAAAATCATTCTAAAACTAATAAATTAGTAGTTTATATTGATTAATGATGAACACAAACAAAATGAATATATGACTAGATTAGTCATTTATAATGATTATTAATGAAATTAAATGAAATGAATACAAACTATTAAATCAATAGTTTATATAATGAATATGAAACTACCAAAAATAAGTAAATGACTATTGCAAATGATAAATTTGTGGTCACAAATAATGACTAATTTTTGTATATATACAACTATTAGTAGCTAATTTGCAGTGTCTTATAACACGACTGAAATTTAGTCATATTTATTTGGTCATTAATTGATTTCAAACAATGACTAAAATTTGCATATATATGACTATTAGTAGTTGATTTGCAGTATCTTATAACACGACAAACATTTTGGTCATATTTCTTCGGTCGTTAATTAGTTTTCTCGAGTGATCATATATGAATATATTTTGTTGTATATTTGGTCATTAATTATAGAAATTAATGACTAAATTCATGACCAAAATTATGACTAAATATACTAATAGATGATAAAATTGAGATAACCAATTAATCACTAAGCTAAAAATGACTAAAAGTTGGTCGCATTATAAGATACTGTAAATTAGCTACTATTGGTCACCGAATGAAAAATGGTCGTTTATATGCAAATTTTAATCATTTTTTTAGTAACTAATTAGCCATTCTGTACTAGTGTTATGTCCCTATAATCAACACATACCTAAATAATACCTTGTTTCTTTATGACTAGAACAAATTATGTTGGAAACCTAGTCAGACAAAGGAACAAGATAAATAAAACTGGCTTTAAGAAGTTTTTCAACCTCATCTTTAATAGTCATAGCTTTTCTTAGATGCACTAGATGTAATCTTTGTTGAACAAGTTTAGCATATGGATAATTATTAATTTCATGAATTGCAATTTGTGGGTCAACCCCAAGAATTTCTTCATATGACCAAGAAAATATCTTCAATTCCAAGCATTTATTCATATGGCCA
Source organism: Pinus tabuliformis (assembly GCA_031772625.1). Lineage (NCBI taxonomy): Eukaryota > Viridiplantae > Streptophyta > Pinopsida > Pinales > Pinaceae > Pinus > Pinus tabuliformis. Next base: position 259,979,673 of record CM062815.1, on the reverse strand, counting down.
TATATTTCTTGCATCTTTGGCAACAAACCAAACATTTTGGGTTTGATCCCTAGTGGATTCGCCAATTTTGTTTGATGGATAAATCACTCTTTTGGAAAAGAGTAATATACCTATGTTTGGAAACCAAACACTAGAACAAAGCACACACAAAAATATGTAGGCTTTCCCTAGAATAATGTTGAAAATGTGAATATGGACATACCTTGTAATATGAAGTTTGTTCTCACTTATTCTTTGTTTGTTGCAACTCCATTTCTTTCTTTTATCCTCAAAGGAAAAATTTGCAATATCACTAACAAGAAACTAATCAAATAATTTGATATATAAAATATTCAACAAATTCTAAATGAATGATCAAGGAATTCCATTACAATATTTGCAAAATGTTACAACATAAGTGGGAAAGAAATATACTTTGTATTAATAATGAGAAGGAGAGAGTTATGACCAAATCCTTGGTGGTGAGGGATTCCTCCCAATAGTTCTCAATTCCAACCTTGCATTCAAAAGCCTTCAATGGATACTTTAGCAAAGTGAAAGTATACTTCAAGAGGAAAAATCCAACTGCTTTTCCTTTGACAGAATTGCATTTATAAGCCAAGCATGGAACTTTGAGATCCACTTAGGTAGGAATTAGATACATAATGGAGGGGATGGGATACACTATAGTAGGGATGAGAACCACTTGAGTATGGATTCGAGCCCATATAATCACCATCATAAAGATAAATCCATGAGGCCTCTAGAATGGAAGCTTCATAACCTTTTTTATTTTTTACCCATGTAAAAACACTAACTCACTTTTTATGAAGGAAAATTGTGATAGCAACACAATATGTTAGTTATGCAAGATGAAATGTCACCTAGAATGGAAGCTTCATAACCTTTTTTATTTTTTACCCATGTAAAAATACTGACTCACTTTTTATGAAGGAAAATTGTGATAGCGACACGAGATGTTAGTTATGCAAGATGAAATGTCACAGGTTGTGATGCAGAATACATTCAACAATCTCCAAAAATAGGGTTTTTAAGGTATGTAATCCAAGATTCTTATCTTTTATGGAGAGATATTTATTCCATATTTTCTAGGGATTGATGACAATAGTTCTTCAAATGGCGAAAGATTTGAATTTGACATCATTTTCCTAGATGTGACAAAATAATGTTCAATAGGCATGGTCATAACTCTTCTCCTTTATGTCGATGGTATTGTTCTTTTGATAAGGAACCATTGCGATCATGGAAACCAATTCAAAATCCTCCAAGATTTATCTTCTATTAGCGGTATGACTATTAATAACAAAAAAACTGAAGTCATGATAATTAATCTAAAATGATCACCTATGATACTTTCATTTATGACAAAAACTCCTTGGAGGAAGTTCCTTCATACTAATATCTAGGAATCAACATCCATCATAATCTCACTTGGAATTATAGTACTAAGAAAAGGATAATTGGAGGTTAGAAATCTTAATACGGGATTGAAAATAATTGTAAGTCAACAAATCCTTAGCTATGGGATAAGAAAAAAACACCTCTTTCAAACTCTCATCACTCCTATTATTTCATATGGATGTGATGTTTGGTGTTGCAGTATATCTAGAGAGTGATCGTGGAAGATTGTCTAGATCCAAAAGAAATTTATAACCTACAACCTCAAGATTAAGGAAATACTCCCTACACTTATCCTTCTGATTGAAAAAAGCCTTTCCCCTACTAAAAGCATGGCTATGACTAGGTATCTTATGTATAAGAAGTTATACAACATGGATTCCAAGAGGTTTCCTATAATTGCTTCCAACTCTAACAAAAATCACCACCTTTGGCTCAAGTTTGAGTGGCATAAGGTTGCCCAGTCTTGGTTGGACCAATGGGAAATAAAGGAGGAGATCATCTTGCACCTTCCAAATAGTATTAAAAATGATATTACTTCCAAATTTAAGGAGAAATGATGGGGAAATCAAGAGCAAAAGAGAAAAAGGAAATAAAATATTATAAGGAGGTGATTCACCCCAATGTCAAAAACCAAAATTATCTTTCTATCTTGACTAGTGTTAAGAAGAAAATGAAAATTTCCAAGATAAGAAATAATTATCATGAGCTTCATAGTGAAAATAGGAGTTGTTCAATTCCCAAAATGTCATGGAAGAAAGATTTTGTCACATTTGTGATCCTAAGAGGATTGAAGATGGACTCGAGGGCTTCACATGGGTGAATACCATACCACGTGCATTCATATTATGGGATATATATTGAGGAAAAAATGGCATAATATATTGAGCAGGTAAAAGGACTTTTATATTGGCAGGTACAAAAATGGAGCTCAAAGTTAATGAAAAAAATATAAAGGGGCATAAAAATGTTGATGAAAAAATGGATACCTACAATATCTAGTGAAAGTAGGGGTTTTTTAAAGTTAGAAGGTGTATTGGGTTCATATTGGTAGGGGGTTAAATAATGTGATTTTTAGAGGTATTTTCCAATATGTAGTCAAATTGGGGGTATTGTTTAGTGTGTTGCAAACACACATGATATGCCAGAGGTTCATTGATTGAAGCCCTTGTGAAGATGGAAAACACAAATTTTCCATATTATAATCACATTCAAACTAATTTTCAAAATATTTGTCACATTACCAATCTTCTTGGCCTTTTATGTCAAGAAAACTATGGTGATCTTGGAATGTTTCTCTTGCTTCCTTTTGATCATATAAATAAAATGTTAAAGAATTATGATTAATGTCTCACATTCTTAAGGTTCATATACCATATAGGTCTTAGTGGATGCCTTTTATTTGTATAGAGGAATTGACAACTAGGCTAGGTTGGTACTTCGGTGGTGGGGTCAATTATTCTAGCCACTACCATTATAACCTTGAGGTGAATCCATAAGAATTGACCCACATGGTACATCAGGGGGCTTTGAACCTCGAACCTAAAATTTTAGAAAGGCTTCATATCATGATGATAAGCAATTAAGCTACCCCTTCGGAGGATATTGGACGTTGATAATCATCATCATCATATATTCAAATTAAAATAATTATATAAATAAAATAAAGGTATGAAAAACATTATATATAATTATTTATGTAAAATATTTCTTTTTTGTGGAGTAAAATTTTTCATTTCCTTTTAAACAAGAAATTACATGAAAGTATTCAAAATTCTAAGTCCTTCGGTCATCATATACAAAAATTCACGCTCCTTAGAGAGGTAGAAGACATCAAGGTTCCCATAAGTTCAAAATTTACCATAAAAAGACTAAAATATAGGCTTTTTCAACCATGGAAATAAACTAAGAAAGCAAGATAAGAAGAAACTAGACACATAGTAGGAGACTAGATAGAGAGGTCTAAATCAATAGATGCAACCTGAATGAGATCCTTGTTGTTGCCTAGTGTGCCTCCAACTAGGGGAGGGATGCCAAGGTATTGCTCAATGCAGTCTAGTCATTGATCTAGGTACTTTAGGTGTTGGTGCAATTGTTACACAGAGTGGAGAAGATTTTCTTTATGCTCGTATCGATCTAGGAGAGTCTTGCCTAGGAGAAATTTCGTATGCCAATTTAGATCAACCTTGTACATTTAATAGTTCAAGTGCCCGTATGTATGCCCGATGTTTGACACCCAATCAGGTATCTCAACTAGAACCTCAGTATCAGAGAGGTGGTCCCTTTGAGAGGTCCCCTCTCTCTCAACATGGGCAAGATCATCCTAAATCGGGCTTGGATTAATCTCTCTTAACTAAGAGACAATTGCCTTCAATTGGTGCTAAGTACATGTACTACCTTGGGTGGCTTGTTCTTGGTAATATGATGCTCCCTTGCGGACACGAGTGTGTTGATGAGACATGAAGGGACCAAAATAAAGGGGAAAATGGCAAAGAAGCAAAAGATAGACTTTAAGTTTGAAATAGAGACTCACATGTAGGAGATTCAAGTGAGGAGGAAGAAGCCATGAATGCAACCTGGATAAAAGAGTCAGGTTAACGACTGACAAGGGAGATGGGAGGGGAGCCTACGAGGAAAAGTGCCTTGTGGGGGACATGCTGCTAGAGAAGGAGAGCCATGAGTGGGAGAGGTAATACACATAGAATCAACCAAAGCAACAACACAGGGTGGCCACATGGGCTAGCAATCCAAGAAATACAACTATAAATTAAAAAACCAAAAAAGGGAACCAAAACAAGAGAGGTATGACCATACATAAGAGAAAAGCTCCTTGATAAGTACAAAGCTATTCCATGATGGTGGGATGCTTTGTCCAATATCGTTAGATACCATAACCATTCACGCAATGAGTTCTAAGCTCAAAAAAAGGGGAGTGCCCAACGAGCCTGCGGGGAAAGAGTGATAATTTTACAAAGAAAATCTCTTGAGTGAATTGATTACAATTTTCACCAATTTTGCTGTTCAAATAAGGATTGGGATGACTTCCCCCGCTGTATATTCTAGGATGGACCAGAGTATGTTAATCCTTGCCTAGCAAGATCTTTTGATTTACAAGGAGATGAACCAGCAGAGCATCCTAATAATTGTTTGCAAATGTCGTTTCCCGGTAATGCTTATGAAACATAATTTTCCAACCCATTTCATTAAAACTATGGTCAAATGCTAGAACCAAGATTGAAGTTAACATGCTTGATATTTGTAGAGAGTGATGCTTCGTGCAAGAGAAAATCCTACATACAGACTACAGAATCAGGGTGCAGTCGAGGCAAATGTGGTTGGTAAAAGCTGTAGATGTGTTTAATGACCATGGTGTGTTTTTGCAAAGTAGTATTACCTCATAACAAACCAAACCTTTGACATCCACTATAGACATCCCCTAATTACATGGCAAATAAAATAATAACACCCTACCTTTTCACTCAAATAACACCATATCCAAGATATTTATATAAAATGATTATAAAAATAAAAATAATTAAATAAAAAAATAACAATATAAATTACCATTATAAAATAATAATTATTTTATTATTAATATTTTAATATTTCATATTTTGTGATTTATAATTTTTATAAAAAAATATTATATTTATTTTTATATGTTGAAAACATATAATACAAAAATAACATTGATATTTTCGTTTGCCCACAATCATTACTATAACATATGAATACTCATCATTTATGTATTCAAGGAATTTTCATATTTTCTAAGATGAACTTATTGTTAAATCACTGACCAAAATTTTTTTTAATATATATATTTGAAAATAAATTTCAATAGTAAGAAAAAGAAAATATGTTAATATTAATTATTTATTATTTATGTATGTAGAAGAAATATTAATTATTTATTTATGTATATATAAATATTTTTAAATATAAATATTTTTATATGAATTTGTTAAATAATAGTAATTTTACATATGGGTGTAGAATATATGGAAATGGGGTGTACTGTTGAGACACTCTTTGATGTGAATATTACCAATTCTGAATTTTGCGGGTAAAAATCTAGCCATGTTAAGGGTTGGTGTGGCCCCTAGGATCCTTAGGTGATCTTGATGGCTTAAATGCCCTTGAGTAATTTTGATAGCTTAAATTCCAATGCCCTTAAGTCATAGTTTCTCAAGCCAAAAGTTAAACAAAAATCATCTCATGACTCACACAACTTAGCAAAAAAAAAATAATAAATAATAACTTTTAAAATTTAAAAATAAAATTGTTTTAAAAAATAAATTTTATTAATAATAAAAATATGCAAAATTACTCATTTTTATTTTAAAATTTAATATACATATTAATAAATAAACTAAATTTTTTAGTAGGCTAAAAAGGAACATGTAAAATATGACAATTGAAAATTATAAGAATAGATTAGGCACTCACAAGGATCAAATCTTTTGAGGTGCAAACTTTTTTCTCAAAATTTTATACTCAAAAAGAGATTTGTGTCTTAAACTTTTTTCTCAAGTTTTTATACTCAAAAAGGGATTTGTGTCTTAAAATATTTGATCTCTTTCGAAGTTTGTTAAGAAAAATTAATTTACAGAAAAATAAATTTAATTATCATATAGATTTACTTAATTTATATATATGAAATACTAATTATTTTTGTACTTTGATAATATTAACTTTACACCTACACTAACATAATTCATTCAAAAAAATTTTAAATTTGGTAAGTATTCCAATTTCATACAATATTTTATATATGATAAAAATAAACATTTTAATTTTATAAATATTCTAATTTAATACAACCTTTTACCGATCACAAGAATTGACTATACATAATAAATATCACATTTTATTAACAACTTTTTAAAAATAAACTTAAAATATAAAATTATTAGAAAAATTTAACATAAATTTTCAAAGTATATAACAAATTTATTATTTCTTTATTATTATTTAAACGATAAATCATAACACCATTATAATAAAAAACAAACAATATAATTTAAATCTAAAACCTCTCGAACCAACTTCAATTATCTGAAATGCTAATATTATACTTTATAATTCAATAGGAGGAATGTTTGTCCTACAAAATCACATCTCCCCAGTAAATATTATACTTTATAATTCAATATGAGGAATGTTTGTCCTACAAAATCACATCTCCCCAGTACTATTGACAAAGTTGATTGATTGGCACAAATTTTAATAAAGTTAGTAATAAACATTTTCTTTCCTTGGTCTATTAATGTCAATAAATACAACGATATGTGAGTCAGACCAGAATAGTGAACAAAAAATTCAGTCAATATTGTTTGTTTCAAATTGTTTTTGGTGTTATTTTTTGGAAGTTTTTTAATAATTTTTTTTGGTCTAATTTTTCTAAAATCTGATAAGAATTCATTGAAATAACAAATTTGATAGATAATCACAATATAATAAAAATGCTTTAGAGTTTTTCAAAGTGTTGAATGTATATATAATCAAAAAACTAATTTAAATACATAGGGGCGTCACTCAATGAATCTCTAACATATCACGTGTGTTCATGGCATATTAAACAATACCTTTAATTTGACTATATATTGGAAAATACCTCTAAAAATCACATTATTTAACCCCTTACCAATATAAACCCAATACACCTTCAAGACTCATACTTTCAATAGATATTGTAGGTATCCATTTTTTTGTTAATATTTTTTATATCCTTTATATTTTTCATTAATTTTGGACTCATTTTTTATACTTGTTAATATAAAAACCCTCTCCTCTATATATCTCCAATATAATATGTCATTTTTTTCTCAATAGATGTCTTCATATAAACTCACGTGATATGGTATTGTTCCCCAAATAAAACCCACATTTAAATAACAGACATCAATATTTCACTACAAATTTTTTCAAACTAATCCAAAAACTCCAAATCACATTAAAAACAACTGCATTAACTATTCATCTCACATCTCACAGCTGTTTTATGTCAACAGTTTCTCTGCTGACTCTTCAGCATCTCCCCCTGTGTTTTTCCCCTTTCCATTACTGTAACTATACAATTTCATGAAGTTTTGGTTGGTGGAATTTCTAAGGTATTATTTTGATATATGCGTCAAATACTTTACTCGGATTCCATTTGCTGGTACTGTATGATGGTATTGTTGATACGGTTGGTGGGGTCTATGTTTATCCATTAATTCCTGTTCACACATCAAATATATTCTCCTGTTAAGGACCTCATCTTAAAGGTAACATCACTACACGCAATTCCAAAAACCTCCACAAAATTAACGTGTAGAAATTGAGTTTTATAATGTGTTATGGTAAACATAATGTTGAGTTTTATAATGTGTTATGATACACGTAATAATGAAATATTCTTTATATTGGGTAGATGAGATGGTAGATTTTGGAATATTAAGAAAATTGAAGGGATATATAGTATTTTATAGCATAGTTTAGTGTTAAATTTGAAATATTTTGAAAATTTAAAAATAAAATTAAATAATTATAAATAAAATCAAAATTTAGTTAGGAAAAAATTTAATACAAAATTTTCATTTAAATTAATTAAAAATCCCCGTATGTGGATGGTGTAAATGTATAACAAATTGTCTAAGTGGATAGGTTGTTAAAATATAAATATATTGTAGCCTTACAAGCATACTATAGAATCTACTAGTTTGTACTCGGTCTTTCAACATTTATTTGTTTATGTGCCATCTTATTTATTTAAAAAAATAAAATTACTGTGAAAGTTCACTATCATCCACAATGTTTTATGAAAAAAATTCACGAGGCTATCAGGTTTTTTAAGTTTTGCTAGCACTGCCAAACGGTCGTTAGCTTATCAACTATGCCATCGTCGTGTGCATGCCCCATACTCTTTGCAGTAGTACAAGTCGAAATGTAGAGAATTAGGAATTGTCATTGATATAGTTTCACGTGTGTTTAAAAAAATGAATTGATATGAATAGAATTCATATTTTTAATTATGGTATAAGTTAAAAATAATTAGTATTGAGAGTAATATAGTTGGTATTTTTAACAATAATAATAAGTTGAAAAGAATTAGGAAAAGATATTAATATGTTCAAGAAATGAGATAGATATGGTTGACACAGATATGGTTGATTTTTTTAATAATAAATACGATAAAAGGATTAAGATATGATTGATCTTTTTAATAATATATAAAATAAAAGGATTAAAAATTAATATTGACGTACTCGATATTTTTAACGGTGATATTAGTTAAATATTAAAAATTAAAATTAATATTGTTAAATATTTAGTTATAAATGGAAAGTAATTAAGGAAGTGACATTAATATGGTTAAATTTGTATTTACAATCAATATTAAAAATTAAAATTAATATTGTTAAATATTTAGTTATAAATGGAAAGTAATTAAGGAAGTGACATTAATATGGTTAAATTTGTATTTACAATCAAAATTAAAAAGTAAAAATAGAAAGATGTTAAGTAAATCTATTTTGTTGTTTTAATTATTGTTTACTTATTATTTAATATTTATATGATTTTTAATGATAATATAAAATTGTAAATATGATTTTGTTAAATTAAATCATTTATGCTAATAAATATAACATATTTATTTGTATTAATAATGTAAATAAGACAATTATATAAATTATTAATTTTTTTAATATTTCAATATTTTTTATATATTTTAAAATTTTTAATATTTTGAAACAATGTTAGTTTATGTTATAATTTTGTAGATCTCTTAGGAGAAGTACAATGTTTTTAGGAAAATTGGAGACTTTTTAAAAATAATTAACTATGAAATTCAATAAACAAAATGATTATGTTAAAGGAAGGGTTCTCACATGGTAATGATGGGCAATGGGGTAGTCAAGAATGTGCCCCCACATCAACATGTGCACATTTTAGGAATACACACATGTTCCTAGGCATTAAGACTCAACAAGCTCTAAGCCACCAACCAAGTAGGCATGGCTCAGGAACATGCACATGTTCTCAGGAATGTGAATGAATTCTTAGGAATGCACTCATGTTCCCATGTGTTGTATTTTTCATATGCTTGTGGCCCTTTTTTTTCTCATTTTGGATAACATGATGTGTTTTTGGAATGTTATTTAAACAAAGATTTCTTCCTTGGTGTACATCAAGCACCAAGTCAATAAATTTGATCTTCTTTGGATTTTAGCTTAAACATTTCAATCAATTTTTTATTTAAAATTAAAAAAATATAAATGACGCTCCATATACAAACATCTTATTGAATAATGAGAGACCTGGTTACAATGGATCATAATGAGAACCGAAGCACACCATCACAAACCCCAGCCTAGAACAAAGAAATCTTAATGTCAAAATGAATGCACTGTTGACTACTTTGAGGGCGCTCATACATGACCTCCAAAACAGTAGAGAGCCTGCATGATTGTCTCCAATGAGCTTCTTAAATTCAATTATATCATCAATTTGTAATTCCCAAAGCCTATTAACTAGTATTTTCGATTACACGGCTATAATGTATGAATACTAAAAAAATAATCTGAATAAAAACCAAATTAGAGACTTGAACATTACCAAATAAGATTTTCTATCATTGTTCGTTGACCCTAGAAACAACCAATAGATACCAATCAACAAGAGGCGCATTTGTATGGACTGGTGCACCTACCAAACATCTTGAGACCAATGGATGGATAGGTGATTCATGTTTTATTATAAAACTCCTTGTAATAATACGGAGGTACCTCTATATTTCTTGAGTAAATTATGGGCAGAGTTCAAGCTAGGACTCCATACCAACTACTTGGACCTGCGAGAATTATACAGGTTCCGTTGTGGGTCTACACAAGATAGAGAGAATGTTAGGAACAACCTAGAACTAGGTACTTGTTCACTTAGACGAAGGTTTAACCCCCTTTCCCAACATCCTCTAGTAGTGGATAACATTATTAAAACCTAGACCATAATAACTACCTAACTTGGACCTTTGTGTAGCATGTTTCTGTGGTAGCAACAATGTTCTCAGAGTGACTAGTAGGTGATGTTGCAAGAGGGGTTGGACCATTAGATTCTGCAACATGGTTCAACTAGGAGAGGCCACATGGAGGCTTATGTGAATATCATAAATGTTAATGGTACTTAGTATTGCAAAAATAATGTTGAAACTCCCAAGAGTCTCTCTTGAAAAATGTAACTAGGTTCAGTCTTCATAAATGTACTTGAGTCATTATGTAATGTATTTGTCAAAAGAATAAAGAAAATATTTTTATTATTGTATCAATGACTTATTAAAGCATGGGTTTCATGCTTGGGTCATCATTATATTAGTCAAAGTTCCCATTGTTAACTCCTAGGATTAATATTGAGTTAATAAAGTTATTGCATAATTAAAGAGTTCATTCTTAGGCTTTGGAATCATGTAAAAAGGTTTATTATTAAGTAAAATATGATTTATGTAACGTAGACACCAAATCAGCATAATGGAGATCAACTTGTCCTAAATGACACCTATTCAACCTCACTTGAAGCCTATAAAAGGAAGGATATCGAATTGATTTGAAGCATCTCATCTCAAGGAACTTTGATATCTATAGTGAAGCTGGAAAAAGTGTGAAGTGGGTCAAGGAAGTCAAAAGAAGTGTGAGTTGGGTCAAAATCAAAGAAAAAAGGAAAATCGAAGTTTTGGTGGTACTCTCTCTCTCTCTTTTGTGCCCTAGTTTGGGAGATTAAAGTCTTTTAAGTGTTTTTGCTACCAGTTGCTTCTTGATGTCATAAGTTGTTGCATAATCAAAGTTGTTGGGGTGGAAGTGCTTCTACAAAGGGGTCGAAGATCTGGAAGGGCTGACTTGGTGTGGAGGTAAGGTTTGGTCTATGTCTAGCTTGAAAAGTCTCAAAGAAAACTATTTAAGGAAGAGAATTGTTTACTGGGTTTTCCCCTCGAGAGGAGTTTTTCCTTGGAATAGTGCTTGCATCTTGTGGATTTTTTTTTATATTCATACACACATAATATTGTAATTTCTTGATGAAAGATAAGATAATAAAAAAGTAAAAAATTCAATACAACTCACAAAGAAAATTATTGAAGGAAGAGAATTTTTTATTGGGTTTTCCCCTCGAGAGGGGTTTTTCCCTGGCATAGTGTCGACATCTTGTGTCTTTTGTTTTTTTGATCTTCATACACACATAATATGGAAATTTCTCGATTAAATATAAGACAATAAAAAAATAAAATAAGGGAACACAACTCACAAGTAATTATCAAGAAAAATGAATCAAATCCTAATTTACTTGCATTGATTTCTCAACATGGTATCATAACTAAGGTCAGGAAAGGTTGAAGATCACATTGTTGGCTCAAAAGGAATTAACATGGATTATCCCTCTTTGATAAACTATATGAGAATGTGTATCAACACTACTGGATGCTGGATTGAGAAGGTTATCCACTACTTATTCAACAAGGTCAAAAGTAAAGGGTTCTTGGATACTCTTACAGGTTCTCTTAGTGATGACAATTCATGGACCATTGATAGTGGAGCATCAAGGCACATGGCAGGAGAAAGTAAACAACTTCATACACTATAAAATGAGCCATCTTCTCATGTTGTGTAATTGGGTGACAACAAAATCTATGATGTTAGAGGCATGGGATCAACAACGTTGAAGCTAGAAAATGGATCAAAGTTGCACCTCAACAACATACTATATGTTCCAGGTTTGAAAAAGAATTTTATTTCTATTTTTTGTTTAGAAGATAAAGGGGGTAGAGTTGATTTTTTTTATGGAAAATTATTTGCTTGGGGAAAAGACTCTAGCATTGATAAAGCTAGGGTTATCGAAGTTCATGAAGGAAGCCTTTATAGAGTTATTACACCACCTCCTCAAGCTTTGGTTCACATGGAGATCAATCCCATTAAGCTATGGAATAGGAGGTATGGTCATCTAAATTATAAAGTTATCCCTACTCTTAATCAGTTGGTTCATGGCATCCCTAATATGAAGTTAGATCATGAAGGTGTGTGAAAGGGATTCTCTTTGGGAAAACGTAAAATAAATCCATTTCCTAATAGTGAAACTAGGTCTAAAGAGATATTAGATCTCATTCATTATGATGTGTGTGGGCCCATGTCTAACAAATCACTTGGAGGTCATCTCTACTCTGTAACATTCATTGATGACCATTCTAGAAATACATGGCTCTACCTTCTCAAAACAAAATAAGAAGTATTTGAAAAGTTCAAGGAGTTTAGATTTGAGGTGGAAACCCTAACTGAAAGAAAGATAAAAGCTCTAAGGTCTCACTATGGTGGGGAATGCACTTCTAAGGAATTAATTGCATATTGTAAGGAAGTGGGAATTAAGAGGCAGATCATTGTTCCTTATAATCATGAACAAAATGGAGTTACTAAAAGGAAGAATAGGTCAATTGATGAAGGAATTCGAACAATGCTCCTTGATCAAGACCTACCAAAATTAATATGGGGAGAAGCTGCAATGACAACCATGTACATTCAAAATAGAAGTCCTCATAAAAATTTTAATAATATAACACCCAGACAAGTATTCATAGGAAATAAACCAAGTGTGGATCACCTTAAAATCTTTGGAAGTCCAACATACATCCATATTCCAAAGGACAAGCGAAGGAAGTTGGATTCCACAAGTATCAAGGGAATATTCGTTGGATATAGTATCTCCTCAAACTCATATGGAATCTAAATTAAGGAAGGAAGAAATATTGAAGTAAGTATGGATGTCATATTCAATGAAAATCAAACCTACAAGAAATCAAAGGATATTCTTGTTGATTCTGATTACAAAGAAGTTCCAATATTTGAAGAAGAAGAAGATCATCATGAAAATCCTACTGCAAATCAAGAAGAAGAAGAAGGAGCAAGTGAGACTATTCAATATATGATCATCCCAACCACAAGGAAAAGGCCAAATTGGTTAAAAGATACATTAGAAGATTTGAAGGACATGAAGTTGTGAAAGGAACCTTCAGGGAAATTAAAAGACCGAAGAGATATTATGATTATGCTGCATATATCAAAAAGTTAATTGAATTTGAACCATCTACATTCAAGGAAGTTTCTCATCAAAAGGTTTGGAAGAAATAAATGCATGAAGAATATCAATCCATTATGAAGAATTGGGTTTGGGAAATTGTTGCTAGACCTAGTGACAAATCAGTTGTCACCTCCAAATGGATCTATAAAATCAAGCATGCTATGATGGAAGTATAGACAAGTACAAATATAGATTCATTGCAAGGGCTTTCTTTCAAAAGGAAGGCATTGATTATGAAGAAACCTTTGAACCTATAGAAAGCTACACTACCATTAAATCCTTGGTTTCATTGGTTGCTACAATGGATTGAAATATCCATCAAATGGATGTGAAGACCACATTTCTGAATGGGACCATTGATGAGGAAGTGTATATCAAACAACCCAAAGGCTTGAAGTTAATAGTAGGGACTCTCATGTTTGTAGACTTAAGAGGGCCCTATATGGTTTGAAGCAAGCACCTAGGGAATGGTATACAAGAATGGATGCATATCTCCTTAGAATTGGGTTTGTAAAGAGTTTTGTTGATCCAAATCTCTACATCAAAATTGTGAATAATGAGTCCATCATTATTCTACTATATGTGGATGATCCATTCATCACAGGTATGGAGAAAAAAATTCAAGAATGCAAGAAGATGTTAGTGGCTGAATTTGAGATGAAGGATCTAGGACTGATGAACTACTACCTGGGTCTATAAGTATGGTAGAAACCTGGGAAGATATATTTCGGGAAAGGAAAATACATCATTAAGTTGTTGTAGAAATTCGGGATGATTGATTCCAAGCTTATGACTACTCCTATGATCACCAATCTCAAGAAGTTGAGGGGTTCTGACTCAAGTCTTGTGGATTCTACCTCCTATCATTAGTTGGTGGGCTCCCTAATGTATCTGGTAAATACTAGGCCATATATATGATCTGCAATAAAAATTCTTATTCAGTTTCAATTGGTGCGTCGTAATGATCACTAGATAACTGCCAAACACATATTCAAGTATCTTCGTGGTGCTATACATCACTTCCTAAAGTATGATAGTAAGGAATTCAAGCTAATTACCTTCACAAATTCTGATTAGGGTGGCAGCGAAACTAATGGAAGGAAAACTACCAGTAGATATTTTAGTTTGTGAGTTGCTATGATCTCATGGATGAGTAGAAAGAAAGATCGCATTTCTTTAAGTAGTCTTGAGGCAGAATATGTGGTTGCATGTGAAATAGGAAAGGAGGTTGTTTGATTAAGGAAGCTTCTAACAAATTTGTTCAAGAAATCTCTGGGTCCTACTATGATTAATTGTGACAATCAAAGTTATATTAAAATGTCTGGAGATCTCTTGTTTCATGCTACAACGAAGAATATCAACAATAAGTTTCACTTTATTAGGAACTTGGTGCAGGATGGGATTGCGAAGTTGGAGCATGTCTCGACAAATGAAGTAGCATACATACTAATAAAGTATCTTCCCAATAAGAAGTTTGAATATCTAAGAAACATTCTTGGTTTAGTAGATATTGTTGATTGTATTGATGATAAGATATTGGAAGAGATTTGTTGAGGCTTTGCAAGTGAAGCATTTCCTCGGAAGACATCTAGCTGACACTTTGTTTATGTCTAGGTCCCAAAGTAGGGAGGGTGGCATTGGTCGTAGAGATCTGACCTCAGATACATACCTAGGTCCCTGGGTTGGTGGTTACAAGTAAGCCTGATGATACCTAGAGAGGCTGAAATATTGAGTTTACCTTAGTCCCACTTGGATATATTTCCTTGGTTAGGAATCTAGTATGTGGCATTGCGGTGCCTAAATTGTTGAGAGACCAATGGATAGATTTCGCTCATGAGGAATCTAGTCTATGGAATTGCAGTTCCTAAACTCTTCATTGTTCATATAGTTCGAGATGTTCCATTTTATATTATGAATACCTCCCTAGTTAAGAGGGAGTGTTGAAGAATGTAACTAGGTTCAATCTTCATAAATGTATTTGAGTCATTATGTAATGTACATGTCAAAAGAATAAAGAAAATATTTTTATTATTGTATCATTGACTTATTAAAGAATGGTTTTCATGATTTGGTCATCATTATATTTGTCAAAGTCCCCATTGTGGACTCCTAAGATTAATATTGAGTCAATAGAGCCATTGTATAATTAAAGTGAACCTTCTTGGGGTTTGGAATCTTGTAAAAAGGTTTATTACTAAGTAAAATATGATTTATGTAACCTCCACACCAAGTTGGCCTAATGGAGATCATGTTGGAAGGACACATATTTGACCTCACCTGAAGCCTATAAAAGGAACGAGATTGAATTCATTTGAAGCATATCATCTCAAGGAAGTTTGATATCTCTAATGAAGCTGGAAAAAGTGAGAAGTGGGTCAAGGAAGTCAAAATAAGTGCGAGTTGGGTCAAGGTCAAGGATAAAAGGAAAATTGAAGTTTTGGTGGTACTCTCTCTCTCTCTTTCATGCCCTAGTTTGGGAGATCAAAATCTTTCAAGTGTTATTGCTGCCAATTGCTACCTGATGCCATACGTTGTTGCATAGTCGAAGTTGTTGGGGTGGAAGTGCTGCTGGAAAGGGGTTGAATATTTGGAATGGTTGACTTGGTGTTGAGGGAAGGTTTGGTCTATTTCTAGGTTGAAGAATCTCAAAGAAAACTATTGAAGGAAGATAATTTTTGACTGGATTTGCCCCTCGAGAGGGGTTTTGCCCTGTCATAATGCCTACATATTGTGTCTTTTGTATTTCGATCTTCATACACACATATTATGGGAATTTCTTGATGAAAGATAAGATAATAAAAAAAGAAAAAGAAGCCAACATAACTCACAAGTAATTATCAAGAAAGAGGAATCAAACCCTAATCTACTTGCATTGATTTCTAAACAATCTCGACTTTAATTACTAACCCAGGATTTCCATAAATTTAACAAAGTTGACAATATATGTGTAGTAGGAACTATCTCCTTCCTTTTCTAATCCTCATGTAGGTGAGAGATGTTGTAGTGTAGGACAGATGAACAAAAATCCAGACAAGTTTCTAAGATAACTATGCTACAAGAAAGTGAAATTGTAGAAATAATTTGCGGAAATGAAATGGAACACACTTATATTGATTGCAAGAAAAGGAAAACAAACTTTACTAGAAAATGAAATATTTGGAAAATAAACCCGAAATATATGCTGTAAAAGCTAAAAACAACACAAGAGAGCATACATTAAAAGCATCTAAGGGAAACTTCAAGAGAGCTCTACTCTTCCAAACTCCATACTCAACACCCCAAACATGCTCTAATATGATAAGGAAAGTAAAGTAGGAGTTTATTGTTGAACTAAATGAATCAAATTGGTTTTTTTTACTACTATAGGATTCCTTGTTTTGCCACAGGAAAAACCAACAAGCCAATTTTTTTTTTTCTAAAATGCAAATATAATATGAGAGACAGGGGTAGAAATGATGGGGAATTATATTATTTAGTTGGTAAAAGCATAGATAACTAAGTATTATATTTAGCACTATGAAACTAAGTTTTTTTCACTCTTTGTAATCATAATCTTGGATGCACAATAAAACAAGAAAATTTCATAAATTGCAACAACATATGAAATGAAATGGAAAGATACTTTAAAATGAAATGACAAGCAATATGAGTGATCTAAGATGTTGACAAATTGTATAAATGACAAGAAAAGAAAATTAGCTTCTAAAACTACCTGGCAAGCACCAGTATTGCAACAATAATGTTGCAACTCCTGGACTTCCTACTTTACTTTTATCAACCTGGTAGTTTGTAACAAACTTGGAAGGGACGGTGTTGTATGCACAAGTACTAGTTCTTACTGCAAGCTGTCACTTGGTTAGCTGGCACAATATTGCTAGGAGCTCAAGCCAACTTCTATGGATTCCAGAAAAAGATCTATAGGTGATGAAAGAAAGGAAAGCTTACTCTACAGAGGCTACTCTACTTGTAGAAATGAAAAGAAGACTGAAATGTGATGTAAACCTAACAAACCCTAATTAATTAACTAATCTTACTTTTGCAGAAAGAGAGATGAAAAACTATAAAATGAATGCCATTACCTACCTAGGAAGTAAAAAACATCTACTCAAGCTATTTCTAGAAGGAAATGAGAAAAAAAACATATTTTTGGACTTTTATATATTTTCAGGTGAAATTGTCATGCATGTAACTTATTTGTTTGTGAATGTGACAGCAATTAGGTGGCGATGGAGGGCGACTTTGGATTTTTTAGAGGTGTAGGAAAGTGTGGATGGGTCCTAGGAGGTCCCAGGTGGCCTTCTGGAGGATTTTCCTGTAATCGGACTTCAAAAAGACACCTACAGGAAAATCTATAGGAGGTTGCAGGGGATCTATAGGAGGTCTACAGGAGGATGCCGAGAGCAGTTTTGGAGGTTTTGAAGGTGGGAAATCAGGTGGAAGGGGTATCTCAAGGATAGGGTGATGTGTTAAGGTGTCTAGGGTTCATCAAGAAGGATCAGGAAAGAGAAAGGTGGTTGGACTTGTTCAAGGAAAGAGAGAAAAGTTTATGAGAAAAGTGCAGAAATCTAAGGAAGATTTGTGAGGGACTTTGGGTGACCCGTGGAACATAGATCAAAGAGAAATGGTGATGGATGGTTCGCTAACTTATTGTGAGAAGAGGATTGCTGCAAGAGAATTGAAACTCACATCATGAGATTAAGCAAGCAAGGAAACTAGCTACATCAAGAAAATAGAACTTTGCATAAAACTAGTCTAAATTCTGATCTAGGAAAGTAAATGCTGAAAAATGTTATATGGAAAGAAATCAAGGAAGGAAATTTATTGCAAAGATAAAAATGAGCATGGTGAAATAGATCTACATCAAAGCATTAACCTTCTAACAAACTGCAACACCAGAAATCCTATGGAAAAGGCAAGTCTATGTTTTTGTCGCAGCAAGAGGGTCTTGGCCTGAGTTCATGGTCCCAGAGGGAGGAAAGGAGGCCAAGGCTCTGTTGATGGCATTTTTGTATCTTTTTCCTATCACTGTTTAACCGAATACAACAAACTGAAATGGAAACATCCTTCTAAATCACCAAAAACAACCTATTCTTAACCAAGAAAGAAATCTATCTAACTGCAACTAATTCATAAACTGAAACAAAGCATATAAATACAAAACAAGAGGAGCTTGGCTACTTGGATTGGGCCCTAACCCAAGAGCTTCAGCCCTCTGAGGTAACTCAGTGCTAGCTCGAACAAGATCTCATCTTCATTATCAAAATAATAATAAGATTACATGAAACTGTCAACAAAAGTAAGCTTGAAGTTGAGCAGAGCAAAGCTGCAACAAAAATTCAAAAATTTGACTAACTTCCAACAACCTAATGAGGCCCTAGGCCTCTCTACTTATACAAATGAAGCTCCCAATAGCTTCCTTAAAATCATGGAGGCTTGGCTCCCAAAACTTGAGATAAACAAAAGTTATCCTCCACTTGCTCGGCTGCCTCTTTGGTGCATTGATGTGGCTGCTTGTGCTCCGAGCTACATGATGGAGAATTCAAAGTGGGGAGTCATAAATGAGTGGGATACGCTCCTATAAATCCTCTCCCTTGTCTACTTCGAATTATTGTTGCCAATTGTCCATTAAATCTTTGACTTTATCTCCAAAATTGACCAAAAATCTGCATTAAACACACATTAGACTCCATGGCATAATGACCAACCCAACTCACTCTATTAGCATAAATATAATCGAAAAACATGAAATAAACTAATGAGAATGGTGGATTAAGCTAAGTTAGGAGGCAAAATGAGCCCATATAATTACCCATTTATGGGGCTCATCATCACCCCCCTACTGAAGGTGTTGCTCATCCTCTGAGCAACTCAATCCATCTCCTCATCTTTGATGGCCCTGATGGCCTCCCTGACATCCCATGCTTTTGATGTGAGGTCCTCTTCTTTGTCATGGAATCCTGCCTTTCTGTCCACCTCTTCCCACTGCTGTTGTTCTTCTTCCTCTTTTCTACCTTCCAGCAGGCCTAGTAGTAGTGGGGGACTCAATTTGAGGCCAATCCAATTGACCTTCAAATTCTGCATAGAGCATTTGTACAGTGGAACTTTCCTTAATGCTTCTTTCATCCTTGTTGGGGAGTGATACTCACTGATTTGCAAACTGTGTGATAGAGCATTCCACCTCCTCATACAAGCATGAATACAGTTTTCCCCAAGTAAACTTTCCATATCCTCAAAATGTGCAATGGCTTGAGCCTGATCATTGATATACTTAGGGGCACTTTGAGGATTATTTGCAAGCAGCTAGTGTGCGCTGATGAGAGCCATGGGGTCTAATGGCTTAGTTCTGATCATTAAGGGTTCATTTTGCTCTATTTCCATCAAATTTTTTATTTACGTTGCCCTTTTCTCCTCATGAGTCATCCATGAGGCCATGGCCATTAGCTGCAGGTCCCCTAGCCTAGCATTGGGGTCCCACACATTCATGTCTGTGAGGGCCATGTTATGCAAATATAACTCTGTTATTTTTTCCTTGTCTTCTGAAGAGCTTTGGTCACATAAGTCCATGAACTATTTGTAATCTTGGAAAGGCATTGTGCCTCTCTGTGCCAAAGTCTTGATCTGAAACTGCAGCCACTGATCCTTGAGGTATAATTCATATGATTTTGCTGGTGTTTTTCACTGTAGTTCCTCCATAGACCAACTGGCCATGCATGCCAATTGTGTCTCCTTTTCTTGCAGCTGTCTTCTTAGAAACTCATTTTCTGTTTCCAAGTGAGTTCTTGTGATTGCCTCTCTATGTCTTACATCACTTAACTCCCTGCCCATTTCTCTAAGCTTGTTCTCCATGTGGCCAATATCCTCTACCCCCTTCAATTTGGCAATTCGCATCCATCTATGGCTCCTTATCCTTTCTTTCTCTAACTCAAAGAAAAGTGGGACTGTAAATTTTTGTGGAATGATTTTTCCCCCCTCAAGAAGAATGTAGTAAGAGCCCAAACTAGTCTGGGGGTCAGGTTCTTGTGCCTTTGCTGTTTCCTCCTTCTCCTTTGGCTATTCTTCTATCCTTTTCTCAAGTTTTTCAGTCTCCTGTAGCTTAGTTAGGGTATCCTGTAGAACAGTTTGTGCCTCCTATAGAGCTGTTTTTGAGTCCTATAGTTGCACTCTTTCCTTCCTAGTGGAAGATCTGGGACTTCCTGTTTCATATGTGATCGGGGTTTTAGAGGGAGATTCTTCCCCTTTGACAGTGGGTGAGTCTTAAATTATAATACGCACCGTTAAATATGGCTGTGGTTTTCCTGTTTTTATCCTTGTGATTTTCCGAGACCTGAAATACATTGATGTCTGCCTATTCCTCTTTTGTTTTGATTTCATTGGGGTGCTGAGGGCAGTGAGGGTAGTTGTTGCCTCTCTTTCTAGGGTCTCAGGAGACACTTCTGTCGTTTCTACCCCTTTTTCCTCTCCTTTTGTCTTCTTTGTCTTTGTTGGTTTTGTTTCCTCTTGCTCTGTTTCGGTTTCTTCCTCCTCAGGATTAGCTTCCCTCCTTTGTTTGTTCCTTAGTTTCCTCCCCTTCTTCCCCTTGCTACTCTTCCCCTTCACTATCAAAAGGACTGTGATCATATGTGAGGGCCTTTATATCATCTTCTTCTGTCATGTTTCTGAAGATTTCCCATGCTATGGTGATTGTGAAGGTATGGAGAGCTTCTTCCACTAATAGTTTAATCAACCCATGGTGAGCCAAATGATCTGGACCTCTTGCCTTCAAATTAATGCTGGAATCTATGAGGGACTATAGGAGAAAATAGGGGATGCTGAGTTTCTAGGGTGTTGGAGTGTCCATGCCATATCTCAGCTCATGGAGAAGTCTAAAATGGTAGCCATAAACTATGTTATACCTCTCTTCATAGGAAATATACTTGATAATTTTGTAACTGACCTCATACCAATGGTAAGGTATGCTTGTTCTTCTAATGCCATTTTTGTCTTCTACAGGATGTTCATTGGGTTGGAAGAAGTTTTTCTTGGCAGATTGTCCAATTGGCTTTTCATCTTTGCTCCAAGGTAATCCAAGGGGAAGGCTGGTAACCCTACTGATAAATTCTGGGGTGATTTCCATGGAGAGACCCCTCAAAGTAACAGTGGCATGGGTCCTTGAGTGAGGGACTAAAGAAAGGGCAAACTCCTGAGCCACTTCTTCATCAAACCCTTGAAATTTTTCAAAGAATGGCATCCAATTTGCTCTGGTAAAAATGGCTACTACTTCGGGATGTTAATGGATCATAGCTGAATTTATGGGATCCTTCCTCTTGAATCCCCCTGTCATTTTGCTGATACCCCCTTTGAACACCCAAAATAGAGATGGAAACAAGAATTTTGAAGGAACAGGAAAACAGAGGAAAAATTGTGTTTTTTTAGGAAAACAGGCAGAAAATTCTTATGTAATTTCTCTCCTTCTATGGACTCAATTTCTCCTTAAAATTATATCATTCCTTGCACATATTGATAATCAAGGTGGGTATGCACAGAACCTACCTCCTCAAGCCATAAGTCGAGCAAAAATCCTGTGTTTCTCCTTAAAAACTGCTTACTTCCCCTCCTGTAGAACTGGCTGTAGGTGCTCCTGTAGAATCTGTTACTGCTCTTGTGAAACGTTGATAGCAGAAGGATGGCTGAAAATGGTAGAGAATGATGGTTTCGAGGCTATGGAGGCGGTATAGAGCTTGCTGCAGCTAAGTGGACAAGGATGAAATGGAAGAAAAGGTGGTGAAGGAGTTTCGAAGAGGAGTACTTATGTCTTCTTTGAGATATTTTTGGTGATGGGGTGAGTTGGAAAAAATGTACGTTGCCAGATTTGGACTGTTTGTCCCCACTACCCTATCATCATGGCTCTTTACCATGATCACTTCCCATCATTGCATCAGAGTTTGCAGGCGCTCCACTACCTGTCTTTTAGATTTTTCTGTGAGTTGACTAGGCACACGTGTGGTGGCATCTCTGGATGAGCACAGACAACTGGATGAGGGTGGCCAGCCACCTTTTCTTATTCAAACCTAACCATCTCACCTTTTCTCATTCAACCCTAACCATATCATTTTCTCATGCATATTTTCCAATTACAAAGATGCAACAGAGGAGAGGGTTAGACACTTACCTGCAAATCGAATGTTCGTGTTGTGGTGCATTTTGGTTCCTTCGATATTGCATGCTCGTATTTCAGTTGCTACATGCATGTATCTCCTCTACTGTATGCTTTATTCTCCCTGATGTGTGGCTTGTTTGCTTTGTGCAGGTATCCTCTGGCTGGATCTGGCTTCAAGTGTCCCCTTCAATCCTATGGCTGCACCTATTTTACTGTTGTGGCTTGATTTTAATGGGACCAGCTGCTATAGGAGCTCCTGTAGCTATTTCTCACTTTAAAATTTTTATTTGATTTTTGTGCTGGGAGCTGGAAGGATGATGTTGGAGATGCTGATGAAGATGGAGAGGTACTTGGTAAGCTGTAGGTGAGATTTGGAGGTGTTGCTCCCTTTATTTTTGTTTTTTTCTAAAAAACTGGTTTCTGTGTTTTTTTTATAGGAAGAAAAGAAATCGATGATGATGAGGTGGTGTAGGTGTGGGATGGATGGCCAGGAGGGTGGCTAGTTGTACAAAGGCCTACATGCTCTTCATGGAACTTCCCAACCCCTCAAACTATTTTTAAAATCCATTTCTAGCTCTCTGTGATTTCTACAGGAGCCTCCTGTAGAACACACAAGGCCTCCTGTAGGATACACAGTCTTTGGAAAAAACACAGTGAGGTGGAAGAAAGGTCAAAAATGATGGAGAAGAGTGTGGAGGAGGTGAAATAGGCTTTGTGGCATCTTCTCTTGCTTCCTGTGGCCCACCTGCAACCTGCAATGCACATTAAAAGTCAATTTTCTCTTCCTTCTTTTCTCTGCTTTTTTCTCTCTCTTTTTTTTTTTTCTAAAAGACAACTAGGGCACCTCAAGAAGGTTTTCACCCTAATTGCCTACCCTGGGTGCCTCCAAGGGAGGTTTTCACCCAGGGATCTTATCCTCTCTATTTTTTTGTTTTTGTCATCACTGGGCTACCTCAAAAGAAGTTTTCAACACAATGATGGGACTCAAGCGCCTCATGGAGGTTTTCACTTGAGTCCTTATTATTTTTTCTTTTTTCTGCTTCTTCAGTGAGTGGTGAAGTGGAGGCTAAGACTTGCTCCACTACCATCACTATCTTATTTAGATCTTCAATGAACTCTTGCTTGGAGAGGGGCTTCTTGTAAATTTTCAACCTATGTCCATTGACAAGCATGGGGATGGCTTCCTCATCAATGATTCTGATCAGAACTGAACTGTTGTCATTACATTTTTCCACAGTGTAGGGTCCTAGCCATCTTGTCTTCAGCTTGCCTTTGAAGCCTTTAAACCTTGAGTCATAGGGTAGTGCCCAATTTCCCTCTTGGAATTGCTTCTCCTTGCTATTTTGGTCATGCCATATCTTCCTCTGAAGCTGAACTACCTCTGTGTGGAGAAGGGTCTGCAATCTTTGTTCATCCAATCCATTGAGCTATAGTACTCTTTCCTTCTGTGTATGGCTGAGGTCTAGGTCCGGCTGGCTACCATTCCTAGTGTATTGTATTCAAATTCTATTGATAGCAAGGCCTTCTTCCCATAGACCATTTCATAGGGTGTGAACCCTATGGTGGTCTTCCATGTTGTGTTGTAGGCGTAGGTGGCCTCAACTAGTCTATCCGCCCAATCTTTTCTGCTACTTCTCACTACCCTGGTTAGAATTCCTTCCAAAGCTCTATTAGTGATTTCCACCTGCCCATTGGCTTGTGGATGGTTAGGGGTGGAATTCTTGTGCTTGATTTTATGATGTGTGAGAAAGTCTTCAATCAAATTGGAAGTGAACTGACTGCCTTGATCTGCAACCAGTTCTCTTGGATACCCGAACTTATAGAATATGTTTTCTCTTAAAAACTCATCTACTTTTTCTTCTATTGCTGCCTTGATTGCTTTTGTCTTTGCCCATTTTGTCAGATAATTAGTGCACACAATGATGTATTGCCTCTATTTTGAAGGAGGGTTGATGGGACCAACAAAGTCCATGCCCCACTTCTCAAATGGATCAAAGGGCACTTGAGGTTGCATGGGCATTTCATCCTTTGGAGTAGGTTTCCCCATCCTTTGACACTGATCAAATTGGCTAGTATATCTCCTCACATCTTGATGAACAGTGGGCCAATAGTAGCCTACCTGCAATATTTTGAAGACAATCCTCTTTGCTGCAAAATGACCTCCACAAGGCCCATCATGATAGGTCAGGAGAATGTCAAAAACTTCCTCCTCCCTGACACATCTTCTCAAGATCTGATCTAGGCAAAGTTTGAAGAGATTTCCCCTAATCCAGGTGAAAGGGGCGCTTTTACTCATGATCTTGCTCTTTTCTATTGAGGACAGGTGTGGTGGTAACTGTGCTAAAACCAAGTAATTTGCTATATCAGAAAACCATGGAGAGAGTACTGAGATAAAAAATAGGTGTTTATCTGGCATTTGATCATCCACCATTCCTTATTCACCTACAAGCAAATTTACTCTAGAAAAAAAGTCAGCAACAACATTTTCTTTACCATGCTTATCAACAATGGTTAAATCAAACTACTGCAGTAAAAGTAACCATCTAATAATGTGAGCATTTACATTTGGTTTATTCATTTAATACCTAATTGCAGCATGATCAGTCTGTATAAAGGTTTGATAGCCTATGATGTAATGTCTGAATTTATTTAAGGAATGCACTATAGTTAGGAGTTCCTTCTCAGTTACCATGTATTTTAACTCTACCTTTGACAAATTTTTACTTATAAAGTATATGGCATAAAGTAACTTTTCATCAATTTGTCCCAAGGCTGCTCCTATTGCTTTTTTCAAGGCATCTATGTGAATGTGGAATAGTAGGGCCCAATTTGGGCCTCTCAAAATTGGGGCAGTCACAAGTTTGATTTTCAAGGTATCTAGGGCTTCTTGACAATTTTCAGTCCATATGAAATCGACATCTTTTCCCAAAAGACCAAACAACGGAGAAGCTAACTTATTGAAATCTTTAATGAATCTTCTGTAATATCTAGCTAAGCCTAGGAAACTTCAGACATCTCTCACCTTTTAAGGAGGTGGGACCCATTGGATGATGGCAACTTTGTTGGGGTCCACCTACAATCCTTGTTGAGATATTGCATGACCTGGCATGGTCCCTTCAGTCATAAAAAATTCACATTTTTTCAGACTGAGGGATAGGTTCATTTCAATACACTTGTCCAAAACTTTTCCTGGGTTAGATAAATCTTCCTGAAAGTTAGAACCATAAGGAGTAGAATCATCCATATATATTTCCACTGCATCATGAACCAGTTTAGAAAATATACTCAATACTGCTCTCTGGAAAGTGGCTGGAGTGTTAACAATGTAAACTTTGAAACGGGAACTGATACTGTTACCCATTTCGTAGAGATAGCAAAAAATTGACCCGATTTAGAAAAGGGGCGATGCAAAATACACATATTTTTTTTAGAACATAGTTTTTGGCACTTTAAATAACCTTAAATAACCGATACGATTACCCGTTTCATAGAGGTAGTAAAAACATGACTCGATTTTAAAAAGGGGCGATGTAGAATACACATATTTTTTTTAGAACATAGTTTTTGGCACTTTAAATAACCTTAAATAACCGATACGATTACCCGTTTCATAGAGGTGGTAAAAACATGACCCGATTTTAAAAAGTGGTGATGCATAATACAATAATTATTTTTTGGAGCATATTTTTGACAATTTAAATATTCTCATGTATCAAATATAAATATTTGTTTTTAAATGTTAGTGATTTTTATGTTGATTTTGAAACGTCGTTATACATCACACTTTTTTTCTTAGAGGACTTATTTTTCACACTTTAATTGAGACTACACAATTACTATGATATTACCACATAATACATTCTCTCATTTTTAATCATTATTATTTCTATTATTAATGTAAGGAGCTTTTATTATGTGTTAAGTGTCATTTATTTGTTAATATTGTTATCTCACTTGCTCCTTATCAACTAACACCTAACCTTTAATTCATATATTGCATAATTCATTCACAAAGTTTAATCGCCAAGTTATTAAACCTTTAATCCCTAACACATTAATCTCATAAATCTAACTTAAACATGAACAACTAAAACTAATCTTGATTCACTACTACCAATGTAGATCCATCTTAACTTTGGATGTACCAAGCACAATCAAATCTCTTGAGATGCAAATCTCTTATAGATTGAAAATGTATTTGATCCATCTGGACACTTGGTATATCTAGAGTTAAGATGGATCTAGATTGATTTAATTATTAATTTATTGTTTTTTTGTTTAATTTAGTTTAATTTTAATTTTAACTTTTATGTAATTTGTCCAACTCAAAATGTTCAAACATTACAACATCTCTGCCATACTGGGTAGGAGAGCGCTTCTTAGTGCAATGAACCTCTTAATACCTAGTGTGATACCCTTAAATCAATAACCCAAAATAACCCCATCCACTAATCTACTTACCCCATCAACATTAACTTACACACCTCCTAACCATTAATCCACTAACTTACAATCCCCATAACTAACTTATATACCTTTATAATTAATCCATTAATTCCCTAAGTTTTATGGTTGACTATACTTAATTATAATTAAACATAATAAACTAAATCAAATACTACATTTTATGACATTTTTTGGAGAATTAGTAACTTGGAAAGATCAAATATACCAAATAAATATAAATGCCACTAACGTTCTTCATATGTCACTAGACATAAATTCAAGTTGGGGAAAGAAATCATTCACCAAACCCTTTAAACTAAAATCTTTTTAACTAAATCAAATACCATATTATTAGCCAACTAATTTGTAATTTTTTAAGAAAACAAAATGCTCACCAAATTCTTTAATCTAAATTAATTTGAGTGATTCTAATACTATATTATTAATCTATAAATATTTTTCACAAGACATTTTCCAACTAACCCAAAGAAGCTTCCAAACTCTAAACTAAATATATATATGTGTAGGTAAAGTCTTCAATATTTGAATATCTACCCCTTTATGGTTTGTTGAGTGTACCCTCGTGCTCTTGAATGGTCTTCATAACTGCCATGCGCGTGAAAATTATGGAATAATATAAGAGCGTTCACACTTTGTGGAAGTAAAGCGAGGGAGGGTTTACTCACGGAGTATTTTTATTGTGTATTCTGTAAGGTGTACCATTCTCCGTTGAATTTATAACATGGTAAATTTTATTTTTCATGATTTGGACAAATAGTTTACGTCATGAATATGCTTACTGGTTGGAATTACGCGGCGAACAGCTAAATTCACAATTGGGGCCATGAATATGACATACCATTATTCAATTTGATTACGGAATGTATCATTTTCTCCGTTGAGCCGATGGGTTTTCCTGCCTGCCAATGGTTTACCATTGGAGAACTACCTTCCCCAAGTAAACCATTGGACATTTGAAGCGGAAGCCCTTTGAATTGAAATCAACCCACCGTTCCATCCATGATATTCATACTGTTGAATTAGAGGGACACGACTGGGACTGCGGCTCGTGCCTGGTCTACCTAACAACTCAAATATATAGAATACAACATTGACCAACTCGGGAAGGAAAGCCACAGCCAATCCCATTGCAACCATGTCATGCCTGATGCGCGTTTCGTCGATGAATAAGCCTATAAAATCCACCCTTATATCAGATGGTTTCATACATCTTCGGAGGCGTGACATAGTGCAAAACATACCGGGCAGCTATAGAATATTTAGCAGGTGCTTTCCGCGTGAGGACCCTTAGGGACAATCGGATGGGCTGCCCTGCCACCTGCCTTCCTGCAGTCTGTCTATCTATAAATACAATACCAAGGCCTTTGCTGTAATTTGAATCAATCACACTAGCCTGGTCACTCACCATATCTTCAATCTGTGTGCCAGAGTTGCAGGATTTCGCACTTCAGGCCAAATCATGAATGGAGATTGCAAGCCCAGTGCTGCTGCCACTGTTGCAGGAGGCGTCCATGATGTCTATGGTGAAGATAGGGCTTCAGAACAGCAGGTTATCACTCCTTGGAGCCGAACAGTTGCCAGGTAATAGATAATGTTAACTTCTCATCATTTCCCCATTTAGATTGGAAATTAGGAGGCATGCGTCAGGCCCTCCGCCCTGGGTCGCGCCGCCGCGGGCCGCCCGGTGGGCGGATGGTCAATTCCGAGAATCGACCCTCCGCCCACCGGGCGGCCCGTGGCGGCGCGGCCCAGGGCGGAGGCCTACACGCAAGACCTCCGCCCAGGGCCGCGCCGCCACAGGCCGCCCGGGGGGCAACAAAATTTTTTTTTTTTTAATAATTTTTTTTAAATAAAATAAAAATAAATGTAGGGGAGGGTCGCCATTACATGTGCGCCCTCCCCGCCACGTCAGATAACCACGCGTAAAAGCACATGGAGCCGGTACGACACCTGTCCACCGTGGAGCTCCATGTGTTGGCTACCTTATCAACCCATAAATCTTTGTGTTCGCGCCATTTCACAGGTTCGTTTGGGGTCATTGCTGCGATGTATGAGTTTCCCTTTGTGTTTCTGCTCGGGGCCGGTTGTTGGGCGAAGCCCCCCGCCGATTATGGCACGGGACGGCCCCAGAACCTGCGCACTTCGTCGTTTATTCGTGTGTTGTTTGAGGCGTTTGTTCGGTTGACAGGGTTTGTGGACCTGCGCGCTTCGCCTGGTATGCAGGTGCCGGTGCGAATGTTTGCTGGAGTTTCAGGGTTTGTGGTTGGCACAGCGCTTCTCCTTTTCTTGTGCTTTTCCGCCTGGAGTTCTTGGTCGTTCTGGAATGTCAGTTGTTTAGCATTTCTCTGTTGCTGGTCTTATTCGACGATTTTGTTGTTTGGGGAGGAGTCGGTCGCTGTTTTACTGAGCTCGAGGTCAAATGGTGTTTTGCTGTCAATTTGTTGTTTTGTGGTGGTGTTTTTGTGGTTTTCAGTTCCCTAATATATATTTTTCTTCTCGTTGCAGGTGTGCAGAACGTCGTTGCAGGTCTGGAGAAGGTCTGGTGAGCTCCAGGGAAGGTGGGGGAGGTCGGCGACCATGTACCCGGTAGGATTTTAATCCTACCAGCATTCTCTGTGTTTTTCAACACAACATCTCTATTTTTGGATATTTTGTAAACTTTTATGGCATTTTTTGGAGGATTTTTTTCCGAGGGTTTAGGGTTTATGGGATATTTTGAGCTGTTTATTGTTGAAGTTTTAGGGTTTATGGGATATTTTGAGTGGTTTGTTGTTGAAGGTTTAGGGTTTATCTGAAATTTCGTTGTTTTCGCTGTTATCCTAGGCCGTCCCATGCTATCCTCGGCCGTCCGGTGCCCTCGCTGTTATTTTTGTTGTTTTCGGTGCTATCCTAGGCCGTCCCGTGCTATCCTCGGCCGTCCCATGCCCTCGCTGTTATTTTTGCTATTTTCGGTGCTATCCAAGGCCGTCCCGTGCTCCTCGGCCGTCCCGTGCCCTCGGCCCCCGAGCAGAAATACAAAGGGAAACTCCTACATCGCAGCAATGACCCCAAACGAACCCTCTAAACCCTCTGTCGCTGCTCTCAATTGACTTGCATAACTTATCTTCTCCTCGTCCGTGAAAGCTTCTGTCAGGAACTTCACTTTTTGTATTTGAAATGAAGCCTCGAAACCCTCTGTCGCTGCTCTCAATTGACTAATTTGAGTATATTTACAGTTTAAGCAAATTTGGGGTTTGTTTGGTTGCGCTGAAAATAACAAATTCTTTAATGGCCATATGTATGGGGCAGTGTAAGTCTACCATTGCAGTTATTTAACTATGGAGGAAGAGAAGTCCTGTTCGTTTTTGGAATTTGTTGGAATTTGTTACTCCTGGTTATTAATTTTGGTGCTTTTTGCTATGTTTTGCAATATGGATATCCTGTATACACAGTCCTTTTTGTTTCCATGCTGACGTTGCTCTCAATTGACTGATTTGAGTATATTTATAGTTTAAGCAAATATGGGGGTTTTTTTGTTGCGCTGAAAATAACAAATTCTTTAATGGCCATATGTATGGGCTACCATTGCAGTTATTTAACTATGGAGGAAGAGAAGTCCTGTTCGTCTCTGGAATTTGTTACTCCTGCTTATTAATTTTGGTGTTTTTGTTATTTTCCTGAACCTGATGTATATGTTTTGCAATATGGATATCCTGTATACACAGTCCTTTTTGTTTCCATGTTGACGCTGCTCACAATTGACTAATTTGAGTATATTTACAGTTTAAGCAAATTTGGGGTTTTTTTTGGTTGCGCTGAAAATAACAAATTCTTTAATGGCCATATGCATGGGGCAGTATAAGTCTACCATTGCAGTTATTTAACTATGGAGGAAGAGAAGTCTTGTTCGTTTTTGGAATTTGTTACTCCTGGTTATTAATTTTGATGCTTTTTGCTATTTTCCTGAACCTGATGTATATGTTTTCGGACCTCTGACATTTTCCTTTCCTCGAGATGTCTCGGACAGTGGCTGTCATATGCCACCCTTTTGTATCTTATGATGTTTTTTATATTGTCAATATAATCTGTGATGCTTTTTTCTCTGAAAAAAAAAGTTCACACATTTTACAGTCGATTCCAAAACCGGTTACTGATGGTTACAGAGATAAGAGAATAAATATTTTTAGTAATGAATTATGTTCTCATACATAAAATGCATTTCAATAACTAACCCTTCTCGGGCTCCAACGATAAAACCTTACTGTATCAGTGACTTTTCATTTTAATTTAATTAAGGACGTGGATCATGTAAATGAGCAAATATGACTTATTCCTAGGTCCCGCTGATTCAGTTGTTCACTTCAAAGTTCTAATGTAAATTAGTATATGATATAATAGTTTACTCATTGTGTGAATATCTGAAGTAGTCTCTGTTTCCAGCCCGTCTTAGGGTTCACTGACTAGCTATTACAGAATACAATGGGTAGAAATTGCTTTGTAAGCATTATGGTTGAAGCATGAGCTATCAAGTTGAATGATGTTCCTTTTGATAACGGTCCACTTATTGGAGCCATAAGTGAGTTTAGAGCTTTGTACAGTGCTGCAAATTTGATGCCTTCAATGTTGAGATCGAAGGCATAAAAAATACAATGTATAAAATGCTCTTAGAGAAAAGATCATCCAAAGATTAATGGGTTGAGTGTCAAACCCATCTCTCCTAACATCTGATGTCAAAATTTATTGACCACATGAAAAGCCATTGAGCCATTGAGGTGCGAACTGTCTAGCCATTGAGCCATTGAGGTGTGAACTGTCCACTAAGTAGAAGAACCGAGACATATTAATATGGAACCACATATAGAAATCAAAAGAATGTTCAATACGGGATGATCAAGAGTATCTGTCTCAGGTTTTCCATCTGATTGTGAGGGAGTTGAGTGGACAAAGCTATACTTCTCCCTCCTTCACTTCCAGCGAACAAGGTCATCCCTCCAATTGCTCCCAAGAATGGGGCTTGCACATTCAGTGGCCTTACTATTCATTTTAATTTAATTAAGGATGTGGATCATGTAAATGAGCAAATATGACTTATTCCTAGGTCCCTCTGATTCAGATGTTCACTTCAAAGTTCTAATGTAAATTAGTATATGATATAATAGTTTACTCATTGTGTGAATATCTGAAGTAGTCTCTGTTTCCAGCCCGTCTTAGGGTTCACTGACTAGCTATTACAGAATACAATGGGTAGAAATTGCTTTGTAAGCATTATGGTTGAAGCATGAGCTACCAAGTTGAATGATGTTCCTTTTGATAACGGTCCACTTATTGGAGCCATAAGTGAGTTTAGAGCTTTGTACAGTGCTGCAAATTTGATGCCTTCAATGTTGAGATCGAAGGCATAAAAAATACAATGTATAAAATGCTCTTAGAGAAAAGATCATCCAAAGATTAATGGGTTGAGTGTCAAACCCATCTCTCCTAACATCTGATGTCAAAATTTATTGACCACATGAAAAGCCATTGAGCCATTGAGGTGCGAACTGTCTAGCCATTGAGCCATTGAGGTGTGAACTGTCCACTAAGTAGAAGAACCGAGACATATTAATATGGAACCACATATAGAAATCGAAAGAATGTTCAATACGGGATGATCAAGAGTATCTGTCTCAGGGTTTCCATCTGATTGTGAGGGAGTTGAGTGGACAAAGCTATACTTCTCCCTCCTTCACTTCCAGCGAACAAGGTCATCCCTCCAATTGCTCCCAAGAATGGGGCTTGCACATTCAGTGGCCTTACTGTTCATTTTAATTTAATTAAGGATGTGGATCATGTAAATGAGCAAATATGACTTATTCCTAGGTCCCTCTGATTCAGATGTTCACTTCAAAGTTCTAATGTAAATTAGTATATGATATAATAGTTTACTCATTGTGTGAATATCTGAAGTAGTCTCTGTTTCCAACCCGTCTTGGGGTTCACTGACTAGCTATTACAGAATACAATGGGTAGAAATTGCTTTGTAAGCATTATGGTTGAAGCATGAGCTATCAAGTTGAATGATGTTCCTTTAGATAACGGTCCACTTATTTAGCCTTTTTCATGCTCAACTTGATAATGAGAGCAACTTGATAATGAGTGCTCTCAATTTCTCAAGTGTCCCCTCAATGAATAAAATTATTAGTGGCTTTTTCACATTTAATAAAACTTATTATGAGGTACATTGCCTCCTCATTGATTTCTGTATTTAGCCTTTTTCATACTCAACTTGATAATGAGTGCTCTCAATCATAATAAGATTGTCTGGTCATTTGATTTCTATATTTAGCCTTTTTCATATGCAACTTGATAATGAGTGCTCTCAATTTCTCAAGTGTCCCCTCAATCAATAAAATTATTAGTGGCTTTTTCACATTTAATAAAACTTATTATGAGGTAGATTGCCTCCTCATTGATTTCTGTATTTAGCCTTTTTCATACTCAACTTGATAATGAGTGCTCTCAATCATAATAAGATTGTCTGGTCATTTGATTTTTATATTTAGCCTTTTTCATATGCAACTTGAAATGTTATTATTGAATCCCCAAACATCGCAGCAATGACCCCAAACAAACCTGTGAAATGGCGCGAACACAAAGTTTTATGCAATGATATGATGGCCAACACATGAGCTCCATGGTGGACAGGTGTTGTACCGGCTCCATGTGCTTTTACGCGTGGTTTTCTGACGTGGCGGGGAGGGTGCACAGAATAACTTATAGAAATAGTTTTATCATAATTAATATTTTACAGAAAGACATATTCCATTGAAAATTTCTTATCAACACACAGTTAGGTTGCCACAAGAAATCACTACTAGGTTGTTAGCCAAAATGTTTCTTAGGACAAGAAAAAGATACAATCTAGTGTTCTAAGCCAAAATATTTTTGTGACAAGAAAAAGATACAATCTAGTGTTGTAAGCCAAAATGTTTCTGTGCCAAGAAAAAGATACAATCTATCCAAAATCCACATCATAATGTGGTTAGAACCAAAAACATATGGCACCCCTATTCTTTATGGCCCTGAGAATCTTGAGTGCAAAAACTCCCCGAGTTACCTTCTTGAGCCAGGTAGGTTGGCCTACCAGTCAAGGGCTGATTAGGAAATGGTTGATTGATGCCATATGATTGATTCCAATTTGCAGCTTCCAACCATGGAGGTACTGAGTACCCATACCTCACATTTTCCCTACTGACCCCTGTATTAAGTGGAGGTGTGTAATGAGCATACAGAGAATTGACACCAGCTCTGGTAGGAACAAGGCAAGTGGGTAAACCCTCAGTTTGATAGTGGGTCACTTGAATGTTTATGAGATCTTGGAATAATGGTGTATTGTCTGCAATGGAGTCCAATGAGTTTGAAATAATCCTGGTTTCATTAGCTATTCTTGTATCGTTGATCATCCCTTGTTCCTTTTCAAGCATTTGTTGTGCCTTTCGTTTTTCCTTTTCCTGTCTTGCCATTTGCTTTTGTTGGTCTTTAACTTGCCTTGCTTTATCTCTTTCAATCCGTTCTTCTGCTCGACGTTGTGCTGCAACAATCCTTGCTGCCTTCTTCTCCTTGACTATATCCTTCTTTTTCTGTTTTAATTCTTGCATTTCAAATTTCTTTTTTTCTGACTCAACTAACAGGTTTATATAGTCCTCTGAGGTGAGTAACTGTGAGCTTCGGCCCAGACGAAGACTACCTGGTGCACCTTGATTTTTTTTCATTGATACTCTCTCTACTGGTAGCTTTAGGAACCGTCCAAGTGTCTTCTCCACCCCTCCCACCTACATGTCATTGCTTGGTACTTCCCTTTCAGTATCTGTTGGAACTGATTGAACCATATCATTATCTTCATTTGATGCCTCATTATGTCCTTCATCTTCTTCCATTGATCTATTGTCCACAAAAAAATGAACAATTTCACTGTTCAATTCTACTGGTTGTGAGGGCATGTTCATGCTTTCTTCATTGGTTGCTGAGACACTATGTGCATTCATATTGATCATTGCTTCTGCTAGCCATGAAGGTGGGGTTACTTGGCTTGGCAATGTCAATTGGTCATTGTCAACTGCATGTTCAACAATATCATTAGCAATATCAGCAACAGGAATTTCATTTTCTTGAGTTGGTGGAACAATCTCCATGTTACTAGGAATTTGTTCATTGTTATATTGTGTTTCACATACAGTTTCATCATCTTCAGCATATAAGTGTCCTTGAGGCAGGGAAATCATATTGCCAGCTGCAACAACATCATCTTGGTCATCTACTTCTTGCACTTCAACACTTGTTTGGACATTCCCTTCTTCCTGACCATCCACATGAAACGCTTGGCTACAACCAGTATCATGCATAAGAGCATCATAGTTCAGTGGCCAGATTCCTGTCCTCCTAAAGCCAACCTTGATATTTGATGGTGTCAAAGCCCTTTTAAAAGCTTTACTTGCAAGCTCTGCTAGCTCAAACCTTTTCACCTCAACCCCTGGATTCTTTGCCATCCATGCAGCACGCTCCGACCTGAAATAGTTCTTGAAAGGGCCAAACACACTAACATCAAGGGGTTGCAGCCTATGAGTGGTATGAGCGAGCAATGTCAACAGGTCGATGCCTAAATTGTTTGCTTCCTCAATTGTTTGTACAGCCATGTGGCTCCCATGGCCATCTAATATCAAAAGGTGTCTGTTATTAGGCGAGACGCCACCTGGTACCGATGCAGCAAAGTGAAAAAGCCAACTTAGAAACAGTTCTTTAGTCATCCATGCATGGGGATGTGCAGCCATGCATGCACTTGGTTCACAGTTCTGTATATAGTTTTTCAGTTGATTTTTACCTTTGAATAGATAAAATCCTGGGATTGAAGTACCAATTGCATTAACACAACATAAAATAGTTATCCACTCCCTGCTCTTGGGCAAAATCTTTGGCACATTTCGGCTCCCTCTCTTGGCAATTACCCGCATGCCACAATTCCTCCCTGCCTGTAAACCTGTTTCATCACAGTTCCATATATGGTCTGCTCCATAAGAATGTTTATCGTAAGCACTAGAAAGTGTGTCATAGAATTTTTGCACAACTGCAGGGCGCAAATTTAATGCTCTGTCTCTGTCAAGGCCCTCAGCAGTACGCAATACAAGTTCTGGATGCCTTTTTTTAAACCCAAACCACCATGATTTACCAGGAAACCCATCTTTGAATGGGTTTGGCCTCCCTTGACAGATTTGAGCAACTGTTGATTTGAGTTGTATCAACTCTAGCCCATGTCCCAGTTGGGCCATCTCTTTACACCACTCAACCACCTCGGCCTCCTCCTCCTCAGTCATAACTGTAAGAGGCCCTCTACGTTTTGTATGAGTCAGTCCATTTATCCAATAATGTATTGATGAGGGAGGAATACCATGTTTTTTTGCAGATGCCCGAACTGAGTATCCATTAAACTCTATGTCGTCAATTGCAACTAACATTTGTTCTTTTGTCCATCCTCTTATAGCACTGATCTTTTTAGTTGAGCTTGCCCCTTGGACTGTTGTTGATGGTGGTTCTGTGGCTGATGCTGTGTTAACATCAGCGGCTGTCACATGGTCATTTTCAACAATGTTCCCTGGTGCATTGCCGGCATTGACATCAGCTGGCCTGTCATCATCGGACGATGTGCATCGCAGCTGCGCACCCCTTGTCACTCTCCTACCACTTCTCCTTGTACGAGCAGAGTAACTTCCTTTTGCCATAGATGCAACAACCTGTAAAATTATTGCATGCATTTAGACATTAGAATATATGTCAAATTATGCTTTATTACTTCTGCAAAAATTACTTTTTCTCTATTACAGGAAATTATCAACATGTATGTTGCATTTAGACATTAGAATATATGTCAAATTATGCTTTATTACTTCTGCAAAAATACTTTTCCTCTATTATAGGAAATTATCAACATGTATGTCACTGTTTTCATATATCATTTTCCATTTACTTTCAACAGCTTTATACAGCTAAACCAATGAGGTATGTAAACATGTATGAATTACGTCATTCTCCTTATATCTGTTAAAGATTAGGGAATACAGGTAATAAGTAGGTCTATTCAATATGTACTTACCTTATAGAGTAGAGTGTAATCATTACTAATGGTTGAATCAGTGCCATAAGTAGAACCATGGAAATCAAAGTAATGAGGAAACAGAGCTTGTTACATTAGGATATGCGTATACAGTGATTACAGTCTATCCATATGTATTACATTAGGATATACATATACAGTGATTACAGTGTATCCATATGTATTGATTATGTATTAGAACACAGTAGTTATGCAATTAGAACACAGTAGTTACATATGACTCTTTCTAACCATGCTTGTTTACCTAATTGTGTTTTCTCATTATCTCAAATCTTACAGTCATCTAATCCAATAAAGAGAAATGGTCATCCGCTCGGGCTTCCATTCTAAGAAACCATTCCTCAGTTCTATGGTCCATTCATCAGTAGTAGAAATTCACTTATTTGCATTCTTTCGACTCAATATCAAATTTTTTGCTTTCTCAATAGCTTCATGCTTCTGAAAATACATGTCTTTCGATTATGTTTCAATGTCTTTCGATTATGTTTCAATGTGATGTTTCAATGATGATTGTCAAGGTCTGAAAATATGTGAAAAATTACTAAGTTTATCAGAGTCATTAAAGTTACAATTCGTTTTTGTTCTATGTTTTAACTCATTCTGCATAGAACCCAAGCCATAATAATCGCTCAATTCCTGTAAGCTAAGCTTCAATTCCTGTAAGCTAAACAAGCTATGACTACAGTACTAACTGCCTTTTTACTACCTACCTTTTTTTGCATTGCATCAATCTTGGGCTGGAAATGGTTCGAATGCTGGCTTTGATTCTGATGCTATTCAAGGTTAGACTCGGTCTCCGATTGGATATGGCTAGGGAGATGAAACTATATAAGGAACAGGAAGGGATGTGGGGATTGCTTGCTTGGAAGGATAGCGAGTCATGTTTCTTCTTCCAGTGATTAGCTATTGGCTATGACTACAGTACTAACACGACATACGTAACCTCTGTGATATGTAAGCCGTAATCACTATTACATTTGATTCTATGGTCTCCTAGGTGTCATAGACAATCGGTTTTACTTCAGTTTAATCGAGTTTCATTGCAGTCATTTATTTTTTATATTTTTCATATAATTTATTTAGTTATTTTGAATATTGTGAAGAACAATCTCTGCTCCAAGATTTCTCTCCATTATCTGTGACTTAATTTACAGAGCTGAGTTATGTAAATCCCCATTCCTTTGGTCCAACTTTTACAACTTCGTATGGCTCGAGCTCTCCATACCCTAAGGTCTCGAGCTCAACGAGGTGAAAAGATATGAAGGCCAATAAGACGGTCATCTGCTATGTTACTTATAATTGTGTTTTCTCATTATCTAAAATCTTACAGTTCTATGGTCCATTCACCAGTAGTAGAAATTCACTTATTTGCTCTATGTTTTAACTCATTCTGCATAGAACCCAAGCCATAATAATCGCTCGCTCAATTCCTGTAAGCTAAGGTGTAAGCTAAGGTTCAATTCTTGTAAAGTAAACAAGCTATGACTACAGTACTAACACGACATACGTAACCTCTGTGATATGTAAGCTGTAATCACTATGAAGCTGATGATATAATAAGCTAGAACACATACATAAACTCTGTATAACAAAGGTTAACTGTAACTGTATAGGTTAACTGTCACCCTATGGACAGAACTGTAATGTAAGAAATCTGATAAATGAAAACAATGAAAACAGAACTGTAAGAAGAATGAGTTGTAATTCATATAACTAACTTGAATATATTGGCCACTGTTTTGTGATGTTGTCTTCAAGTTTGCTGAATAGTTTGAAAGCATAAGATGAACTTCAACAGTGGGTGGACTTCTTTTATAGTTTTGGGGACTTGATTTTAATTGGTGGACATGGATGCACATGGATTGCAATGGCTTCATTTTGAATGTGTGGTATGGATTTAATTTGATGTGATCTAATGGTTGGGAATTGTTTATTTGTTGATCCATGTGCTTTGATCTGTTTTAATGAGAAATAGAGTGAGATGGGTGTCATTTATTGCAGTTATTGGGTCTGGGTATCATTTATTGAACAAAGTGGATTTAATTGTTATTGGGTTGGGTGTCATTTATTGAACAAAGTGGATTTAATTGTTATTGGGTTGGGTGTCATTTATTGAACAAAGTGGATTTAATTGTTATTGGGTTGGGTGTCATTTATTGAACATAGGGTGTTTAGCTGTTGAACAACACAGCAGTTATGCTGACATACATTCCTTTTGTTATGTGCAGGTAGGCATATTTATTTGGGATGCAAAGTTGCAGTTCTGATGAGTGGGGGTTGAAGTGACTGCTGTTTTGTACTTCTGGAATAGACCAGTTTGGAAGCCTTTATGGCTCTAGCTGTTTTCTACTTGGGTCAATATGTTTTGCAATATTAAGTAGTAAAATACTATTTATGGACAGTTGTGGGCCCAGTCAATGTATGGGTGATTTTTGGACATAATTTAATACTTATTTATACATAATGTTATTTATTTCTGTCTAAATTTTGGTTTCAAAAGTCTTAATCACTGGTGGTTTGGTGGGACCAGTATTATATCAACTACTGGTCCCTGCACAACATTAGGAATCTCTCCCCTACACATTTTAAATAAAAAAAAAACCGTTTTTAAAAAAAAAAAATTAATCATTTTTTTTTATAAATATTAAAATAAAAAACAAAAAACATTGTTTAAAAAAAATAAAGTTTTTAATAATTGTTTTTTTTAAATAATAATAAAAAGTCCAAATTTGTTTATCAATTAATTTTTAAAAAATTTAATGTATACTTTTTTAAATTAAAAAAACGATATGTCTTAAAAAAAATTAATTTTTTTTTTTAAATAGAGAAAGAAATGTTTCTTTAAAAATTTTAAATTTTTTTGTTTTTTTTTTAAATTTGAAAAGACATATCTTTAAATTTTTTTAAATTTTTTGGTTTTTTTTGTTTTAATTTCAGTGTATTGTTATTTTTTTAGTTTTTTTTAAATGTTTTGATGTTAATTTTGCTAGTTTTTTATTTTTAATTTTGTGGACTTTTTATGTTTTTTTTTTTTTTTAAATCTAGTTTGTTTTAATAGTTTTTATTTTTATTTTTGTTAATTTTCTATGTTTTTATTAAATTTAGTTTGTTTTTAATTTTCATTTTTTTTTTAGTTTTTTGATAATGTTTTTAATTTTTAATTTTTTTATTTTTACCTAAATTTTATAGTTTATATAATTTTTTTTCCTTTTCCATATATATATATATATATATATATATATATATATAGTTTCTTTTCTTTTCTTTTGACAATGTTTTTTATTGTTTACAGATTTTTGATATTTTTTATTATTATTTTTTTTTTCCCATTTTTTTAAATATGTTTTTTTATTATTTATTTGTTTATAATTTTTAACTGTTTTTTAGTTTTTTTAATTTAGTTTTTTTTTTACATTTTTATGATTGATTTTTTTTTTTTTTTTTATTAGTATATGCTTGAATTTATGTTTTGTTAATTTTAAAAAAAAAATTGTTTTGTGTTTTTTCATTGTTTTAATTTTTTAATTTTTAATTTTATTTTATGTCTTCATTATTTGTTTGAAATTTTAATCTTTTTTAGGGTCATGATAAAATATTTTACGCTATTATTTCGAAATGTTGAAATATTACCCTTGAAAAAAAAAGGGAAAAAAAAAGTGTTATTCCAATGTTAACACTTTTTGTTTTGAGGGCATTTTTGGGACAATTTTTGCATAAAAAATTGGTTTTCACCGCCATTTTTAAAACACGCTCAAAATTTACCCTAGAAAAAAAAAAGTGTTATTCCAGCATCAACACTTTTTGTTTTTAGCACTGTTTTTGATGTTTTTAAGGGGTTTTTTGGCTAGAGTTCTCGTTTTCAGTTTACAGTTCCCCTTTCAAAGTTTACATTGTTTGTTGCACAAACCAAAAGGAAGGACCCGATATGCAAAGGTACCCTAAGGACAAGTGAAAGTGGTCTTATCTTGGTCTTCCAGGCTGATTTGAATCTGATTGTGCCCATTAAACCCATCTAGGAAGGAG
Organism: Pinus tabuliformis; assembly: GCA_031772625.1. Taxonomy (NCBI): domain Eukaryota; kingdom Viridiplantae; phylum Streptophyta; class Pinopsida; order Pinales; family Pinaceae; genus Pinus; species Pinus tabuliformis. The sequence continues at coordinate 259,938,430 of CM062815.1, read as the reverse complement.
AAAAACTTTTTCCCTGCCAGACCATCTAACACTTGATCTATGAAAGGAAAAGGAAAATGATGCTTTTTAGTGGCCTTGTTCAATTCCCAATAATTGACACAGATTCTCCACTTACCATTTTTCTTTGGCACTAGCACCAAAGGAGAGACCCATTCACTATCAGAGATGGGGTAGATGAATCCTGCATCAAGTAATTTTTGCAATTCTTCCTTAACAATGTCTTTAAGGGATGGCTTCATCCTCCTTTAAGGCTGCCTGACTAGTTTGCAATTTTCCTTAATGTATATATGATGAGTACATACTGAAGGGTGCACTCCCTTCATCTCCTTATAACTCCAAGCGAAGGCATCTAAATGTTTTCTCAATAAGCTGCACAGTTCCTTCTCCTGGGAAGTGGATAGGGATGAGTTGATTTTCAAGGTTCTTTCTGGGCCGAACTCTATATTCTTAACACGGAGAGAGGTTGGGTCAGCCACACAGAGATCAGTTAAGGGATTGTCTTGGGTTTCTTTCACTAGATCTTCTAATGGCAAAATACTGGGGGTGGATTTTGAATTAAATTTTCAATGATATCATCCTCATTTTGTGGTTTCCCCCCAATGATAGTTTCTACTACACACAGTGGTGCAGAATAGACTTCATCCTCATCCTCCTTCTCCAACCAGAGAGGTAGATCATGTTCTAGGAAGGGTTGGGCAGGAGTGTATAGGATTAGCTGCTTGGACATATGCCCGTTCTTGATAGTCATGTTCCCAGCCCGACAACTGATGTAAGCATCGGCAATTGCCAACCAGGGTCTTCCTAGGATGAGAGGATACCCAGTGGGCTTTTCCTTCAGCTAGAGAACTAAGAAATTAGCAGGGTACTCCCAAGAATCAATGGAGATCATCACATCCTCCACAATCCCTTCAAGGGTCATGGTGGAGTGGTCTGCTAGCTGCAGTACTGTCGTGGTCTTCCTCAAGGAGCCCTGGAGGTTGAGTTTGAGCATGGTGTCCTTTGTCATCACATTAATGGTAGCTGATAGATTAATCAAGGTATGTGGGATCATGGTGGCATTGATGTGGACATCAACTACTGGGCTTCTAGGGTCTATATATTTCGAACAGGTTACCTGCTGCAACATTAGGTCAGACAGTTTCCCTATGACATGGATGGTTGGGGCATCTCTCTTGCACCTGCCGAGATGCCTGAAGCACTTCTCTTTGATCATATTATTGTATATAGGCACATCCTTTATGGCTTGGAGAAGTGGTATCTTTACACATAACTATTTCAATTCTCCCAGAAGTTAAGTTTCTTCTAGGGTGGGCTGTGTTGTCCTGAATAATCTCTCAAGAAAGGGTGGAATTTCTTTCGGTTCGCTTTCCTCTTTATCTTCGTCAACCTCTTGAGGGGGAGGCTAGCTATCTAGTAGAACCTTCCCAAATTGTAGGTTAATCTCTTGAATCTCCACAGCATAAGTTTGGCATGATGGTTCCCCACTATATACTTGTTGGGCCTGTCTGTTATTCGGGTTCAGGTTCAGTTGGGCAGGCATTTGGGGTTGCCTTGGTGGAGTAGGAGGTAATGGTGGTGGTTGATCAGGTGGTGGAGGCAAAAGAGCAGAAGGAGAGTTGTACTGGGGCCTCCACCATTGATGAGATGCATTCTACTAAGGTTGTGACTGAGCATAGGATTGAAATGCATGACCAACTGGTTGGGCATGATATTGAGATGGATAGGACCAAGGAGGAGGTGTGGACCAGGAAGGCTGAGAAGGAGGGCACTAAGGAGGTATGGAAGTGGCTTGGTTGGGGTTGTAATATGCCTGAGATGTCCCTTGCATCCCCTATTGGTATGGTCTAGGTCCATGCAATCTACTTTGGTTCATGAAATAGAGTGGTTTAGTGGCTCCTTCAGCCTCCTGGTATACAGCTTTAAGTCTGGGCAAGGAAGGGCACTTATCTGTAGAATGATCTTCTTCACAAAGTGAACAAACCTCTATAGAGTTTAATGGACATTCATTCCTAGGATGCCTCCTAGTGCACCTAGGACAAAAAATAGCCAAAGCCCTCTCTACTTCCTCTTGTTTCCTTTTGATATGTAAGGTATCCATTTGCATGGCAAGAGTCTATAGCATCTCACTCTTAAAGTCTTCCATCATGTTTCCAAGTTCACCTTTGAGGGATGAACAAGATGAGGAGGTACTGGCTATGGGTTGACTCCCCATACCTCTCTTTCTGGTTTCCCTAGAATGGTTTCTAAAAATAGTCTTTATGTCTTCATAAGGTAGTTGGTAGATGTCTCCCCTAGCCAGTAGATGGAGGGTGTCTAGAAGGTCTTCTAGAATTCCCCTGAGTAGGACCAACTTCAAAGATTCAGGGTCAAGTGTGCACCTGGCCCTTTTATAATTAAGTTGGAACCTCTCTTCATAATCTTCCAAAGTTTCATCACTTCCCATGGTCATTCAGAAGATTTCTTCATTGGTGTCTTTTAACCTACAGTAGTCTTGATATTTATTATTAAATGCCTACTGCATCTGAGCCCAAGTTGTGATGCTATTACGAGGTGACCGCATGAACTAGCGCAATGCTACATCCTTGAGAGTAGAAGGAAATAGTTTCAACTTTTTCTCATCTTCTACATAGTCATAGGTTCGACAGATAATAGAAAAATCAAACAAAAAGGTGTTAGGAACTTCTGTAGTCAATCCATGGAAGTGAGGTATGGCTGAAGGGCTTATGTTCTTCATTTTAGTATCCCCATTGGTCTCTCGGATGGGAAAGGTACCCTCTACTCTTTCTCCATTTCCCCTAGCATTTATGTTTTCAGCCATTGTCTCAGGAGGGATGTTTTATTCTTCTTCTTCCCCTATAGGTTCTTCAAATATATCTGGTTGTTCACCTAAAGGTTCTTTCTTATCACTACCACCGAAGAAGAGAGAAGGGTGGCTATGTGATGTGGTGGTGATGTTGGGCAAGAATTTTCCTGAATTATCTTTATTCCTACAAGGCATGAAAAGAAATCTTTTGGTTGATTTTTGTTTTTTTCTGCTTGTACTTGCAAAACTGAAATTGGTTGAACAAACAAATTGCAACTAACTGAAATGAACTTGTTGAAATGAAATTACAGAACTGAAAAGGAAAGCAAATGAGATGCAAAAAGGAAAGCAAGGAAATGACTAATCTACTTTTGTTGAAATGGAAATTGCAGAATTGAAAGGAAAGCACAGAAATGACTAATCTACTTTTGCTGAAATGGAAATTTCAAAAATTGAAAAGGAAATGCAGAAACTAAAAGGAACAACTACTCTACTTTTGCTGAAATAAACTACTTATCAGAATGTTGTAGTAGAAAATAGAAGAAAAGCAGTAATCACAAAATACTCTAATGCTTCCCCAGTAATGGCACCTTCCTCGGCAATGCCACCAAAAAGTGGCGAGCACTAGTATTGCAGCAATAACACTGCAACTCCTGGGCTTCCTATACTTTTATCAACCTGGTAGTTCGTAACACACCTAGAAGCGATGATGTTGTATGCACAAGTACTAGTTCTTATTGTAGGCTATCACTTGGTCAACTAGTGCAAGATTGCTAGAAAGCTTGAGCCAACTTCTATGGATTCTAGAAGAAGCTTTATATGTGATGAAAGAAAGGAAAGCTTACTCTACAAAGGCTACTCTACTTGCAGAAATGAAAAGAAGACCGAAATGTGAAGTAAACCTAGCAAACCCTAATTAGCCAACTAATCTTACTTTTGCAGAAAGAGAGATGAAAAACCATAAAATTAATGCCATTAGCTACTTAGGAAGTAAACAACATATACTCAAGCTATTTCTAGAAGGAAATGAGAAAAAAACATATTTTTGGATTTTTATGTATTTTCAGGTGAAATTGTCATGCATGTAACTTATTTGTTTGTGAATGTGGCAGTGATTAGGTGGCGATGGAGGGCGAATTTGGAGTTTTTGGAGGTGTAGGAAGGTGTGGATGGGTCCTACGAGGTCCCAGGTGGCCTTTTAGAGGTTTTTCCTACAATCGGACTTCAAAAAGACACCTACAGGAAAATCTATAGGAGGTTGCAGAGGATCTACAGGAGGTTTATAGGAGGTCTACAAGAGGATGTCGAGAGTAGTTTTGGAGGTTTTGAAGGTGGGAAAGCTGGTGGGAGGGGTAGTTGAAGGCTAGGGTGATGTGTTAAGGTGTCTAGGGTGCATCAAGAAGGATCAGGAAAGAGAAAGGTGGTTGGACTTGTTCAAGGAAAGAGAGAAAAGTTTATGAGAAAGGTGCAGAAAGCTAAGGCAGATTTGTGAAGGACATTGGGTGACCTGTGGAACATAGATCAAAGAGAAATGGTGATGGCTGGTTGGTTGAATTATTGTGAGAAGAGGATTCCTGCAGGAGAACTGAAACTCACATCATGAGATTAAGCAAGCAAGGAAACTAGCTACATCAAAAGAACAGAACTTTGCATCAAGCTAGTCTAAATTCTGATCTAGGAAAGTAAATGCTGAAAAATGTTATATGGAAATAAAGAATGGATGGAAATTTATTGCAAAGACATAAATTAGCATGGTGAAATAGATCTACAGCAAAGCATTAACCTTCTGTTGAAGCCCCAAAAATCGGGTCGAAAACAAGGGGGATACCCGCCCGGTCCGGACCTTGGTTGGAAGCTCCTTATCCGTTTGGTATAGCAGGTCCGACTGGGGATAATGGGACCAGTTTCCCAATCTAAGGGTGTGTGTGTGTGCAGAGTTGGATGATGCTGATCTAAGAGTTCTAATATAAGCTACTTTAATCTAATTCTACGCTATTGTAATCTAATGAAAACAACATATCTAATCTATGCTAACCCGGGATGTATTTCTTATATTATGTGATCTAAAAAGATTTCAAATAATAATTGGTAATAAAGATCATTCAACTATCATAAGAATGGAAATCAATTAAGATGAACCACTTTGCATAAAAAGTTAGCCAAAACAGTTGTGAGTAGCATATCGCATAATAAGTTATTCATATATCAAACATAAATAAATGGCTCCACCATACAAAAGTGCCAAATGGTAACACAAACATTCATGCAATAACATATAAACAACTAAAAACTGTATATCACTTTAAGAATATAAGGAGAAATGATCAAGAGATAAAAGTACCATTTATGACTGGTCCTACTCATAAGCTTCAAGCAACAATGATTTATCTCTCCTTGTTCTAATATCTACCAAGAGTACAGAAGTGCAACATCAGTAGCAGATATCAAATGCAAACATCAATAAAGCTTGATCCATTCATTCATCAAAACCTCCTCTGAGGGTGCAAAAGTGCATGTTCTGAGGACAAGTTTTTTGACAAATTTCTGGACCCTTCTCTAAATGCATGAGAAGGGTTTAAATACTGCTAACTAAATAACTTAATTACATAAATTTAGGATACGGTTTAAATGACCGCCCTTTATCTAAGCAAACTTATTTCTAAAAAATGAATCTAATTCCTAATTATTTCTGCATTTGCTCCTTAATGTTGCGAGCATTCAACATTTGCCTGGGAAGAGTTGGCTGGTTGTTTTCTGCTTTTGCTTGAGCTACGCAAATAGAAATGGCAAGCGCTGGCACAACTTTTTTAGTAAACTATAAGATATTTTTGGGAATCATCCTCTGGCTGGGTGAATTTACTGCGTATATATTTGGTAACAACCCAAATTTCTCTCAAATTGTTTCTGCTTTTGCTATCTCGGTTTCTGGACTCATGGATGACTGAGCAAGTTAGGGACTTTGCTTTCTGAACAATTTTCTTAGCGATGCGCAATTAGCGCTAGGCACTAATCGTGCATCGAAAATTGCCTCCGTTCTTTGATCCAAGCCTTTTCCGGTGCATTTTCCGCCTTTAGTGCTTTTTCCTTTACCGGTCATAAGCTTCAAAATTTTGTAAACATGCTTCTTTTATGAGCTTTTGACCTTGAGTGTCGAATCGCCTATTGATATCAGCATCTGTTCAGTAATACTCTGAAATCTACGTTTCTCTTGCATGTGGTATCTGTTTATGAGGACATCTCTTCTCTGTTCTCTGAGCATTGATTCTTTCCCTTTTTCCTTAGATGTTTCCTACACATTGCTTCATGTTGTTTCTTGTTTTTCATTCCTGCAGTTGACGCAAACGAAAAGAGTAATGATAATAAATTTTGACACGAAAGCTCTAAGCTCTACGAATGTATAAAATCATGACACCCATAGTGAACTGACTCTTTGAAAAACACAAAACTGTCCTTCATGAATACTTTGGCGTACATTCATTAATTTCCTTTAAGGCGCGCGCCCAATTTTTGGTTTAGGGACAGCTTTTCTTGAATGCTGAGCTGAGGAAAATTTGTGATGGGTGATTTCTGCGATTCGCATCGCAGCATCACAAATCGCATTATCAAGATGTGTCATCACAGAGTTTCCTGATCAGTTTATCACAGAATCGTGTTATCGCGTTGTCACAAGATCGCAGCATCGCGTTTATCGCAAGATCACAGATCGCAGATCGTTGCAATTTGTTAAGTTATTGTGTGTTGTTTATGCGATGTTGCGATATGCGATGTCACATATCGGCCATTGGAGATTTCTTAAGATCTTCATTTATGGGCTCTTCCTAATGTATGTGATGCGATGAATTTCACGTCGCTTCTTCGCAGTTTTTTATTGTGCTCATAAAGAAATGTTTTACTCTTCTCCGTGCGATGTATTTTTAAGGAGTATAATACAAAAAAAAATTATATTTTTTTTTTTTTGAATTTTTTACTAAGGGTCCCCACTTGTTTAGTGTTATTGCTAATACTAAAGAAGGAGGGGGGTTGTTGGTGGCCACAACAATGGCGATTCACTTGGAAGAACCAATTATCTCTGTTTTTCTATTGAATTTTTTAAACTTCCAAAACGGAAAAATTTTCATAAATCTAAACTCTGTTATGGACAGATAGAGTACATTATTCCTTATTCTATCAAATGATATTTTGTTTCAACCTCTTTCTATTCTAATTGTTTGCTTCCTTAGGCTTGTCCTTGTATTTATATCAGCCATTACTTGGTCTTGTAAAGATAAAATAAAGTCTTCTCTGTGTGCTATCTTTAAAATATGCTCGTTTGTTGTAGGTAGAGCCTCTACTACCAGCAGGCATCCATAGCCTTGACAGGGTTACCTGTTACCCAGCAATGATCCTTTATCTTGCTTAAAGTTATCTACAACCTTCAAAGAAAAATCCACATTGACACTTTTTCCTTTCTTATTCTTAAAGAAAAATGTCTTGGTTTGGTAGCCAAATTATGACACAGTCATTCACTTGATTTACACTTTTGCTGAACAAGCTAGCTCGTGATGAGACCCCTTGTCTTTTGATTTGAACAATCTTGAGTCATTGCCCTGTTTTGATTGACATTGTTTGGCAAAGTCGGCAAAGTTATAATATCTGTGATCATGACAACCGGCTCATGATGAGACCTCTTATTCTTTGAGATATAGTGTTTCTTGGATTGTCCCTCTGAATGCTGCGATTTTCTTTAACAGGGAGGAAATCATTGTTTTCCTTAAGAAAGCTCTGGACGACAATAATAGAGTTTGAAAACAACAGTTTTACAGAGAATCTTTAATTTGTTATTGATACCTTTCATTGTGCTGATATAAAACAATTTCTTCGCTAAAGGTTGCTTTCATCAAATTTTTTGAAGTTGAAACTAGTATCATATCTAGGCTAAAGTTTTTAACTGTATCTGTCAATAATAAAGATCAAATTTTCAAAAATTTTCTATTTATACAAGCAAAAAGCTCAAAATCTGAAAGAGAATTGGTGTCTTTTCGTGAATACCGGTAGTAACCATTTACAACTAGTTTTATTATGAAAAAGAAAAGAAAAATAAAACTATTCTACAAAATAGAAGAATAATCTTCTATGGAAAATATATTTTAAGGATTTGTCCATTAACAGGCAAAGAATCCCTTCTACCTGCTAAATCTTGTAAGACAAACGTTGATGGACCTATGACTTCAACAATATGAAAAGGACCAAGCCACATCTTTTGAAATTTTGTATGTTTGCCCTTTTCTTCATGAGCCTTATCCCATTTTAAAACTAAATCTCCCATCTGAAAATTTTTTTGGTCATTATGTTTGAATCAAAAGAGGATTTTATTAGCGCTTGATGATGAGCATGGGTTTTCTTAGCTTGTTCTCATTGCTCTTCTAATTTAACTATTTCCATTTGTCTTAGTTGTATAGAGGAAGTAGGTACTTCATCAATGTATTGTATTAAAGACAAAGAGGGAATGACTAAGTGAGTTGGAAGAACCACTTCTTTCCCATAAACTAAATTAAAGGGGGAAGTGCTGATCGAAGCTTTTTTCGTTATTCTATCTGCCCATAAAGCATTTACCAAAGCTTTATGCCAATTCTTTTGGTTCTGGTCAACTGTTCTTTTAATAATCCTGATTAGGTTTTTATTTGTTGACTCAGCTAACCCATTACCTTGCGGATAGTAATTGGTCGAATATTTTAGTTTGAACCCTCTTTTAAGTGCAAACTTAGTCATTGCATTTCCAGAAAAGTATGATGCATTATCAAACATTAAATCTGTTAGCAATCCAAACCTAGTGATTATAAATTGATCTATGAATTCGATAATATTTTCAGAATTAGCTGTCTTGAGAGGAACTGCTTCTACCCATTTAGTAAAATAATCTGTTGCCGTGAGGATGTATCTATGCTACTTAGAAGAGTGAGGAACGATCTCACCTATTATGTCCAAGCCCCACTGACTGAATGGTTGCTCGACGTTTACCGGTTGTAGTGGCAGGGATGACTTCTTTTGTCTTCCAGCAGTAGTTTGGCAGACTTGACATTTCCTCACGTAACTGTGTGACTCTTTGAACAGCGTAGGCCAATAATATCCTGCACGTAAAATTTTATGTGCAGTAGCATCTCGAGCATAGTGTCTGCCCGCTGGTCCATCGTGGAGTTCCTGCAAAACTCTTTCAGCTTCAGTTTTTTCAAGACATCTAAGAAAAACAAAATCATAATTCTTTCTAAAAAGAATATCATTTATGAGCTGATATTGTTTAGCTTTCAATCTTAGAGCTTTTTTCTTAGTGTGATCCAAGTGTGATGGAGCATACTCGTTCTTAAGATAATAAATGATATCAGCATACAATGATTCTGCATCGTTTAGGCTTACCTCATACATTTGTATCTCTTCAGATGAAATTTCAGAGATTTGCGATGCTCCAGCCAACATTTTGCAGAAGCCTTGACCTCTTACAATGTTTGCTGGTTTGATCTCAAGGTCGTATTCCTGTAAATCAGTGATCCAATTTTCTCTTTTCTCGCCCATATCCTTCTGTACTAGAAGATTTCTTACCGCTGGAAATGGTACTATGATCTTAGTATGGGTTTTAAGTAAGAAAGGTCTGAAATATTTGACCGCTTTGAAAGCAGCATAGGCCTGTTTCTCCACGTTTGAATAATTGAGTTCAGCACCTTGTAAATTTGAGCTAAAAAACGCAATTGGAGCTTCTGCTTTTTCTTGATTTGCTTGAGTTAGAATCGCAGCATATGATTTCTCTGAGGCAAATGTGTATAAAACAAAAGATTCTGAAAATTTTTGGGTTGCTAAAGATGGAGCATTAATAATAGCTTGTTTGATCAGGTTGAATGCCTCATGTTCATCTTGACCCCATTTAAAATTTGAATTCTTTTTAATCAAGGTTTGCAAAGGAGACACAATTCGTGAAAAAATTGGGACAAATATCTTTACAAAATTGATTTGACCAAGGAAAGATTGCATGGATTTTTATTATGAGGTAGAGATATTTCAGAGATTTCTTTGATTCTGTCAGGATCAATGTGAATACCGGATTTTGACACTATGAATCCTAGAAGTTTTCCTTCACTTAATGCGAAAAAAGATTTCTTTGGGTTAAGTGAAATCCCATACCTTAAACATCGTTGAAAGATTTGTTTTAAATCTTTGAGATGGTCGCTTCGCTTCTTGGAGTACACTGTTATATCATCCAAATAAATTACTACATATTTATTGACTAAACCCTTAAATGCGATGTCCATGGCTCTTTGAAATGTAGCGCTGGCATTAATCAAACCAAATGGCATCTTCCTATATGCATATGTGCCCCATTTAGTTCTGAATGTGGTTTTCAACTGATCATTGAGATGCACCAGCACTTGATTATATCCTGAAAATCCGTCCAAGAAAGACATCAGTTCTGAGCCTGCTACTGCCTGTAATATCTGTTCCATAGGTGGAAGAGGAAAATTGTCTTTTTGACAGTCTTTGTTAAGATTCCGAAAATCGATATAGATTCTAATATCTCCGTTTTTCTTTCTAACGGATACCATATTGGAGACCCATTTGGAATGTCTAACGGGGAAAATTATTCTAGCTTTTAATAACTTATTTACCTCAGTTTTTATCTGATTTTCTAAATTGGGGTGGATCTTTTTCAGTTTCTGTTGGACAGGTTTGTCGTTGTCAATCATAGGAATAGTATGCTGAATGATAGAAGTGTCATACGCCTTCAGCTCATCGTAGTTCTAGGCAAAAACATTTTTATATTGTCTCAAAAGATGAATATACGCTAGTTTTTCTTCAGGGACTAGGTCGATGCCTAGAATAACGTTTTGTGGTTTATCATCGGTTCCTAGGTTTACTAATTCGTAGTTCAGAGTTGGACTGTAGAGCTTTTAATTGGTAGACCTTTTAAACCAATTTTTCAAATCGTATAAGTCTTCTAACTTAACCACCGATTTAGGTATAGCATTATCAGTGCTATTTTGTTGTATTTGTCAATCGTGATGGTCTTCGTCAATTATCTTATTGGAGTAGGATTGTTACACTAAAATACCATCACCATGATTATTTGCAGTTAGTATGGGTCTATCATCACTTGTACTGTCCTCCTAAGCAAGTCTAAAACCTCAGCTCTTCAAATCAAGCTTTGGAAGTGGGAGAAAGACATTAAAAATCAATGTAACTCTGGTTCCGCACTTTCTCTCATGGTCACCTGCGGTCCCGCACCTTCTATGTACAAAAGCTGCGTACCTACCCGCTCTGTCCCTAACGGTGTAGGTGCGGACCCTTGTGAAAGTCAAAAGGTGCAAGTTTTATCTTAAAAAACTCACTTTGGATTAATTCTAGAGTTTTCTAGAAGGAATTTTGACGTGGATTGTTCCCTCTGAGGTGGTTCATGCATCCCAAAAGAGAAGGAGCTAATCCCTTGACTAAAGGTCTTATCCCTTTGAAGGAGGGCTTTATCCCTTTGAAGGAGGACCTAGTAACTTCCCTCCATTGCACTATAAATACAGGCATTGGGGTGAGGACTAGGGAGGTTAGAAGCTGAACATTTTGAAGGTAAGTGCTGGTGAAATTAAGACTCTTTGGTTGAGCTTGAGAGGAGAGATCACATACCTCTTGGTTCCATTGGAGAGTGAGTGAAACTTGTCAAAGTAGAGGAGACATCTTGTTGGACCCTGGGAGGAGCTTGTACAGCATCAAGGCAAAGGTTGTAAAGTTCTTCTTCTTTTGAATTAATACAATCAAACTCATTTTTCTCAACAAGTATCTTATGTTATTTGTTTCATGGACTCCTTGACTTTCATGTTAAATATGTTTTATGCAATTGATTTTTCAGGTGCTATTTAATTTGTTTGCCTTGTTTGTGTTTGCAGATTCGTGAAAAGGAGCTCATTTGGATCAAAAGAGCGAGGGAATCCACAAGCTTGCGTTGGACCAAAGGTAGGCCCTAAAAACACTTGTTTGCTATTGTTTATTGAAGCATATTTAGAGAAAGATAGTGTCTGGTTGGTTTGCTTGTCGTTAGGTCTTCTTTAGATTCTAGGAAGGTCTATCTTGTCCACAAGATCGACTCATTCTGTGTGACAAAATGGCGACTCCGCTGGGGACTTGATTGTTTTCCTTGTCTATACTTTTACCTGAGAAACTCTATTTTCTGTTTCTGTTTTTGACTTGATGATTGTGCGATTGGGTGAATTTAGTTAATTTTGAGTTAGTTTTCATTTTTCATAGTTTTGGGAGAGGTACGCACCCTCTGAGTTAAGCACAGTGCATACCTGTACGCACTTTTGCTTTGTGCACAGAGCGTGGATGCACCTGTGTAAACAGGTTGCCTGCGTACCCTGTCAAAAATTTGAAAAATTTTAAATTTTTCTCTTTTTTATCAGTTTAGAATTTTTTTATAGGTTTTAGCCATTGCCCAGACCTGCTTGTTCCCTGTCAAAAAATTTCCTTGGTTTAATTTCATTAGCATTAGGGTTTTAGGTGAAATTCCTAGGAATTTTGCTTGTTGGGTTTGTTTTTCATTTTTGGTTGTGTAGTGGCTCTGAGCTTAGAAGCCGTAGGGACCTCAGATTACCTTGGTATCTACCAGTCTTCTTATGAGTCTGACCATTAATGAAATCTCCCCTTGTTGAGGAATCGGCTTTGAGTTTTCTCATTTCAAAATTTCGAAAAGCTTGTAGTTGAATGTTTGGAATTTTCATTTTAAAAAAAAGAAAACGAAAGATTGGTTGTTTTTTGACTAATTGTGATTCTGCATAAATTAGTCCTTAGCTCACATTTAGCTAAGTAAAACATCCTCAAAAAGACTTTTAGTAGGCTTTGACTTCAAGTAGCTTTTTATATAGTTTGTAGCTCTCAAAGTTAGTCATTTTCATTAGTTTTGAGTGTTTTATTTACAAAATATAAAAAAAAAAAAAATCTCTTTCAGAAAAGTTTGTTTTTGTAGTGATTGAGTGCTTTGAAAAGAAAAGGGAAAATTGTGTGAAATAGCTAGTTGTCTCGTTTTGAGTGCTTTGGAAAGGAAAAGCTCTTCTTTTAATTTGTTTAATTGAGAAAGATTTGTGTTTACAAAGTATTTGCATTCTCAAACTCTTTCTTAGTTTAGAAGTTCATCGAAGAGAAAAGATTGTTTAAATCATCTTAGGTGCATCTTTTTAGTGATTTCAAGTCGAGTCTTTACACCACGAGTTTCATCTCCGCCACCTCTTGACTTAAACAACAACCACTAAAATTAACGCTTAAAGTAAAATTTACCTAGTAACATTTTATTTCTAGGGCTCTGATACACCAACTTAGCTTAAGCTAGTGTCTTGGAGTAGGAGAGTAATTAACTCTCCAAGACAGTAAAAACAAACAAGTAGTTGTATCTTGTGGTAGGAAGAAATCCAATTGTTGCATTTATGCTCTGGGAAAGCTCCTCTTAAAGGAGAAGCACGAGATCGTGTTTGAACCAGTGTGGGAATCAATCCTTCCTCATTGGGAACGACGCTAGATATTCACGTATTAAAAATGGTAAACCTCGAATTAACCATTGTCGAGGAGCCTGGGGTCACTTGTTGGTAAACCTTGGATTATGTCAAGGAGCCTTCAAGGGGATTGAGCTTGCTACTCTGCCCTTGCGTGCGTATCGGATTGTAGACTGTTCCCCCAGGTGTATTTGTCTCAGTTGGTAACCTTAGTGGCCATATTCTTTATGATTCTTCCTAAGGTGACAGTGGTGGGAAGATCCCACTGTACCTGGAGCAGACGTCGGCTAGACTCACTTGGATTTTCTGGGGGGTTCACTTCGCTCGAGACGGTTAAGTGGAGGAACTTGGTCCAGTCTATTCATTAAGCAGGTTTCTGGGGTAACTATTCCAACCACCATTTCTGTACTGAATTTTGCGACGTTGGATTTCATCACCAACTAGTGTTTTCGGTCCGGAAAGTTACTGTTTATGTGTGTTTGATCTCTAGATTCTTTAGGCGTGTGTTTCAAATTTGTTTGGTTCTTTAGAGGCTTTAGGTGTTTTTTCATTGAGATTTTACTTTGTTTGCGTGTGAAGTAGTTAAAAGTTTTTAACTGTGGCTGAATTACCAAGACAGTCCCGTAGACTTCGGGGTCAGTCTTCTTAGTTTGTAACCGTGGTTGATTTATTGAGGAAGTCTCGTAGACTTTGGGGCCAACCTCCTGAAGAAGTCCCGAGCCATCTTGAAGGCTTGAAAGTCCTCGTAACTCCTAGTGGCAGTAAAGTTGGGTCACCTGAAGAAGGAGAGTCTTCATTGGTTGTACATCCTGATTACCAAACTCTAATAACAAGTTATAATCCTGAATCTATTTCGGTTTCCGAACATGCTGGTAGCTTTTCATCTACTAGTGATATAGGTGAAGAACTTGAGATATCTGAACCTATTACTCCAACATCGGGGTTTGTCTCTCCAACTTCTAGTGGTCCTAATTCACCTAGGGAAGAAAGAGTAATCATCGAAAATCTTCCTTCTGGTTTGATAGTTATTGAAGAACTTGCTCCGGAAGAAGAAGTAGGCATCCCTATCCCTGAAAATCAACCTGTTATTGATCTAAGGGAACGTGAATCAATTTTTTACAGTCCACCTAGAAGTACTACTTGGTATCTTTCTTTGACTAATTATTTGGAAAACCCAGTGTTAAGTTTTTCACCACCTCGTGCTCCTTATCATCCTAGAGGTTTTTATACTCCCGTAAATATGTCAGGTCAGTCATCCATGTTTACTCTATCGCCTGAATCTTTTTTGTATGGCGGTCCTACTATTCCCTCTGGGTATCAGTCACTTTCTGGTAATTTTTCGGGAGCATCTCCTCAACCTATTGAACAAGGGTTATTCACTGGAAGCAATGGTGCAAAGCCGTTGAGCGTAGAAGACATTCTTATGATGTCAGGTTCTATTCCCAATTCTCAACCTCAAGGTGGCCAGTTACCGCCTTGGGGGCAGCCTCAATTAACGCCTGGGGGGCAAACTCAAGGTACACAATTTTCATCTGGGGGGCAACCTCAAGGACAGTACGTACCTACGGTACAATACGTTCATCAAGGTCAACCCCAGACTCAATATGTACCCCAAGGTCAACCCCAGTATCAATTTATACCTCAAGGTCAACCCGAGTATCAATACGTGCCTCAGGGGTATCTATCCCAAGGTCAGTACTCGAACCAAGGTTTCCAACCACCCCAAGGTCAAACTTATGTTCAAGGAACAGGAAATGTACCTTTCAATTATCAATCCTACCCTCAACCCGGTTATGGTCCTCAATATTCTGAACCTGTTATGGGTCAGTACCCCGGAATGAACATAGTGTGGGATCCATCGCAAACTCAACAGGTGTTGCAGCCAAGTGTACAGTTGTCATCTCAAACTGGACAACCCTTAGTTTCTGGTTCACTCCAACAACCAGTCCAGTCTAACATTCAAACTTCTGTACCTTTGGTAGTTTCTCAGTCTCGGCCTACTGTGCCTCGTACTCCATCTCAAACAACTGCTGCAACTGCCGCAACATTTGTTCAATCTACCCCACCTACTTCTGGAGTATCGACAGCTCCGGTTTCTACTATTCCTATATCTACTCCACAGACATCTTTACCACCATCTGGATCTACGATTCAAACTACGGTTCAGATGCCTGTAGGACAACCTGGTTTAAGTACGGTTGTCACAAGTCAACCTCAATTCACCTATCAACCGTACCAGGGACAGTACCAATTCGATCCTGCTGTCCAGCAGCTAGTTTATCAGTATCAACTGTATCCTGGGTACACTTATCAACAACCTCAACAACCCCAGTATGGTCCGGTTAATCCTGGTTTTCCGGGAGGATACAATATCTCGAACACGATTCCTATTCCTAGTTATCCCAGATATCCTCCTCCTGGGGCTGGTATCATGACCCAGAGTTTTAGGGATCCTAATCGGAAGTTACCATTTATCGCAACTTTGGAATTACCTGATTTGTCGCGCCTAACGAACAATCCAATTAATTATCTTCCGTTTTGGCCGCCAATGCCGAATAAGTTGCCCAGTGACATTCCCAAGTTCGAAGGTAAATCTGGAGAGGACCCGTCGAACCATGTGATGACTTACCACCTCTGGTGTGCGTCTAACTCCATCACAGATGATTCGATCCGTCTTAGACTTTTCCAGTGCACTCTAATTGGTCTTGCGGCCAAGTGGTACATTGAGTTATCGCGAGGCACTTTTTATAATTTTAGTTAGTTAGCTACCTCGTTTTTAACTCATTTTCAGTTGCCAGTCAGATATGACAATGGCACGGAATTGTTAACTTCGCTAAAACAATCGACATCCACGTACATTTCAGATCATATTCATGAGTAGAGACGTCGACGACGTTTAGTGAAGGTATTTATTCCAGATCAAATCTTGGCTGAGTGGTTTGTAAAATCTTTGTTGCCAAGGATCACTGAAGATGTTGCTAAAGCCAGAGTTGTTACTGAGGAGCAAGTGATTGCTCAAGCACAGTACCTTGACTTGGTCTATACTCAGTCAGGTACGTTACACGAAAAGATCCCTGATCTTCCCAAGTCAAATCAAATCACTGCAGCTCCTTCGGGATCTCATGCCGCTGACCGTATGATTGGTACGGTTAACACTAAGAGTAAGAAGAAGTCTTCCAAGAATTCTTCTCCTATCATAACCTTGCCTGATTCCCCGATAGGAGATTCTTCTGCAGAGGTTTCCGCCGATATTCACATTGTAGAGTCATCTACAGCTAAATCAAAATCCGGTGGGAAGAAGAAAGGAAGGAAGAAGAATAAAACGGACAAAAGTTCAAAAGAGAAATCTGAAAAGGCGGAATCCAATGATGAAAAGCACAAACCTCGTTATCCATGTCTCATTTGTGACGAAGAACATTTTACAAGAGACTACCCTCATCGAGCAGAGGTTGTAAAGATCGTCAAAGGTTCCCAAACTCCTGCTGTTTTGAAGGATCCATTTCCAAGTCAAGATAGCAAGATTATAGGTTCTTCCTCGAGTGCCAATGAAGAACCCATATTGATGATGTCCCATGTAATGATTGTGACTCAATTGCAAGATTATGGCAGTAAAAGTCCTGTTGATGGTAAAGAAGCAGAATCTTCTCATTCTAATCCATCAACCTCAGCTCCCGGTTCCGATCCACTACAGATCGAGAAACCTAATCCAAACTTAGTAATCAAACCGCCCGCCAAGGGTATACTTCGAAAGTCAGATTTCAATCCACATGCAAGAGCGGCTCAGAATTATAACATTGTTGAGGATTTAGCTATTTCACCCTCAGCAATGTCGGCTTTGGAAGTGCTGCAATCATGCCCAGCACAGCGTAAATTACTTTTGTCGGCTATAGGAGCTGTTGATGTTCAGGACCCGAACCTAATAATCTTTGATCTAGAAAATAGTACACCGCATTTGCCTCATCAAATAGCTTTCCAAATCCCAGTGATAGTAAAAAACAGGCCTATTCATCGGACTGTGATTGGTGAAGGAGCTTCAACATGTATTATGTCGATACAGTGTTGGAGATCGCTTGGTTCTCCTTCACTAAATCAATCCCCGACAATTCTTAAGGCCTTTGATGGCCGTGGGTTTCATCCTTTTAGCATTCTATAGGATTTTCCTATAGGGGTTGAAGGAAAAACTGCTAGTCTAGATGTGGAGGTGGTTGATGCCCCTCTAGTCTACAACCTTCTCTTGGGTCGAAGTTGGTCTTACGCTATGACAGCGGTCGTTTCATCGGTCTTTAGAGTAATAAAGTTTCCACATAATGGAAAGATCGTAACAATAGACCAGCTGGCTTACTTTTCATCCGACCCAGCCTCTTCGGAGAGTATTCAACATGTCGGTAAATCAACTATCCCATATAAGGATGTTGGAGTACGATTAGTTAAAGATGCCGGTTTACTGGGAACTTTTCCTTTTCCTCCAATCAACGCATCATCTTCATTTGCAACCATTCATATGATTACATCAGACACCATTTCTTATGACGATCTTTAGATCGTTCCTTCTGAATCTGAAATAGACTCATTTGGTAATTCCATGCCTTTGAGTCCATATGAAATTGCATATGAAGCCGTGCAGTCTTTTGCCGACCCGTGTTCAACCAAAAATGACTTAATGAATGTGGTCCGTGAGGAATCACTTTTCACATCAACCTCGGATTTAACTACGTTTTCTGAACTTGTTCACTCTGATGAGCAAATTCGTGAAATCCTATGTGTAGATGATTTACCATGGGAAGATCTCCATCACAGATCTTCGTTTTTACCTGAGGATGATCATTTTGAAAATGATTTCTCATCAATCTTTATGATTGAATATGTCAAGGAACCTCAGAATCCAATGAAACATCCCAATTCGGAGTTAAATTTGGGAAACATCTCTCAAACTATCCCCATTGACATTTCGGTTAAGCTCGGAATTGTTGAGAACATTCATATAGGTGCCTCGTGTACAGATGACGAAATTCAATTATATAAGGCCCTATTTCAAGAATTCCGCGATGTGTTTGCCTGGTCCTATGAGGAAATGCTAGGAATTGATCCCGCAATTGTTGTTCATGAGATCAAGACTTACCCGGACGCTAAACCCGTCCGGCAACGTTTGCGTCAGATTCACCCACGAAAAGCAGAAGTTGAGAAACTGTTGAAAGCAGGTTTCATTTATCCGATCTCGTTAACGGATTGGGTATCGAATATTGTTCCAGTTAACAAAAAACAGGGGACAATAAGAATATGCATCGACTATAGGGATATTAATCGAGCCTGTCCAAAGGACAACTACCCAACTCCCTATATCGATCAAATCATTGATGATTGTGCCGATAGCGAAATATTTTCCTTTATGGACGGTTTTTCTGGATACAATAAAATCAATATTCTACCTGCCGATCAACCAAAAACGGCTTTCATTTGTCCATGGGGGACATTTGCTTATTGTAAATTACCTTTTGGGCTTAAGAATGCCAGAGCAACTTTTCAGAGGGCAATGTCTTATTCGTTTCATGACATCAAGCACATTGTGCAACCCTACCTCGATGACTTGCCGGCTCATTCATTACATCGAGCTGATCACCTCGTCCATTTACGAGCAATCTTTATGAGGTGTAGGCATTATCGTATTCGGTTGAACCCACACAAATGTGTCTTCTGTATAGAAACAGGTCGATTGCTGGGATTTGTAGTTTCGAAAGTTGGCATTTGCGTTGATCCCTCGAAGGTCGAAGCTATTATCAATTTGCCTCCTCCTTCGAGTCTTCGCCAACTCCAAAGTTTGCAGGGGAAAGCAAACTTTTTACGACGATTCATTCCTAACTACGCCGAGGTTACAAAGGTTTTCACACGGTTGTTGAAACAAAATGCTCAATTTTCTTGGGATGAGATAGCTCAGAAGTCTTTTGATGCACTCAAACACGCGTTGACCCATGCACCGTTGTTGCATCCTCCCAACTACAACCAGGATTACTTCTTGTATCTCACCTCCTCCCATTCCACCATTGGAATGGTCTTAGTTCAGGAAGATGAATTCGGAACGGAACATGTGATATATTACCTTAGTCGAACATTAAATCCAACTGAGCTAAAATACTCACATGTGGAGAAATTGGCATTGGCAGCCGTTCAAGCTGTCCAACGTTTTCGTCACTACATTTTACTACGTAAAACTACGGTAATTTCGGATTGCAACCCTATGATCTACATTTTGACCAAACAATTGCTAGGGGGCAAGTACTCTAAATGGATTGTTATCCTGCAGGAGTTCGACTTGGAGTTTGAGAAATCTAAGTCTAAGAAATCTTTAGTTTTTGCAGAATTAATGTGTGACTTCCCGCGTGCTGACACAGAAACTGTGGCAGAGGAGCCCATTACAGACAAATCTTTGTTTCTAATCAGCACTTTAGATCTGTGGTATGGGGATATCATCATCTATCTCCAGACCCAATCCTTTCGGCCAGAAATTTCAAGGTCGAAACGTCGGAAAGTTCGATTCCAGTCCCAACATTTCAAAATTATTGGAGATACTCTTTATCGTCATGGGGCGGACTCTATTTTTCGACTTTGCTTAACTCACGAAGAGGCTGAAAGGGTTGTAAATGACTGTCACTCTGGAGCATTTGGCGGTCATATGTCTGGGTATGCCACAGCCCAAAAGATATTGCGCGCTAGCTATTTCTGGCCGTCTTTGTTTAAAGATTGTATTATGGCGGTCTGAAAATGCCACAACTGCCAGATTTTTGATCATAAGATGCACGCTCCACCTACTCCTATCCACCCTATAATTGCTGTTGGTCCTTTTGCCAAATGGGGTATCGATTTTATTACATGTAACCCTCACTCGGCCGGGGGGCATGCGTATATCATCCTTGCGGTAGATTATTTTACTAAGTGGGCCGAGGCGATGCCTACATTCGAGGTAGACGGCAAGACAACTGGCGATGCCTACATTCGAGGCAGACGGCAAGACAGCTGCAATTTTTGTGTTCAATCATATAATTGCTAGGTTTGGTGTCCCACAAGTGATAATCACTGATCATGGGTGTCATTTTCGAGACGTTATGATGAACGAACTTACAGGCCAGCTTGGTTTACGTCACGATAGTTCAACTCCTTATTATCCACAAGCAAATGGTCTGGTTGAATCTATCAACAAAGTTTTAGTTATCATGATCCGATGAATCATTGGGATTCATTGGTCAAATTGGCACAACATGCTATTTTCAGCACTTTGGGAATACCGAACTTCAGTAAAAACATCGACAGGTTTCACTCCTTTCCAACTAGTCTATGGTTTGGAAGCTGTGTTACCCATTGAGTGCGAAATCTCGTCACTGCAAATGGCCATTGAGTTACTTCCAGCTACTTCTGAAGAGGAAAAACGTTTGTTATACTTAGCTCAATTTAGATGAGAATCGACGTGATGCTGCATTGGCGATTGAGACTCACGCAAAACGTATGAAAGCTCAGTATGATCGGAATGTGACCCCTCAAAATTTTTCGGAAGGAGACCTAGTGTTATTGTATGATCAAGCTAATGATAAATTAGGCGCTGGGAAATTCATTCCTATGTGGCATGGTCCCTATAGTGTTAAGCGAAAGCTAGCAAAAGGGGCCTATGAATTGGTAAACTTTGATGGGGACTCTTTGGGTAAACCCAGAAATGGCCTTTACTTGAAGAGGTACTATGCTTAAAAGAATGGGGTATGGAGATTGTTAGTTAGGATAGTTTTTCTTTCTAGCTGGTGTGTTTTAGTTTAAAAACAAAAGTGTGCTTAGCTTAGAGAGTGTTTTTCCATCATTTTTCCTGCTTATCTTGGTTTTACTCTTGATATTGCAGATGTCGATGCCTCTCCAAACATACATTGGATTTGCTGATGGTGCTTGTCGTAATACACAGAACATCTCTTCCGCAGCTTGGGTTATCTATTCGCCCTCTGACGTGTTAGTTTCTATGCATGGGGTAAGCCTCAGTCAAACAACAAACAACATTACAGAATACAGTGCAGTGATTGAGTTATTGTCTGAATGTATTTCATTTGGGATTCAGAGTTTGATAGTGAGGTTAGATTCTGAACTTGTTGTGTTACAACTTAATAGAGTGTATGCCATTAGAAATCCAGTGTTATTAAGATTATTTTTTAGAGTGCGTCTCTTGGAACGTGAGTTTGATTATATTGAATATCAGCATATTCCAAGGTCTTTAAATACATTAGCATATGCAATTGCTTCTCGAATGTTAAATAGACATTTGCAATAATCATACATGTAAATTTAAAACCATTCCATAATATGATTTACAAGATAAGCCGGTAATAGTGATATATATATAGGAGTGTGTCAAAAAATACATCGTCTTCGATCATAGGTTGAAAAACACCTTATGATCGGCAAAAATGATAAGTACAAAAAACAAAAATGTCACATGTGCCCACAAAAGGCGATCATCCTATCACTGGTGATGATCTCTATAAGAAACCACTGCCCGGGCCACCTTGCAAAGGAACCTCCTAAAAGGTCCCGGGACTCCAATCACATAGCGCTGAAGTCGATGAGGAATGTCGTCTATAGTGGTCTCAGGAATATCCCCTGTCAAGCGCTCAAGATGACTCTCCAACTCGGCCAAAACCTCTGCTGATTCATCCTGTGGGGCTGGCGCAGGTGCAACTGGTTGCCTCCTCTCGAAAGGCCGGAGAGCAGCTGGTCATTGTGGACCCACATCTGCATTTGAAATTTTTACTATCAGTTTTGAGACGATGGAAAAATAAAAAAAATTATAGGAAAAGTTGAAAAGGATTTTACCTGACTCGTTCCACTGCTCTCCTGGTGGAAGAGCCATGTCTGGGTCACCATGGAAATCCATCGCATCAGTTTGGGCTCTCGAGGAAGCCCAGCTCCAACAGTAAGGTGCTGTGGGATTAGCATAGGAACCCTCTCTAGGCCAAAACTCACGACCAAAGCCCCATAACCAAAGGTCTTTAGTCATCCGTTCTTGGCCCTGGTCAGTTGGCCTTTCACATTGGCCAGCACAGCATTGCACCAGTTGAAGATGGTGCCTTGAAAGCAATCAACTACCATACGCATCTGGGATCCGGTGGCAATATGTAATGCGGCAGCTCCGCAAAGTCTGGTGACAGTAAACGCAATCACCATGAGCTCAGGACGGGATATGGTCTTTATGTCTATCCCTTTGTCTTTAGCCTGGCTGTTGCAGTACTCTAGCTGGAGGCTATCGACAGACTGGCCACCTGGCCTAGTCCCATATAGAGTCAAGTCTTCACCTCTCTTAGGCAAACCAGTCAAGAAATAAATGTCCTCCAGCTCGATTTCGAGCCGGTGCCCGCCAATGAAAAAACACTGGTCCTGTATGCTCCATCTGTCAACCAGCCACTGTAAGAAATCTACCTGAGCCCTCATGCCAGGAATGGTCTAGAATTTGTATAGTCCGCATGCCCTCAAAGCATCAAGTGAAGGCTGATGATTCCATGCGGCTATATCCACGTCCTCATGCTCTTGTTCACGCCAATCTAGCATGATATACTCTCTGCATCAAGTATAAAGATTAATTAAATTGCTAGAAAACATTTTGATTGGTCCATTTTTGAGAAATTTTGGGTTCAAAACCCTTGCGGCGGGGTACGCACCCTCTGCGTTAGACACAGTGCGTGGGTCCGCACTTTGTCTACACGGAAGGTGCGGACCCCGAGCTTTTTACCGATGGAGAAAAAGTCGGGGTCCGCGGGTCCGGAATGGTAAACCTGCGGACCCCCGCGCACGGGTTTTGCGCCTAAAAAGCCTCCCAAAAAATGAAATGAGGGACTAAATCAAAAAACTAAACGGTTGAAAATGAAGAGTAGGATGATGTGGATTACCTGGAGAAGACGACGCTCGATTCCGACGGTTGGATTTTCCACAATCTTCACGGGAAGTTTTATAAACAAAAGCACTATTTTCTCCCCCAAACTCGAACGGTAAAAATGAATTGACAAAGGCCCTTTTTATAAGTTTTTTGAGTAAATAAATCGCAAATTTGTTTATGTTTCACTTTGAAAAGGTATTTTGCAACGCTTTTATCCATTTCAAACAGGTATGAGTAATGTTTGTGTTTTTGTGCAGAATAAAGGATTATTCAGGCGAAATCTATCATTTTCAACGAAAAAACAAGTAGAGTCATCTTTAAGCCCTTTTCTGACTCCTAAAACATGAAAAGATTGCCGAGCGTTTCTTTTACACTCATTAAAATAGAATTAAAAGATGGTCCACTTACAGCTCTTTTCCGACCGTAAAAACATGAAAAGATTGCCGGATTTTTGTCGCTTCAAATTCGATATTGGTTATAAAACAACGTGTCGTTGATCGCTTTTTTACTTTTTCAGATCAGTAACACTAATAACGAAAAGTACTCCTTGGTCGTAAAAGATCAAGCGGTTCTCTCAAGTATTATTTTATACTTTTTCGGGCTTGGGAGACATAAATTTACGAAAAAGGTCAACCCTGGAGTCTTCTTAAGTTTTTT
Organism: Pinus tabuliformis; assembly: GCA_031772625.1. Classification (NCBI taxonomy): domain Eukaryota; kingdom Viridiplantae; phylum Streptophyta; class Pinopsida; order Pinales; family Pinaceae; genus Pinus; species Pinus tabuliformis. The sequence continues at coordinate 259,914,582 of CM062815.1, read as the reverse complement.
CAGACTCTTTAAAATTGAAAAACGCCGAGTTTCTCCTATACTGGACTCGTTAAAATTTCACAGTAAAGGACCTTTTCAATTACAAACAGGAACGAACCACTCCTTCTTAGGGTTCGAATTTAAACTAAGTTGGACTCATCCGAAGGATGAACTTATAATCAAGCAAATGTTATCCTCCTCAAGCTTGTAAAATATAAAGAGGTACTTACCAGAAATGGTGGGGGAAAAGAGAGGAAAATGAGCCTGTTTGTCATACTTTGTAACCACTCTTGAACACGACACTTTTATTCACCTAGGTTGGGAAATCCTTTGCCTAACATTTGATCAAACCACATTGAAAGTCTTCAGCCGGTTTCTGGGTATTAACTTTGGGTCAATTGTCACCAAGCCATCTATCGTGTCGTTATGTGTTCAAGAGGTCACTGCCAATAAGCCATTCATATGTAAAAATATCTGTCATCCATCTTGACCATCCCTGAGTCAGTCCTTGCAACTAAATTTCTTCAACTTGATCTATGATTTCGTGTTGTGGGCCTTCCTACGACGGATCGCTTTTTATCGACAGCAACTCATTATCTAGAAAGATGATCTAGAAATCGTCAGTACCTTGAGATCTGCATGCCTTAATGGCAGGTTTCTCGCCTTTGACGACAGTTTACATCATTGACATTCGATCAAAGGATTCCGTGATATGTTCGACATCAACACATTTACTCACATCTCATGGATTGTACTGGGTACTTTGAGAGCGATTGACATCATTGGTGTTTTCTCTCACACTTGTTAACAATTTACATCATTGACTGGTAATCAAGTGGTTTCTACCATGTTCGACATCAACACATTTATTCGCATGGATAGAATCGTACTTTTTCGGGAAGTAGGAATGAAGACCCTGGATCTAGTTTCTACCATCCAGGCTGCGAGGAATTTTTTATTCATTTTATTGTGGACTATTTATAAACAGATGGCTACGTCCATACTGTGTTCACATGAGTCCATACTTGTGATGTTTTACAAGATCATTCCTATATCAGAGCAGTAGATAGTTTTCTAGTTAGTTTTGATCTGAGTATGGGAATGCCTACCTCAGCGATGATATGATCTCATATATATATCTTGCATTGAATGTTTTTATAGGTTCCGACCAGGCTCTCCACAAGATGATCCTCGAAATGATAAAGTACTTCACTCTTCCTATATGATAAATGAAATCCTCGTCTACTACAGACTTCGCACTTTAGGGGGCAATCTGTTACACTAAAATATCGTCACCATGATTATTTGCAGTCAGTATGGGTCTATAATCACTTGTACTGTCCTCCTAAGCAAGTCTAAAACCTCAGCTCTTCAAATCAAGCTTTGGAAGTGGGAGAAAGACATTAAAAATCAATGTAACACTGGTTTCACACTTTCTCTCATGGTCACCTGCGGTCCCGCACCTTCTGTGTACAAAAGCTACGTACCTACCCGCTCTGTCCCTAACGGTGTAGGTGCGGACCCCTGTGAAAGTCAAAAGGCACAAGTTTTATCTTAAAAAGCTTACTTTGAATTAATTCTAGAGTTTTCTAGAAGGAATTTTGACGTGGATTGTTGCTCTGAGGTGGTTCATGCATCCCAAAAGAGAAGGAGCTAATCCCTTGACTAAAGGATCTATCCCTTTGAAGGAGAGCTTTATCCCTTTGAAGGAGGACCTAGTAACTTCCCTCCATTGCACTATAAATACAGGCATTGGGGTGAGGACTAGGGAGGTTAGAAGCTGAACATTTTGAGGGTAAGTGCTGGTGAAATTAAGACTCTTTGGTTGAGCTTGAGAGGAGAGATCACATACCTCTTGGTTCCATTGGAGAGTGAGTGAAACTTGTCAAAGTAGAGGAGACATCTTGTTGGACCCTGGGAGGAGCTTGTACAACGTCAAGGCAAAGGTTGTAAAGTTCTTCTTCTTTTGAATTAATACAATCAAACTCATTTTTCTCAACAAGTATCTTATGTTATTTGTTTCATGGACTCCTTGACTTTCATGTTAAATATGTTTTATGCAATTGGTTTTTCAGGTGCTATTTAATTTGTTTGCCTTGTTTGTGTTTGCAGATTCATGAAAAGGAGCTCATTTGGATCAAAAGAGCAAGGGCATCCACAAGCTTGCGTTGGACCAAAGGTAGGCCCTAAAAACACTTGTTTGCTATTGTTTATTGAAGCATATTTAGAGAAAGATAGTGTCTAGTTGGTTTTCTTGTCGTTAGGTCTTCTTTAGATTCTAGGAAGGTCTATCTTGTCCTCAAGATTGACTCATTCCGTGCGACAAGGGTCCTTCAGAAGTGAGGAAATTTACAATATCAGGATCGTCATTGAATACTCTCCAATTTGTAATGTTGTTAGGGATGGACAGTCTAAATATTAATTCTATTGAGAATCTATCTGGACTAAAATATTCGGAGGGAATAAGCCTAGAGGCTACGTTAGCCAAAAGGTCTGCGCTTGCATTTTGGAGTCTCAGGATTGAAGAAATATTAAATGCTATGAAATGCTCAGTCAGATCTTGTACTAAAGATTGATAGTGTTTTAAATGACCTGATAGGCAATGTATAGTGTTACGTACCTGTTTGATGATAATCTCAGAGTCTCCGAAGACTTGAAGATACTTGACATTTAACCCGATTGCTTTGTATAGGCCTTGCACCAAGGCCTCATATTCTGTTGTATTGCTTGTGCAATTGAATTCGAGTCTGCACGTAAGCATGGTCTTGTTTCCTTCTAGACTAATCAGAACGCATCCTGCTCCTGCTCCTTCATTATATTTAGAGCCATTGAAATATAATTTCCAAAACAAAGATGTATTTATAGGTTTATCTACAAAATTAGCACACTTTGAACTATCAGTTTGGGAAAAAATTTCGACTTGGGATAAAACTAAATTTTCTAAGTAAGGTGATGTGTGAGCATTGAAATTACCGAGAAAAGAATCTACCAAGTAATTGCCTATGATACTTCTGTTATACGATACTGCTTCATTTTCTCCCTCTAATTCCGTTACTATGTACTTCTGGTGTAACTCTCGTTCAACCTTTATTTGATTCGGTTTACTGTTGTAGGGTAACCACATGTGCGACCAGTCAGTTGCAAAGTATCCATGGATTTTTTCGGACCAATCCCTGCTAAGAATTAAGCCATAGAATTTTGGGATATCAGCCACTAGAATGTCAATAACCTGACATACCTTCGGGTTAGATGACAATCTTATGGTTACTTGATTAATTTCACCAATCACTTCGACTTGAGATCGATCAAGCTAAACTATGCGCACTGCGGATTTTTGTGGTTAAACATTTAACTTAGCGCATATTGATCTGGGTAAAATATTCGATGAAGCATCGGAATCTACCAAGCAATTGTGCACATTTTTATTGAAAATTTCATAAGTGAGAAGAAACGGGGGAGTGTGAGATCTTGATCTTCCTCCAATCAAGGCGATATCATTTGGATCAATCTTATTGATCACATTAGTTGGAGGTCTTCCCATGTTGTGGGAAGCTTGAGAGAGTATAGCGGTAGGCAAAGGTACAATAGGCACGGCATGTAATTCTTTCATCATTATCTTCTATTGATGCTTCAATTTGCTCAATTCATAAAGGGTAATATTAGCCCTAGTCTTTTTCATGTCATCAATAATATTGTACTCCATTTCATCCGACACTATCAGTTTTTTTGATGGAGTTGTTTGATCTGCTTGGACTGGGCTAGATTGAGTCGCTTTAGTGGTTGTTTTCTTTGTTGCGACTTTATCTTTTGTGTAGGGCTTGCGCTCTTCTGCTTAGGGGTACTTTGGGGAGGATCAAGCTGATTTTTGCTTCGTGTGCTAACCGGAGATACTTCTTGATCTTATTCTTGTGGGAGGATGAAATCCCACATTCCTTGTAATTCCACAACTTCTTCGTCATCGATCTGCCCTTCAGTGGAACTTTCTTCTTCTTCCTCTTCCTTAGTTTCAGCATTGGAGATGGCATTGGGTGGTTTTGCATCTGTTGAAGGACCTCTTTCAAAAGCTCTGTAGGGCTTTTTTAAAGAATTTTTTGCTACTTGTTTTTTCATGTCAACCATCTCATTAGACATGGTTTTTAATACTTTCTGCAATCCTTCCAAATCAAAAGGGTCTTTTGTTTGTTTCTTCTTGGAGTCATCCTTGAAGGTGACTTTTTTTAGACTTGCGTTCCTCTATCGCGGATCTCTTTTCCAGGGCTATTACGCGTTTCTCTACTGCTATCGCCTCTGTCATGTTTTCAACTAAGGTTGTTTTATTTTCTCTATCCACGAAGATTGCTATGTTTGATGGTAAAGCAGTAATATACCATTCACATCGTACTTCTTCGCTAGGTTGGGAAGCAGTGGGAATTTTGTTGAGAATTTTATTGAACCGTAAATCGAAATCTTTGATAGGTTCTTTAGCTTGGGCCTTAAGATTGGATAGGTCATTGATCAATGTTGACGTTGATCTGTCATCACCAAACTTGATAAGGAATTGATTTTGGAAGATATCCCAACTTGTGATAGACTCGGAGGGTAATGAAAAATACCATGACCCAGCTGTCCCTTGTAGTGTATAGGGAAAAATCCGAACAACAACATCTTCGTTAGTAACTCCGTTGAGATTGATAGAAAGCATGAAATTGTTTATGTGTTCTTCTGCTAGCATGCCTGCTTCTGTATTGAATTTGGGTAGCCATTTCTCAGGATGGGCCGGTATTTGACTCAAGGGCGCAGGCATTAAAACTGCCCCAGGGTTGTTCCATGGAGACTGGGCCATCATTGAGCTGCTAGTAGAGAAAAGTGTAGAAGATGATCTCTGTGGTTGGGAAGATGAGGATACTATGATTGTAGATGATTGAAGAGGTGTTGTGGGAGTTCCGGTAGATGGATGGATGATGGTTTGGAATGGAGGTGTGGGTGGTTGACTTCGCGGTGAGGTAGTTGAAATGGGCGATGGAGACGAAAGAGTCTCACTGTCAGACTCTTGTGGTGATTTCCTCGATCTTTTGCTGGTGGGAAGAGGCAACTCAGTTGGCTGGATACAAAATTTTTCACTCTTTAACCTGGTTAGGGGATGAGCAGGATTGTACTGCGAAGTCACACTACTTTGAGATTTATCAGACCTCTGAGGAGAAATGGAAAATCCCTGAAGTTTTTGAATCAGAGATTCAACTCCAGGAGGTTTAATGGTAGATTGGTTTGAAATATCAAGGTGTGTAGCAGTGATTGATACTCGAGTGACTTCTGACTCTGGATTTAAATATACTGGAGAAGTCGGGGGAGATGATGAGGGCGATTTACTCTCGGAATGGTATTTACATTTTGATTTAGGTGCCATTCATAGTTCAGGCCCTCCTTCTAGTGCCAAATATGTTGAAGCCCCTAAAATCGGGTCGACAACAAGGGGGATACCTGCCCAGTCCTAACCTTGGTTGGCAGCTCCTTATCCGTTTGGTATAGTGGGTCCAACTGGGGATAATGGGACCAGTTTCCCAATCTAAGGGTGTGTGTGTGTGCAGAGTTGGATGATGCTGATCTAAGAGTTCTAATCTAAGCTACTTTAATCTAATTCTATGCTATTGTAATCTAATGAAAACAGCACATCTAATCTATGCTAACCCCGGATGTATTTCTTCTATTATGCGATCTAAAGAGATTTCAAATAATAACTGGTAATAAAGATCATTCAGCTATCATAAGAATGAAATCAATTAAGATGAACCACTTTGCATAAAAAGTTAGGCAAAACAGTTGTGAGCAGCATATCGCATAATAAGTTATTCATATATCAAACATAAATAAATGGCTCCACCATACAAAAGTGCCAAATGGTAACTCAAACATTCATGCAATAACATATAAACAACTAAAAACTGTATATCACTTTAAGAATATAAGCAGAAATGGTCAAGAGATAAAAGTACCATTTATGACTGGTCCTACTCATAAGCTTCAAGCAACAATGATTTATCTCTCCTTGTTCTAATATCTACCAAGAGTACAGAAGTGCAACATCAGTAGCAGATATCAAATGCAAACATCAATAAACCTTGATCCATTCATTCATCAAAACCTCCTCTGAGGGTGCAAAAGTGCATGTTCTGAGGACAAGTTTTTTCACAAATTTCTGGACCCTTCTCTAAATGCATGAGAAGGGTTTAAATACTGCTAACTAAATAACTTAATTACATAAATTTAGGATACGGTTTAAATGACCGCCCTTTATCTAAGCAAACTTATTTCTAAAAAATGAATCTAATTCCTAATTATTTCTGCATTTTCTCCTTAATGTTGCGAGCATTCAACATTTTCCTGGGAAGAGTTGGTTGGTTGTTTTCTGCTTTTTCTTGAGCTACACAAATAGAAATGGCAAGCGCTGGCACCATTTTTTTAGTAAACTAGAAGATATTTTTGGGAATCATCCTCTGACTGGGTGAATTTACTGCGTATATATTTGGTAACAACCCAAATTTCTCTCAAATTGTTTCTGCTTTTGCTATCTCAGTTTCCCAACTCGTGGATACTGAGCAAGTTAGGGACTTTGCTTTCTGAAAAATTTTCTTACCGATGCACGATTAGCGCTAGGCGCTAATCGCGCATCGAAAACTGCCTCCATTATTTGATCCGAGCCTTTTCTGGTGCGTTTTCCGCCTTTAGCGCTTTTTCCTTTACCGGTCATAAGCTTTAGAATTTTGTAAACATGCTTCTTTTGTGAGCTTTTGACCTTGAGTGTCGAATCACCTATTGATATTAGCATCTGTTCAGTAATACTCTGAAATCTGCATTTCTGTTGCATGCAGTATCTGTTTATGAGGACATCTCTTCTCTGTTCTCCGAGCATTGATGCTTTCCCTTTTTCCTTAGAAGTTTCCTGCACATTGCTTCATGTCGTTTCCTGTTTTTCATTCCTGCAGTTCACGCAAACAAAAAGAGTAATGATAATAAATTTTGACACGAAAGCTCTAAGCTCTACAAATGTATAAAATCATGACACCCATAGTGAACTGACTCTTCGAAAAACACAAAATTGTCCTTCATGAATATTTTGGCGTACATTCATTAATTTCCTTTAAGGCACACGCCCAATTTTTGGTTTAGGGACAGCTTTTCTTGAATGCTGAGCCGAGGAAAATTTGCGATGGGTGATTTCTGCGACTCGCATCGTAGCATCGCGGATCGCATTATCAAGATGTGTCATCGCAGAGTTTCCTAATCAGTTTATCACAGAATCGCATTATCGCGTTGTCGCAAGATCGCAGCATCGCATTTATCGCAAGATCGCAGATCGCAAATCGTTGCAATTTGTTAAGTTATTGTGTGTTGTTTATGCGATGTTGCGATATGCGATGTCACATATCGGCCATCGGAGATTTCTTAAGATCTTCATTTATGGGCGCTTCTTAATGTATGCGATGCGATGAATTTTGATCGCTTCTTCACAATTTTTTATTGTGCTCATAAAGAAATGTTTTACTCTTCTCCGTGCGATGTATTTTTAAGGAGTATAATACAATTTTTTTTTATAAAAATTGTTTTTTTTGAATTTTTTTACTAAGGGTCCCCACTTGTTTAGTGTTATTGCTAATACTAAAGAAGGAGGGGGTTTGTTGGTGGCCACAACACCTTCTAACAAACTGCAACACCAAAAGTCCTATGGAAAAGGCAAATCTATGTTTTTGTGGCAACAAGAGGGTCTTGGCCTCAGTTCATGGTCCCAAAGGGAGGAAAGGAGGACAAGGCTCTGTTGATGGCCTTTTTGTATCTTTTTCCTATCACTGTTTAACATGCTACAACAAAATGAAATGGAAACATCCTTCTAAATCACGAAAAGCAACCTATTCTTAACCAAGAAAGAAATTTATTTAACTGCAACTAATTCATAAACTAAAACAAAGCATATAAATACAAAACAAGAGGAGATTTTATACTTGAATTAGGCCCTAACCCAAGAGCTTCAGCCCTCTAAGGTAACTTAGTACTAGCTCAAACAAGATCTCATCTTCATTATCAAAATAATAATAAGATTACATGAAACTATCAACAAAAGTAAGCTCGAAGTTGAGCAGAGCAAAGCTGCAACAAAAATTCAAAATTTTGACTAACTTCCAATAACCTAATGAGGCCCTAGGCCTCTCTACTTATGCAACTGAAGCTCCCAATAGCTTCCTTAAAATCAAGGAGGCTTGGCTCCAAAAGCTTGAGATAAGCAAAAGTTATCCTCGACTTGCTCGGTTGCCTCTTTGGTGCATTGATGTGGCTACTTGTGCTCCGAGATGCATGATGGAGAACTCGAAGTGGGGAGTCATAAATGAGGTGGATACCCTCCTATAAATCCTCTCCCTTGTCTACTTCAAATTATTGCTGCCAATTGTCCCTTAAATCTTTGACTTTATCTCCAAAATTGACCAAAAATCTGCATTACACACACATTAGACTCCATGGCATAATGACCAACCCAACTCACTCTATTAGCATAAATATAATCGAAAAACATGCAATAAAATAATGAGAATGGTGGATTAAGCTAAGTTAGGAGGCAAAATGAGCCCATATAATTACCCATTTATGGGGCTCATCACTACCTATAACCAAGCATAAAACTATCATATTGTAATTTTTAGAAATGTTGATTCAAGAGATAAATAGAGCAAAAGAAAAGCATTAAAATGATAGTAACACAAATACAAGAGGGCTTTGAAGCTCGTGGGGCGGGCCTAACCTAAGGATGCTTAGTGTCCTTGACGAGGAACTAATCTAGAAATTTAAATGAGGAATTGCTTCCAATAATTGAGAATCTATCTTACATAAGGAAATACAAACCTGCAAAACTTGCTTAGAAATATTCGAAGTCTAAGATTTTTCTAATCTATTTTTTCATATGCCCCAATGGCCAACTCAAATATCTTATTTATACATCACCTGGGGGAGGAAACTCCTTGAGAGGAGGGCTACCAAGAATCCTAAAAATAAGGGATCTTGCCCTAAAACTAACTCACAACAATATGAGGAGGCATCAAATTCCTTGATTCAGTCGAGTTTGAGTCTTCCTGTATGAGGGAGCAAGTCCTTAGAATATCTCCAATGCTTGATTCATTAAAATCTACTCAAAATATTTATAAATCATAACAATAAACATATTAAGGTAGAAAAAAATTGAAAACCACATCAAATCCTCTAGCAACTAATTAAGCTAGGAAAATATACCATTAAGTGCAAAATGTGGGGTCAAACCATTATTTTATGTGCCTAAGAGTGGATTGATGGGCCTTATGATTTACCTATTTTTGAGGCCCATATATATATATATATATATATATATATATATATATATATATATATATATATATATAATATATATATATATATATATATATATATATATATATATATATATATATATATATTCTCCCATCATTTGTTCCTCACTATTGCTACATTTCCCTACTTTTTGGGATCCAGATTACCTCCATCAAGGAATTTCCATCATTGCTACAAACCATAGGGGTTAATCACCTCCCACCTCCACGACCATTTCCATCCCATCCACCCACAACGGTTGCATCCATTGACCATGCAATGGTACCCTTCCTTGTCACTACCAATATTTCATCCCTAATGGCCTCTCCACATAACCCCCATGCACCTCCCTGACCATCATACCATGATGGAATTCAAGTGGATGCAACATTAGATGTTTCCTTTGAGAAGGTTGTGTAGTCACGTTGCTCCAACTTCTAGTGATTGTGCACCATTGGTTGAGACATTCACAATGAGTTTATTCATTGATGACCTTTTTATGTATCACGAATGGAATTCATTTTAGGCATTTTTGTTAAAATTCCATGGTTTGATTCTTGTAACTACTATTGTGTGGTATAATAGAGAACTTGGAGTTAGAAAGGAGGGAAACACCCATGCTACTGATAGTATCATTTAAGGTGATTTTTCTTGGCTTGAGTTACAAAATATTATTTTATAAGTGTGATAATTCATTGTGGAATTTTTTTTTATGAGAATGTTGTTTCTTTGTACAATCCCTAGAGGGATGAAGCAAGCTGAAAAAAGAAAAAAATCAAGCAATGGTACCCTTCCTTGTCACTACCAATATTTCATCCCTAATGGCCTCTCCACATAACCCCCATGCACCTCCCTGACCATCATACCATGATGGAATTCAAGTGGATGCAACATTAGATGTTTCCTTTGAGAAGGTTGTGTAGTCACGTTGCTCCAACTTCTAGTGATTGTGCACCATTGGTTGAGACATTCACAATGAGTTTATTCATTGATGACCTTTTTATGTATCACGAATGGAATTCATTTTAGGCATTTTTGTTAAAATTCCATGGTTTGATTCTTGTAACTACTATTGTGTGGTATAATAGAGAACTTGGAGTTAGAAAGGAGGGAAACACCCATGCTACTGATAGTATCATTTAAGGTGATTTTTCTTGGCTTGAGTTACAAAATATTATTTTATAAGTGTGATAATTCATTGTGGAATTTTTTTTTATGAGAATGTTGTTTCTTTGTACAATCCCTAGAGGGATGAAGCAAGCTGAAAAAAGAAAAAAATCAAGCAGGTTTTTTCTATTAAGAAGAGAAAGATCGACTTTTGGGATGAAAATGATGGTGTTGAGGGTGGAAGTGGTTAATGAGTGACCAATGAAAGCCATTTTATATATAGGTAATCATATGCCATACTAACATGTTTGGGCATGAGGTGCCATTTTGTATATTCATAATTTTGTGCCATTTTAATAAAAATGTATACTTGAGACAATTTGAATGTGTGTAGTGTGTATTTCATGGCACATGTTCTATGAATTTAAGTGTTTTTTTTTTTTATGTTGAACTGTGACATTTCTAGGTTGATTTTTCATGTATGCGGTGAATCATGATGTAGTATGACCTATGGTGAAGTGAGAACTTTGACATGCTGCATGGTTGAAGATGCTTGGGTTGGGTTTTCAAGACATGTCATTTAGGAATATTCCTAGTGATACATGAAGTTGATGTTCATGCAAAACTAGCAAGGTCACACCAATTTTGCATTATGATTAGGATTCTTCTGTATTATGGGTCAATTAAGTGAAATGAAAAGTTTAACCTTGTAGAAATTCCCTTCTAATCTCATTACCATAAAAAAAAATGAGTGTTGCATTTAAATTGGGAAATTTATTTGTAATGGAATATGAATTAAATTTTCCTAGCATTCATTATCCAAATTGATTTTTCCATCATTATTAGAATATTATTGTGAATCATTGATGTAGTGACCCTAAAATCCTTTACACAACCAATTACATGAATCCCACAGAGTGCACAACTACTCATATGCTATCACTAACCAAATTTAAAGACTAACAAAAGCAATAAGGAGTTGAGAGTTTTATAAAACAAAATAAGAGATAATAACAATTTTTATATTTTTGATTCATATACACATCAATTTAATCTTACAATATGTGTACGTTCCTACTATGCACTATGAATCTACATACATACCATTTGGTCACCATAATATGCAACCAATTCTTGGTCTTATCTTTGTTCCTACATTCCTTTCTAGCATCACAATCACCGTTTTCCTTTAGTTCTCCTCCTTTTTCTTTCCATTGATCCTCTATCCATCCTTGTTCTTAAATGACAGTTTGGAAGCTAGAAATTTGTAGTGGTTCAACTTTGTAATTTTTTTGTCAATCCCATCATTATTTCCTCAAATAGGTGTCCTAAAATTTTTCCACGAAGTGTTATAAGACACATGGAATCATACCAAGCCATGAAACATAGTTCTTTAGCAAAGTTGCTACACTATAGTAGAAATAGCAAAGTCGCAACACTGTAACAGAAATGACAGAGTCATAACATTATAACAAAAATGACAAATTCACAACACTGTAACAACAATGACAACGCCATGGCATTGTAATAACAAGGAAAAGGCACAACATTACAATATCAAGGGCAAAGTCATAACATTGAGGAAGAGTAAAAAAATTACAATAGTGATGACATAGTCATAGCATTGTAACAATAATGATGGATTCACAACATTATAACAACAATGGTATAGTCACAATGTTGTAACAATAATGGTGGAGTTGCAACACTATAGCAGTAATGGCAAAGTCGCAACATTGTAACAACAATGGAAGATTTGTAGCACTATAAAAAAAATGGAAAAGTTGCAACACTATAACAGCAAGGTGGATTCATGATACTATAACAACCCTCTTATTTCATCATCTAAATATTAACTAAAATCAATTCATGCAGATTGATTTACTACAAAGATTCTCCTACAACAATCATTACCACTTATTTTTATAATTAAGAATAGGGATTTAAAAACAAAGAGGTCAAAAGAAAATGTATAAAATACAATACTTAACCATAAGAAGAAAATATTGTTTAAAAGAGTAATAATAATTTGTAAAATGTTTTCATGTACATTTCATTATTAGTTGTTTCCACACTTGAATTTAACTTTATGGGTCTATATTTCATCACATAAAAAAATAAATATACATTCAACATATGATGAAAGCATTATATCTACTAATGAGCTATAAACACTAGTACAAAATGGCTAATTAATTACTAAAAAAACAACTAAAATTTGCATATAAACGACAATTTTTCAGTGGGCGACCAATAGTAGCTAATTTATAGTATCCTATACTACAATCAACTTTTAGTAATTTTTAGCTTAGTCATTAATTGGTTTCCTCAATTTTTCCATCTAGTAGTATATTCGTTATAAATTTGGTCATTAATTTTTCATTGGTTTATTCATTAATTGTCGCAATTAATGACCAAATATACAACAAAATATATTACTATATGAATCCTCAAGAAAACTAATTAATGACTAAAGAAATATGACCAAAATGTTGGTCGTGTTATAAGATACTGTAAATTAAGTGCTAATAGTTATATATATATATATCTATATATATATATATATATATATATATATATATATATATATATATATATATATATATATATATATATATATATATATATATCTATATCTATATATATCATCATTTGAAACCAATTAATGACAAAAGAAATATGACTAAATTTTACTCATGTTATAAGATACTATAAATTAGCTACTAATAGTCATATTTATGCAAAATTTAGTCATCATTTTAATAAAAAATTTATCATTTGCAGTAGTCATTTATCTTTTTTTTTGTATTTTCATATTCATTATATAAACGACTGATTTAGTAGTTTCTATTCATTTCATTTAATTTCATTCATAATCATTATAAACGACTAATTAGTCATATATTCATTTTATATTTTTCATCATTAATTAATATAAACTACTAATTTAGTAGTTTTAGATTGATTTTATGTGTTCATTATTAACCAACATAAATTAATTAGTATGATTTTGTGGCTAAATTTAAAACAAATGCCATACAACGTGCATGTTTATCTAATCTAATAATGTAAAGCTACATATATTAATTACAAGACTAAATAATATCAAGTGCAAATAAATAATGTCAACCATATCAATTTTATTATATAAAATATCAAGTATTACAATATGAGTTTCCAACTTAATATCGGTTGGACTACAATTTACACATGAAATATTGTTTCATCATTTCAAAACATTATCACTGTGTTGCCAAAGCATTGCAAGTGAATTCACCAACTCTAAAGGCTTGACCATCAGTCTCTATGAGTGTATCTTATGCAATATATTGGCTCTAAGGGTATCAGTAGACATATTCTCTTCTCTCTCTCACTTTGTATTTGTCACTCTAGTGTTATTGTTCTACGTTTTCTTCAATTGTGACTTCTTACCATCAATATTGAGTTCCTCTTCTGAAAATGAAAGAAGATACAATGCAGAGTATAAGACACAAAAGATGATGAATACTTGAATATAAAATAAAGCAAACTATAAAATATTTATATGACATATACCTCAACATTCGATCGTGGCCACTATGCGGCTAGATGACCTGTATAAACAAAGCAAATAAAACATCGCCATAGAAAATAACACCTTAGGAGATTAGTATTAAACCTTCAACAAAACCTTAGGCACAATCATACCAACTAAGTTACATGTTAAAAATATCAGGCAATAGATAACTTGTGAAAGCAGATGGAAAAAAAGAGAAGTGTAAAAAATATCCTTATTGCTTGTTATAAAATAGTCATGTTCCTTAAATTTGGATATTCTTTTGCCACAGTAAAAGTTGCTTGCTATTATGACCTATTACTTTAGGATCATGAGATTGATCCAACATCATATTGGATTGTGGAGACAAAATGATTCAACTTTCCAAGATGAGTACCTCACTTGGTTGAATTAAGGTGCTAGCTGTTAGTAGTATCAAAACCTTATGGAAGCAAAACATTAAGGCTCAAGAAAATATATCACCACTTGTCCAGTGAAAGAAAAGATTTCAATCCCACAATGACCTCTGGGAGTACATTTCATTGGATTCATATCACACTCTCAGAGATGATTGTCTAATACAATGAGAAGAGTACATATATTGTCACAATGCCACTCACAGTTAGACCCTATAGTTGTGTCCTATACTATTAATCATATTATACTATTTAATTAGAAATTATGACTATCAGATAATTATTACTTTGAATAATTAGTTTGAAATTGCATTTTTAGTATTTCTATATACATGAAAATATTCGAAAAAAAGGTACATTTTGTGACTAGTTAATTTTGAGTAAATCTAAATACATAATAAATTATGTTGCCTTAGAGTTTCTCTAGGGGTTATGCTCATTGTACCAATTACTCCGATGTCTTCTATTGCTTTTGGTTAATTCATCTTTGACGTTGTCCAATGCCAATGCAATGGACATTTATCCTCTACGTTTTTCTGAGCCAAAGGGAAGCTCCACAAGTAACAACCAAAAAGTAGCCTCAAATATATTATTGGGGGCCAAAATGCAGTAATTATATGACAATCCAAGAAACACTGCACATTAATTATCTTCCCTTCAATATTGATTAATAATTTCTTTGCATGATCATGTAATACTAAAGTGTCAAGTAGGGACATTTAAAGTTAGTCATCCATCAATATCACCTTTGAGAGTGCTTAGTAGTTAATACTTCCTATTATACCCATAGTAGATCACCAACTTCAAGGATAGCAATATAAACACAACAAAAATGAAAATAAAAGAAATACTAGGAAGTCAAATGCGACTAATATTGAGTCAAAAGAATACCAATCCCTTCATATTAGCAAGGCATTCTTAGGCACTAAAACAAAAAATCCTTCCATTGCATCATTTTCACATTTTATTTAATTTCCTTAATTGAGAACATAACTTTTAAAAGAAAAAAATTCATTGAAAAAGGTCTCAAAATCCTAACAAATGCTCGAGTAATTGTCATATCAATTAAACAGAAAGGTAATTGTTCGATATTTTTTTATCTTGCGGAATATATTGAAGAATATGAAGATTTATCATCCCTTAACTACTAATCAAATTGTAATCTGTGGGTTCCAATCAAGTAATAAATTTCCCTCCAAGATAGTTAAGAGATCACTTTGGAGAATGACTTCTACAAGAATTGGGATAGTAGAAATGGAATTAATTAGGAGGAAAATGAAGCATTTTAGTGGCTACCCCAAAATATTTGAACGCAACTGAAAATAAATTTATACCCGATCCACATATTTTAAAACAGAAACCATTCAATTTCATATCATTTATTTTCCACCTTTCTATAATATGTAATTCTTTGAGCAAGAATAGAGCATTCATAAATATTGTCATGAAAGAGGACTCTTTATAATCGTAATAGGTTGGGTTCTAACAAATAAACAATTTCATGTAGTGAATAAATATTACATGGTAGATTTCAGTGATTAAAATGACAACTTTATCCTTAATCTCATTACAACAAAACTAAATTAAACCCTAACTAGTTGGGATCTAACAAATCAAGAATTTCATGTAGTAAAGTAAACTTACATGGTATATCCAAATTATTTGCAATGAAAACGTTATTCTTGACCTTATTACAACATAGATAAATTCAATAGTACATACATATTTCCTTATTTGAGACAAACTTTGAACACATTCTGAGATTTCAAAGAAATATAATGATACGATTTACCTGTAGGACATGAGAAAGCTATCTACATCTAGTACCCGTCATTGGACAATAATATTATTGAGACACCATCTCATTGCATTAGAATCATGTATATAGATAGTGTTATAGAGATACCTTGCAACACCTATTCAACACTACCTTCAAGCTTCAAATTCATCAATTGATTTACCTTAGTAGCAAAGTCTAGTGGGATTTCATTAAATACAACCCGACAAAAGCCATTTATGATAGTTTTCATTGCCTTCTCTGGATCTACCCCCCTCTGGAAATAGAGTAACTAATATTCCCCAATTTTTGAGGCACTTACTTCATGTTCAACATGGGATATTGGGTTTTTCACGTGGAAAAGGTTGCAAATATTAGATGTATAATGGAAACAAGCATGCAATTCAAGGTTGTTCCTTAAAGTCTCTTGGGTGAATTATAAAACACCATCTACTTAAAACATGATATATGGTAGTAACAAAAACCTACCCAAGATCCCACTTACGAATTCAAAATGTTGCAAATAGGATATGTCTTAAACAATATCAACTATTTAATTGCATAATCACACTAAAATAGACAAATCTTTAAAATGTTAAGAAGTGTGAAAAAAATGGAGCTGGAATATTATAGTTATGTCACTATAGATATAGCTTTGTAAAATGTAACTTCTATAGCTACATGAAATGTAACTTTTATATAAAAAATGGAGTTGGAATATTATAGTTACATCAAGGTAGATATAGCTACGCGAAATGTAATTCAAGACTAACATTTTTTTGTCTTCAGTTAATAACTTAATACTCCACCAAAAACAGAATTGAATTGGCTCTTCACCAACCAAGGGGAAATTCATATGCACAATAAGATACAATATGCATGAGTTATAAGTAATATGACATTTACATGTTATATCAAGACAAACTTTTTCTCATCTCATTAACTCTTATCTTATAGTTGGTGATGGATATAACCTTTAAAATTATGATCCATCCTTGTCATATCTTATATTAAATGATGGGTATAGCTTTTAAAAGCATCAACCTTATTTTTTATTTTATGTATGACCAATTTAAATGGAAGTGCTCATAATTTTATTCAATATTATCTCGTACACCAAGAAATAAAATGGTCTGGGGGTGGTGTTTCTAGTGATTTTCAAACTTTTTTTAATTACCTAAATTTAGCCTATTTAAAGTAAATAGTTGCACTGGCCATCTTATCTTCAAGTCAGTAACTTTGCTTGAGAGAATCTTCATGATATCCACCATCTATGAAAATTATGAAATATTAGTAGTATCTTGCACTAAATAGACAATGTTGGAATATAATATTTTATTGTGTTTTTTACTCCGTGTCACAAATTTATTGATATTTTATGATTCTTGGTTTCAATTTCCTTGCTAAGATCATGTATTTCTCTAGATCTCCAAAAAGTCTTGGACAATCATTTCAAGGTATTTGAGACTCCCAAAGGTCTCCCACATATTCATGATCATGATCATGCTATTCATTTTATTCCAGGATGTGTTCCTCCAAACGTCAAGCCTTATAGATATCCATATGCCCAAAGGAGTGAAATCAAACATATGGTTGTAGAAATGGTAGAGGTTGGTACAATTATCCAACCAAATTTGATAAAAAAAGGAAGGTATGAATGGAAGAATGGTGAAGCAGGGTGGGAACTCATTCAAAAGTTGTCGAATATCCCAGTTCCAACAATATTGCTAGAACTTGACAGGGAAGGAAAAAGCATATTGGAACCTGAAGCATTTGCAGAACCGAGAAGTCGACAACTACGAAATCGATCAATTTCAAAGCATCTCATCAAGTGGAAGAACTTACCTATTGAAGATTTTCACATGGAAGGACAATAATTTCATACATAAGCGTCAAGAACTACTCAAGCATTGAGGACATCAATTTTTGAAGGAGAGGGGCATGTTAGGCCCCTATACTACTAGTGTAACCCCTTATTGTTATTAGTACAACCCCCTTATTATATGGTTGTACCCATGTAGTCCCCATATTGTTATTATTGTGCCCCATAGAAGCCCACTATTGTTATTATTGTGCCCTTACATTATTATTGTTATGTCGACTCTAATTATATTATGACCCCTTAAACTCCTATATATAGAAAGGAGGTCTTGTCATTTGTATCATCCAAGAATTGTTCATTTGTGTAATATAAAGGAAGTTCCCCCTCGAAGAGGCTGAATTCTAAGGCATTCAACTATCTTTTCTATCTTTTTGTGAGCTGCTTTCATAGCATTGGGGATTTAATAGAGGAAGCTATTACTAAAAAAAAATACAATGAAGCATAGTAGTTATCAGTAGGAGGAACAAACCCACCAAGTTAGTTACTAACTAGATCAAGATACTCTCGAATTACCTCTTATAACGAACAAAATATAACCTCAACTGCCTGTAGAGTCTACCTATCCATGGTAGCAATGAAAACATTGTCAAAAACAACATCTACAATAACGTTGGTCAATCTCTTCTTCTAGTCAAGGGCATGCCCAACTTTTGAAAAGTATCAAGCAGGTCAGGTTCCACCTCATCCAGGCTCCTCTTCTTCTTCTACTCTATCTGTTTAGGTTCAGAATAATAGCAAAGGTCTTGGAAATTGATGGGTGTGTAAAAGTTATCAGACCATTTGGTTTCTTCCATTTTTAATCATTGTCTGTAAGCATTGGTTCTAAATTTCAAATCCATTCAGGTTCCTTCTTTTTAACTGAAATTAAGCATTGAGACTAAATTGCAAAAGCCATTTAGGTTCCTTCTTTTTAGTTGAAATTAACCTAAGCTTTAGATACTTGTAAGGTTTAATGGATCTAAGTATATTCTACTTAAAATATAGTAACATGGTTTAAAATTGTAGGCATTGAGATCAAAATCTAAGAATGAAACAAAAAATATTTTTGTTCATGATTACAAGAAATTTTAATTTCATGTAACAAAGTTTGAGGAAGGTCTAGTATTTACATCCTACTAGAAAGTTTTCTTGCATCAATCGAGCCCTGTGAATTTGGGTATGGTAGAGTCCATTACACAAACAACCAACCACCAAAAAAAGTGAAAAGAAAAAATAAAACTTCATGCATTCTGACCCTAGAAAAGTTAGGGAGGAGCGAACTAATTTGTACAATAAGGACATGCAAAATGTTTACTTGTCCATTGTCTTTTGATTAATTGTTGGCCGCAATCAAGATCTCCATTATCATAATCATTAAACCCTTTTTATAATAAGGACATGCAAAATTCTTACTTGTGCATTGTCTTTTGATGAATTGTTGGCTGCAATCAATATCTGCATTATCATAATCATTAAACCCTCAACTCTAGATGAAATGTATGCTTTGATCATATAGACCCTCGAAATTGTTTACCCATAAGAACAAAAATCATCTTTAGTAAAAAGGAAGAACCCTCTAGAGTCCAAATTCATACCCATGTACAAATGGCTAAAATATCCACGCCCAATGACCTTCCCTTCCTCCATCTAATCATTGATGCTCTCCTAAGGTGTTTCCCATGCAAACTCCATTTGCGGTTCGAAGCCCATGAAATCCATAGAAGACATTGATGGTCTTCCTTCTTCTAGCATAAGGTGTTTCCCATGCAAACTCCATCTGGCGTTCGAATCCCATGAAATCCATAAATCACGTTGATGGTCTTCCTTCTTTCGGAATTTCCACACACGTATCAACAAGGCAGAGAAAAATGCAGTACTACAATGTGATGTTGTAATATGTGAATATATTTTATTTGAACCCAGTGCTAAATTGGAAATGAAAAAGAAAAGAAATATTTATAATATAAAATAAAATATATAAATTGCAATTGGGCTAAATGATTTATTTTTAATAAGAATTTGTTATTTTTTCTTAAGACCCTAAATTAAAAATAAGAAGAAGAAGTTAAAAATGATATTGGGTTGAGTGTAAACATTTAAATATGGCCTCAATTAATAATAAAAATTTAAATTAATAAAAATAATAAAATTCAATTTGTTATATTTCGATTTTTTATTAGCTTGTGAATAGGCTTTGTTACAATACCATGGGCCAATACCATGGATTATCAATAATACAAGTCCAAAACCATAACTTATTTCACAACCAAAATACTTTATAACAATATGACAAGATTTTTAACTGTGGATATTCACCCCCACATTACGATAGATATTATTAACTTGCAAAAAATATCCTTTGTTACAATACCATGGGTCAATACCATGGATTATCAATACCACATGTAAATCTTCTTTGTTACAATACCATGGGCCAATGCCATGGCTTATCAATACCACATGCCAAAAAACCATAACTTATTTCATAGTAAAAATATTTTAATTTAATTTAATTTTACAACATTTTTTTAATTGAATCTAAAAGGGAAAATGTTACAATTTGAGATATATCTAAACCCTCTATCCTCATGACTACTAAGAATATTCCCATAGAAATTAAATTAATGTTTTAATAAAATTAAGCTAAGATGGATCTATGCGGGTTCTATATATATATATATATATATATATATATATATATATATATATATATATATAACCGAAATATATCCATCTTAGCTAAGGATCCAAGTGATAGATTAAATAGAGTGCATGATTCTTTAAACTTTTTCATTATTTTATTTTCTTTGACATGATTGATCTAAAATATAGGTTTAATATTTTACAACCTTAATTTAGATAATTACTTAAACACGATACGATGTGATCAAATTTAAGAGAGTTGGGGAGGGGGCGGAGAGAGGGAGGGAGATAGTGAAAAAGTTGGAGAGAAGAGAGAGAGGGAGAGAAAGAGAGAGTGATGGGGGGGAGATAGAGTGAGGTGGGAGAGAGGGAGCGAGAGAAAGGGAGAGAGAGGAGAGAGAGAGAGAGATGGAGTTGGAGTGAGAAAGAGAGGGAGGAAAAAACAAATACATAGAGAGATAGAGGTGGAGAGAGAGAGGAGTGAGAAGGGAGAGATGGAGAGAGAGTGAGGGAGAGAGGAGAGGAGGGAAGAGAAAGAAGAGGAGAGGAAAAATATAGGGAGAGAAGGGGAAGGGAGAGAGTTGGAGACATAGAGATGGATAAGGACAACGATGGGGGGAGATAGTGATAGAGTTGTATGGAAGAGAGAGGGAGAGTGATTTGGGGGGGAGAGATAGAGGGAGGTGGGAGATAAGGGATATAGAGGAAGGAAGATAGGGATGAGGAGATAGAGATGGAATTAGAGGGGGCAGGAGAGGAAGGGAACAAGAAAAACATAGAGGGAGAAAGGTGGAGAGAGAGAGGAGGTGACAAGGGAGTCATGGAGAGAGAGTGAGGGAGAGAAGAGAGCAGGAGGGAATAGAGAGAAGGATATAGATAGAGAGGGAGAGAAGGGGAAGAGAGAGATAGATAGATAAGGGGAAGAGAGGGAGAAAGAGTGTGCATATGTTTGGCGGGTCAGATAGAGAGAGGGAATAACAAAGAGACACAAATACAAATATAGATATTATATAGTATTATATAACCAACCTAGATGCATATTAACCTGGTAACTATCAAGTGCCAAGAGGGATCCAATCTGTCGAGGTGCAAACATTTCCTCAAGTTTTGCAATAGAAAAAAAAAGTTTGCACCTCGAGACATTGGATCCCTCTTGGAACTTGATAAATCTGGGGTTAAGATGGATCTAGGTTGGTTAATATGAATATAAAGTAGTTTTTATTTGATATTATAGTCTTAAAAATTAAAATTGATCTTCAAATTAATTTCAAACTGGAAGTAGATCCAATTAGATTCAATGAATAGATTTTTTTAAGCACAAAAAATAATTTTTTTTATTAAAAAATATATTTTTAAAATTACAAATTATTAGAGATAAATAATGAAAAGTTGGCTCACCTATACACCATGTGAGGATGAAGAAGTGTTTAAGGAAGGATAACCTTTAAACCAATCTTTAACAAATTTTCAATCATCTATCACTTTTAATTTTAGATTGCTTGACACAGCTAAGATGACTAACATAAAAAAAAAAACTTATTCATATTATTGTAGTTCTTGTTACATAGTTGTATTTTTGTTCTTAGACTAAATTAGTGATGCAAGAAAAACCTGCGATACCCACAGTGTGCATATAAAATGCATAATCCCATTTGTCCCAGGAATTTCAATGACCTACCTGGTCTAGCATTCATAAATTAAGGTTTAAGGCCCCTTAATTAAACCATCATGCGAAACGAGTTAATAACTAACCCCAGTCTGACCCTTAGTTAATCCTTTGGTGCGATCGCGGAGTTCAAAGGACTCAATAGAATGTGCACTCAGGATTCCCAATTTGCGATATGCGATTGCCCTTTCCACCATTGATTTCGTCCATCAGATCAACGGCTGTCACAATATCACATCACACCATCATGTGACTTCATCGCCTCTCGCATGCGATATGCAATAATACAACTAGACTCGAAATAAATTAAAACCGTGCCTATAACCTCCACGGGTCCGCTCTCCACAAATCTTTTCATTTCAATCTCGACCATCGATCTTACCTTGAATCTGATGGTTGATGTCTTCCCCTGATCAGCAGACTTGTTCGGTGATCCTGTGCCATAGATCAAAACCCATTTGATCCAACGGTCCTTTATGATATCGCACAGACCACTTGCACAACATTTAACCACCTTATGAAGATGATAAGGATTATACAACCTTAATCTATAAATTTGTGGGTTTGCCCTTGAGGTTAAAGTTTGATCTCTTTACGGCCTGATATCTGTTGGATGACGAAGGCCATCAAAACCTACAGTCCGCGACCCTTCAACTAGCACGTGGGTTATTAACCAACTTAACCCCGCAGTTGACTGTGATGTGAGCATTGAATTTTGTGATCAACGGCTAAGATCAATTGTGGGAATTCAATAGCGATCAGGGCTTCTGTACACTCTCTACCCCCGCTACTCTTTACTTTGGTTTTATTTCATTTCTTCAATGTCTTTCTGTGGTTTCAGCTTCCTTCAAGGTTCTAGTCCTTCACTGTTCTACCACAACTCTCTCCTTAACTTAACTCCACTCGTGCCTTTATGCTCCTCCACCTTCACTGTAACACTAAAGGCTTCCTCCTGTACTGTCGATGTGTACAAAGCCATAACACCTCTCTATTACTCTTCTTTGTATTTCACCTCCATTCTGGATCTACACCTACAACCTATGTTACACAGAATAACTCAAGATCATATACAATTTACATCTCAATTACTCAATACACACACATGAACTCAAAATCGAGTTGTCTATTTAATAAACATGTATTTACACAGGAACTCTTTCCTTGGCCTAACCTTATGTATCAGTGGCCTTTGTTCCTGCCTATAGGCTTATAATCTAATTGATTGACTTCTCTAACTACCTCTCTAACTAGTGACTGACTAACTCGCTCTATGTATTTTAGGCTTACATTTATACAAAAAGGTTATATTGAACTAATTCTAGTTCAGATCCTTAATCTGTTGAACTAACTCCTCAATATCCTCTAAGTCCACTTTTAACTCCTACTTATCCCTAAGAATCATCTCTAGCTCCTCAAATCATGAGACCAAGAAGAGTTACAATTGATTTCCAACTCTCTCATCATCATTAATCACTCATGTTCTCCTACATTCGAGAGCATTTACAAATATCCTCACACTTATCTAATTATTCCTACTTTAGCCACTCAAAACATTAATAATTACATACATAGGAATCCAAATTCCTTGAAAATACAAGATCCCCTATGTCTACTAAAATACAATGATGTTTCTAAACCAATGCTCTAGCATCAGACTCCCAAAGCACAAAACATTCATGATCTCCTGATCATGTGTCTTCATATGTTGATAGAAAAACCTTTAGGGTCCCAAACTTTAGTTTGTAGTTTTCTGAATGCTCTGCACCTTTACTATTGTTGTATGCCAGTTGTCTTCTGTTCCATCTTCCTCTCCTTGTCAATCAGTTTCAAGTTCTGATTGATCATTCTTCTTGCTACTGTCAATCTCCTCCATATGGACTGCTTCATCATTAACTGCCATGACTCTTCAATCTCCATCTCTAGCACATCCTTGGGTTGGTCCATACTCTGCCATTTATTGCTACCTGTTTCTCTCTACTTCAGGTTGTTGTTGCTGTCCACTAACTCTTCAAACTGATGTTTATTATCTTCTCTTTGAAGTTGTCGGATTCTTACTGCCACCCTTTCATCCTTACCCTCTTTCATGATTATCTCTTTCTGCATTGAATCCTGACTTTCCAGCATTCTTTCTAGCAATTGAACATCTCTGTTCCATGGATTAAACTTTTCCACAAAATCCTTTTCTTCCATCTTTACTTGCCTTCTCATCTGTGCCAAATTTTCTCCAGCATCTGCAACTAAACCTGCACTCACAAAACAATTATTAAGATTAAAAACATAAGGCCTCTCTGCCTCTTCTTCCTTTGGCAACACATCAGTATGCTACTTTGATTCCTCCTCCTCTATAAGCACATCACTATTTTGATTTGAATTCTCAAAAGAATTCATGATACTGTAAACTATTCTCTCGTCCTCACCATCTGCTTCAATGGTTTCTTCCTACTCTTGTCCACTGTAGTGAACTCCTTCCTTTGCAATCATACTGTCATACTGTGAATTTCCCAGCAAATACTCCAACAATTCAATTTCTCTGTGACACTTCATAAGTGTTTCATCACCACTTATGATTCCTGCATTTATACTTAAATTATTAATTTGAAAATTATAGAGTTCAACAGTCTCAATTGTTGCTTCACATATCAGTTCTTTAGACTGAATCTCTTCTCCTTCCTTCACAAGCAATTGTTCTTGTCTTGTAACAGCTTCAAACATCAATGTTTTACTAAAGTCTTTTTGTTTTTCCAAGTCCCCTACATGACTCAGAAATATTTTGATGGTCTTCTCTTCAGCCTCTTCAAGCCCTCCACTTGGTTTCTTGATATCATTCTCCACTTCTTCTTGCTTTTGGCCACCATCATGAGTCAAAATTCCTCTGCTTCTAGCCCTTGCACTATGCTGAAGAGTAAAACTTTTCCCCAACTGTGTACAGGAATTTACATGAGACCTACCTATCTCGTCTTCTTTCATAATAGAATTTAGATTCTTCCTATCTTCTTCCTCCTTTATAACAATATCAACAAATTGTCATTTTTCACATGTTTCACCTATAAACATACACAAACTATCTGAATTAAAATCATGTGACCTTTTTGTTTCACTTGAAGTTTCAATCTTCAAGTCTTCATCTTCACCCAAAACTTCACCCTGCTCTGGTTCACAAATGGACACTTCCATTTCCAGCTCAGCCTCTCTGAGTTCTTCCACCAAGCTCTTCACTTACCTCTATCATAGCCTTCTCTGTAACTTATGCCACTTCACTAGCTTTTTCTTCAAGACCCAACTTAGTCTTTAGTTTTCCTCAAGTAGCATCATTAATACATTGAGTTGTTCTTTCATCTCAACAATCTCTTTGTTAATTTCCTCTTGACTCATCCTCTTTCCATTTACCTTGGCATTCTCTTTCTTCACTTTTCTTCTGTTGTGGTCTTCCTCAGAACCTATGTTATCTCTGTTATGACTATCAGTAGTCATCTTCTTCTCTATCTTCATGAGTTCCTCACTCATTTACTATGAGCTACATTAAAGCCTCTGCAACAGCAAGTCCTCCCTGCTGCCACTTACCTCACCAAGCTTTCCTCTGTACTTGGTCTTTTGGCAAGCACTTGGTTCTCTATTCTCTGGAACCTCTTTGAGCACTTCTCTCTACTCCTTCTAGGCTTCAACTCATTTGCACCTTTTAATAACACAATTGTCCTCTTGTACTTCAATCACAAATGAAATACTAGGTTCTGACCACCTCTTCTTTCACTCAGAAACTCTTACCAGCTTTCTTCATCCCTTAGCAATTCTACCCACATCCTTTGTGGAATTGCCTTTGTGAGCTGCAATAATACCTCTGCAGTAACAAGTCTCCTTCTTGCTACATATGCCTCACTAAGCTTCTCTCCTCTGAACTCAGTCTTTTAGCATTTCTCTGGTTCTTTCCTCTGGAACCAATTGAGCACTCCTTTCTCTAGGTTGCTGCAATCTTCTCACCTTCCTTTGTTGTCACCTGTGTATCAATGATATTCAAACCAAAGGTAATTTCCAAGCTTTCAAAAGCTTGCTACTACCAAATTCCTATGGCCACCTTAAAATGCTTCTACTCACTGTCCAACCTTCAGTTGGATTCTTCAGGTTCACTGCCACTTGTTTATCTAGTCTTTCATTCACTTTGTTCTTTAGAACATATCAACTTTCCTTGTCTATCTGCTTCTATCAATATTTACTCTGTCTTTAACCTACAAAACTCAAACCAGAGTTAAATAAACAATACCTGTATGATTTCACAAGCAGTCTCCATCCACTCTTCACATTCGAGTGAATCTCCATTTTCCTTAAGAAAACAAACATCACTATGTTTTCTTTATGCTTCTGCAATGTCTTCTTAAGAGTATCACTTACTCTCATCTTATCTCATGCCTTCTACTTATCAGATTCAAATAACCTGATCTCCTCCTGCCTGTATACACATCTTTAAAACATAACACATAATTTCCTTATTCAGCTCTCATACCACTTTGACAGGGAAAAACCTGTGATACCCACAATATGCATATAAAATGCATAATCTCATCTGTCCCTGGAATTTCAATGACCAGCCTAATCAAGCATTCATAAATTAAGGTTTAAGGCCCATTAATTGAACCCTCATGTGGAACGAGTTAATAACTAACCCCAGTCTGATCCTTAGTTAATCCTTTTGTGTGATTACGAAGTTCAAAGGACTTAAATATTCCTGATTTGTGATATGCGATTTCCCTTTCCACCATTGATTTTGTCCATCAGATCAACGGCTATCACAATATTGAATCACACCATCATGTGACTTCATCGCCTCTTGCATGCAATATGCGATAACACAATCAGACTCCAAATAAATTAAACCCGTGCGTATAACCTCCTCGGGTCCGCTCTCCACAAATATTTTCATTTCAATCTCCACTGTCGATCTTACCTTGAATATGACGGTTGATGTCTTCCCTTGATCAAAAAACTTGTTCGGTGATCCTGCACCATAGATCGAAACCCATTTGATTCGATGGTCCACAATGATATCGCACAGACCACTTTCATGACGTTTAACAGCCTTATAGATCCGATAATGATTATACAACATTAATCTATAAATGTTTGTGTCTACCCTTAAGGTTAAAGTTCGATATCTTTACAGCCCGATATCCATTGGATAATGAAGGCCATCAAATCCTACAGCCTGCGAACCTTCAACTAGCATGTGGGTTATCAACCAACTTAACCCCCCAGTTGACTGTGACTTGAGCATTGACTTTTGCGATCAATGGATAAGATCAATTGCGGGACTTCAACAGCGATCAGGGCTTTCATACACTCTCTACCCCCGCTGCTCTTTACTTTGGTTTTATGTTGTTTCTTCAATGTCTTTTTGTGGTTTCAGATTCCTTTAGGGTTTTGGTCCTTCATTATTCTGCCACAACTTTCTCCTTAACTTAATGCCACTCATGCCTTTATGCTCCTCCACCTTCACTGTAACACTAAAGGCTTCCTCCTGTACTGTCAATGTGTACAAAGCCGTAACACCTCTCTGTTACTCTTCTTTGTATTTCGCTTCCCTTTTGGATATGCACCTGCAACCTATGTTATACAGAATAACTCAAGATCATATAAAATATACATATCAATTACTCATCACACACACATGAACTCAGAATCGAGTTGTCTATTTAATAAACATGTATTTACACAGGAACTCTTTCCTTAGCCTGATATTCTGTATCAGTGGCCTTTGTTCCTACCCATAGGCTTACAATCTGATTGATTGAATTCTCTAACTACCTCTCTAACTACTGACTAACTAACTTGCTTTATGTCTTTTAGGCTTACATTTATACAAAAAGTTTATGTTGAAATAATTCTAGTTCAGATCCTTAATCTACTGAACTAACTCCTCAATATCCTCTAAGTCCACTTTTAACTCCTACTTATCCTTGAGAATCCTCTCTATCTCCTCGAATCATGAGACCAATAAGAGTTGCAATTGATTTCCAATTCTCTCATCATCATTAATCACTCATGTTCTCCTACATTCAAGAGCATTTACAAATACCCTCACACTTATCTAATTAATTCCTACTTTAACCACTAAAAACATTAATAATTACATACATAGGAATCCAACTTCCTTGAAAATACAAGACCCGCTATGTCTACTAAAAGAAAATGATGTTTCTGAGCCAATTCTCCTACATCAATTAGTCATTCAAGTTAGTCATTTTTAGTTGTATTCCTTATTAGCTAGTCACATATTTTAACCCGCCACTAAATTAGTGATTTATGTTAGTCGTTTTTAGTTTGGTCACTTAAGATTGCTCATTTTTCGTAGTATTTCACTTGGAAAAGCTGTGGTGACTAACGTTTTTAGTCACCTAGTCACTAATTTCTCATTTCTACTAGTGAAAAGTCAACTATGTGATTTTTAGCGTGTTGGATCCTTTCTTCTATAGACACATTTTATCTCAAAAGAAAATTGAACTCTTTGAAAAATTGGAATATGATAAAGTGGTAGATTTAGATCTCACCAATCCATCTCCATACATTGTAGTGACATTTCCCCCTTTCAATGGGCTTCTTCCAAACTTTATAATACAAAACCTCATAAATATATAACTTGAATAATTTCTATAAATTCCAATGATTGACTATTGTGTTACATCTCTATTACTCTTTATGCAATATTTGATCATGTTTATTTAGTCATATTTTTTATATACATATTAACTAATAAATTGGAAATGTGACATTTCACATTAGAATTAAGAAAAAATAATATATTAAGGACATCAATTTCTATTCATTTAGTAGCATAGTTGATCATATTAATAGTAACAATATCTCAAAAGAAAATTTAAAAAAATCTAATTTTGTTTAATGTGCTTCATGCTGGTGACTCGCTTGAGCACTTAATCATCCATGCACTCAATAATGTTTTCAAACACTAACTAAATTTGTCCCGCTTAATGCCAAAATTTTTGAGGATTTTTTTTAGTTATAGACATGCAAATGTGCTCAATAGAAGAGGTAATATGGTATTCCAAATCATTAATGTATTTTTTTTAGCTAAAAGCTAGCATTAGACTTCAAAATCATGGGAATTCCTTAAAACCAAACCCTAATATCTTTAGATAACTCTATGAGCTTCATGAGAACCATTCCAAACTCATCAAATGCATTAATGCTTCAAATAATATTCCTCGACCCTAATTTATAGCTCAACATATCATTCTCTATATTTTAAACCACTTTTGTCTAATCCTTACTGAGTAAAACCCTAGCTTTAAAGATTCTCAAATAAATAATTTTTTGGCCAGCAAAATCATACAAGAGCCCTTGTTTACTTAATTTTTTCTTTGTTGCTAAATTACTCATCCCATAGGCCTATCTAATACATATGATAGATAATGTACCTATGGCATGCTCAACCCCTTTTCACGTGCATGCAAACAAAGCTAGAACTAACAGACACGTGGAATAGGGAAATACCTTATCATAAAAGGTTGTTGGGTGTTTTCTCCTAGTGGTTGGAACCTTTGAGATCTAAATCCTTGGTATTGATACTTTCATCAATCCTCACACCTAGAAAACACCAAATACTATAACTTGCATCAATGTTAGCATTATCAAAATAAAAATCATAAAAGCATAAATGTTTTCATAATAGAAAAAATAGAAACATGGGGAAACATAATTTCTTTATGATACCAAATGGCTACAATAGTTGATATCCTATAGGAACTTGTCTTCAACCCATCCTTTCACCAAAAATCATAGCTAAGCTCCCTACTAGTGTTGGATTATCAGAAAGTGGAATTGAGTGTCAATCATTTTACTTATGTTCACTTCTCTCTCTTTGCTTCATGGAGATATTTTCTTTTATATATGAGTTCACAAAGGGAATACATCAATATAAACACTTTCTTGACTAATTTTGGTTCAATGATTTCATCCTTATCTTGATATTTGATCACTTTTTGGCCTTGTAAATCTTTATCCATCCACATTAGCAACCCAATTTTCTCATGTGTTTCTAGAGTGTTCAACTCTCTCTTCTAGGCCAATTGGAGTGTTGCAACTCTCTTTTTTAGTATCCCAAGGGAATTGAAGGAGTAAACTATGACCTTCTCTAGTGTTTCCACGAAACTTGTATTGCATTCTAGCCTTCTTCCTATGTTTCTTCTCTAGTAGACTTAGGCTCGAGTTCCATTTTGATCTATAACATATTCCTCCTAGTGTGTGAGGTTAGAAAATAAAATGATGGCCAAAATACATTATATCAATATAGTTATTTTGGAAGACAAAGGGAGCCAAGGATGCATAACATATAAGAAGTTTCAAAAGTCATAATCAAATATATATGATATACGTTCCTAAAGTAGGCATACCCATACTTTGTATCAAAAGAATAGAGCATGGTCACCAACGCAATACATTGTGGACCCATGTCATCAAGTTTAGAGCATAATCATGAAAAATTTACAATGTGGATCACTATCACAATATATATCAGTAGGACTGCAAACACCAAGAGAGAGTACCCAAAATTTTGTCCCAAAAGTACATGATACATTCTACATTAGAAGTTTGGTGAAGAAACATGCATGAGTGAGGTAGCTTTAATACCCAAAGGTCTTCAACTTGTCTCTATAGTGCAACCCTACTACATGCTATTGCATGAATCGATGTCAAGCATGCAAGGGAATTGTCTAATTACTAGGAATTAAAGGACCTTATTAATAGACATGAGAGATACCACCAATTGATGAAAATGATTCCAAATATACCTAGTATAATATAATGAGCATGAATAAATGACATGATGTCAAACATCATAGAATTGGTTAACAAGGGCCAATGAGAGAAACCCATTATTAACTACAAGGAATCCTACCACTAAGGACTTTAAGCTCTAAGATACTAATGTACTTCTAGATCTACATCCAAATCATGAGTTGAAATCTATGGGAAGAGATTCATTAAGGTAGGTCC
Source organism: Pinus tabuliformis (assembly GCA_031772625.1). Taxonomy (NCBI): domain Eukaryota; kingdom Viridiplantae; phylum Streptophyta; class Pinopsida; order Pinales; family Pinaceae; genus Pinus; species Pinus tabuliformis. Next base: position 259,883,256 of record CM062815.1, on the reverse strand, counting down.
TTGGTGCATCCCCCATCATTGGACACAAAATTGACACCAAGATAAGATAGATGACAATAGTTAATGATGCTTGATACACAATTGATATGGGGATGGTTGATCTAAAAATTCAAAAAGAACTATAGATAAATGACTCTAATTAGGACTTCCCTTGAACATATAATGACACGAGACAAATTTGAACTTGGAAACTTGACTAAAGAAAACCATTCAGACACAATGGTGACATAGAAGGCATCATCACAACACATGGGACTGGAAGGTTAACCAATCGAGTGAGATACTGAATTGATAGATGGGTGACTTGACGCATGGTGATGGTTTCACTTAGAAGCTAGGTTAAGATGATTGTAAGAGGATGTTCAAGGGTGAATGATGGCTACCTTGGTAGAATGAATATGAAAAATACTTTCCCACTGCCTTTTGTACAGATGATCTCCTTCACATTTTTATGAGCATGAAACAAAATATAAGTAAGGTCGATAGTTTTTTTTTTCATTTAGTTTTAACAATCCTAAAAAAGAGTTAAAAGTATCCTCATATCTATGTGTTGGGTCTCCAAAATGACATCCATTTCACCCTACTTTCTTTCACTTTTCTTTCGTATTTACTATATTTGGCAGCTCCATAACCATGCATTAAGACCATCTTCATGATTAAACATGGGTTTAGATATTATTTTCCAATACATTTATTTTGGTATTTTGGGTGAATTTTTGGTTAAATATTAGTAAAAAAACATGTATTCACTTATGTATAAAATTTGGATGAGTTTTGTGATGTGTGTAGGCCTATTTGAAGATTCCAACATAGTCATATTTGGCCTCTAAGTCTCAAATTGGATGTCCTCTTCAAAATCTTGAAGATTTAAGGAATATTTGAGATCATTGATCAAGCACAATTCATGGAGAAGACACATGGAAGTATTCATAAGTGTCTCCTATCAAAGCTAGGAGAGCTTTGTGAGAGGATATGAAGAGATTCTAGTTTGTAGATGTTAAACACATGCTTGTAACCACATGAGATATATGTGGATCTAGGAGAGATTTATGGATCTACATTTATGAGTTAGTTATCTTAATTTTTTTTATAAATAGGAGTGCCTTATCCTCTCAAAAGGTGTGTTAGGTTTGATGATGAAAAGAAATCTTGGGGTAAGCCCAAAATCTCCTTTCATGTATAAATTTCGATCCTAGACCTGTGGGTTATGGCCACCAAGTCCCGTCGGAAGCGTTGTAAACCTTTTCATTTTTTATTTACGTGGATCTACCTTAAAACCAAGCTCTCCATATATAAAAAAAAATACATGGGAAACTATATAAAATTCCGACGCTCCTATCTGACTGATCCTTCACTATAATCACTTCGCAAATCGGAAGTCAGCAAAGGCGCTTTCAGTTTTCCGTGTTCATCACAATTCCAATGCGATGTAAGTCTTCCATGCTCCAATCCGATTCAATTACAATCGATTCACTCCAAACAAACAAATATATAACAATTCACATCCGATCCTTTGTCAATGTAATGCAACTGGAATGGTTCTCCATTCTGATCGATTCCAATCTGCTTCAAAATCAATCTTCCTTTGCGCTGCACGCTGCCTTCAACAAAAAATCGTATATCACAGATACGCGATAATTAGATCCTCGTCGGTCCTGAAGTGACCGATGTCAATTAACAAATTCCCAACACAGAATTTCAATCGTAATTTTAAACTGCAAAAACCAGTAACATGACATACAGAAAATTGATAATATATGTATTTCTGATTAGATACAAACACACAATATAACTAAGGCATTGCAGCCTTAGTCACTCAATCCACACCGACTACATTCTATTCTCTCTCCAGCCCCCCTTATCTCACACATACAAACGTGCTTATAAAGTATTTATAGAGGCGTGAATCTGTTACGATCCACAAAAATCTCTCCCGAAATCACTCAACAAACTCCATTAATAATATGAATTTAAACGAAAATATGGTTTTTGTGGCCACGTCAACTTCGCTCCTCTTCGGATTCTTCTTTGATTACGGAGGGGTTAGATGCTCCTGCATCAGACACCCGAGGTAAAAAAAAATATTATGACCTCCTGGTCATATTCTTCTCCTGGTCCTTAGAAATTCTATCCACTGCATTCCTTCTGCAGAACTGCTTTCATGATCTTCTGTGCACTGCAACCAACCTCTGCAGTAACAGTCTCCTCTGTTACACGATACCTCACCAAGCCCTTCGCACTCGGTCTTTTGGCATCCTTCTGGTTCTCTCCTCTGGAACCTATTGAGCACACCTTGCTCTAGGTTGCTGCAAATCTTCTCACCTTCCGCTGCCGCCATCTGCACAACGGTAAGACCATAAACTCTCCAACTTTAACACAACTATACCTATTTCCCCTTCTACTTGCATTCTTCTTTCTTCTCGCAAGAAATCCTTTCCCCGCTCTGATACCACTTGATGAAAAGGAATCTTGGGGTAAGCCCAAAATCTCCTTTCATGTATAAATTTCGATCCTGGACCTGTGGGTTATGGCCACCAAGTCCCATCGGAAGCGTTGTAAACCTTTTCATTTTTATGTACGCGGATCTAGCTTAAAACCAAGCTCTCCATATATAAAAAAAATACATGGGAAACTATATAAAATTCTGACGCTCCGATCTGACTGATCCTTCACTATAATCACTTCGCAAATCGGAAGTCAGCAAAGGCGCTTTCAGTTTTCCGTGTTCATCGCAATTCCGATGCGATGTAAGTCTTCCATGCTCCAATCTGATTCAATTACAATCGATTCACTCCAAACAAACAAATATATAACAATTCACATCCGATCCTTTGTCAATGTAATGCAACTGGAATGGTTCTCCATTCTGATCGATTCCAATCTGCTTCAAAATCAATCTTCCTTTGCGCTGCACGCTGTCTTCAACAAACAATCGTATATCACAGATACACGATAATTAGATCCTCATCGGTCCTGAAGTGACCGATGTCAATCAACAAATTCCCAACACAGGATTTCAATCGTAATTTTAAACTGCAAAAACCCATAACACGACATACAGAAAATTGATAATATATGTATTTCTGATTATATACAAACACACAATATAACTAAGGCATTGCAGCCTTAGTCGCTCAATCCACACCGATTACATTGTATTCTCTCTCGAGCCCCCCCTATCTCACACATACAAACGTGCTTATAAAGTATTTACAAAGGCGTGAATCTGTTACGATCCACAAAAATCTCTCCCGAAATCACTCAACAAACTCCATTAATAATATGAATTTAAACGAAAATATGGTTTTTGTGGCCATGTCAACTTCGCTCCTCTTCAGATTCTTCTTTGATTACGGAGGGGTTAGATGATCCTGCATCATTTGAGAATGCTAAAGCTATGCTTATGCTTGATGTGTTAAATATTCTAACTATTAGCTATGCTTATGCATCATGTTATGAATACAATCCTTTAAGTATGGCTAAACTTTCATGATGAGATATTGTGTTTGATCAAATAGCATCCTGAACTTTCCACCTCTCATGCACTTTAGGATGCCCACCTGATGAGTATGAGTGTATTTTCATGTTTCTTTTTTGTAATATAGATTAGTTTATGTTTATTTCAGGTCTTTTTATTAGATTCTTTGTTCCGTTTATGTTCTTTTGCAGGTCAAGTGTCATTGTTTTCATTTCATAGATTCATTGCTTTCCAATCCATGTTAAAGATTCATTGCATTTCAATTTGTTTGCTTTTAGATTCATAATAGCCATCAATGATTCTAATTTTACAAAGCATACATCAATAATTTCAAATGGTCCCTCACTGGTTTTAGAATAGGTTGCCTTTAAATTTCATAGTTTAAGAATTCAATACTTTCTTAGTATAGTATTTGCTACTTTCTAGATTAAATTTACTTTCAAGTCAATAGAATAGATTTACTTTCCTGTTTATAATATAGATTTACTTTCATGTCACTAGAATATATTTATTTTCATGTCAATAAGTTTACTTTCACGTCAATTTCCATTTCAATTTCATAGATTAAAATGTTTCTTTCTAAGTTTTGAATGTGATACTTTTGAAAAAGAAAGTGTGTGCATACTCATCTTAGACATTTTTCATGAATAGGTTTTATTTCAGTCTTGCAATTTCTTTCAATATATTAGAATTTCCTTTTGAAATTGAAAGTTGATTCCTAACATATATTGTACCAGTGTACTTCACAAGTATCCGAACCTAGATTGACATTTAATGCAAGTAATTTAACTCACAATTAAATTACCCAACATTTTGGCATTATTGTTGAGGAAGTATACATAGGCATTAGCTTTCAATTTATAATGTCTTTTTAGCTTTCAATCTCATTTTTAGCTACATATGTAAAGCATGATAAATAGGATGCATGAATTTCAATCAATTTTTGTACTATAAGAGTTTTCGATACTAATCCATTTGTGGACATGAGATCTAGAATGACAATCAAGTGTTTATTAGAGAGAAAGGACCACATTGAATATTGGTTTCAAAAAGTGACTACACCACAACATTCGTCCATTTTTCAACAAATCCTGGCACCAAATCCAAATGTATAGTTAGTTTCTCATATCCTAGTGGACATTGAAGTATCTTTTTCAAATTTGGATGTGAGAACACTAGAGATATTGATCCGTAAATGGTTTCATTGGAAATACTCATACATTTGAAAAAAACTTTTCTTTTTCAAAATAGAGTAGGATAGAATAGGAAAATAAAACCAAGCTTGGTGAATTTTTTAAATTTTTGTTTTGAAATTTGATTTCATTTATTTTCTTGGAAATTCTCATTTGGTGGTGCAGTAAGAGCCACCTCCTTCACTAACCACTTGCTGGAAAATATACAAGAGAAGGGATGTTCATGGAGGAAGACAAGTAGAATTCTGAGAGCTAAAGTTTGAGGTCTGAGAAAATTTCTTATTGTTTTGTTTTTAAAATTTTAGATTTCAACTGAATAAAGAATTACCAAAATTCCTAAGTACACTTCTTGCGTCTTGTTGTGAATTGAAATATTAGAAAGGAAAATTGGATAAGTTACCATTGATTTTTGCAATGAAAAACATAAATTTGATAAAATGACTACGAGATCTAAATTTACTATTCATTCTAAAAAAATATTGTTTAAAATTTGATATCCAACCAACAGATTTGTCTCAATATAACCAAATAAATTTTTTGATTAAAAAAAATCAATATTAAGTTTTTCAGAAAAATGGATAGTTTCTTTTACTTTATTAAATAAATTAAAAAATTAAAAAAAATAAACACACGCGCACACACACACACACACACACACACACACACACACACATATATATATATATCATTTAAAATTATATTAAAAAAATAATAAAAAAAAACATTAAAAATTTGAAAAATAAAATTATAATACAATTAAAAAAACTAAAACTAAAAACAAAACAATTAAAAAAATAAAATTAAAAACAAATGACATAAATTAAGAAAAAGCCATAAAATAATAAAAATAAATCTAAAAATAACCAACAATAATTTTTTTTTACATAAAAAAAATAAAAAACCAACCAAACGCACTCACAAAACATTAAAAAAACTAAAACTAAGAAAAAAAAATCAAAAAATGAAATGACAATAACATAAAAACCCATACATATTAAAAGCAAAAAGTCATGCACATTAAATTAAATGACGACTACAATTCTATATCCATGTGGTAATGGTGAATTAGTGAAAATGAGGGGTGTTCATGAAAATCTAGCTTATCATCAATTTGAAGAAGAAAATGATTGAATTATAAAAGGAAAAAAGCAGGGAACTAATAGTCCCATAGACTATTTTTGGTCTCGTAGACATTAAAATATCATTTCATTTCATTTCTCCACTACTCATGTTTCGAATTTGATTCGAACTTGCAAACAAAAAAAAAAAAGGAGTTATGTGGGGATGCAGATTCTTGGTTATGTAATGGTCATTCCATGTTGAAGTATGTTGCGAAGATATGTTCTTTTGGCAAAAAAATGAATTTGAATTCAACCGAATATATCCATAACTACTTAACATTCACCACATGTGGCTCAATGGTGAGTTGGTTAAATTACTAGGAAGAAATCCAACGGAAATCTTGGGATAGTTAATCATCTGTCATTTTGGTCGCATTGTTATCATTTTGTTGCCTAGTTAATATTTCCAACTTAAATAAAGGTTTTTCCATTTTCATTAAATAACACATTCATGTGGCCTAATTGTAAACTGTTGAATTTGTAATATACATGTCATGAGTTAAAACCACAAGAAGGTCATTTCTTAATGATGTAACATTTTGATAATCCACCATTAATATAGGGACAATTTCACTACAATGTGAAAACATAAGATTTGTCCACGTGGCAACACATAGTTGGTCAGCCTAGTTCACATCATTACATAGTCAAATGCCCAGTCAACATGAAAACTCAACTCGCCACATCAACATTGTGCCTCGTCAACATCCCAACTTAGCATACACATCAACAGTCCATGTCAGCTGTCACATCAACAACCTAGTTAGCTTTCCATGACATCAACCATACTCTCACATGGCACTCTCTAGTGCTGCCATGTGGCATCCCTGCACAATTATTTCACTATTTTTCAAGAACTTTAGATGAGCATAACTTTCTCACATGATATTTGTTTGATGTGATTCAAGCGTCATTGGAAATATCTCGATGAGATATATGTCATGAAGTTATTTCCATCAACTTTTGAAACATAAAAAAAGACACTTTTTAGGGATTTTGTAGCAAATGGACTTGGAAAAATAATTAAATCATTAAAAGCATGTTTTTAATTTTAATTTTATTTAATATGGTTTTTTAATCACTTAAAACGTATATAAAATGAAGAAATTATCAGCAAAACACTAATGGGTAGTCCAAAGTGCACCACTTCCCGAAAGGTAAAATTGCATTTCATTTTTATTTTATCTTCTATGAATCTGTATTATTAGCACTATTTATGAATTTTTTGCGTATATGTCGTATGAAGAGACAATGATCACCTCTTTCCTTCAAGAATCTTACGTTTTATTGCATATTAGTGCTAAGTTTTTGTAGGTTCCAGGATTATTAAGGAAGATCAATCTATGCATAAGTGTTTTCCAAAAACCAATTTTTTTTCTAAAAAAAAACATGAAGAAGTCAAGTCCATGTCAAATTACATCCATCATGTCATTGCTACTCATAAATTTTCCTCTCTTTTTCTAAGCTTACAGTCCATCCATGAATTTCCATCTTCCTACTATTACATTATAAATTCAAAACCGTTTCCCTTTTTGCAAGTTTTATATTTTCCTATCTCACCTACATTTCATCCCTAACCCTTGAATAAAGTCATTTATCTCACTTACAATGTTGAATTACCTCATAGTCCTCTTCCATTTTTCCAAATAAATCCTGCTTGATAAGTGCAAATATTTCATCTATGGAACTTACCTTATTACTTTATACTCGCATTAGATGATGAAGAATTCATTAAGGCCTTCCTTCTAATAAGTCTTGACCCATCGACTTCAACACATTATCTAGTTTTGAGACTAAAGTTATTTTTTAGTACCTTGAGACTTGCATGCCTTAATGGCAAGTTCTCTCATTAATAAACAATGAGAATACATCAATGTGCCCTATTTGTTGGATCTTCTCGGTGACTTGACTTCAACTCATTTATTTGTACCTAATAAGATATACATGGATGTCTCGGCTTGCATTGACATTAATGGTGAGTAGTCTCGTGTTGGTTAATGACATTCATTAATGATTGGTAACCCAACAATTTATTTCTATGTTCGACATCAACTAAATTTATTCACATAGATAATAATTATTTCACGGTACAGATATGAATGAGGGCTATATGATTATGCAGCTTGCAATAATGTTCCAATAAATCAAGATTCAATTTTAAAGTTTAGAAATAGTCTTAGCAAGAAGGCACAAAAGTCTAACTTCAGATTTCATCCTCTATTCCTACAATCAAGAAGAAACATACCAAATTATTTCATCACATTCCATGATCAAGAAGTAACAACCACGACTCAAAAATGCATATCTCATTGACTTTTCAAGTAGGTGAAGGTATGTTATTTTCTAATCTTTAACCATTAATTCCTTGAATGCTAAAAAAATGTATTTCGAAAATTCCCCATGTTACATTGCTTTCCCCATTTTCAAAAGATAAAAACACCTTCATATGGGGGGGATATCCATTACCATTTTCATTTCCATATTCACCTCATACATTGTTGACTGGTGTGTTTCTCCCAACTGATTGATGATGTTCTTTGGTTCAAATATGGATATGTTTTGGAAAAAATCAGATTATGAGCAAGGATTGCTTGAAGTATATGAATAGGTATTAATTCTAAATGAATTTTCAAAGCATTATTTGTTGTAGCAAGAATAAAAATAAAATAAAAATTACACAAGAACCAACACTTGAAATACTTATGGTTTCCACACAAGAAACAACCACAAAAAAAAAGTATTTTCCACTTAGATATCTCTAAGGAAAAGAAGACTCTCCACAACATCAAGGTCTTGAGAAAAAGAATTAATTCAAGAAGACTTTACAAGTCTTGTAGGTATCTCAAAGTCACAAGATGACTTAATCTTTCACTCCATAAAAGGTTACATAAAAGAGAACAAAAGACTATTTTCCATGACAATCAATGCTAAGTTGCATGAGGACATGCAACATTTTCAATTGGGGGGAATGTTGGGTCTCCATAATGACATCCATTTCACCCTCATTTCTTTCACTTTGCTTCAGTATTTACTATATTTTGTAGCTCCATAACCATGCACTAAGACCATCTTCATGATTAAATATGGGTTTAGACATATTATATTCTAATATATTTATTTTGGTATTTTGAGTGAAATTTTGGTTAAATATTAGAAAAATAACATGTATTCACTTATGTATAAAAGTTGGATGAGTTTTGTGATGTGTGTAAGCCTATTTAAAGATTCCAACACAGTCAAATTTGGCCTCAAAGTCTCAAATTCGAATTTCCTCTTCAAACTCTTGAAGATTTGAGGAAGATTTGAGATCATTGATCAAATACAATTCAAGGAGAAGAATCATGGAAGTTTTCATAAGTGTCTCCTATTGGAACTAGGGGAGATTTGTGAAAGGATATGAAGAGATGTTGGTTTCTAGATGCTAACACATGGTTGTAACCACATGTGATATATGTAGCTCTAGGAGAGATTTGTGGATATATATTTATAAATTAGTTGTCTTATTTTTTATATAAATAGGAGTGCATTCTCCTCTAAAAATGTGTGTTAGGTTTGGGAATGCTAAAGCTATGCTTATGCTTGATGTGTTAAGAATTGTAAAGATTAGATATGCTTAGTCTTCATGTTATGAATATAATCCTTTGAGTATGTTTAAAATTTCATGATGAGAGATAGTGTTTGATCAAATAACTTCCTGAACTTTCCACCTTTCAAGCACTTTAGGATACCTATTTGATGACTATGAGTGTATTTTCATGTTTCATTTTTGTAAAATATATTAGTTTATGTTTATTTTAGGTATTTTGATTAGATTCTTTGTTCCATTTAAGTTCTTTTGTAGGTCAAGCATTATTGTTTTCATTTCATAGATTCATTGCTTTCCAATCCATGTTAAAGATTGATTGCATTTCACTTTGTTTGTTTTTAGATTCATAGATAGTCATGAATGATTCTAATTTGATAATGCACACATCAATAATTTCAATTGATCTCTCACTACTTTCAGAATATGTTGTCTTTAAATTTCATAGTTTGAGAATCCATTGCTTTCTTAGTATAAGATTTGCTACTTTTTAGATTAAATTTACTTTCAATTCATAGAATAGATTTACTTTCATGTTACTAGAATAGATTTATTTTCATGTCAATAGAATAAGTTTACTTTCAAGTCAATTTTCAATTCAATTCCATATATTAAAATATTGCTTTCCAAGTTCTGAATGTGATACCTTTGAAAAGGAAAATGTGTACATATTCATCTTAGACATTTTTTATGAATAGGTTTTATTTCAGTCTTGCAATTTCTTTCAATAGATTAAACTTTCCCTTTGAAATTGAAAGTTGATTCCTATCATATATTGTGCTAGTGTACTTCACAATTATACAAACCTGGATTGACATTTAATCCAAGTAATTTAGCTCACAATTAAATTACCCAACACTATGTCTTTTTCGAAATAATTTTTAACAAGTTTAAAAAAGGGGTAAAAGTGTAATCGTGTATTTTTTTATGGTTTAATGAGTGAGTGAATGGAAAATAAATGATTTTATGCTTTCATCTTGGATATGAGTAGGAAAGAATGCAAGCAACTCAACATTTTTAGATATTTAACGATCTTGAAAGAACATCAAAATAGGATCATATTTTTTATTATTCAACTCCCCAAAGGGAAGATCCTTCTAGAGAGTTGAGTGGCATGCTTGTATGAATATAGTTATGATGCTAATAGAACTAACCTAAGAAAATAAATAAAGTAAATATTAAGTGTCTAGAAGAAGTAAACTACTCGTAATAGCAGTCTCTCTATAAGCTATAAAATGGTTTGCAAGATTAAGGTGATGAAAATGAAAATACAAGATGAAAAGTGTGACTATAAAGGTGATACACACAATGAAGGAAAAAATAATGTAGCACTATGTTGCAAGACATTAGTAACCATGGGAATAGGCAACCAAAAAGCAAGATGAAAAACAATGAGGAACCCCCTTTATGGGCTATATATGGCTAGAAATAATGGGAAGAGAGATAAATGAGGCTCAAATTCATTGTGCTCATGAAAGAGGGTTCTAGGGCCTATGAATGATCGCAACATGGACACCAAGGTGGAAATCATGTGATACTCTAGGGTTCCCATGGAGTTTAGGCTCTATTGTGCTAGTTACGACATATGGAAAAGGCATGGTTAATGTCACAACTTAATGGGGAGGGACCTAACACATTGAAACAATAAAGAGAAAGAAGAATTGATATGTGTCCTATCTCTATATGCCAATTTTGAACTCATACCTCTAGTCGAAAGTGTAGAGCTGGAATGATCATTATCCCTATCCAAATATATGTCAAGAAACTTTTTAAAAGAATCAATATCCTAAAAAGATAAATATAAAATGATAATAATATCCCATAAATGAAATATCTAATAAATAAATGAAATCCTAGTGTGAAAATGGATATTTTTGAACCACTTCCCCCCATAAAAGGATAAATTTGTGACCATTGTGTGCATTATTTACCCAAGCGAGAAAATTTGTGGAAAACCAACTCCTTACTAGAATTTGTTTCTCATATTTTAGGAGTATCATGCCATCAATTGTGATTCTTTCACCACTAGGTAAGAGATCTTGTCCTCGTCTTTCATTTAATTACTTTTTTGTTTCATTTCCATAAAAGTCAAGTTTGAGGGAGACACTTTTTAAAGTCGATAACACTCAACATTCTACCATAATATTGCTAGGAAATTGAAATAGGGTTTAATTCTCCCATGTAAGAGGGATAGAGCATTGCAACTTTGTGGAAGCCTAAGCAGGGTTTTGAAACCCCCAAAAGTCAAATCTACTCTCAGTAAGGCATGGAAATTGTCCCTTAATTTTTTCTTATGATGTGACACTAATATATGTTTATTTATTATGCATATCCATCATCATTATTGAGTGATAGAAGAGGCAACATGATGTTAACAATTTGGAAGCCATGCGAGACCTAGGGACACTTATAACTTTACACAAATGTGGCCTCCTATAATTCTTTAGAATGTAGAATATGAAGGTTCAACTCATGTTGTTATAGAGAAACATCTAATGGTCGAATCATATGGAGCATTGCTTTGAAGTGAAAAACCTTTCATTGAGCATAGATTTTGAGTATATATACTTCATGATGATCCTATCAAGGTAAGGATACCCAATAGTGTTGTCTGGAGGGAGACTGACTAGGGAGAGACCAACAAATGACTTCATTATTGATTAGTGTGTTCCCATCGCAAAATAAAAATAAAAATTGGGAAGATTTTGATTAAGGATGTCATCAAACATCTCCTATTGATGATCCTATTCATGATGACCTAAGTGGTAGGTTCAACTAGCCTGCACTTGGCTTCCAAAAGCTGAGTGGATATTGTTATGTGATGTGTGGCCTAAACGATGTTAAAATGTTGTGAAGGGTTGCTAGCCAACCTAAAAGGTCATTTTAAAAAATGTATAAAAATAATAATAAGTATTTTGGATATGGTAGCATCATTATATCATCCTTCCTTGATTGTGTCCCTCTGTTATGACCCCAAACCACATCACCAAGTATAGGGAAGTTGGAGCCACAAATGAATAGATGGAATGACCTGATGACTAATCCAGGAGGTGGAGTTCAGACATTAGCATATGAACTATATTACTTCAACTAGTTTGATGAGAAACTAATAGTCATAAATGACTATGCATATCAGGCGTCCAATTTCTACTATGATCTCGAGTTAGTCCTGCCTCATGGTGAGTAGTGAGGTGATTTGGGTGACTATCTGATGTTTTTTCTTTTTATATTATTTGCTTTTTATGAATTTTTCAAGTTCTTTAGATTCTTTTGGTATTATATTGTACTAATGAGTACCTTGTTTCTTGGCATACATGTCATACCTCAGAGACCAAAGGGGGAGTCTCCCTACATTTTTTAGGGATAAACTAGAGAGGTTGTGCCTAAAATTGAGCATCATGAGGTATATATAGGCAAGGATGATCACAATGAGTTGTAGACAGTGGAAACTTAAGGATATCACCATTTTTGTTCCATTCACTCATCTAAAGGAGGTTCTGAGGCACATGTACATAACATAGTAGGCATGTCTAGTACGATGGGCCCTCTTCTTCACTATGTGGCCATGATTATTTTTCTTTATTGAGCTCATGGATACTTGGATGATGATTAGTCATTTAGCCTTTTAGTATTATTTTACACCAAACAGAGAATTTTTAGGCATTAGTGCTTAGTTATGGGCCTATGACCCAAAGCCTGTGTGCCCAATTTTTAACACTATACTAGATTTATATGTTATTTATGTAAGAAAAGTCATATTTTCTATATATACATATGTGTATTTTCTATTACTTATGGTTGATTACAATAATTATGCAGATATTCCCATGTGTTTATGTACATGCATGCTTGTTTAATTATGTCTATAAATGTGACAAATCCATTTGAACATGTAGTTATCTAATCGATCAATTAACAGATTAGAACTTCTAGGGACATGTTGATAAATAATATAGTCAAATGATAAATCAATAAGATGTAGCCTGAGAGAGTAATGAAGTAAAACAAGATGCTTGAAATTGTAAATGTGATTCAACTAAGATACCACAAGTTGTGAGCCTATATTTACCACCAGCTGATGGATGCTTGGAGTTATGGCATCGCATAAGAGTACAATGAATGCACTATATTCCACAACAATTTTTCTAGCAGGGCCTAGAAATATGCCCCATGAATTCACAAGTTCATCAGTGGGTGAGCCGATCACACAGGAAATAGAATAAATGTTATAGGAACTATGGCAAGCATCATTGACATATCTTACATATATTGAAGAGGACACAAACATATGAAAATGAAGAAAAAATAATGATAGTCAAATAGTTGGAATGTATCACACATGTAGAATAAAGTGAAATCAAAATCTGATTACATATGTACTGAACATGATGTTGACTGTCCTAGGCATAGTACTTCTTTAGATAGAGCTTGTTACGAGTCTTAGAAAGAGGATTTCCATCATAATTGACCAACATCTATGTCCCATTTTTAAGTACATATTTAATAATCTAGGTACCATGTTAGAGGTTTCTAACTTTGTGACACCTAATTTATTGTGATCCTAATCATAAACCAAGACCAAGTCACCTTCAAAATGCACACAAGGTCAAATAGCCTTGTCATATGGGAGTTTGAATCATCTCTTATGGGCCTTGTTGGCCAAATTTGTGTCATAATGTTTTTTATCTAGTTGGGCCAAGTAAAGGAGGTGTTCCTCCTCAGTAGAGGTATCAAGGAGAAGTTCGACAACTAGTTTTAATGATGGTATTTCACATTCAATTAGAAACACCACTTCCATGCATAGATAAGTTGGAAAGGAGTAAATATTGTGGAGTTTTTGTCCAAGGTATGTATTGGGTAATTTAATTGTGAGTTAAATTACTTGCATTAAATTTCAATCCACATTCGTATAGTTGTGAAGTACACTCACACAATATATGCTAGGCATTTAAATCCTAATAAAAAAGGAAATTAACCTATGGAAATGATTGCAAGACTCAAAGAAATTTTATTAATGAAAAGATCTAAATGAGAACACACACACGTTCTTTCTAACATACTATATCTATAAAAGCATCGAATTCAAAACTTGAAAGAAACAAGTTATTCTAATTCTATAGTATGAATCTTTTTGAAATTCTATTGGATTAGGAAATGAATCTGATATACTAAACTTGAAATCGATTCTAATATATTGAACTTGAAATAAATTCTAATTTATTGGTCTTGAAAGCAATTATAATCTATTGAAAGAAAATGAATTTAAATTAAAATGCCTAAAGCCTATTGAGATTTCCGATGTATCCATACTAAATAGATCCAATCATAACTATCAAATTATCTATGAATCTGAAACCAAGCAACTTAAATGAAATAAGCACAAAAGAACATACAAAAAGTTCATAGAAAACGATGCATCTAATCAAAAGAATTGAAATAAACTTTGCAGAAAATGAACATAAAAGAAACTAATCTCTCTTGCAGAAATGAAACACTAAAATACACTCATACTCATCAAGTGGCCATAATGAAGTTCATAAGAGGTGGAAAGTTTTGGAATTTATTGATCAAACACAAAATCACATCATGAAAGCACAACCATATCAAATGATTGTATTAAAATAAATAGTATTCATAACATCAAGCATAAGCAGAACCAATCCTTAACATTCCAAAACTTAACATTGAAGCTTGAGCATATCTACCAAACTTAACACCTTTGAGAAGATAAGGAACTCCTATTTATACAAAAACAAAGATAACTACTTCATGAATGCAGGTCCACAAATCTCTCCTAGATCCACATATCTCTCTTAGATACACAAATATCTCATGTGGTTACAACCATGTGTTAACATCTAACAACTAGAATCTCTTCATATCCTCTCAAAAATCTCTTATATCTTTGATAGGAGACATTGATGAAGATTTCCATGATTTTTCTCCATGACATGTGTTTGATCAATGATCTCAAATGTTCCTCAAATCTTCAAGAGTTTGAAGAGGAAATTCGAATTCGAAACTTAGAGGCCAAATATGACTATGCTGGAATCTTCAAATATGCCTAAACACATAAAAAAAAACTCATCGAATTTTTACATATAAGTGAATACATGTTATTTTTATAATATTTAACCATCAATTCACTCAAAATAACAAAATAAATATATTGATAAATAATATGTCTAAATCCATATTTAATCATGAAATTGGTCTCAATGCATGGTTATGGAGCTACATAATATGATAAATACTAAGAAAAAAATGAAAGAAAAGAGGGTGAAAGGGATGTCATTTTGGAGACCCAACATTTCCCCCCAATTAGAGATGTTTCATGTCCTCATGCAACCTTGCAATAATTCTCATGGAATGAATTCATTTTCTATAGCCTTTTGCAACCTTGAGGAGTGAAAGATTTGTAACTTTAAGATACTCTAAAAGACTTGCATTTTCTCTTCAATTTTTTTTTCTCATGAGATTTTCTCTAAAAGATATCTAAGTGGCACCCCTTTTGGTTGGTTATTGTGTAACAATCATAAGTATTTCAAATTTTGGTTCTTGTGTGTGTGGAAAAACTTTCATTTTATTCTTTTTCTTGTCACAACAAAGAGTACTTGGAAACACATTCAGAATGAAGACCCATTCATATACATATCAATTCCTCATAATTTGAATATTTTCAAAACATATTAATCTTTGAATAGAAGAGAAACACTAGTCAATTGGAGAAAACATGTTGGTCAACAATATGCATGGTTATGGAATATGGAATTGACAATTGTAATGAATATCACCCATCCGCCTCCCCGCCACCCACACTCCCCCCTCCCCCCCCAACTGAAGGTGTTTTCTATTCTTGGAAAATGAGGAAAATAATTTGGCATGGGAAATTTTCCAAACACATATCTCTTAGCATTCAAGGAATTAATGATTCCATATTAGGAAACAACATACGTTCACCTACCTAAGAAGTTAATAATCTATGCATCTTAGAGATCTTGGTTGTGACTGCTAGATCATGAAATGTGAAGTGAAAGAATATGATATGTTTCTTCTTTTCCTCTTGGTTGTAGGAATAGAGGGTGAGATTTGAAATTGGAATATTTGTACGTTCTTATTGCTAAAACTAATGCTACTACTTCTAAACTCTAAAATTGAATCTTGATTTATTAGAACACTATTACAAGTTTCTAAAATCATATAGTCTTCATTCATATCCGCATCATGGCATAATTTTTATGTATGTGAATAAATTTGGTTGATGTTGAACATAAAAAGAAATTCTTGGATTACTGGTCATTAATGAATGTCATTAACCAACACAAGACTACTCACTATTAATGTCAATGAGAGTCAAGATGCCCAAGTACATCTTACTTGGTATGAATAGATGAGTTGGATTTGAGTCACCTAGAAAATCCAAAAAATAGGGGACTGATGTATTCTCATTGTTTATTGGTGAGAGAACTTGTCATTAAGGCATTCAAGACTTAAGGTAAAAAAAATATCTCTAGTCCTGAACCTAGATAATGTGCTGAAGTTGATGGGTCAATACTTGTTAGAAGGGAGGCCCTAATGAATCCTCCATCATCTAATGTGAGTATAAAAAATTTATTTAGAGGACCATAGATGAAAGATTTTCATTTATCAAGCAAGATTTATTTAGCAAAAGAAAAGGACAACAAGATAACTCCACATGTAAGTGAGCTGAATGATTTTATTCATGGGTTAGGGGTGAATGTAAATGAGAGAGGAAATTATGAAACTTGCAAAGGAAAAATCATTTTGAAGTCATGATCTAGTAGTAGGAAGATGGATGGATGGACTGTAAACTTAGAAAGGAGGAAAATGAATGAGTAGTAATGGCATGATGAATGCTCTTCTAACATGGACTTGACTTCTTCATGTTCTTTTGAAAAATAAATTGGTTTTTGGAAACCACTTCTGCATAGATTGATCTTGTTTGATCATCTTGGAACCTGGAAAAGCTTAGCACTAATCTACAATAGATCGTAAGATTATCGAAGGGGAGATGTGATCAGTCTCTCTTCATATGATATATACACAACAAATTCATAGATATTTCTAATAATACAAATTCGAGAAAGATAAAATAAAAATGAAATGCACTTTTATCTTTTGGGAAGTGGTGCACCTTCGACTACCCGTTAGTGTTTTGTTGATAATTTATTCATTTGATATCTATTTTAAGTTATTCAAAAACCAAATTAAAGAAAAATCATATTAAAAACATGTTTTTAATGATTTGATGATTTTTCCAAGCCCAATTGCTGCAAAATCCATAAAAAAAATCGACCATTTTTTTACTATCTCAAATTTTAATGAAAATAACTTCATGACATAGATATCATTGAGATTTTTCCAACAATGCTTGAATCACCTCAAACAGATTTATGAGAAAGTTATGTCCATCTGAAGTTTTTTCAAAATAAATAAAAAATTGTGTACGATTTCAACGTGGCAACACCAAGGAGTGCCATGTGGTAGAACTAGAGGGTTCCACGTAGTAATATAGATATTGATGTGGCATATGGCATGGACTGCTAATGTGTCATGCTTTCATGTATTGTTGATGTGGCAGTGGATGACATGGAAGACTAAGTTGGCACGTTGATGTGGCAGGGCGACATGGGAGGTTGATTGTGCATGATGAGTTGGCAGGTTGACTGGGCCATGATGTAAATTGGGCATACCAATGTTATGCTATCACATGGAAGTGAAATTGTTGCAATGTTAAGTCAAAATGTTGAAAAATTAACAAATTTTGGGCTTCAAAGGTTTTGCACTTCAAACTTACTGCAAATTCCACAACTTACCATTACACTACATTGATCAAATGTATTTTGAAATGTGAACAAACTCTATTTAAATTTTAATATTTTAATGGTGCAACTAAATCGCTAATGCTACGACAAAATGTGATATGGCCGAAAAACTACATTCTAGGATTTCTGTTGGATTTGATCCAAAATCTCTGTTATGCCAACAATTTATGCAAGCTTTGTGTCCCACAAATTAGTCACATTTCCACCGTGATATTTGATTTCAAATTTAACACACCTACCCCAAAATATGAAACCGTTAGTTGGCTTACAAATTATACAAACCAAAGCTTAACCATTGCACCAAAGTTGAATGCTTGATCGAGCAACATGATCATAATTTTTTTTTGTTGTAGGTTTTGGATAACGCTAAAACCAACTTGAATCCAAAGCTACATTCGCCATAGCTACATAAACCAACATCGCAAACATGTTTGTAGCAACTTGTTTTAGTCGTCCTTCATTTAGTTTACGTAATGGGTTTCTATGGTTTATGCCTAAGGTTATGTTTTTTTGTTTTTTTGTTTTTGTTTTTATGTTTCATTTATTTATTTTTAATGTGTTTTAATTGATTTTTGTGTTCTTTCTAGGTTTGTATTATATATTATTATTTTTTTTTATTGGGTGAGGTTAACCCATGACCTATATCATGGGATTTTGTGTATTATTATTTTTTTATTTGTTTTGTGTTATGTCTTCTATTGTTCTATTTGCTTTTATTCATGTGCTTCTATATTATTTTTTTTGGGTTGTTTTATTAATTTGCATTTTTATTATATAATTTGTTTTAATTTGTTGTTTTTTATTTGTTTTATTTATAATTATGTTTCGTTTTTATATTTTTTTAATGATTATATATATTTATATATATATATATATATATATATATATATATAATTTTATTATTATTATTATTTTAACTATATTTTATTTTAAAAATACTAGTTATTTTTTTTCTTTTTTCTTTTAATATTAATGGTAAAACTAAAAATCTTATTAGAAATATGGAGATCTATAAAAACAATTATTATTATCATTATCATTTAATTAAGAAAACCCTCTTTAGCAATTTTGAGACAAATCTAATTATGAACTAGAAATCAGAATTTAAGCAATTTTTTTTAGAATGAATAGTAAATTTAGATCTTGTAGTCTCTTTTATGAATTTTATTGTGAAATTTCAAAGAAAACTTATCCAAATTTTTCTTGCTAATATTCTACGTTGCAACAAGGCGCAGAAAGATTTCATTCTTTATTCATTTGAAATCTGAAATTTGAAAAGCAAAATCAGGAGAGTTGATCTCAAACCTCAAATTATTAGCTCTCGAAACTCTACTTGTTCTTCTTCTTCACAAATATCCCTTCTCTTATAGATTTTCCTGCCAATAGTTAGTGAACGAGGTGGCTCTTACTGCATTACCAAATGAAAATTTTCAAGAAAATAAATGAAATCAAACATTAAAAAAAACTCAAAAACATTAGCAAAATTAGTTTTATTGATTTATTATATCCTACTCTATTTTGAAAAAGATTTTTTTTTTGTCAAGTGTAGGGGTATTTCCAATGAAGTTATTTACGAATCGAGATTTCTAGTATGTCAATATCCAACTTTTGAAAAATATACCTTAATGTACACTAGGATATGAGAGATCAATTGTAAATTTGGATTTGGTGCTAGGATTTGTTGAAGAATGGAAGAATGTTGTGGTGTAGTCACTTTTTTAAACCAGTCTTTAATGTAGTCCTCAATTTCCCGGTTCTCTTCTTTAGTTATCATGCCTTCAATTTCTTCTGGAAGTTCTTCATTCTATAAAGGGTACCAAGGATATGGAGACAAACATGCCAAAAAATAATCAATTTCTTACTCAAATGGTTTCTCCTCATCAACTATAGTCCATGGCTCTTGGCTCTTATCTAAATGTTTTATCATCATTTTAGATCTCTTGTCCATAAATGGATTAGTATAAAAACTCTTATATTACAAAAATTGTTTGAAATTCATTCATCCTATCTATCATGTTTTACATATGCAGCTAAAAAATGAGATTGAAAGCTAAAAATGCATTCTAAATTGAAATTCAATGTCTATGTATACTTCCCTGACAACGACGCCAAAATGTTGGGTAATTTAATAAATTACTTGCATTAAATGTCAATCTAGGTTCGTATACTTGTGAAGTACACTCGCACAATATATGCTAGGAAATTAACTCTCAATCAAAAAGGAAATTAACCTATGGAAATGATTGCAAGATTCAAAGAAAATCAATTAATGAAAATATATAAATGAGCACACACACACGCACGTTCTTTCTCAAATACTATATCTATCAAAGCATCAAATTCAGAACTTGAAAGAAACAAGCTATTCTAATTCTATACTATGAAATATTTTTGAAATTCTATTATATCAAACATAAAGGTAAATCCTATTATATTAGATTTAGAAATGAATCTAATCTATTGAACTTGAAAGAAATTCTAATCTATTGATATTGAAAACAATTCTAATTTATTAAAAGAAAGTGACTTGAAATTAAAATTCCTAAAGCCTATTGAAATTACTGATGTGTGCATACTAAATAGAGTTAATCATAACTATCAATTTATCTATGAATCCAAAACTAAGCAACTTAAATGATATGAGCATAAATAAACATAAAGAAAGTGCAAGGAAAATGAAGCATCTAATCAAAATACTTGAACTAAACTTTGCAAAAAATGAACATAAAAGAAACTAATCTATCTTGCAGAAATGAAACACTAAAATATACTCATACTCATTAAGTGGCCATCATGAAGTGCATTAGAGGTGGAAATTTCATGAATTTATTGATCAAACACCAAATCTCATCATGAAAGCACAACCATATCAAAGGATTATATTAAAATCAATAGTATTCATAACATCAAACATAAGCATAATTGATCCTTAGCATTCCAAAACTTAACAATGAAGCATGAGCATAACTCTCAAACTTAACACCTTTGAGAGGAGAAGACACTCATATTTATACAAAAACTAAGATAACTAATTCATGAATTCAGATCCATAATTATCTCATGTGGTTACAAACATAAGTTAACATCTAACAACTAGCATCTCTTTATATCCTCTCGCAAATATCTCATAGCTTTGATAAGAAACACTTATGAAGACTTCCATGATTCTTCTCCATAACATGTTCTTTATCAATGATCTCAAATCTTCCTTAAATCTTCAAGAGTTTTAAGAGGAATTCAAACTTGAGAATTAGAGGCCAAATATGATTGTGTTGGAATATTTAAATATGCCTATGCACATCACAAAACTCATCCTACTTTTTATATAAGTGAATACATGTTATTTTTCTATTATTTAACAATAAATTCACTCAAAATACAAAAATAAATGTATTGGAAACTGATATGTCTAAACCCATATTTAATCATGAAAGTGGTCTCAATTCATGGTTATGGAGTTATAGAATATGGTTAATGTTGAAGGAAAATGGAAGAAAATAGGGTGAAATAGATGCCATTTTGGAGACCCAACAATCTAATAAGACCATAATGCTAAAAAGGGCGCCATATGCCAATTAGGTTTCTGATTCCCTACCATTTGTTGAATTACAATATTAAAAACATGATTAATGGCTTCTAGTTGACCATTATCCTATCGATATTAGGAAGTGGACTTTTCATGGTGAAACCCAAACTTGGCTGTTAATTCAGTCATCATTTTGTTCCAAAAGTAAGACCCATGTTCTGTTACAATTTTCTTGGGAGCACTAAACTTAACGATGATGTGGTTAGAAGTGAAATGTGGCATGGTGGTACCATCATTGGAAAAGGTAGGCATGGTCTCAACATATCTGGTAAAGTAATTGATGGTCATAATGATGTAGTTATGTCAATTCACTAAGGTAAGATTACACTGCATGAAATCAATACCCCATTTAGAAGGGGATGACAACAACCACGGGGTGAAGGGGAGTCAGATGAGCATGCATTTTGCAGGTGAATATCTGATACGGATGACACTTTTGGACTATATCCATAGAATAATTGAAAATTGAAAACCATAAATAACCAGAACATAAGATTTTTTGGGTAATGACTAACTTGGAAAGATGACTTCCACATGCTCTGTCATGGAAATCATTCAACACACGATGAGATTCATCATGAGTTAAACATTAGCGTGACACTAGGTCAATCCAATTGTGGTGATAAAGTGTGTCATTTAAAATGATGTATTGTTTGGATTAATGGTGTGTTCATTAAGAACCAATGTAAGGATATCAAATTTCTACCCCCACAAATCCTTTATTAAGGTAGTAGATAACGTCTTCATGTTTATCTTCACCCTCTTGGATAAGTAAAATACGAATCATCAAATCTGAGGCAACAAGATATAGGATGAAATCTCAGCTATAGTCAAGAGGAATTAATGGCAGGTTTGACAACAAGATCACCTTTTCTAAGGAATCAATTTTTTTTTTGTGCATGGTCATCCCATATAAATTGTGTATCTTTCTTGAGAATATGCATGAAATCCTTCATGAGTTCAACATAGTTAGAAATAAAATGACATAAGAAATTTTCCTTTCCTTATAAGCTTTGAAGTTGGCTAATAGTGTATAGAGGAGGTAGATTAGTAATCATCTCAACCTTCAAAGGATCAACCATGATCCCATACTCGGATATGATGAATCCTAGTAATTTCTCAAAAATAACATAGAAAATGCACTTGTGAGGATTCAAATGAATATAATAGAAGTGACCATGCATAAAGCTTTCTCGTAAATGCAATGGTTAATCAACCCTTCAATGGTAATGGTAAGAAAGCACATCTAGAGTGGCCTCTAAAATTCATTTTGTGTCATGAAAATAATAATGCATGACATGTTGAAAATTTCCACCAACATTTTAAGACCAAAGGGTATTTTCTTATATGAAAAAGTACCCCAAGGAAAAATGAAACCCATTTTATTTTTGTCTTCTAGTTCGATATGAATTTGATTATAACCATAAAATCCATCCATGAAGGAAAATATATCACTTCCACAACATTTATCGACAATATGATCAATGAATGGGGTAGGGTAGTTATTCTTTGGAGATGCCTCTTAGGTCCCTATAATACTAGTGATTACCCCATTACTATTGTCATTGTATCCCCTTATTGTTATTGTTGTGCCCTTATTGTCCCCATATTGTTATTATTGTGCCCCACAGAAGCCCATTATTGTTATTGTTGTTCCCTTATATTATTATTGTTATGTCAGCTCTAATTATATTGTGACCCCTTAGACTCCTATATATAGAACGGAGGTTTTTTCATTATATCATCAAAGAATTGTTCATTTGTGTAATGTAAAGGAGGTTTCCCCTCGAAGAGTCTTATTTTAAAGTCTTTGAGCTAGTTGTATAACATTTGGTATCAAAGGTTTGGATTCTAGGTTTCACTACTTCAAATAGGTCATCGTGGAATTTTCACTATAATATTTTTTATATGAACCTTCAAAAAAAAAAAAAAAACCATTTGAGATGAAATCTTGATGCACATTGTGGCCGAATTTTAGAATAACATTTGGTATCAAAGGTTTGGATTCTAGGTTTCACTACTTCAAATAGGTCATCATGGAATTTTCACTATAACATTTTTTATACGAACCTTCAAAAACTGAGAAAAAAAAAAACACCATTTGAGATGAAATCTTGATGCACATCGTGGCCGAATTTTAGATTGTGTCTCGCTACATTTTCGAATATATGAACTGAGGAAGTTAGAGTTTGTTCAGGATTCTGAATTCCATATCAAACAAGTGGCCTTAGGAAAATACTCATAACTTTCTCTCTGAGCATTGGATTCAAATTTTGTAAAAATTGATAGAAAATGTTAGGATATTCTGACACATAGGAAATAGTTAAGTACAACTTGGTCTAGTATAGAATTAGGTATAGAGTTGGGTAAAGTCTGTTTCTTTACTATTTACATTTTGTAACTTACAATCTGACGGTCACGATATGTAGTGATCTGACGGTTCATTCTCTCCTCGGTATTACCGACACTTAATCCGTGGCTTAGCACCCGATTGGTCCATGATCTCTATTTTAAATAGCATGGAGGGTCATTTGTACAGTAATCCTTCTATGAGAGAAGCATATGTAAATTTTCATTGTTTTATTAATAAATTGCCTGAAGTGGCCGCGTTGGCTCAGGCCGTGGACTGTTTCCCTCTTTGAGGGTTTTAACCACGTCAAAATACTGGTGTATCGATCCATGATCTGTTTGTTAGCGGTGTCCTTTGTTGTTCTGTCTGAGGAACTTACCCTATAAATTCCTACATGGTATCAGTGCTATTTGAGGGCCATGTCCGTTGGTGATCCAAATCTTAAGCCAGTAGAACTGCATCCGACTACCGTTTCCTAGATCTATTGTTTCTGACTGCTTTCGGATCAAGAGGACTGCTCTATTGTGTTGGGAGCATCTGTTCCAATGAGGAACCCCTTTCGTTTCACGCGAAAAGGTTTCCGGTAGCCCTAGCTGCGTCATTTTTAAGATCTGGAGGTATACAGTGTTTATTTGGAGTTTACAATTGTTTTCTCTCTGTTTATTTCGGTTTTCGGTTTATTTAGATTTTTTTTATTACCAGATCTATACCTTTCATTTCCGCGTATGTTCTTTGCCCTGCGACTCTGTGTGATCTGGGCAAATTAGAAACAGAAAGGAAGGATTTTTCTCATGTGTATGCTCTTTTCCGCTGCGCCTTAGTGTGATCTCGGAAAATCAGAAACATTGAGGAAAATATTTAGTTTCCGACTAAAGCTAACTTCGAGCTGCACGGTTCATTTTTTTTGTATGTCCATGTTCGGTTTTGTGTTTTTTGTTTTGTAGGGAAAAAGAGCTTTCTCAAAGCAAGCACGCAACCCAAAGCATCAACCCCCCCCTTTCTCTCTCTCTCTCAAACCTTTTGTATATCTCACTTGGTGCAAAGCTAATTTATGAGAGTAGAGGTCTTGGGTTCACGTCTCCATTTTGTGGGGGCGGATTTTTTCATTTTTGCACATTCCCGCACTTCGTCAGCGACTTCATCAAATTTTCTTCAAAAAGCCATAACTTCTTCATCCGGAAGCCGTTTTCCGAACCGTTTTTTTTGAAACAGCCTAATTTTTCGAGATCTTTCCATTGAAACACTTAGATTCAGCATCTCTAGCTTCATTTTTTTTTTTTTTTTTTAAATGGAAAGTCCATGCCAAATTATTCTTGATAGCAACAACTACTTGCAATGGTGGTCCTACATTGTGGATTTACTTAGAAGTAAAGGCCTTTACAAAATAGCCACAGGCCAAGAGACCAAACCGAAAGATGAAGACAAGGCAGCTAAATGGGAAAATAGGCAAGACCAAGCACGTGGGTTTATAGGGATGTCTATTTCTCCAGATCTTAAATTCCATATTGCAAAACTTGATACTCCTTATGAAGCAATGAAACAGATTACTAAAGTCTTTGGAATTAAAAATGAACTTAAAGCCCATCAGCCTGAAAATTAATTACTTACATTGGACCCCAATAATTTTTCTTGCATTGAAGATTTTTTGTCCAAGTTCAAGACCCTTAGACTTCTCTTGGAAGGTGTTAAGGTTAAGAAAGAAGATAGTAGCCTTATCTACTCCATTCTTACTAAGTTGGGACCAGCCTATTCTGTGTTTGTTTCCACCTTCCATTCTACAAGAGAAGCCTTCATTTCTCAAGGACAAACCTACAAGTCCCCTTCTTTTGATTCCTTTTGTGATTCTTTAATAAGAGAACAAGAAAAACTCTTACACCTTGGTCTTCTTCATCTTGGAAACTCTTTTAAGAAAGCGTTAGCCGCCCAGCAGCAACCAAATCCAAAGAATCCTAAGAAGTTGTATCCTAAAAAGAATGGTCCTAAACCAAACAAGGGTCCTAAGCAATTTCAGCCTCAAAATGAAAAATCATTTCAACAAAATGATAAGACAAATAAAAAAAAAGGGAAGAAGACTGATAGACATTGCAACTTTTGTAATCGAGATGGCCACTTAGAATCCAAATGTTTTAAGAAGATGGAAGCCTTGGAAGCAGCAATGAAGAAGCATAACATCCATTTGGAGCACTCTTCAACTTCAACTTCATCTTCAGGAATGGCACTTTCTACATGTGGTTGTCAAGCATCTCGGTCTGGCTATGCACTAAATGTATCTTCTTCTTCTCATTCTCATGAGTGGCTCATTGATTCTGGAGCTTCTTATCACATGGCCAAAAACAAAGCCATGTTTTCTTCTTTAAATGAATGTAACACCAAAAATATATATGTTGGTGATGATAGATCTCTTAGTGTTGTAGGGACTGGAACTGTTCATCTGACAATGGTCAGTTTAATGATGTATTATGTGTTCTAACCTTATCCTGCGACCTTCTATCTGTATATCAGATAACCCATTCAAGTGAAGGTAAAATCGTTGAATTTTCACCTCATGATGTTGTAATTAAGGACCTAAGAGATCCTAGACAGATTTTAGCTACTGGCATTGCTGATGATTCTACAAGGTTGTATAAGTTTCACAACTTTGGGTCATCAAATCTTCCCTCAGTATTTGTTGCTCATAATGATGAAGTGAGCAAACTTTGGCATGAGAGATTTGGTCACTTAAACTATCGCTCTCTTCAGAATCTATGTAAAGAAAATATGGTGACAAGTCTTCCAATGGTATCTTGAAGAGATGGTGTTTGTTCCGAATGTGTACTCGGAAAACATCATTGGGATAGTTTTGAAAAACGTGCCTCTTGGCATGCGTTAGTCCCTTTACAGCTCATGCATAGTGATTTATGTGGTCCACTTCCAGTTGCTTCATTCTCTGGCTATAAGTATTTCTTAACTTTCATTGATGATTTCTCCAGATGCACTTGGGTATACTTCTTAAAACTCAAGAGTGAAGTATTTAACATGTTCTTGGCCTTTAAGGCCTTTGTTGAAAAACAATCTGGACATCAAATTCTTAAGCTAAGATCTGATGATGGCGGAGAATATGTTAAAAACACATTCATCAACTTTTGCACTGAGAATGGAATTCAAATGCAACATATTGTTCCATATACTCCACAACAAAATGGTGTAGCTGAAAGGAAGAATCGCACCTTAAAGGAAATGGCTAATTGTATGCTTCAATCTAAAGGACTTAGTCTTCATTATTGGGTAGAAGAAATTAACTGTACAAATTACATAATAAATCGCACTCCTACTAAGGTTTTAAAGAATATCACTCCAGAAGAAGCATGGAGCTCAATCAAACCAGATGTAAGTCACTTTTGTTTTTTTAAAAGTGAAGCATGGGCCCATATTCCAGATGAGAAACATAAATCTTTAGAACCTATGAGTGAAAAATGTATTTTTGTTGGATATTCTGAAGATGTCAAAGGATATAGACTTATTCCACTTAAGTCAAAAAATGTTATCGTTAGAAGAGATGTAAAGTTTGCTGAAAATATATCGGCCTGCGAGCCTAGTTCGGCGGATGTGCCACCTCTCCCTATCTCTTCTACTTTTGAAAATATTTCTTCTTCAGATGATGAAAGCGAGGATGAAAATCCTCCCCCACCTTCTCAGGATCCTCCTTCAGCTCCTCAACTTCCAAAATGGGTCCGTGCTACTCAGGATGCAGTAGGTGATCTTACCAGTGATCCTATAGATCAGCGACGTACACGTTCTCAGTTCGAGAGAGCCTCTTCTTTACTGGCTCAAGCTTCAGTGAATTATGATCCTGACACCTTTGCAGAAGCTTCAGGCCATCCAGATTGGGAAGCAACTATGAATGAAGAATATCATTCATTATTGGCAAATGATACATGGGATCTTGTTCCTCTACCAAAGGGAGGAAAACTTGTTAGATGCAAATGGGTTTACAGAACCAAGTATGGACCAGATGGGAAAGTTGATAAACATAAAGTTCGTCTTGTTGCTAAGGGTTTTTCACAAGCTGAAGGCATTGACTATACTAAAACCTTCTCCCCTGTTGCCAAAATGAACTCTATCCGCCTTGTTCTTTCCCTTGTTGCCTCTTTCAAATGGAAAGTCCATCAGATGGATGTTAAATCTGCCTTCTTGCATGGGGACTTGCATGAAGAAATCTATATGGAACAACCTATTGGCTTTATACAAACGGACTCCAGCCTTGTATGCCGGGTTAAGAAATCCCTTTATGGTCTCAAGCAAGCTCCTTGAGCTTGGTATGCCAAAATGGATAACTTTCTTTTAGAAAATGGATTTTCTAAGTGTCATTCTAACAATACTATCTACACAAAGAAAGTGGGCAAGTCTCTTATCATTCTTGTTCTTTATGTTGATGATCTTATTCTAACTCGTAGTGATCCCAACCTTATAAACCATGTGAAGTCTAGCCTTAAAAGGAAGTTTGAAATGACAGACTTAGGACACTTACATTATTTTCTCGGTCTTCAAGTCTTGCAATCCAAGGAAGGTATTTCCCTTTCTCAGTCCAAGTATGCCTATGATATTCTATGCCATTTTCACATGGAAGATTGTAAGCCAGCCCCTTCTCCCTTTCAGTCTGGAGTCAAACTTTCAGTCACTTGTACTTCTCCTGAAGTTGATGCTACCTTATACCGTCAACTTGTAGGAAAACTTTTGTATCTAACCCATACTCGTCCTAACCTTTCCTTTGTCGTTGGCCTTGTTGCTCGGTTTATGCAAAACCCACATGAAAGTCATTGGAAAGAAGCTAAGAGAATACTTCGTTATGTTCGAGGTACAGTTCAATTTGGGATTCATTACAGTGCCGAAGCAGCTCCTCTATTGGTTGGTTTCACTAATTCCGATTGGGCTGGTGACCCTGATGATCGGAAGTCTACTACAGGTTATGTGTTCACTCTTGGTTTAGGACCTATTACATGGGCCTGCAAGAAACAAGGTTCCATTTCTCTTTCTTCAGTAGAAGCAGAGTATCATGGTGCCGTAGAAGCTAGTAAGGAAGCCTTGTGGCTTCGTCAAATCCTGTCAAAGTTTGGCTTTCAGCAACAGCATCCGACTACAATTTGGTGTGATAATCAAAGTGCCATTCAACTATGCAAAGATCCAGTCCAACATCAGCATAGAAAACACATTGAACTGCACATGCACTTCATCAGAAAGTTCATTCATGACCATGTTCTTGAAGTGAAATATTGTTCAACAGATGATCAAGTTGCAGACATCTTTACAAAGGCTCTCACAAAGGCGAAGTTCACTAAACTTCGATTTATGGTTGGAGTTCAGGAAGTTGTCACTAAGGGGGGATAGGCTCTAGTGCCTCCTTCCTTCTCCTATTGTGTCATATTTGTAAATCCTTCAATCCTATCCCAAGTTGTTCTTAAGGGGGGATGTTAGGATATTCCGACACATAGGAAATAATTAAGTACAACTTGGTCTAATATAGAGTTAGGTATAGAGTTAGGTAAAGTGTGTTTCTTTACTATGTACATTTTGTAACTTACAATCTGACGGTCACGATATGTAGTGATCCGATGGTTCATTCTCTCCTCGGTATTACCGACACTTGATCCGTGGCTTAACACCCGATTGGTCCATGATCTCTATTTAAAGAGCATGGAGGGTCATTTGTAGGGTAATCCGTCTGTGAGAGAAGCATATGTAAATTTTCATTGTTTTATTAATAAATTGCCTGAAGTGGCCGCGTTGGCTCATGCCGTGGACTGTTTCCCTCTTTGAGGGTTTTAACCACGTCAAAATACTAGTGTATTGATCTGTGATCTGTTTGTGAGCGGTGTCCTTTGGTGTTCTGTCTGAGGAGCTTACCATGTAAATTCCTATAGAAAAAAGATAGATGATAGTTTTTTGGGTATCATTTTCAGGGCCTAAGGTCAAAAAAGTGACATGTGGCAATTCGTACAAGTTCACTCTACTAAAATAATCTATAATCAGGTCAGTGTGGGAGATTGGGCATAACTCTTTCTTGAAAAATCTAATCTTGACCAAACTTGTGTCATTGGAAAGAGGACTCAAAGAGATACTGCAGGACAAAATTTCAGATCTTGGAAATATGAAATTATAGAGATACAATAGATTCAATATCAAGCTCCTACAAAGTGAAAAAATTTGTGTACTCCTTTAAAAAGTTTGCATAAGTTTTCTTTGAAAAAATATTTTGAAGTGATTAAAAGGGCATAGTGAAGAAAATTATCCTTAGTTGATGAACTGAAGAAAGAAATGGTGACCTTACTTAACAAGAAGACACTTCATTATAAAAATGGATCATGATAGTCTTAAATAATTTTTAGAACAAAGATTATCTTCGGAAGAGCACTAAAAATGGGTCACAAAGATGTTGGGTTATGACTTTGAAATCATCTACAAAAAAGGGAAGCAAAATGTTGTTGCAGATTCACTCTCAATAAAGAATTAGGATGTGAAAGCATTGATTTGTGCCATCTCTATCATCCAACTAGATTGGATTAATGAAGCAAGGGATGAATGGAAGAATGACGAAGAAGTATGGGCTCTCATTCAAAAGTTGTAGCAAGATCCCAGTACATCTGATACATTTTGGAAAAATGATTTGTTATGTTACAAATATCGCTTATACTTTTGTAATAATTCCCAACTCAAATAAAAGATTCTTCTAGAATTTCACACCTCTCCCTTAGGAGGGCACTCAGGACTTTTAAAAACTTAATGCCCCTTGGATATTTTGTTGGGTAACAGATATTAGCTAAAATTTGTGCTTACAATTTTAACTTTTTCTAGTGGTTACATTTCAAGATCATTTTTATTGATCGTTGTATTTTGACATCTTGAATCAATTAATAACTAGAAATACTCCCAATTATTTTTCTGGACCCCATAGCCAGTACGATTCAAGCATGTAGCTCATTTTTCCTAATTTCCTTATATATAATCACTATTTTTTAATTTTTGGCATGGAAATTAGTCTTTTAGAGCCATATTTGTATGCTGTCACAACATATTTATATGATTCACAAGGTGAGAAATCAATCTTTGGTGTAATTGAAAATTTTAGGTCTGATAATTATGGGTCATTTATAGACTATAAATGTCTTCAAAGTTTCACTTCTAATTGAGTTTTAAGCCGAACATGTTGAGTATTTTATACATAACTATTTTTTTCTCCAACCATTTTTCATAACTTCCATAACCATTAGGTAAGGACTTGTAGCTTTGATGTTGTTTTGATTGTTGAGTAAAATATTTGCCAAGACTTTATAAAGTATTATAATTTATTATACGTTGAGAATTTACAATTTATAAAGTTTAAAAGTCTAAAATTTTAAAGCCTAATTCTTTGAAGGGTGCTAACTCAATAGAAGAGCAATTGTTTTACAAGGAGGTTGGTGGTTCGATTCCATGGTGATCTGATATTCATGTGGAATGGTGAGGATCAATGTTTGGTGTTGAAGGATCTTTTGACCATCACCAATGAGGTTATGGTGAAAATTTCTTACCTTCACCAAAATATGAAATGGTAACGGTCAATGAACATCATCATATATATGCATCAATAGTGACAACCATGAAATACCCATCACCATAGATTATTGTTATTCATATGAAATGGTGACAATTGCTATCTGTCATCATAATCATTATTCATTTTTATTGATCGTTGTATTTTGACATCTTGAATCAATTAATAACTAGAAACACTCCCAATTAATTTTCTGGACCCCATGGCCAGTATGATTCAAGCATGTAACTCATTATTCATAATTGCATTATATATGCTCACTAAATTAGTCTTTTAGGGCCAGATTTTTATGCTATCACAACATATTTACATGATTCACAAGGTGAAAAATCAATCTTCGATGTAATTTCATATTTTAGGTCTGATAATTATAGGTCATTTATAGGCTACAAATGTATTCAAATTTTCACTTCCAATTGAGTATTAAGCTGAACATATCGAGTATTTTATACATAACTATTTTTTTCTCCAACCATTTTTCATAACTTCCATAACCATTAGGTAGGGACTTGCAACTTTGATGCTATTTTGATTATTCAGTAAAATACTTTCAAGACTTTACAATGTTTTATAATTTATTAAAAGTTGTAGAATTTACAATTTATAAAGTTTCAAGGTATGAAATTTTAAAGTCTAATTCTTTGAAGGGTGCTAACTCAATGGAAGAGCACCTACTTTACAAGAAGGAGGTTGGTGGTTTGATTCCATCATGACCTAATATTCATGTGGAATGGTGACGATCAATGTTTGGTGACGAAGGCTCTTTTGACCATCACCAGTGAGGTTATGGTGACATAATTTTACCTTTAGCAAAATATGAAATGGTGACTGTCAATGAATGTCACCATATATATGCATCAATAGTGAAAACCATGAAAGACCCATCACCATAAAATGTTGTTGTTCATATGAAATGCTAACAATCACTATCTATCATTATAATCATTATTCATTTTTATTAATCGTTGTATTTTTGACATCTTGAATCAATTAATAGCTAGAAACACTCCCAATTAGTTTTCTAGACCCCATGGCCAATATGATTCAAGAATGTAACTCATTATTCATAATTGCACTATATATACTCACTGCTTTTTACTTTTTGGCATGCAAATTAGTCTTTTAGAGCCATATTTTTATGTTGTTACAACAGATTTACATGATTCACAAGGTGAGAAATCAATCTTCGATGTAATTGCAGATTTTAGGTCTGATAATTATATGTCACTTATAGGCTATAAATGTCTTCAAATTTTCACTTCTAATTGAGTATTAAGCTGAACATATTAGGTATTTTATACATAAATATTTTTTTCTCCAACCATTTTTCATAACTTCCATAACCTTTAGGTAGGGACTTGTAGCTTTGATACTATTTTGATTGTTTAGTAAAATATTTCCAAGACTTTACAAAGTTTTATAATTTATTGGAAGTTTTATAATTTACAATTTATAAAGTTTCAAGGTATGAAATTTTAAAGTCTAATTCTTTGAAGGGTGCTAGCTCAATGGAAGAGAACATGCCTTACAAGCAGGAGGTTGGTGGTTCGATTCCATCGTGCCCTAATATTCATGTGGAATGGTGATGATCAATGTTTGGTGATGAAGGCTCTTTTGACCATCACCAATGACGTTATGGAGAAATTTGTTTACCTTCACAAAAATATGAAATGGTGACGGTCAATGAACGTCACCATATATATGCATCAATAGTGACAACCATGAAAGACCCATCACCATAAATTATTGTTGTTCATATGAAATGGTGATGGCCACTATCTGTCATTATAATGATTATTCATGACGGACCTTGAATGTCACCACAAAACCTATACTTTTGTGATGCCACCTTTGGTGATGTTCAGGTTTTTGGAGACGGAGACTAAGGTTCATCGCCATTGCTCAATTGAAATGGTGATGGTCATTATCCATTGTTATAAATCATTATTGGTGATGGAACTTGAATTTCACCACAACACCTATACTTTTGGTGATGCCATCTTTGGTGAGATTCAATTTTTGGTGATGGAGGCACTTTTGAGTGTCACCAATGAGCTTATGGTGATATTCTTTACCCTCACCAATATCCTTTTTCTTTGTAGTGTTCCTTAGAATTTTCACCATTGAATATAACTTCAAGACTTTGCTACAATCTCTAATTTGTTGGTCTAATGTGGTTGTTGGTTGTATTTGTGTTTCTTATAAAATAAAATCATCTTCTTCTAGTAGTAAGTAGGAGAGATCCCTTTCTTTCCCATACATAGGAGCATTATTTGGGAAATCAACCTTCGTAACTATTTTGACAAACCTTTATTCCCTATACAGTCACCTTTCTTCTCCACCAAAGACAGGGATGGTAGCATAGGTAAGATCCATCTTGATGGAACCTCCAATATTTGATCCTCAAGGCCTGGAAAAAGGCATACTGAACCTTGTAGGAATATTAGCTACCAAAATGTCCATTACTAGAATTTGTACTCGGATCTAGGCCAAATTCACTACTAATTCCTTTATCATTTCCAAGCACTTTACCCTCTTAGAGTCAAAAGAGTAGAGATATTTCCATGGTCGAGTTATATGCAAGCCTAGTTGCTCCATTACTGATAGTGGCATCAAATTATGAGAAGCGCTTGAGTCTAACATGCATTTATGGAGCAGGAGGTCATGTACTACTAGAGTAATGTAAAAAGGTGTTGTGGAGGGATCTTGTTCTTCAACATGGGGTCCAAAGATGACCATTGGCCTTTCTTCTTGGAGGTTTAAACTATCAGGTGATTGGAATGAAGTAGATGGAAACATGAACTAAGAAAATTGGGCCTTATAGGTGGGTTGTTTCAAGACCTCAGGTAATGGGACCCAGATTTTAACTTTCTCAAGCTCTTTTTGAAGATTAAAGATAGCAGGGTCTTTTTCTACAGTGCTAACCTCTACCAACTCTTTTTATTTTTCATAGATGGGCCTAGAAGAGGGAGGTGATTTCTCTTCTTTGAGGAATTCGGGCTTATGGCAGTTTGGATCTGAGGATTCCTTCTTTTTTTGAGTAATTGGATCTAAGGGCCCCTTCCCCTTATCAACTGGCTTAGGAGGCACTTGGGAGGAATTTCCTTCGTTTTGGTTAGGCCCTATCGAACTCTTTCTATATGACCGAAGATCATATTTATTATATATTTGAGCCTACATGAAATCGGTGAAATGCTTGCAGTAATCATAAATCTCATCATCGTCTAGTGTTGCATCAATATAATCCCCCTCTTCTCCATATATTCTTACTTCTTGTTAGTCATCTGAGAAAGAGGAATATAGGTTCCCCTCAACTTCATCGACATCTAGCATCTGCTCCTCCAGGTCATCTTCTATATATAATGGAGGATGGATGTGGTCTTGTTGTTTTTTCCTCTCCCTTTGCAATATTTGTAGGGATTGTTGGGAACGGGTTCCCCCAGGAGCCATTTTGGGGCTAAAATTCCATGTTTTGGGACAATTTTGTAAAAAAGTTATAAAGTCTCTACATTTTATAGTCGCAAAGTGTGAAGGTGTCAAGAGTCGTAAAGGGTTATCCACCCTTATTTTATAAAGTTTCAAGTTTGTTGTAAAGATCTACCCTGAGTCCGCGGACCAAGGGATTGTATAAAAAGTAGCTAAGTAAGCTCCGAGGAGAAGAGTTAGGAAGTAAGTAGCAAAGTAGAGTGGAGAAGTCTAAGTGTTCTCAGGTCTTAGCATAGGTAAAGGCTCTATAGCTGAGTGTGAAAAGGCCTAGCGTAGAAGTCCGCAGCTGAGTGCGTGGACCCTTGCAGCTGTGTGTGCAAGGTGGATAGAGTCTGTATTAAACTAGAAGATATCAATAAAAGAGAAGTATTCTACAATTATTGTGTATTTAGTCTCTATTAATGAATCTGATTATGTTGCGTTACGATCTGGGTTTATTTTACAATGCTTATTTGATGCACGAATGTATGTGATTATATTTGTAAATTGATTGCAAGTAAGAATATCAGATTACGCGACGATAACTGTAATTTCCTAGTAGAATAAGTAGACACTTGAGATAACTTGGGAACCTATACAATACATCATCATAGAAGCACGAAATTACCTAAACCAT
The DNA here is from genome assembly GCA_031772625.1 of Pinus tabuliformis. Classification (NCBI taxonomy): domain Eukaryota; kingdom Viridiplantae; phylum Streptophyta; class Pinopsida; order Pinales; family Pinaceae; genus Pinus; species Pinus tabuliformis. Next base: position 259,847,430 of record CM062815.1, on the reverse strand, counting down.
TGGTTAGGGTTGCATGAGGTCAATCATACACCTTCGCGAAGGTACTAAACGGCGGGATAGAGGGTAGATCAATAAGTCCTAAGGCTTAGCGGTCTACGTGAAGATAGGAGCAAAGGGTATAAACTGACATCATGGCCATCTCAAGGTGTGGAAACCTAGTTCCAGCATCCCCCTATTCCACAAAATATTGTCACCATGACTATTTGAAGTCAGTATGGGTCTATCATCATTCATACTGTCCTCCTTAGCAAGTCTCAAACCTCAGCTCTTCATGTCAAGCTTTAAAAATGAGAGAAAGTCCTTAAAAATCAATAAAGCTCTGGTTTTGCACTTTCTCTTACTGTTACCTGTGGTCCTGCACCCCATGTTCATGTTACCTGCAGACCTGCCCACTCTGTCTTTAAAGGAGTGGGTGCAGACCCCTGTGAAAGTCAAAAAGGTGCAAGTTTATTCTTAAAAACTCACTTTGGGTCAATTCTAGATGATTCTAGAAGGAATATTGACGTGGATGGTTCGCTCCTAGGTGGTTCATGCATCCCAAAAGTGAAGGAGCTAATCGCTTGATGAGAGGAGCTATCCCTTTGAAGGAGAGCTTTATCCCTTTGAAGGTGGACCTAGTAAGTTCCCTCCATTGCACTATAAATTAAGGCATTGGGCTAGTTGCTAGGGAGGTTAGAAGCTGAACATTTTTTAGGGTAAATGCTGGTGGAATTGAGACTTCCTAGTTAAGATTGAGAGGAGAGATCACATACCTTTTTGGCTTCGTTGGGAAGAGAGTGAAACTTTTCAAAGTAGAGGAGACTTCTTGCTGGACCTTGGGAGGAGCTTGTACGGCATCAAGGCACAGGTTGTAAATTTCTTCTTTGATTTGAATTAATACAATTAGATTAATTTTTCTCAACAAATTGTCTTATGCCATTTGTTTCATGAATTCCTTGATCATCATGATAAGTATGCTTTATGATATTGGCTTTTCAGGTGCTATTTAATTTGTGTGGTTGTTTGTGTTTGCAGATTCGCTACAAGCGAGCTCATTTGGATCAAAGGAGCGAGGCTTCCACAAACTTGCATTGGACCCAAGGTAGGCCTAAAACACTTGTTTGCCTTTATTTATAAATTGCATATTTAGAGAAAGATAATTTTTGATTGGCTTGCTTGTCACTAGATATCATTAGATTCTAGGGAGGTCAATCTTGTCCGCAAGAAAAACTCATTCCGTGTGACACCCCCATACTAGTTCGGGTGAAACTTCAGTCTACACTCCATGGGGCTAATGCCGAAAGGGCCAGTAGTGTAGGGATTTGTTTGGATGACTAATGTTGAACCTGGGTCAGGGCCCACAAAGCCAACAAATGGTTCCGTTGTTGGGACTAGAATCTGCATGAGAGATGTGTGATGTCGCATCACTAGAATCCAACTAAGAAAGAGATTGAAGGCTGGTTGGATAGGAATATCCACGAATTCACGGTGCAGGAAAACAAAAATCTGCCACTGACAAAGGAATAGTGGCTAGACAGGTACCTGTATACAAAAATCCACGAGATCTTTTTATGTTCCTTTCCAGTTGAGTTATACGAGTGGATCGCGAAGTTGGCGGATAGCCAAGGAAGGTGGAGGCTTGACATCCCTATTGTCTAGACCTCGGATTTAGTATAGAGACTGGAAGCCTCCGAGGATAATATCGCCCGTGCCGTCGATCATTGGCTCAATCGTATCATAGGAGGTATTGTGGCTGAATTCGCGGTTGATACCTAAATCAGTTACAGCGAGGCAGAGTGATTCTTTTTCAAAGGTCCACGAGGTAAGTAGTTGAAGTCTTTAAATACTTGGATTAAGATTTTATTGTGCAAAAAGCGGATTATGAAACTACCTTAATGTTCGAAGCTATGCGAAGTGGAAAGACTTATAGGAATGGAGGAAGAATGGGTCTTGAATATAGCCCACTGATTTCACCTTCGTTGAGTGATGACGAGGGAGTAGCATAGGCTTCTCCATGAAGTGCAGTTCAGTTGATAAAGCAGGGGTTCCTTCGACTACCACCTCCACCTACACCACCTCCACCTTCACCACCATCACCTGTGACTTCGCACACACCACCATCACCTCCACCATAATTTAACATGGTGAATTCAATAAAGTTTCCATTGTTTAAGGGCTTGGGAAGTGAAGACCCAGACCAATTCTGGTTCATCGTAAAAGCTACAGGCGATCACATGAAGAACGCGACATTGGTTAGTGCTTTGCAGGATCGTGCACTAACTTGATACATAAATTACTCTAATGATAAACAAAAAACTGCATTGGCAGAAATCCAGACTACGCTAAATAAATAGTTCAATAGGCCTAAATCCAAGGCACAGTCGATTGTGGGGTTTAAGGAATCACGATGAAACCTAGTGAGACTCCTTGGGAGTTGGATCAGGGATTGAAGTGCAAAATCCGTGAAGCTAATATGAATTTAATGGATGGGAAACACCGCGAATGCTTCATGGCTTCGCTCCTACATCACCTAAGGGTTGCGCTGTCACAATAGAAGATTACAACTCAGGCAGAGGCCTTGGAGATTGCAATAAGACTTCATGAAACACTGATGCATGATCTGAATCTGGGGGTTCAGTAGATCCATGTGCAGTTGCAAAATCTTTGCCTCAAAATGAAAAGTCTGAAGTAAGATAGAATAGTTCAGCTAGAGGTGTGTAAAGAGATATGGTGCTTGAAATGTAAAGGTCAGGGGCATGACAAAGACCATTGCCCGGTCTCTGTGAACTATATTGTAGGAGGAGGACCGATACCTTTAATGCCAAAAGCCCAAGCAGGACCGAGTGCGAGGCCTAAGTTGTGGTGCGCTATATGTCAGGTAGTAGCAAAACATACGAATGATAATCGTCATTTGCTGTAGAAGTTTGTACAAACACCGCAACAACTGTTCTACAACTTCTTTAGATCGGTAGGGCATGATGAGTGCACTTGCCAAAGTTATGAATTTATTATGAATAGAATACCCGCCAATAGAGTTCAGGCAGAAACACAGCTTCCTGACCAGGGTGCTAGGATGGCACGAATAGTCTTTCAAGGGCACGGACGAAGTCGCGGTGGAGGAGGACCTGGTAGAGGTCCAGGCCAGCTAATCTGCTACAATTGTGGAGGACCATGACACTATTCCCACGAATGCACTAACCCAACACGTCCATCGTGCAAATATAGCACTCATTTTGATCATGGGACTGAGGACTATCCTACAATGATAGCAAGGATACGCGACAAAGGGGTGTTACCCTCATAGCCAACTCAGAACCTATAGATGATGAGGGTTGAGCCTCGCGAAGAGGATCCGAATGTGAATATAGTGCTTTGAAGTGGAATTACAACAGGCGATGATAAGGGGAAACAACTTGAAGACAGCTTGTGGGTTCACAAAGCTCTATAGAAGGAGGCTGAATTTTATTTGGAGCACGCACATGAAACATTCACGGAGGAAAAGAAGAGCTTCGCTAAGGCCTCTACCTCAGGGAGCCGGGGCAAACATGTTTAGGAAATAGACCCTTCTATGCTTGCGACCTTTCTAGAGACCTGCATGAAGCTGTTGCGCGATAGAAAAGGTATGAAGGGGTTACATGAACTTACAAATAGATACGTCAGAAAAACTCTAGGTGAACCACGCGTGGTATGGAAAATTGGTAAGCATCAAGCAAGGACAGGACATGAGATGAGACTCACCACGCAGATAGGAGAATATGAAATGGATCAAGTTATTCTGGATCTGGGGTGAGACACAAATGTTTTGCCAAAGCAGACTTTGGAGTAGATGGGGAGACCTATGTTGTAGTGGTCTCCGATTCAGTTAAGGATGGAAAATCAGCAGAAGATCATCCCGATGGGATGGTTGCAGGGAGTAACTCTAGATATTGAAGGAATGAGTGCATTGGTTGATTTTGAAGTAATAGAAATTGTGGATGATAGTAACCCCTACCCGGCACTCAATGGCATTGATTGGGCTGCTGACATGAATAGGGTAATCAACCTAAAGAAGTAAAAGATGATATTTGAAAAGAAATCACTTCACGTAATAGTACCCCTAGATCCTACAGAAGGATTGCGCTATATTGAACCAGTCCACGATTATGAAAGTGATGATGATTTGGACTGCATATGTAAGATAACAGCGCAAGACCAATATTGGGTGAATCTGATAGCGGATGGATTAATTACATGGGATCGCAAGATTTCTTGCACCTGAGACTCAGACAAAGAATTAGAGCACTGGCAGAATCAACTACATGAAGTAACTACGCTGAGCTGTAACATGATGACCTGGTCGTTACGTTGTGTGTCGTTAGAGGTAAGAAATATACCCACTTATGATGGCTTGAATGATGTGGATGTGTTTTTGGAAGCATTTGAGAGGGAAGTACTAGAGAATCAGCACTTCTAGGCATTGTACTGGGCACTACGCGCTATGCCTGCGAGATAGTGGGGTACACACAAGGGTAGTTGTGATGACTAGCTTGAGTATAGGAGGATAATGAGAACATGCTTTGGGAAGCCAAAGGTATGAGTGATGGAAAAGTATGATGGGAAGGATGATCCATGCACGCACTTGGCCAAATGGGCTAAGGTCTATGGAGCGAAGCCCCACCCTCAATGGGTGCACTTGTTTTGTCACACCCTAGATGTCATCCTAATGAACTGGTACTTGGAGATAGAGCTCTGCCATGGCACAGGAGAATGGGATATTTTGTGTGAAGAGTTCATAATGAAGTTTATCTTCGAAGACGAGTTTGACTGTATTGATGAAGCACTACAAGAAGTTAAAGCAACAATCTTTAGGATACTGTAGGATCCTTTGGATCTGATTCAACCCGAATTGACTACTCATTTGAGCGATGCGCTGGAATGCTATAACGTGATTGTTGAAGAAGAAGACGAGGACCCCCGAAAGGTTAACATCCCTGAAACAAAGAGTCACCGCAAGGTCGAGGGACAACTAAACAGATAAATATTGGCATGGAGGCAGAGCCCAAATTTATGAAGATTGGAGATTACTGGGATGACATGACGGTAGATAACGTCTCCGAATTTCTTTGCAAATACCAGGATTTGTTCCCTACCAAGTTTACGAAGTTAAAGGGAATAATAGGAGACCTGGGCGTTATGAAGATCACATTAAAACATGACACGAAGCCGGTTAAGAAAAGACCTTACCATATCAATCTGAAGTATAAAGAGAAGGTCTGCTTAGAGTTAGAAAAGATGCTCGCAGCAGGCATCATTGAGCCCGTAGAAGAATCTGATTGGGTGAGCCCAATGGTGGTACATGAAAAGAAGTAGAAGGATGAAATAAGGAAATGCGTAGATATCAGAAAGTTGAATGATTCTTGCGTGCATGATTCTTTCCTGACTCTGTTCACTGATGAGGTATTGGATAATGTAAGTGGCTAGGAAGCATACTCCTTCAATGATGGGTTCTTTGGGTACCATCAGATCAAAATTGTACCTGAAGATAGAAGCAAGACAACCTTCATGACTGAATGGGGATGCTTTTAGTACACCGTAATGCCTTTCAGTTTAAATAATGTGCCTGCGATTTCTTTGTGCGTAGTCATTATTGCATTCAAATACTTCATTCATGAGTTTCTGGAGGTGTGCTTTGATAACTGGACTGTGTTTGGGTTGGTAAAAAGCCATGTGGCCAGTTTCTGCTTAATGCTAGATACTTGTCGAAGGTACTGGATTGCGCTCAATCTGAAGAAATGTATGTTTTGTGTCCCTTTTGGGACTCTACTGGGTCATGTGGTATGCAGACAAGTATTGATTGTAGACCTCGCGAAGATTGCAGCGATAATTAACCTAGAGGCGTCGAGGAGTGTGAAACAGTTCCATGCAACCTTGGGACATACTAGGTACTACAGGAAGTTTATCAAGGGCTATGCCCAGATCACCGTGCCTATGGAAAATTTGTTGAAAAAATATGTCATGTTTTGTTAGAACGCGGAGTGTCAGAAAATCTTGGATGTGCTCAAAGGAAAAATGGTCATCGCGCTGATTTTAGTCTTCCTGGATTGGAAGAAGGAGTTTCATGTACATGTAGATGTGTCATGTATAGCACTGGAAGCAGTACTAACACAGGCTAGTGAAGGAGAATTGGACCATCCTATAGCATTCACAAGAAGGAGGTTATCCAAGGCTGAGAAGAACTATTCCACCACTGAACGCGAAGGACTAGCCATAGTATACGCGCTCCAGAAGTTTAGACACTATTTGCTGGGTGGACATTTTAAGATGTATATGGATCATTCTACGTTGAAATACTTGGTCAATAAGCCTATGTTGGGGGGAAGAATCTGTAGGTGGTTGTTATTGTTCCAAGAGTATGATTTTGAAGTTATTGTGAAGCCTAGACGATTGAACACGGGACCAAACCATCTATCGCACATCAAAATGGGAGAAGAGCCCACTAATTTGGAGGAAGGATTGCCTGAAGCGCAACTCTTTGCAGTGCACATCGTAGATGGTCACTTTGAAGACATCATGCACTTCCTAACGATGGGAACTACCCCAAAAGGCTACACCACCCAGTAGAAAAAGGAGTTAGTGGTGCTTGCAGCAGACTTTTCTGTCATTGCAAGACATCTGTACAAAATGGGGTCTGATGAAGTATTGTGACGATATGTATCAGAATTTGAAAGATGCAACATCCTCATGGACACTCATGTGGGTGCCGCGGGAGGGCATTACACAGGAAGGGTGACCCCATAGAAGATTCTACATGCAGGGTCGTGGTGGCCAACCCTCTATTAAGATTCAAAAGTCTACTGCAAGGCATGCGACATGTGTCAAAGGACTGGCAAGACATCACGAAGAGATGAGCTACCTCTGAACCCATAGATGATGTTACAAACTTTCAAGAAATGAGTAATAGATTTTGTGGTACCCATTCAGCCTCAAGGAAAGAAGATGGGTGCGCAGTACATTATCACTGTGACTAAGTATTTGACTCGATGGGTAGAGGCACAGATTGTAAAGGACTGCATAGGCGCGACCACTGTGAAGTTTCTCTTTGAGTATGTAATGATGTGATTTGGGTGTCCAAATATTTTGATGAGTGATCACGGTACGCACTTTTTGAACGAAACGATCAATGCACTAACGAAGGAATTTCAGGTATATCACCATAAAATCACGCCTTATCACCCACAAGCTAATGGGATGGTGGAAGTATTCAATAATGTACTGGAGAAAACACTGACCAATATTTGCAATTCTAAATTAAATGATTGGGACCTGTGCATACCCGCAGTGCTATGGGCTTATTGAACTATGTGCAAAAAGTTGACTGGACAGACACCCTTTAGGCTTGTATATGGTGTTGAAGTAGTGATGCCAATGGAATCCATTGTTCCTAGTCTATGCATAGTGGCACTCATGGGTATGAGGGATCATAGAGCCCTAGAAGAGAGGCTCAATAGCTTGCCGAACTTGAGGAAGAAATATTTCTAGCTGCATTTCACCAACAGGTCCAAAAGAAGCACGAAAAAGCATGGCATGATCGACACATTAAACTACGCACCTTTAAGGTAAATGATCTAGTTTTGTTATATGAAAGCAAGTTTGATAAATTTCCAGGGAAATTTAGGATGCACTGGCTAGGGTCCAATGTCATTAAGGATATTACCGACAGTGGAGCAGTTTAGTTGGTTAAATTGAATGGAGATCCCTTCCTAGGAAAGGTGAATGGTAGTCGATTGAAGCCATACACCAGTGATCAGGCCAGGTGACTATATAAAGGTAGCATAGTCTTAGCACTCCAGGAAGCTGAAAGGAGGTGTGGAACAAGGAGATGTCATAGGGTTCACAAAAGCACGGAGGGAGCTTCGCTACCTAGGGAAAAACCACACAGGTCAGCCGGAAAGTGACCATTAAAGTCATTGTTCATTATTTGACAATGAGAATGTGGCCAAATGAAGCGGGGGGTAGCATTCAAGATGACATTTATGGGTAAGATCCTTGAAAATCTATCGCTAATCCAGCATTAATGAACTGAATTTGGGGGGAACAGTCAGATTTGACTTCAAAATGGCCTATAAATTACATGTGGTTGCCCAATGAAAAACACTTGGCATTTTGAGCATTGAGTTGGTGAGCTCTCAAACATGCATGAACTACACATTTTTCAAAGAATTGCTTGACTTTGTAGCGTTTGATCGATTTCCAGAGTCTCGCCGCAATTTCATCCATGACATTATCCCAAGATCAGAAGCTATTGACACCGAAGCAGTGACAACCAAGGGGGTTGTGCTGGAGGTTTTTATGGAGGTAGAGGGAGTTGCTCCAAAGGTTGCAGAGGTACTAGCTGAAGTCCCCAAGTCACCACGGATGCCTAGACCAAATCCTACCCTGACCAAGGAGAGTGCGAAGGATAACAAGGGCAAACAGGCTACGACACTTGTGTGCGTGTCGCCTAAAAGAAACCCATAGAAGCACAAGCCCACCACAGATGAAAAGGGAAAAACTATTAACTTGGAGCCAGAGGAGGAAGATATTGTGGACATCCCAATGGATGATGATGATTTGGGGGTGGAACTAGAGGACGTTGAAGTCGAGGGTTCTGACCCTATTACTAATTTTCCCGAATACATCCCTCCACGCAAGCGCAAGACCAAGGTGCCGCAGGACATTGATGAAATCAAGGTTGCCTTGCACATAGCTCTCCTACTGGGTGAGATTGTATTCAAAGGATTGCGCTTGTGGTAAGTTCCATTGTTGAAATTGGAAGACTAGGACTTAGTTATCACTGAGAAGTTCCCTCACTTAGTGACAGAATAGCTAATGCACCACTTTTTTCATACAACCACCAGGATGACTGTTTTGGAACCGTGGAAGTGGCTCAAGGGTGTAGACAAGGCAGGTCTGCTCAACCTGCTATGGGTGCCACACTACAATTGCACACCCATTAAAGTGTTGGTAATCAAGCAGCTGCTATGCTTGGTGCAAAATCGACATCTGTGGCTGGAGGAGCTGACACCCATCACTGACATGTTCATCCATAGGATCACATGGCTACTCTATACAGTGGAAAATTTGGCCATGATGTTTGGTGGAAAAGGTGGCGAGCATGCCCTCGCGGAGGCCATGAAGGAGAAATTCAAGCTCATGAAGAAGCCACAAGGCTATGCCATCTTGAGTATCTGCGATCCTGTAGTCAAGGTGGCCATGCAAATTTTGGTAGGAAAATTTATGTGGAAGTGTCGCACAGATAAATTGAAACTGATGCTATTTCTCCAAGTACCTCTACTTTCATCCTATCTAACTGAACTATGTGTACTGCAGATTTTTGAGGTGTAATGTTAAATTTAGTACACATGGTGCTTGGAATTATGTTTGAGGAGGCTACTGAGTCAAGAAGGCAGTTATGAAAATTCCTGTTGAAAATTTCATAAGTAAGCAGAAAGGGATGGGCATGAGAAATAAATCGATTGCTAATAAGAACTAGATCTGAAGGATCTACTTTATTTGAGGATGAAAGAGATTTCCCCATATTGTAGGCATCTTGAGTAACTAAAGCAGATGACATCGGAGATACTGGAACTGCTTTCAATTCTCTTAACAAGATTTTCTATTGTTGTTTGAGTTTAATGAGCTCATGCAACATGATGTTAGCTTTGGTCTTTTTCATGTCATCCACTATATTGTATTCAACCGTATCCAAGATTACCAACGTTTTTGAAGCATTCAGGGAGTCTGGAGGAATAGGGTCGGTTTTGCTAGTTTTATACTTTTAGTTACTATTTTATCTTTTGCAGGAGTAGCAACTTTTTGCTTCTGATTAGTGGTAGACGTGTCAGGCGAATTTTTTCTTCTAGTAGTTACTGGCATTGCTTGTGCCTCTTCTTTAGTTGGGAAAATAAAATCCCACATCTCGTTTAGTTCAATTTCTTCTTTTGTTTCAACTACTTCTTTGTTTGGCAAATCTTCTGCTAATTATTGGTCAGATTCATCATTTGAAATGGTGTTTGGAGGTTGTGATGCAGAAGAGGAGTTCTTTTTGAATGATCAGAAAGGTATTTTAGGAGGAGGAAATTCTGTGACCTGTTTTTTAATTTATACTATTTCATTTGACATTGTTTTTAACACTTTCTGAAGGCCTTCTAGATCGAAAGGTCCTTTGAATTTTTCCTTTTAGAGTCATCTTTAAATGTTACTTTCTTGGTCTTCCTCTCATCTGTTTGTGATATTTTTTCTAAAGCTAAGATTCTTATTTCTACAGATAGGGATTCTTTCATGTTTTCTACAAGGGTAGCCTAATTGGCCCTATCTACAAAGATTTCCATATTAGAAGGAATAGATGATATATACCATTCTATTTGCACATCTACAATAAGAATAGAGGTAGCTGGGATTTTGTTAAACAATTTGTTGAATCTGGAGTTGAAATCTTTGATCTTTTCATCTATATTAGCTTTTAAATTACAAATATAATTGATCAATGATGCTACAGGTCTGTCATCACCAAATTTTGCAAGAAATACTTCTTGAAAGGTATCCCAGTCTCTAATTGAACTCACTGGAAGGGAAAAATACCAAGACCCAACAGATCCTAGGAAGGTATGAGAAAACAATCTAATTACAACATCTTCATGTGCAACCCCATTGAGATTCATGGCTAACATAAAATCGTTTAGATGTTCTTTGGCTAGGAGAGCATCATCAGGATTATACCTAAGTAGCCATTTTTCTAGATTTGCTGGGAGCGCATTTTGATTTTCAATGAGGACAACACCAAGATTCGTCCAAGGTTGAGCAGGTTGATTGGCCATAACTTGAGTTAAGGGCTGAGAAAATGGGAAGGTGAATCCAGAAGTAGGTATAGATGGTGAAGAACTTACAACTAGGTTAGTACCAATAATTATAGTACTAACAAGGGAAGTGGATATTTGAGGAGTAGTGGATTGAGTAGAAGTTGATGAAGGAATAGATAGTTGGAAAGGTGAAGTGATCTCGCTAGTATATAATTCAGATACTGAGGAAGTGACTTTCCTACGTCGTGGAGGGATAGGGAAATCAAAAGGAGTGACCCCAAGTTTCTCACTTTGTAGTCTAGTCAATACACCAGTTTGTTGTAATAAGGAGGTAACACTTTCTTCAGATAATTCGGGTCTCTCTAGCTTCTCAGTAGAAATGGATATCTGTTCCAGTTTTTGTATCAAATAATGAACTTTGGGAGATTTGGGAATATAATCTGCAGATGGTGGTTGCCTTATTACTTCAGGAGATGAGGGAGATGTTTTTATAACTTCAGATTTCTGGTCAAGGGATTCCGAATGAGATCTAGAAGGTATAGAAGTGGTGGATGGGTTTTGACTCTTGTAAATGCTTTTCAAATGATCTTTAGGTTTATATTCCATTCACAGCTGAAGCCCTCCTTCTAGCGCCAAAATGTTGCAGCCTCAGAATTCTACTGCCAAAACATGGGGGATAACCACCCGGTCCAGACCTTAAGATAGATCCTTTTCCGTTTAAAGTGGTGGCTCCGACTGGGGATAATGGGACCAATTTCCCAATATGGGTTTTAAGATGAGAATGGGTGGTTCATGAGTGATATGCAATAGAATAATGATAATCTAATTGACTTATTCTATGATGCAATTTCTCTAACTTAACTTATTCTAATATAAACTCAGGTGTTCTTGCATGGTATGAGATCTACAAAGATATCCTTTTAACATGTGATAATAAAGATTGAACACAATTAAATGGAGATGATAACGTAAAAGATAATTCCTTTGACTAAATAGTTAGTCAAAGGAATTTGTAAAATATATCGCATGTCTAATGAGTTATGTATGAAAATCTAAACCTCAGTTATGGCATCAATAAAGAAGTGCAATTAATGCTTCACAGAAACAATGAATATCACATATGATTCATGAAAAGAAAGTTTTTCCACTAATTAAATATAAATAGAATTATGCATGCACGATAATAGTACTAGATGTATGAAGTCCTGCTCATTTGACAAATGACATAGACCAAATTCTTCCTTCAAATCAATTTGTCTCCCAAGAATAAAGAAGTGCATCAACAAAGTAAAGTAGTCTGATATCTAAAAGAAAAGATCATGTTCCATCATTTCACCAAAGCATTCACAAACTTACAATAGTGCATTCTTTGCAAATGTTTTTGATAAAATTCTGGACCCTTCTCTAAATGCATGAGAAGGGTATAAATACTATTCTAACTAAGTATGCAAAAATAGATTATACAAAATTTGAGGAGGTTTCAAACAACCTTCCTCCTACATAGGTAACTAACTCCTAAAATAAATAGACATCAACTAAACAAAAGTAAGAGGATGACTTTTTGTCTGCCAGCTTGTCCTTTAAATCGCAAATATCAATCATCGGTTGAATTTGAGGAGGTGGCCCAAAATGAGATTTGAGTTGTCCTGTAAAGATTGCATCAGCAAGAGGTGGCAACATCCTTTGAGTCTCATGGAGGGAAAAATTAAGGGTCATGATCTAGCTATGTGGCTTGACCAGATACTACTAGTACGACTCCCAGTCAGTCGTAGTCAGTTTCATAATTGCATATCTTTGTTTCCCCACTTTTTCTTACTAACCTTTACTCAGAGCAATTCAGTTAGGCATCTCTTTCGAATTACCCTCCTTCATGAGATTGGTAGCAAACATGGTATGATTTATTGCTTTAATGATGTTCTTTGATACTCCAGCTACCCTCGTGACTGACAACTTGTCTTGTTTTATCCTAGCATCCCAATTAATGAAGAGGATGTCTTTGTGAGTTTCCTCAATCTCGGGCAGATTGGCCTTTTTTCCCTCTTCGGATTCCTGTCATTCAATGAATTTAGAGATTTTGGTGTTTAAATAATTAAAATCCATTCTCCAGTCAATGGCTCTTTCTGTGAATTGGTCGCTACTAATCAAGTAGGGAGTGATGTGTGACAACTTCTAGGAGGAATACTCTTGATGATTGACTAGAAGAGAATTTAGTTCTAGAGCCTCTTTGATGAATTCCTCAGAAGTAGGATCATCCTTGTACCTATCCAAGGATTGTTGTAATTCCTAGATTTGTATGTTTTTGGCTGATAAGTTGGCTTCATGGCTTATTTTCAAGAATTCCATCTCCAACTGCAATTGTGTGAACTACTTAGTTGCCTGCTTGTTTGCACTAGCTTTTTCTGTCTCGAGCTCTTCTTCGAGCTTTGCAATTCTTTCCTCTATTTCCTTTAGCAGAGTAGACACCTTAGTAGCCTTATCCATAGTGGCCAATGCACATGCTCCTGTGAACTATGACAGTCTAGTCAAGTTATCGGCCAGATTAAAAGGCATGTCCTTCCAAACAATGTCCATTGGCTCATCTCCAGGTGAGAATTCAGTTGCATCTACCCTTCTCCTTTTCCTTTGCCTTCGGACTACAGCCTTGTGGAGAGGGCTATAGAATACATCAAGTGGAGGTATCTCCGTCACTTTCAAAACAATTTCTGATGTGCACAAAGCAGGGATAATTTTAGCATGCTAGTATGTTCTTGCTTCTTGATCCATAAGTGTAGATTGTGCGTCAACATACTTGGGCTTTGTATATTGATGAATTTTCAGAGGAGTCTTGAATTCCTTAGTTTCTTGAGTAGCTAGATCTTTGGGGGTGTCTTTCAATTTCTAATTGAATTGATACCATTCCTGTTCCAAACTAGTGCCTTGGGCTTTTGAACTTGTCTCTGTGGCCAGAGTGTCCATTACCTATTTTTCGGTTGGCTTCCCACTGGACTCAGTTGTATTGTCTGCATCCTAGAATTTCCCTATGTCTGTTGTATTCTCATTGTTTACCTAAGAGTCCTTTTGAGAGCTAGGGTTTGCACTATCAATAGTGTTACTTGGGGTAGGCTTATCCTTGGGCTTTAATAGATGCATTGGAATGACTCAAAGCCTCTCATTCCTGAATTTCTGAAATCTTGGAAAATCTTCGGGTTTCAGGTTAGCCTTTTCCCATTCAAGTTCTTTCTTGAAAGAAACTACTAATTGTAACAAATCCTCAAAGTAATTATGTCCATGATTGTATACCTTGAGCTTTAGTCATGTAGTGACATTGTATGTCACTTTGTTTGGATTGAATTTCCTTGTAGGAAACGTATGAAGCCAGAGGGCTTCCATTTGTGTCGATTCATTTGTAGCATGAACAAAATTAGCTAAAGTAAAAGAGCCGCATTTTATAGGGAAGTAGGCCATAATGACTTCTTGCCATCTTTAAGAACTTTGGTCAGGCCCTTTTCCACAGTCTGGTAGGCAATCTCCCTTGCTAATAGCTTATCATAAACATATAAGGGAAGGACGTGTGGATCAGCAGTGCTACAAAAAAACCTAATGTAGGTGAACCATTCCTCAATGAAATACTTTCCTACAGCAAGCAAGTCTGTTATAACTTCTTGGGAAAACCTAGGGGCTTTCTTATTGAAAATCATTTGGTGTAGGGGCAACAAGATAGAATGAAATATCTTGTTGAAGTGAGGTATGTAATGCAATTCCCATAGTTGTTTATGACTTAGATGGATTGGGTAAGGATATTGTATCGTCCATTTCCAACACGTGGTCGAGAATGTTGTGCAAAAGTAGATAGCATCCATAATATAAGCACGAAAATAGAAGGGGGGGAGGTTATCTGAAGAGGAGGCTTTCTTTTGTCGATATTCAATAATGGAGGTGGCTAAGTTGTTAGATGGGATAGAAGGCCAATTCATGATATAGGAATTAACACAAGCATCAATCAAGGGAATCCATTCTATTGAAAATTTAGTGTTATTTTGCATTCCATACAGTATACATAACATTATTGCTGTATAATTGTAGGGGTTTTCCAAAGAGGCTATTGCATACATACCTGATTTGTCATACTTCAATTTGTTGTCTAACATTCTCCAAATATGAATTAACTTGAAGGGATCTGGATTATTCTTTGCGAAGTTAGCCACAAATGTGTTGTCATAGATTTCTTGCATCTTAGGTATGTGATACATAGCCTTCAAGTATTCTACTCTGAACGATCCTACGAACACCATCCTTGAATTCTTCAACTACCTATCTTCAATGATAAGGTTTTTGACCACCCATCTGATCATGTCTATGTTGGGAAGGATTTTTGCTCTTGCTCCTATCCTATGAAGGAAAGAATAGGAATCACCCCTACATTAAGGTCCTGAAGGCTTTGTTGACCTAGTTGTTGCTCTCATAACAGTAATTTTAGGATGCTCTTCCTCCAATCTATTGTAAATTACTTCCCAAGCTATTGTGCCTCCAGCTACATCACAGACTGTACTAGCAAAGATAGGAGCCTCTCGGTATCCTCTCTCTCAACAATGGTCTTCTTAGTTTGCTTCTGCATCACCTTTCTTAAGGACATGTCTTTTGTCGCTTGCCTGAAACAGACAAGATATATCAGTGTAGATGATATCAAGTAATTAAGACAGAAATCCTCTATGAAATGACCTTGGACCGTGAGAAATTTTTTTATGATATATTCTATTTCATAACCTGGAGAATGATTATCCTCTCTCGGGTCGCTAAACATTTAATAACATGTCAACTCATTTGTTCCTATTATTTAAAACATAATTATTTCTCATGTTTTACCTTCTTAATCACAGATCGTGGTCTTTAAAGGGGTACCATGTAATGCTTATCAGATATATTGGGTGAAATGCGATTGTGAAATTCGCAATATCACATTTCAAAAATTGTTAACGTTTGTCCTAAGGCATGTTCAAGTTTTTTGAGAATTGAGAAATGCAATTTCAGAGTGACAAGATGAGGTTATTGTAGTGGGAGACATTTTTGCATATTGCAATTTCGTAAAGGATTTACAAAATAGTGATGTGAAAAAGTGTGATATGTGATTTGCGATATGAGTTTCCTCCTCAGCTCATTTTGCAAGGTTTTGCTAAGTCTTTCCTTATAGTTAGGCATTATTGTCCTAGGCTTAAAATTTTAAAAAGGGTCTCCCTTTATAACTCAAATGCTAGGTATTGTTAGATAAAAATGGGGAGGTTGTTTTGTAGTACAACAATTGGCAATTCACTTGCGAGAACCAGTTATCTCTGAGTAGTTTTCTAAAATTTCTAAAAACTTTCAAAGTAATTGGAGTTATAAGAATAATGATTTCTTGAGTTATAAGGTAAACAACATTTCTCTTGAACCACCATTACTTTCTCAGGCCCATCTACTTAATTACTTCACCCCTGTAATGATAGAAATATAAATGTTAGCATCATTCAATAATAAGGTTTAAAATAATATAGTAGGTGCCTCCTGCAGATTAGTTTTTTGTTTTTTTACTCATTTATCACAGATAGAGCCTTTGTTGCTAGCAAGCGTTCATAGCCTTGACAGGGTTACCTTTTAACCAACAATGATCCATTATCCCATCTATATGAATTTTCATATTTCAAAATGATATTCATTTGAATTGAATCTCTCTTGGACTTTGTCCCTTATTTTTTACCTTTTGAGTGTAATCTTTTTCCTTAAAATCCATTGTCTAGGCATGGTAACCTACTGATGACATTGCCATTCACTGGTTTCAAATAAACTGAACAAGCTGGCTCTTGATGAGACCCGTTGTCTTCTGATCAAGAAGATCATTAGCTATTACCATGTTTTAACATGTAGTATTGGTAATATCAGTTTTAATTACTTCCCTATGGACGTGGTAAAAAAGCTCATAATGAGACTCTTTATCTTTTAAGTTTTTATATTTTAGAATCACTCTGAAAAAAAGGAAAATTTTAATAGATGGGGTGGGCCGTTGGCCTTTTTAATGGTTTTGGGTGATAATGATAGAGTTTTTAAGATACCTCTCTGTAAGGAGTCCTTGCTAGGTTAAAGATTCTTTTCTTGACTGATAACAAAACCTTCATATCCTATAAAGATAAGAGTTTTTCGTAAAATAAATGTTTTTAAGTAAGATTAAGTTTTTCCAAAGGGATGAAGTTTATTTTAGTACTCAAATGTCCTAATTGTTCCTTTTAACTCCTATTTTCTTATAAAAGTGAAAAATCATAAATGTTATCAAAGACTTATTTTGAAAAGCCAGGAGTAAATACTAGTTAACCGTTATTTTCCTAAAAAGAAATACATTACAAAAGTGGAAGAGGTTATCTTCTAAGAAAAGTACCTTTTCAACATTTTCCTGTTAACGGGCAAAGAATATTTCCTACCGAGAAAGTCTTGTGAAAGAAACATTGATGGTCCAATTTTTTCAATAATTTGAAAAGGGCCAAGCCATAGTCTTTGGAATTTGGTATGTCTACCTTTTTCCTCATGTGCCTTGTCCTATTTCAGAACTAAGTCACCTACTTCAAGGGATTTTTTACTGGCATAAGTTGTATCAAAAGAAGCTTTGACTATTTGTTGATGATGGAAGTGGGTTGCTTTAGGCTTTTCTCTTTCTTCTTCGAGTTTGAGAATTTGAAATTGTCTAGCCTAGAGAGAAGATGGAGTGCTTTCATTGATAAATTGTACTAGGGAAAGAGATGGGATTTCTACATTTTTGGGAAGAACAACTTCTTTTCCATAAAATAAAGTAAAAGGAGAAGAACCAATAGAGGCTTTCTGAGTAATCCTGTCTGCCCATAGAGCAAATGTTAATGCTTTATGCCAATTCCTATGATTTTGATCAATAGTTCTTTTGATAATTCTAATGAGTTTTTTGTTTGTTGATTCTTCTAATCCATTACCTTGAGGATAATAATAAGCTTAATATTTTAACTTCAAACCTCGCTTAAGAGAAAGTTCTACCATTACATTCCCAAAAAAGTAAGATGCATTGTAAAACAATAAAGCTGAGGGTAAGCCAAACCTGGTAATTATGTATTGATCAATGAAATCTGTGATGTTTTTTGTATTATCTATCTTTAATGGGACAACTTCTACCCACTTAGTAAAGTAATCAGTAGCTGTAAGGATGTACCTATTCTGCTTGGAAGAGTTAGGAATAATCTCACCAATTATATCTAATCCCCATTGTTCGAATGGTTGTTGGATGGTAACTGGTTGTAAAGGGAATGCTGGCTTTATTTATCTTCCGGCCGTATTTTGACAAGTTTTGCATTTCCTTGCATATTCATGTGCATATTTAAATATCGTTGGCCAGTAATATCATGCATGCAGGATTTTGTGAGCAGCGAAATTTCCTCCAAAATGTCCTCCAGCAAGTCCATCATGTAATTCCTACATGACCTTCTCAACTTCAGGTTTCTCTAAGAATCTTAGTAATATTGAATCATAATTCTTCCTAAACAATATGTCATTGACTAGGTCATACTGATTTGACTTTAATCTTAAAGCTCTCTTTGTTTTATAATTAAGGTGCATAGGAGTGTTTGTTCAATTTAGAGTGTCCTAAATTGCTATATTAATTGTCAATCTGGGAGTCGTGAACTATTGAAGTGTAGCGCACTAGATGTCCAAGATAACCTATTTCTTACTTTTTGTCGTTTTTTATTTTTATTTCGTTTTGGGTTTATCTCTATTGATTTCCTAATGTGAGATGGAAATTCTAAAAGACAAGTATGGATATAAATGTTCAAGGCCATGATGTCCTTTAAAATGATTTCCAAAACTTCAAACTTTTCAAAAAGGTTTTAAAACATGCAATGATGAAATTAATTCCTAAAAGAGAATGAAAATGTGCCACTATTCTAATTAAACAAAGAGTGAACTATTGATCATGAAACCATTATCCTTGATGTTGTCTAAATACAAAAGAAACTATACTCAAAGAAATCCAAAAATTGCAAGCAAAGTAAAGTTAAAATCAAATTACATCAACTCATATTCTGGCCCCTCACCATTAGTCTCACTATGGCTTTCGGAGGTAATCATAAACAACTTGAGAAATCTAATATCTAATATGCAGAAAATAAAACTAATATCAAATTACACACTCATACTTCAATCCCTCACCATTATTCTCGCTATGGCTTTCGGGGGAAACTGATAACGACATCAGCAATTTAATATCTATCTTGTAGAAAAATAAACTAATATCAAACTACACACTCATACTTCAATCCCTCACCATTAGTCTCACTATGGCTTTCGAAGGTAACTGATAATGACATGAGCAATTCAATATCTAATTTGCAGAAAAATAAACTAATATCAAACTACACACTCATATTTCAATCCCTCACCATTAGTCTCACTATGGCTTTTGGAGGTAACTAATAATGACATGAGTAATTTAATATCTAATCTTAACTAATAAAGCCAATGAACAAAACTAAAATAAATAAAACAGTGCTGGAATTAAAAACTAAAAAAAATAAATCAGCAGAAGGACAAGAATGATTCCATGTCATTAGTCATTGTAAAACTATGTGCAAATGCCCGGGCTGCCTACTATAATTTGGAACAAAGACATTGATCAGTTAACATCAGTATAAAGCATGAAAAATTATGGAAAGAAATAAAACGTTAATACCATAAGAAATGCAATATATACACATGAATAACTATGGCATAATGAACGTAAGGAAATAAAGCATGAAACTATACAGCAATAAACAAAACCTCGGTGTGTGCAAGGGCCCTCTGCACAACCTCGGGCAATAGCTATCAACCACAAATTATGCTTATGAACAGAATCTTCTCATGTATTCAAAACACAATCATAACAAAGAAATAATGTCATGGCATAGTGGGCTTTCTTCACAGCAAAATTACATTACAAAGGCTAACTACTATGCGTATGGAAATGCATTATTTATAGCAAACGTTTACATAACTGATTTCCTAAGAACTGTGCTGATAGAGGACACGTGAACAACGATGTCCAGGGATCTAGCATCATGGCTGCCGTGGTGATTAAATCTATTGAAGGTGGCTATTGGATTCGCCTTATGGAGCAGTCCACAGGTGTTGATATGTCCCCAGAGTTCTAGGAATAGCCACGCAAGTCTTCACGTGGTGAAAAACGGAGTCCTGTTACCATAAGACTCTTATGTTGACCACCGCTTGACCCCCATTGACTATGGCCTCCTCTGATGAATTCATCTGAGCCAATAGGACTCATTCCATGTCCACATCATTTCAAACTTGCCCATGTGGCTCGATTTGCCTGAAGACACCTGTAATATAGACTTTAACAAAAAGGCTGCGGAAAGTTGAACTGGCTGCAGAACGTGACAAGATTTCGCAGCTCAATGAGCAAAAATCTAATTCAAACAGCAGACACAAAACATAGTTAGGAAACCACTTTATATGCTCTTTTAAACTAATATGCAATGATTTTGACAGCTTAGGAGGTCCAGATAAATGGAAAAAGTCTAGAAAGGTGTATAGGAAAGATGCAAGTTTGGGGCTCAACATACCCCCACTGTGAAGGTGTTGCATGTCCCCATGCAACCAAAATTTTGATCATCCTCCCTTTAGTCCATGTGCTCTGAAGCTTGTGCTAGTACATCCAGTCCTCTTCCTTGGTAATACTACCATCCTGGGCTTCCTCATCAAGCATCTGAATTTGAGACTGATCAATTCCCTACTCAACATTCTGCATTTTTTCTTTAATTTCCTATTCTTTTTCTGCCACAGTCCCAGATGTAACATAGTGTTGTCATGAATGATCTTTTCCAATCTGCTTTTCTCCTTTAATGCTTCATTTGCATTTTTAATATGTCTATTTAAAACCTCCAATTCAAAGACTTCTTGTTTCAATGATTGGACTAGAGCTTCTTGTGCTGTGTGAGGCTGAGTGGATGACGTGCTTGGACCTGCAGCTACCTTCTCTAAGGATTCTATATAATCATACATCTCCTGCTGATTTGGGTCTACCTTGGGTGTAGCCTTCCTTGGGCTGACCCCAAAATCCTGTTGAGAGGGACTGATTTCAAACTCTGGCCGAGAAGGACTCATGTCAACATCTGGCTATGAAATGGAAGTATGGTGTGGGCTATGGTCAGGAGAGGTTGTTGGAGGCTTTTCTGGGGTTTCCTCCCCAAAATCAATAAAGTGGGGCCCTTTGGTTTTACTGTCTTTAATTTCCCTTTAAGCCTAGAGCTTCTTCTTACATGCTGTGGACTAGTATCTTCCTCCATACCCATACTATGTTTTCATTTTCGTTTCTTCTTGGCTGCAGCCGCTTGTTTTCTAAGATAAGCTAACCTTTCGGACAGTGTTTGGTGGTCTTCTTTTTGAGAAGGCTCTGAAGTTTGATATACAGCTTCTATGTTTCGTTTCCCTTTTGATTTTCTTTGGTTTCTATCCTTTGTTCTTTCCAGCCTCTCTTCTTGATAATTTCTTTGGTTTTGCTAATAGGAGGGTCTTCAATTATTACACTTGTCTCCTTCCTTCTACTCCTTCTTGCTTTAATGCTCTCAGGTACCTCGGGTGGCTCTTGAAAGTAGTTTCTCACCAAAAACCATTCCCAGGTGTCCCTATTTTTCTTCAATTAGTTTTCAATTAGAATTTTCACAAGCCCATGATGATACAAATGGGGCTCTATGTCTTCTATATTCTTTTGGACTGTTGTGCACATCTTTTTCAATCTCAGCAATAAAAAGTAGGGTAGATTGAGGGTTTGGTTTTCTAAAAATTCCATCAACAACTGAGTATGATACATATACATTGCCCCAAAATGGCCTTCACAAGTAATGAACTTTTGAATGATTAACAGTAAGCTGGCCCACTCCTCTTTTAAAGCATGGACAAGAATTCCTCGTTTGAATATAGTTACGTCCATACCTGGGTTGCGTAGTATGACTCTCCAAGCCTGCTCGTCAAAGCTCTTGTTCTTGAACCAGCGTTCACCTTCCTGGGGAAGTTCTGTAGCAGCTGCTATGGATGCCTCGGTGATTGTAAACTTAAGGTCCCCAATTTGCACCTCCTGGCCATTAAAAGACCTCGCAAAAGCCTTTTTAATCTCCTTATTGTGGCCTTTAAATTTTTGAATGAAACGTAGCCATCTTTCCTTCTTCAGTAATTCTTTCACTTGTGAGTATCCTTCCAAAAACTTAGACCCTTCCAGTTCTGCCGTCAACAACAGACCCATCCCTCCTTCTGTTCTTAAAATTTGTCTGCGTGAGGAGGGTTTAGCAGAATTGAGACGGTAGGTTATGGGAGTGAACAGAGTTTATGGTGAAAACCAGTGACTATGAGCGGAAAACAAAGGACAGGCAGTGGAAGTGAATTCGTGAAATGGGGTGAAGGCTTATGTAAGCAAGGTGGAAATGTGGTCGTGATGTTAATAGAACAGTAGGGAGAGTACAGTGCATCCGGTGGAATTTTAAATTCGGTGGCTGCAGAGTAGATGCAAACACATTCATGAAACGGCTGCGGATTTTGTGCTGCTGAGAAGAGCCGTAGTCAAATCGACCACGTCCTTATGATTACAGGTGGAGTGTTAAAATGAAGGCAACACAAATTAAATCCGAAGCCTAATCATAAGACCGTTTGGAAAATAAATGCATGTTTTGTGGAGGAATGTCGTGGAATGGTTATGGAGCTATCACGGCAATCATTACATATAGTGGAGCTTAATATGGTTTAATAACTATGAAAAAATGTTCTTTGATTGCTATTTGAAAGAAATTTTTACTCATACCTTGGAATTTTTTCCATTTGTTGTCCATTAACCCTTAATCAACTGCTCCTTATATCAGCCTTTAGGTGCTCCATGTCTTCATAATATGTCCTTGGTTATACCTGCATTTGATTTCATGATTATTGAACTAACGTCTTGACTGTCAATTTGAAAAACAGAGTGGTGGCTGCGGAAACTGCTTCTGGCTGCGAAAACCGACACAGCAACCACTTGACTGAATGAAGATGGATATATGATAACTGATTGAGTGAAAATGGTCATGAAAGAAACTTTTATTGGTGAAATGAAATGAAATGGAGTGAAATGAAATGAAGTGGAGTGGAATGAAGTGGAATAAAATGGAGTGGAGTGTCACAAAACTTGTGAAATGAGAGAGAGAATTTTTTTTTATAGAAAATATAGGGTGTCAAGTGTCCCTGATTTTCACTCTATATTTTTCTGTATAAGACTACCAATCTATGATTGGTTTTCAGGCTTATACAATTTATTTATTTATTTATTTATTTTTTTTTTCGACAGAAAGTAACAAAGGCTAGGCTGGTGGAGAAGAAGGATTCTTCTTCACCAGCCTTATTGCAGAATTATCTTGAAACATTTTGACAAATTCCCCTTTTGAGAGTGGCTTATGATAGATCTTTAATCTGTGGCCATTCACAATAAGAGGAGTTTGAAATTCATCAATGGTCTTGATTCTTACTGCTCCATTGCTAAAGATTTTTTCAATCTCATATGGCCCAAACCAATGAGTCTAAAACTTTCCTTTAAAATCTTTAAACTTGGAATCAAATAGTAATGCCCAATCTCCCTCTTGAAACATTTTCTCTTTGATGTATTTGTCATGCCACTTAGCTCTTTGATAATGAACTAGATCATTTCTTAGGGTTGCTTCTTGTCTGATCTCATCTAGCTCATTCAACTGCTCCATTCTGTGCTTTTGGGCTTCTGATAGATCCATCCCCAACTGAATTGCCATCTTGAAAGTTTTGACTTGGAACTCAATGGGGAGTAGGACTTCTTTTCCATAAACAAGTTCATAGGGAGAATGTCATGTTGTATTCCTCCATGTAGTTCTATAGGCCCATAAGGCTTCAGGAAGCCTTTCTGCCCAATCTCTTCTGTGTAGATGAATGGTTTTGGTGATGATGCCTTCAATAACTTTGTTTGTAGACTCCACTTAGCCATTTGCTTGTGGATGGTAAGGAGTAGATTTTTTGTGCTTGATTTTGTATTCTTCCATCAGCTTCTCCACCATGTTGGATGTGAATTGACTTCCCTGATCTGTCACAATTTCTCTTGGAACACCGAAGCGAGTAAAAATATCCTCATAAAGAGAAATAACAACTGAATTTTCAGTAGTAGAAAGTGTAGAACTATAAAAAGGATCTCTTTCACCTCTAAGTACCTCACATTAATATGTCAATCCGGGAGCGTTTTGTTATTTCAAAGAGTGTCTCAATCTGAGGCTATCATTTTCCAGAGTAATGCTAGTAGTATAGTGTTCAGAAATACAAGAGTAAATGCTTGTCTATAGCTTAACTTCTTCAAAAGATTAAATCACACATTCAAAAGACTAAGCAACTTATCAGTCAAGGGTTCGGTAGCAATAACCCATCCCTTTGGAAACTGATGGAAAAGGAAATTAGAGAACAGATCGTGGATCTGGGAGCCAGACAGTAAATGTCAATGCCCACTACAACCTTAGATCGTTCTTCACACCAAAATAACAAATGATAGGAAATGGAACGGCCGATAAGAAATGGAACAGTAATTAAGAGATACACAGCAAGTCTGCAATGGAACAGCAAATCCGAAATGGAACAACAATTTTGAAATAGGACAGTAGCTAAGAAATAGAACAGCAACCAAGTCTCACAAGCAGTAACAATCTTAATCTATCAGATCAAATGCATTAATCGTAATCAAATGGCAATCATTCACTCTTAAGGGTGAATCGAACAACACACACCAATGGAACAGCACTGATTACTGATAAATTATGGAACAGTGCTTGAAAAACATATACACACACAACACACTTAAATATTAATCTGATCCAAGTATCAACCTCAGTTAGAAAGAATATGACTGTGTTTCAAAATAGAACAGCATTGTTCATAAATCCAACAATCGTAAAGAACATAACTCCCAAGATGAATTATGTAAAGTTAATGAACAGGTGCACAGCACAAAAGCTTTGTAATGGAATAGTAACAGTATTCTGTCAAGACTAGAAATATTAGATCAACTCTTAAAAGAACAGTAATATGATGCAGAGTCAATACAATAGTTATGTCTGTAGAAACCTTAATGAATTAAACATAACAGAGCATGTGATGTAAACTTATAAAACACATCAGATTACCAAATAACGTTGATAAGCAAACCATGCATAAACCAAACGTGATAATACAGGAGCAAGTGTCCTCTAGGGTCGGGCCCTTAGCCTCCAAGGGTACACCGCTTGAAGTTAATCCAGACTCAGAGATGAAGTAATAACCAAGTTTGTATTAATGCATAAAGCAGAATTACAATAAACCAGTTCTTAATGAGACTCGATTATCAAAGTTTTGATCTTAAAAGAAATTACATAAAAGCATAACCGTATCTAACTCTCCTTGAGCTAACAGTGTTTCCCCTTTTATAAGGGTGATGGTGGAGATGTCTAAGTGCAAAAATAGATAAAACAACGATCCCTCAGGATCAAGGATCCTAAGGGATTCGCCGAACTGTTAGTCCTCAGCCATTTCTTTTCTTTCCTGCGTCGAGCTGATATCTCCACCTCCTTTTCCAGGCTGATTCGCTTTGATTTGCTTTGCTTTGTTTGCATTCAGTCTCCTGTCAAAGGGACAACAGTTAACTCGTCCTTGTCCTTTCCTTTGGAACGGCAACTTCTCGTTTTCCCTCCTTCCTGCATAAGGAAATGAAAATTGTCAGCATTTTAGTCTTGCATATTAATCTCACATGTTTTATTATAATTCTTTATCATTTTCCAAGTTCATGATGCAAAAGGTTTGCAAGTTCTAATGAAAAGATACTGAAATAATCATCAAAAACATACCTTCTTTAGTACTCCACACACCCCCCTGCTTACCCTGTTTCATGCCCTCATGAAAACATTGTAGTTGACATGCAAGGCAGTGAGAGAATAGGCTGGAGATGGAATCTCATGTGGAGGCCTACAGCCATGATGAGTAACTAGGTAGTCAAAGAAATGGCCTGTCTGACCCTCGGGCATCTCATACAAGGCTTGGTATCCAGGTGCAGGGTGCTAAATAATTGGACTCTGAAACCTATATCCTAACTACGATGGCCCTGCCCTCAAAATGATTTCATCATAGAGGTGCAAGCGGTCGGCAGCTAATTTAAAATTCTCATACTTAAATGGTTCCCTAAGCTGGATATTTGGATTAGAGATTTGATACCGAAATTTAGCTGCATCAATGGCAAGGTCTTTGATAGAAAGAAAGTATTCTAATCCCTATCGAATGAGTGCCTCATGCATGGGTCCTAATGTTTCAATTGCACCCGGAGTCTTCATGAGGTTTGTATGTGCTTTCCGCAACTGTACTGGGTTCCTAGGCTCAACCCTTACCCACAAATCTAAGCCGTTTTCTTGCCTCTAGAAAGTATTATAGGCTTTAAGCCATTTAATTTGATTAACCCCAAATGAGATGAACGCTTGCAATTGGATGTCTCCAACAAAAGGGCCAGGGTTCAGCTTGGTCTCCTGGTCTAATACAAGGTTATGTAAATAGAACTCACACAGTAATCTCTGCACTTTTACCCCGTAGTGCTTACAACAATCTATAAAATCATTGACAGTGTTAATTTGTATGGGAGCACCTGCTTTAACAGCCTTTATTTTTAGTTGCAAATACCGTTCCAGTAGAAACAAGGCATAATTTTTGGCAGGGGCTCTACATGTTAAGACATCATTGTATAAAGAACATAAGGTATCCATCTGCTTGATAACGATATCTAGCCTACGAGTTGCCTTTGCGACTTCCTCTTGTTCCATTCACCAACCTTCAAAAGCCTGGATTTCGGATTGATTGATGTTCCTAAGCTGCTGCTATAGCTCTTCATACTTTTCGCGAGGGACCATTTGCTCTCTAAGCTTTTCTGCTTCTTTCTGAGTTTGCTTCAACCCCTTTCGTAGGGTTACTACTTTTGGATCTCTTATCCATGCAGCAGTGGAGGCCAGGAGTTTTACCTGAACTTTCCTATTGCATTGCTTTGAGTTCATAACCATTATCACTCCTAAAAGTGGTGCCTCCATCTGAATTTTCTTATCACAGGTCATCATCTCATCCATTTCTATTTTAACGTGAATATCAGTTTGTTGATGTTCCTTTTCAATTGGAACAACAGCCTGTTTCTCAGCATCATTTGGAACAGCAACCTGGTTCTCGACATGGTTTTGAACAGTAGGATGAATTCTGGTCCTTCACCCCTTTGTCGTGCGGGGTTTTGCTGGAGTGGTCACCTTTTTCCTTCCTGAAGTCCTTTTCACCCTTTGTGTTTCTTTCAGGATCTTAATCTGCAGGTGGAGCTGGACTATTATATTCAATAATCTCTGTTGTTCCTTTTGTAATTCTTTAATTTCCAAAATTTCCTTAGAAGGAACAGCAGGTTGTTCACTACGGCCTGAACTGTGACTAGTTCCCAGATTTTCCTTCTGGGTGTTTCTTCATTGTTCTGCTTTGGCTGTTCTGGGGCAGGAACCCTAACTGGTTTTGTCATTTCTTGGGCGACTTCTCTTTCTGCCCCTACTTCCTCCGGAATTTCTTCCGGTGTCTTCTGGTTAGGAACGGATTGCTTCTGTTCAGTATCTCCTATCATCTCTTCATCATGAACAGGCAATTCTCTTCTTCTGCCTCCTTTGCATGTGATTCTTCAGGTGCATTTTCCTCCTGGGGTTTCTTTTCAGCATGGAGATATGATGGACTGGAAGGTTGGCCATATTCGCCCATAATGGCCAAGACTTCAGCCAATTCATCTTCTCCCACTGGGTCCTGCAATGGGCTACCTTCCTGTTGTTCCATTTCCTCCTCCTGCCCAAATTGCTCGGCTTCTTCTTCAGATTGCTCAGCTCCTTCTTCATTTTCTTCTTCTTCTTCAGATTGCTCAGCCTCTTCTTCTTCTTCTTCTTCTTCTTCAGATTGCTCAACCCCTTCTTCTTTTTCTTCTTCTTAAGATTGCTCGACCTCCCCTTCTGGTCGTGAGGGTTGCTCATATTCAATTTCTACCGGTCGGCTGGTGTTTTACTGGGGCTTCTCCAGCCTCCCTCGTAGCCGTGCTAGCCGGATCGACTTCCTGCATTTTTCTGGCCGTTCGGGTGTACCGGTGGTATGTTTATGCTTTGCCAATTCCTTGCGTTTTTCTAGATGCTCGGATGTACTGGTGGCATGTTTCCGTTTTGCTAATTCCCTACGTTTTTCTGGACGCTCGGGTGTATTGGTGGCATGTCCATATTGGCCAAGACTTCGGCCAATTCATCTTCTCCCACTGGGTCCTGCAATGGGATACCTTCCTGTTGTTCCATTTCCTCCTCCTGCTCAGATTGCTTGGCTTCTTCTTCAGATTGCTCGGCTCCTTATTCATTTTCCTCTTCTTCTTCAGATTGCTCAGCCTCTTCTTCTTCTTCTTCTTCTTCAGATTGCTCGGCCCCTTCTTCTTTTTATTCTTCTTCAGATTGCTCAGCCTCCCATTCTGGTCGTGAGGGTTGCTCATCTTCAATTTCTACTGGCCGGCTGGTGTTTTCCTGGGGCTTCTCTAGCCTCCCTCGTAGTTGTGCTAGTCGGATCGACTTCCTGTGTTTTTCTGGCTGTTCGGGTGTACCGGTGGTATGTTTACGCTTTGCCAATTCCTTGCGTTTTTCTGGACGCTCGGATGTATTGTGGCATGTTTTTGTTTTGCTAATTCCCTACGTTTTTCTGGACGCTCGGGTGTACTGGTGGGATGTTTACATTTTGGGGATGGTGTGGTCAATCCCCCATTTATCATGGCAATTAGCTCTTCTCAGCTGCTCTGCTGCTTGGTGAGGCTATGGCTGAAAATTAACCGAATCAACCCATGATGACTAACAACTGACTCTACATGCTATGCCTTTTTTATGCTCCGTGTAACGTCATGAAGTAACGAATTCAAAAATGCAGGTAAATTTACAGAGCATTTCTGCTTTAGTACAGCTAAGATTTTAAGATGTTGTGGTCTTACCACATCTTTTCTACCTTCACAGGTGATGTAGCTTTGAATGGTCCTTGTCAATTCTTCCCAGGGATCTCCTAGCGTTGCTGGCAGAACTCCCTTTCCTCTAATTTCCAAGCTCTGGCCTTCGTCCTAGAAGATTTCTATAATCTTCTGCAATCTCTCCTTTTTCAACGTCCATACAGGTCCGGTGGCTGGTAGTCCCGAGACTTTTGTGATTATGTCATCGATGACTGCTATGTGTCTCCCCCTCACTGTGGAGTAATCCTCTTTCAAATTCTGCAGGAATTCAATTGCCACCGTCTCGTTAGACTCTTGCAAGCGATTGAGATAGGTCAGCCACCCTGCTCTTGCCAAGATTTCCAGGGCAGCAGCATAGACTGTCAACACCTTCGGTTCCCTTCGAATCGATATTCCTCCAATGGTTTCACTGTAAACTCTCAATGGAACAGCATATGTTCTTACTGTTGAAACACAGAGAGGCTAATAGATGCAAGACATGTTCAAAAACAGAGTATACAATAGAAATGGCCTATGAACAGTAATTCATGCAGAAAAAAATAAAAATAGTATGTCATTGAGCCATGCCATACCCTAGTACACAACTTCCCGAATAGTGATCTGACACGTAATCCAGGGAATGATGAGGTTAACCTCCCCCCCGCAATGTGATAGGCTGTCCCAGCCGTCAAATAAAGGAGCAGCGCCCGCTCTGAAACAAAGTCATAAAGGAACAGCGTATGGCAATATGCCATGTTTACAAAAACAACGAATTACCGAAATCAAGGGATAGAGTTGGATCGCTTATTACGTAAGAGGCTGTTGTGATATGATGCGAGGCTGGGAAGATAGGACATCTGTCATACATTCCAAGTCTCATGCGGTCATTGTCAACTACTTTTCCATAATTGGTGATAATAAATTTACATGCGTTATATAATTCGGGAAATGATATATGATTAATTACTAAGGTATAAGAAACAGAAGGGTGCTAGTAACTTACCTATTGGTGTAAATAATGTGACTTCAATACCATTAATAGTGCTCTGCTGCTGACAGGTGTCCATAACCTTGACAGAGTTGCTTATTTCACCCATGGAACCATGATCCTTTGTGTATGCTTAGGGAATGTTGTGTGATGTCAAAATGTAGGCCATTATGGTGACTTGGTGACCAGTTAACCATAATGCCATTCACGAAGAAGGAGCGAAAAGTGGGCAGGCCGGCTCGTGATGAGACCTCTTGTTCCAAGGGTTGTTTATTTGATATACCTTTTGGACCATATCCCTGGTGTGGTAGCCATAGTGGGAATGCCACTTTGCTTTCGTCCTCATGATCATGGTAGGCTGGCTCTTGATGAGACCCCCTATCCTGCATTTGACAACTTATAAGTCATGTTTACTTTTTTTTTTCTTTCTTTTTCATAAAGTACTTTCCCTTATTTATACACAAGGGGTGGTTCAACACTCCTTAAGGGTAGAAATGGTGGAAGAAGTCTTAACATCTCAATAGGAAGATATAAACCCTTTGCTCTTATTCCTAAATAATAATCAAAGAGGATTAAAAGGGGTCATCATGATGAAGATGACCAATCATAGCAGAATTAGTAGAACAATGACAGCAAAAGATGATAAATAAGTGTGTCCTTCCTTCTGACCTCTTACCAATGGAGAGCCTTATGAAAATAGTAATTTATGATTGGCTGATTTCAATATGTTGTGATTTTGTATCCATTGCATAAGTGCATAGCCGTATTCTAAAAGACTTGAAAGAACAGGAGCAATAAGCATCCTTAATTTAGAACAGCAAAGGAATAAGTTGTTTCATAGGGAGAGAAAAAGCATGTAATTGGTGTTCCTTTTGGAAAAAGGAACAGCAAAAGACCACAAATAGCAGAAAATACAAATGTCGTTCCTTTGAAAAAGGAACAGCAAAGATGGAAAACATTGTTCCTTTGGAAAAAGGAACAACAAAACACACAGATGTCGTTCCTTTGGAAAACGAACAACAGAACATACCAATTCCGTTCCTTTGAAATAGGAACAACAGAAATCAAAAATGTTGTTCCTTTGGAAAAGGAACAACAAACACACAGAAATGCAAAAAATGTTGTTCCTTTGGAAAAAGGAACAACAAAAATAAAAAATGCTGTTTTTTTTAAAAAGGAACAGCAAAACACACAACAATGTCGTTCCTTTTGAAAAAGGAACAGCAGCAACCAAAAATGCTATTCCTTTGGAAAAGAAACAGCAAAAGACACAAAAGTTCCGTTCCTTTGGAAAAGGAGCAACAGAAATAAAAAATTTTGTTTCTTTGGAAAAGGAACAGCAAAACACGCAGATATGTCGTTCCTTTGAAAAAGGAATAGCAGAAATCACAAATGTTGTTCCTTTGGGAAAGGAACAGCAAAATACGCTAATGTCGTTCCTTTTGAAAAGGAACAATAGAAATAAAAAATGCTACGCAAAAATAAAGAAAAAGAACCAAATTGCAACAAGATGACGGCTGATCCAAAGGGGGTTGCTCTTTTGAAAAAGGAACAGCCAGAAGAAAATGTTGTTCTTTTGAAAAAAAGAAAGGAACAGCAAAAATAATAACAGCAAATATGTACAAAAATGATTCAAGAAAAGAAGTTATGTACAAACTGTAGAAATAAATGAATTCCTTAATGAATTACAGGTGAGGAAGACTTCTCTTCCTCCCTCAAAATCTCCATATCAAAGTCTCGGCGTAGCTGCTAGCAGAAGGACTCCCAAGTGAGTGGTTTGCGATAGAGACGAACTCGGTGGCCATTTTCTATGAAGGCATATCCAGAACCATCAATAGTGACTAGAGTAAGGGTCCCATTGTCATGTACCTTCAGGATTTCATATGGTCCCAACCAACGAGTTTGGAGTTTCCCGGGGAAGTCCTGAAACCTAGAGTCGTACAACAGAGCCCAGTCTCCCTCTTGGAAGACTTTATTTTTAATGAGATCACATGCCATTTAGCTCGTTGTTGTTGTATCAGGGCAGTGTTTTGAAGTGAAGAGAGCCTAATTTCGTCCAGCTCATTGATCTGTTGCAATCAATTAATCTGTGCCTCGGTTAGATCTAAGCCAACTTCCTGTGTTGTTCGTAATGTTTGGATTTCGAATTCTATGGGGAAAATGGGTTTTTTTCCAAACACTAATTGATAAGGTGAGTAACCAGTGGTGCTTCTCCATGTTGTTTTGTAAGCCCACAGTGCTTCAGGTAGTCTGGCAACCCAATCACGTCTATGTGACGCAATGGTTTTCGTTAGGATTGCTTCTATTATTTTATTGTTGCTTTCTACCTTTCCATTTGCCTGTGGGTCGTATGGAGTAGTGA
Organism: Pinus tabuliformis; assembly: GCA_031772625.1. NCBI lineage: Eukaryota > Viridiplantae > Streptophyta > Pinopsida > Pinales > Pinaceae > Pinus > Pinus tabuliformis. The sequence continues at coordinate 259,815,265 of CM062815.1, read as the reverse complement.
TTTTATGTTGCACATGATAGTTGTTAAGTGTTGTAGCTATTTTGTTCCCAGCAAACTGTGGTCCACTGTCCATAATTATTTCTCTTGGAAGGCCATAATGTATAAATAGATGGAATAGGAACTGGATGACAGAGTCCTCTGTAGCTCTAGGCAATGCCTCTGCTTCAACCCACTTGGTGACATATTTTGTTGCCACCAAAATATATGTTTTCTAGTTTGATGATGGGTTAATTGGTCCAATGAAATTAAGAGCCCATTGCTCGAATGGTTCGATGACTAGCTGTGGTTTCAGAGGCATATCATCAGACTGACCAGGGCGTCCTGCTTGTTGGCAACTATCATAGGCTTGGACAAATTTCTTTGCATCTTTGAAAATCGTGGGCCAATAATACCCTGTCTGTAGCACTTTATGTCCAGTTCTGCGATCGTAAAAATGTCCACCACATGGTCCATCATGGCAGGCTTTTAAAATGTCAAAGATTTCATCTTCTCGAACGCATCTCTTGATGTGCATGTCTACCCCTGTGTGAAACAAATAGCCCCCAATCCACGAAAATTGAGCACTCCGCTGAACAATCTGTTTCTGCTCATTAGGGGTTAGATGCTTTGGTAATTTACCTACTGCTAGGTAATTGGCAACATCAGCATACCAGGGTGTTTGAACAGCCACAGCAAACAGATGCTCATCTGGAAATTGGTCTTCAACTGCTGCTGCATCGATTGGCTTTGGCATTCTTGAGAGAAAATCGGCTACAGGATTTTCTTTGCCCGGTCGATCCTTGATTGTAATATCAAATTCCTGCAATAAAATCAGCCATCTAGTTATTCTACCGTTTGTGATAGGCTTTTCTGCTAAATATTTTATGGCAGAATGATCTGTGTACATGATAATAGGATATCCAGTAATGTAATGTCTAAACTTATTGATAGCATGTATTACAGCTAGAAACTCTTTTTCAGTAACAGTGTACTTTAATTCAGCAAGGGATAAATTTTTGCTAATGTAATAAATTGCATATGGTTTTTTATCCTCTTCCTGCCCAAGGACTGCTCCAATGGCTGTATCTGAGGCATTAGATGATATCTGGAATGGCAAATCCCAATTTGGTCCTCGAAGGACTGGGGCTGTGGATACAAGCTTCTTCAAATCCTTGAAAGCACGTTCACATTTTTCTCTGTTTGAGTGGTAGGAGTGGGAATAAGCAAAAGTATTTGGATTTGGTTGGGTCTACCTAAATGCCAGCTGCTGAAATATAGTGTCCTAGGATAAGCCCTTCAGTCATCATCATATAACATTTTTCGTGGCTTAAATAAAGCCTAGTAGCAATGCACCGTTGTAGGAATTTTTCTAGGGTATCCAATGTTGGATCGAAATCATCTCCATATGGTGTAAATTCATCCATGTATACTTCAAATCCATCATTTATTAAATCTGCAAAAATGCTAAGGATAGCCCTTTGGAATGTGGCAGGAGCATTGCATAAGCCAAAGGGTAGAACTCGGTAGGCAAATGTTCCCCAAGGACAAGTAAAAGTAGTTTTGTATTGGTCTTCAGGGGCAATCTGAATTTGATTGTATCCACTGAAGCCATCCAGGAAATAAAAGAATTTCTTTCCTGCTAAAGTGTCTAATACCTAGTTGATGAATGGGAGAGGAAAGTGGTCTTTTGTGTTGCTTTATTTAGCTCCCTGTAGTCCACACAGATTCTCCATTTCCCATTCTTTTTTGGTACCACCACAATCGGAGAGACCCATTTACTATCAGAGATAGGATAGATAAAATTGAAATCTAAAAGTTTTTAAAGTTCAGCTTTTACCACATCTTTTAGATGAGGATTAAGTCTTCTTTAAGGTTGATGAACAGGTCTCGCATCCTTTTCTATATAAATGTGGTGTCTACATAATTAAGGGTCAATTCCTTTCATATCAGGGTAGTCCCATGCAAATGCTTCTTTATATTTCCTTAACAAATGGATGAACTTCATTTTTTGTTAAGGTGTGAGGTTGGCATTAATATTTAAGGTTTTTCCCGATTCAATTTGCACAATTTTACTATTTGCAACAGAAGTAACAGGTATTGTTTGATCATGTGTATCTTTCGGAGGATCTTCTTCTAATTCATTATCAAATGCTGCTTCTATCATGTGACACTATGTGCAGGATCTGGATTCAGTTTGACTAATGAAATTATTAATGGCATCATCTTCTGTTTGGTCTTTGAAATCAAGTGCCTCTTGTATAGTTAATGGAGATCTAATGTTATCAGTAAGGTATGATACAGGGTGTTTATTAGTTTTGATTATTGTGACACTTGGCTACGCTGGAGGATATAGAACTAAGTTCTTGATATTTGGTCCTTTGGTTATGGTCATATTTCCTTGTCGGTAGCCAATATAAGCATCGGCAGTGGCAAGCCAAGGTCTACCTAAAATCAATGGATGTCCGTCAAGTTGGGTTTTGGGATTTATTATCAAAAAATCGGTTGGATATTCCCAGGAATCAACAGAGACCATGACATCATGTAGAGTACCCTCCAGCCTAACCACAAATCGGTCAGCCAATTATTGCAAGGTAGCGGTGGGTTCTACAGATGTAATGCCTAGCTTTTGGCAAGTAGTGGTTGTTAAGATATTAATTGCAGCTCCTAGATCAACTAAGGAATTGGATAGGGTCTAACAATAAATTTGGATAGTTACAATTGGATTTCCTGGGTCTTCATATTTAATGGGTGTTTCTTTCCCTGATAGCAAGTCAGATAAAGTGCCGACTACTTGGACTCTTGGATTATTTGTTATATTCCTTCTTGGTTTCTTTATGCACAATTCTTTGATAGTTTTTGTGTATATCGGGATGTCTTGAATGGCTTGGAGGAATGGAATTTTTATGTACATATTTTGTAATTCTCCCAGAATGTCAAAATCAAGATATTATATAGGTCGAGGTATGACTAATCGTTCTGGGAATGGAGGAGAGGATGTGGTTGCTTGATTATGATTTTGTTGTTTATTCACATCCTCTTTTTGTGACAGATGTTCTCTAGGTAACTGATCTTCAATATGAACTGTCTTATCTCCCTCGGTATCAATAATACGCCCAAATCTTAACTGAAGATCATTACACTCCCTCAGATCGGCTCCTATATCTGGTGTTTCTATGATTTGGACAGATTGAACTGGTCTGTTATTTGGATTGGGGTTGGGTTGGGCTGGGAGTTGCGGTCTTAGATTAGACTAGGGATTTTGTTGTAAGGCTGGCAGTATAGGTTGAGGGAGCAGAATGGTTCCTACTGGCTGATGCATCGATCTCTGCCAGTTTGTCTGCTAGGTTGAACTTTGTGAGGTAGGGGGAGTCCATTGTGGTGGATATGAGTTATTTTGCCAATATGGTGGGGTATAAGGAAGATTTGGCCAACCAGATTGGCTTACCTGATTCAGCCACGGGTTTGAAGAAGGAAACAACTGTGGTGACCAGTTTGGAAATGGGGATTGGGATTGACTTTGCCACATATTATATTGTTGAGCATTATACTGTGGAGGCTGAAAAGAAGAAGTTGGGTCTGAAAACATACCAGATTGTCTCGACTGCCACTAACGGCACTGGTCACCAATTCTGGCTCTTCTTCCACTTCCTTATATACTGCTTTCAATCCATGAAGTGAGGGACAACTCTATGTAAGGTGATCTTTTGTACAGATGGCACATGTTTGGACTGTATCCAGTGGACACTCCTTGTGGCTATGCTTTTTCCTGCATTGGGGGCAGAAGATCGCCAAATTCTCTTCTGCCTCCATTTGCTTCTGTTTGGCCTGCATAATATCAAGTTTTGTAGTTAGTGTCCCTAGTATATCAGTTTTAAACTTTTCCAATAAATTTCCAATTTCTACACGTGTTACTCCTTCTGTCCAAATTTTATTATCTCTTACAAACCGATCATGTTCTTCCGGTTTTACTCTTGTGCTACCTCTTGAGCTCCTGATACATAAATCAATAATGTCAACAAAATTTTCTTGATAAATATCCCCCTTTCCCATAATGTTTAATGTTTCAATCCATTGTTCCTTCATGCCCCTTATTAATGTTGTTTTTAACACATTATCAGGTAAAGGTAGTGATGCATAAGGAGATCTTTGTAGATTATACTGGAAACGTTCCACATACTCCTCTAATGTTTCATTCGGTCTAGCTGTCATCTGGAATATTTCGTCCTTCAATTCTCTAGACCTGCAATAATCGTGACATTTTTTTAGAAAATATTCTTTCATTTGATCCCAGTTATTTATAACCCCGCCACCTAATCCCATAAACCATCGTAAAGCAGCCCCTTTTAATGTAGAGGGAAATAGTTTCAGTTTCTGGGGGTCGGTGGTGTAATCATATCCCCTACATAGCACATCAAATTCAAATAAAAATGCATCTGGATCTTTTGATGTAAGACCGTGGAATGTGGGGTATGTTGAAGAGGGATTGCTTTCATAGGCGCATTTTCCGCGGAATCCACTATGGGGTATTGTAATGTAGAGGTTTGAGTGTTTGGCTGGTTTTGAGCCATTGGGTCGAATATATGCCAATAACCTTCTGGGATACCTAGGAGGGTATTCCTAGGTTGAGAGGGAATGGCTTTGACATGAATAGTTTTAATAGCACTTCCTCTATCTAGGATAATTAAAATGCCTGATGTCTGAGGAGATTGAGTTTCTTCAACAATGATTTTTGTAGCACTTCCCTTGTCTGGGCTATTTAATGGCTAAGTTGTTCCAATAGGAGACCTTGGTTCCTCAATTTCCCCTATCTCTCCTTCTCCTTCACAAAGATTGCTGAAATTCCCTTCCTGCAATAGTTCTGGAGTAGAATTTTCAATTTCTTGAAAGTCCTGCTCTTCATTTTGACTATGAACCTTAGCAAAGGCTACAAATGGTGATCCTGTGGCCTGAAGGGAACTAGTAGGCTGTTTAGAAATTACTTTCTTGGGTCCTACTGAGGGCTGAGATTCTGCTCTCTTGTAGATTTCGTCTATGAAGGTTGGTTGGCCAAGGGTCACTAGCCCCTTAGCTTTTTTTGGCTTGGGTAGAGGTTTGCTATTTTTTTTCTGGTTTTTTCTGCTTAGTCATGCACTCAAATTAACTACCAAAATTCTATTCAAACAAAACAACAGCAAATCTATAGGAAAGTGGACAGAGGAGCAGGGCTTTTACATGCTCCACACGTAGGTTCTTACCTTCTGCTTTTAAAATCAAATTCTTCCCTAGCAGGTTCGTACACTACTCTGAAAAAAAGGAACAAATGGCTACACTCTTTCCCCGGCAACGGCGCCAAAATGTAGAGTTATAAAAAGGGTCTCTTTCACCTCTAATTACCTCACATTAATATGTCAATCCGGGAGCATTTTGTTATTTCAAAGAGTGTCTCAGTCTGAGGCTATCATTTGCCAGAGTAATGCTAGTAATACAGTGTTCAGAAATACAAGAGTAAATGCTTGTCTACAGCATAACTTCTTCAAAAGATTAAATCACACATTCAAAAGAACTAATAAACTTATCAGTCAAGGGTTCAGTAGCAATAACCCATCCCTTTGGAAACTGATGGAAAAGGAAATCAAAGAACAGATCGTGGATCTAGAGCTAGAAAATAAATATCAATGCCAACTATAGCCTTAGATCGTTCTTCACACCAAAATAACAAATGACAGGAAATTGAACGGCAGATAAGAAATGGAACAACAATTCTGAAATAGGACAGCAGCTAAGAAATAGAACAGCAACCAAGTCTCATAAGCAGTAACAATCTTAATCTATCAGATCAAATGCATTAATCGTAATCAAACGACAATCTTTCACTCTTAAGGGTGAATCGAATAGCACACACCAATGGAATAGCACTGATTACTGATAAGTTATGGAAAAGCGCTTGAAAACCATATACGCACATAGCACACTTAAATAGTAATCCGATCCAAGTATCAATCTCAGTTAGAAAAAATACGACTGCGTTTCAAAATAGAACAGCATTGTTCATAAATCCAACAATCATAAAGAACATAACTCCCAAGATGAATTCCGTAGCGTTAATGGACAAGTGCACAGCACAAAAGCTCTGTAATGGAATAGTAACAGTATTATGTCAAGACTAGAAATATTAAATCAACTCTTAAAAGAACAGTAATATGATGCAGAGTCAATACAATAGTTCTGTTTGTAGAAATCTCAATGAATTAAACATAACAGAGCATGTGATGTAAACTTATAAAACACATCAGATTACCAAATAACGTCGATAAGCAAACCACACATAAACCAAACGTGATAATACAGGAGCAAGTCTCCTCCAGGGTCAGGCCCTTAGCCTCCAGGGGTACACCGCTTGAAGTTAATCCAGACTCAGAGATGAAGTAATAACCAATTTTGTATTAATGCATAAAGCAGAATTACAATAAACCATTTCTTATCGAGACTCGATGATCAAAATTTTGATCTTAAAAGAAATTACATAAAAGCATAACCATATCTAACTCTCCTCGAGCTAACAGTGCTGCCCCTTTTATAAGGGTGATGGCAGAGATGTCTAAGTGCAAAAATAGATAAAACAACGATCCCTCAGGATCAAGGATCCTGAGGGGCTCGCCGAACCGTTAGTCCTCAGTCATTTCTTTTCTCTCCTGCGCCGAGCTGATATCTCCACCTCCTTTTCCGGGCTGATTTGCTTTGATTTTCTTTGCCTTGTTTGCATTCAATCTCCCGTCAAAGGGACAGCGGTTTACCCATCCTTGTCCTTTCCTTTGGAATGGCAACTTCTCGTTTTCCCTCCTTCCTGCATAAGGAAATGAAAATTGTCAGTGTTTTAGTCTTGCATATTAATCTCACATGTTTTATTATAATTCTTTATCATTTTCCAAGTTCATGATGCAAAAGGTTTGCAAGTTCTAATGAAAAGATACTGAAATAATCATCAAAAACATACCTTCTTTAGTACTCCACAGAAAGTAATGCTTTGGCTTCTACCCATCTAGTGACATAATCAGTACATACCAATATATACTTCTTTTGTTTAAATGGTGGATTAATAGGTCCAATGAAATCTAAAGCCCATTTTTCAAAGGGTTCGATGAGTACCTGTGGTTGCAATGGAATTTCACTTGAAAGAGTCAGTTTCCCTACTCTTTGGCAGCTGTCACACCTTTTGACATATTGTTTTGTATCTTTGAAGAGGGAAGGCCAATGATATCCTAAAGAAAGGATTTTATAGGTTGTCCTTTTGTCAGCAAAGTGTCCGCTACATGGTTCATCATGACATGCCTTGAGGATGTCAGGCATTTCATCTTCCCTAACACATCTTCTGATCACAAGATCTGGCCCTGTTTTAAACAATTTGTTAGAAATCCATGAATATTTTGAACTTTCCTGTATAATCTTTCTTCTTTCACTAGGAAATAGATGTGGAGGTAGTTTCCCTGTAACCAAATAGCTAGCAATATCTGCATACCAAGGAGTCTTAGTAGTTACTGCAAATAAATATTCATCCAGAAACTTATCCTCTACAGGAGAATCTTCCTTAGTATTTTGGATCCTAGACAAGAAATCAACTACTGTATTTTGTTTCCCTAGTCTATCCAACATAGTAATATTGAATTCCTGTAAAAGTAAGAGCCACCTTGAAACTCTGCCATTAGTAACAGGTTTGTTCATTAGATATCTAATCGTAGAATGATCAGTATGGACAAAAGTTTCATATCCTGTTATATAATGTCTAAACTTATTGATTGCATGAACAATAGCTAAGAACTCTTTTTCAGTCACAGTATAATTCAACTCAGTGGGATTCAAGTTTTTATTAGTATAGTAAATGGCATACGGAACTAAATTCTTTTAACCCAACACAGCTCCTAGAGCTGTATCTGAAGCATCTGTAGAAATATGGAAAGGAAGTTTCCAATTTGGTCCTCTCAAGATAGGTGCTTCAGATATTCTTGTCTTCAAAGCTTCAAATGTTGATTGGCAATCAGGAACCCATTTGAATTCATAGTCTTTTGTAAGCAATTTGAAGAGTGGAGATGCTATTTTGGTGAAGTTCTCTATAAATCTTCTATAGTACCAAGTAAATCCCAGAAAACTTCTAACATCTTTTTGACAATTTGGAATAGGTAACTTGGAGATGAATTCAACTTTTGATCTATCAATTTTAATCCCATCCCCTGAAATGTGATGTCCCAATACCTTCATTAAACATCATAAATCATTTTTCATGACTTAATGAAAGGTTTGCTTCTTTACATCTTATAAGGACTTTTTCCAAATCCTCTAATGCCTCTTCAAACGAATTACCATAAACTGTAAAATCATCCATATAAACCTCTACACAATCATTGATTAGATCAAAAAATATTACTAGTACTACTCTTTCGAATGTTGTGGGTGCATTACATAATCCAAAAGGAAGCACTCGGCAAGCAAAAGTTCCCCATGGACAGGGAAATGTGGTCTTATCTTGATCTTCAGGTGCTACCTGAATTTGATTATAGCCACCAAAACCATCCAAGAATGAAAAGTACTTTTTTCCTACTAGAGTATCTAATACCTAATTGATAAAGGGCAAAGGAAAGTGATCCTTCAAAGTTGCTTTATTAAATTCCCTGTAATCAATGCATACTCTCCATTTACCATTCTTTTTAGGTACTATAACCAAAGGAGAAACCCATCGGCTATTTGAAATTGGGTAAATGAAGTTTACATTGAGTAGTTTTTGGAGCTCTTCTTTCACTATCTCCCTAAGGTTTGGGTTCATCCTTCTCTAAGGTTGTCTGATTGGTCTACTGTTTTTCTCAATGTAGATGTGATGAATGCAAGTCTTAGGGTCAATACCTTTCATATCAATATACTCCCATGCAAATGCAGTAGAATGCCTTTGCAAGATTTTGGTTAGCTCTCCCTGTTGTGATTTTTCCAAGTTTTTATTGATATTCAATGTTTTACCTGGAAAAATCTCACAGGCGGAACTACCAAACTCTTCCATAGAGTAAAGAGACATTTGTCTAGATGATAGATACTCAATGTCAGAATCTAACTGAAGTTGTGTGTGGTCATATTTTGAAGATGTTTCAAAATTTTCTAATGTGTTCAGAATTTGACTATCTTCACTGATTTCAGAAATGGTAAAGATAGGTTGTATAGTGTCCTCATCATCGACCCATTCATTATCTCCTAATTCTGTAATTGCTTTTGCTGAAGGATACAAATTGAACTTCTTTGTCGAATTACCATAAAAAATGTACATATCTCCCGATCTACAACTAATGAAAGCATCAGCTGTGGCTAGCCAAGGTCTTCCTAAGATGAGTGGGTGCCCTCCTAAATTACTCTTGGGAGTCAAAATCATGAAATCTACTGGATATTCCCAAGAATCTAAGGAGACTGAAATATTTTCTAATACACCATCTAGTTTGATAATTGATCGATCTGCAAGTTGCAGTAAAGTAGGTGTAAAAAGAAGACTAGGAAGTTTTAGCTGTTCCATAGTCTGTCTACTCATAATGTTGATAGCAGCCCCTAAGTCAATCAAATTATTTGGAATTTCTACCCCATTTATATGTGTCTTGACAATTGGACTACCGGGATCTACATACTTCTACATGGTAATTTTTCCCATCATGATATCTGCAATTTTTCCTACCAGGTGGATTCTTCTTATATCTCTTGGTTTCCTTCCTGGTCTTTTGAGACTCAACTCCTTTATTGTTTTTTCTAGAATAGGAATCTCTCTAATGGCTTGTAGCAAGGGAATCTTGATACAAACATTCTCTAATTCATCTAGGAAATCATATTCAGGCAACAAGATTTGTTTTTCCACCCCTTTGTCAATTTGTAATCTTTCAGGGAAAGGAGGTGTGGATGAAGATGCAGGTTGCTCAACTATAGGAGTTGTGGGGGTTGACTCTTTTCCTTTTTCTTTTTGGGTGTTTGGGTTTTGAAGAGATGCTTCAAAACCTTTATTGGCTTCAATAGAATCTTCCTCAGAAATACTTTGCTTTTGAGCATCTATAGAAGGTTTTTCTAAAACTCTACCAGATCTGAGTTGGACATCATTAAGAGGAACAATCATATAGGTAGGAAATTGTTGTCCTTCTACCATGTAAGCATTCTGAGGAATTTTATTATTGGGACTTGGCAATGGCTGGGATGGTAGTTGATTTGTCTTTTGTTGGAATGGAAGCAGGAATTGAAAATTTGGATTTTGTTGAAAAGGTTGTTGTTGTGGAAACGGTAATGAAAGTTGTGGATTTTGATTTGGAAGTTGTGGAGCTTGTTGATTTTGAAAAGATGGAGGATATTGATAAAATTGAGCAAATATCCCATAAGGATTTTGCATACCTTGTACCCATGATTGATATGGATTTTGAGGTTGGGACCAAGGTTGTTGCCAAGGATTCCAATTTGGTGGGGGTTGAAAGTTCATGGGGTTGTTAACTTGATTTTTTTGCCCTTGCCAAGGTCTCCTTGAAACAAAATAGAGAGACTCTACTGAATTTGGGTCTTCTTGAAAGACAGCTTTGAGCCCAGGAATTGAAGGACAATCCTTGGTCTCATGGCTTTCTGAGCAAATCATACATGTTTCTACAACTTTTGCATCCAAGGGGCATTCCCTTAGAGCATGTTTCTTCCTACATTTTGGACAAAAGATGGCCAAAGCTTCAGCTTTTGCTTTCTACTTGTTTTGTATTTTAAGGGTGTCTAGTTGCTTACTAAGGCTCCCTAAAATATTAGTTTTGAACTCATCAAGCATATTTCCAATCTCTGCCCTACTTGCTGATCCAGTTGCAGATTTGTTTTCTCTAATAAGAGAAGGATCTCTAGGCCCTTTTCGAGTTTTAGATTTTCCCCTCGAGAGATGGACACATAGTTCTGCTATGACATGAAGTGGAAGTTGAGAAATATCTCCCTTTCCCATCACGTTTAATATATCTATCCATTCATCTCTAATGGATTTTAATAGAAGGGCTTTCAAGGTCTCCTCATCTAAGTTACTCATTTTTGCTCTTTTCAGGTTGTATTGAAATCTTTCAAGTAAATCCTCCAAGTTTTCATCTTCTTTTTGCACCATTTTGAATACCTCATCCTTATGGTTTGTGGGCATGCAATAGTCTAGGTATCTATCCAAAAATGTTTGTTTCATATCATTCCAAGTCCTAATAGATTGAGTGACTAATCCCATGAACCATTTCAAAGCATCCCCCTTCAATGTTGAAGGAAACAATTTGAGTTTTTGAGAGTCTTCCATATAGTCATAAGTTCGGCACAGGAATTCAAACTCAAATAGAAATGTTTCAGGATCCTCACTTCGTAACCCATAAAAGTTTGGGAGGACAGATGGTGAGAAGTTTTTCGTTGTTGTATGAGATTCCTCATCAACTATAGGAAATCCAAATGAGTTATATCCATCCCTATTTCAGCCATTGTTACCTCTACCTCCTCCATTGTTTCCTCCTCCTCTACCTCTACCTCTACCTCCTCCTCCAAATTCATTTACTACTTCCTCTGTCATGATAGTTTCCTCAGAGATTTTAGGATCCTCTGGTTCTTCTATTAATGGCGAACGAGGGGGAATTTCTCCCTCTTCTTCTTCAGGTGATTCTACTTCTTTGATTACAATATGTTCCCCTGTAGAAGTGAAGAAAGGTTCTTTCCCTAAGTCAGATTTGATGGATAGTGTGGGAGAGTCTCCTAATTCAGCTGTTGCCCCTTGAATTCCAGGAATCCTAAGGCTGGGAGTGTGAGTTGGAGATGATGGAGGTGTACCTTGTCTATGCCTTGAAGTAGATGGAGTTGTAAAAATCGAACTCTTGGCCCTAGCTATAAACCTTCCCCTAGAATCTCTTGCTCTATGCATGTCATTTTTTTATTTTTTATCTTCAAGTCAAGCTAATAATTCTCTTTCTAATCTTCCAGATCACTCTAGGTGCAAGAAGAGAGCATACTCAAGAAATTATTAAACCAATAACTCTCTTTTCTAATCCTCCAGATCACACTAGGTGCAAGAGGAGAGCATACTTTGAGAAGTTATCAATTTTTACCTTCCTTGAAATTTTCCTTTTTTTTTTTAGAAATTGGCTACCTAGTTACACTTCCCTGGCAATGGCGCCAAAATGTTTGGTCAATTTAGAGTGTCCTAAATTTCTATATTAATTGTCAATCCGGGAGTCATAAACTGTTGAAGTGCGGCGCACTATATGTGCAAGATAACTTATTTCTTACTTTTTTTCGTTTTTTATTTTTATTTCATTCTGGGTTTATCTCTGTTGATTTCCTAATGTGAGATCGAAATTTTAAAAGACAAGTATGAATATAAATTTTCAAGGCTATGATGTCCTTTAAAATGATTTCCAAAAATTCAAACTTTTCAAAAAGGTTTTAAAACATGCAATGATGAAATTAATTCCTAAAAGAGAATGAAAATGTGCCACTATTCTAATTAAACAAACAGTGAACTATTGGTCATGAAACCATTATCCTTGCCGTTGTCTAAATACAAAAGAAACTGTACTCAAAGAAATCCAAAAATTGCAAGCAAAGTAAAGCTAAAATCAAATTACATCAACTCATATTCTGACCCCTCACCATTAGTCTCGCTATGGCTTTCAAAGGTAATCATAAACAACTTGAGCAATCTGATATCTAATTTGTAGAAAATAAAACTAATATCAAATTACACACTCATAATTCAATCCTTCACCATTAGTCTTGCTATGGCTTTCGGAGGTAACTGATAATGACATGTGCAATTTAATATCTATCTTGCAGAAAAATAAACTAATATCAAACTACACACTCATACTTCAATCCCTCACCATTAGTCTCGTTATGGCTTTCGAAGGTAACTGATAATGACATGAGAAATTCAATATCTAATTTGCAGAAAAATAAACTAATATAAAACTACACACTCATATTTCAATCCCTCGTCATTAGTCTCGCTATGGCTTTCGGAGGTAACTGATAATGACATGAGTAATTTAATATCTAATCTTAACAAATAAAGCAAATGAACAAAACTGAAATAAATAAAACAGTGTTGGAATTAAAAACTAAGAAAAATAAATCAGCAGAAGGACAAGAATGATTCCATGTCATTAGTCATTGTAAAACTATGTGCAAATGCCCAGGTTTCCTACTGTAATCTGGAACAAAGACACTGATCAGTTAACAGCAGTATAAATCATGAAAAATTATGGACAAAAATAAAACGTTAATACCATAAGAAATGCAATATATAAACATGAATAACTATGGCATAATGAACGTAAGGAAATAAAGCATGAAACTATACAGCAATAAACAAAACCTCGGTGTGTGCAGGGGCCCTCTGCACAACCTTGGGCAACAACTATCAACCACGAATTATGCTTATGAACAGAGTCTTATCATGTATTCAAAATGCAGTCATAACAAAGAAATAATGTCACGGCACAGTGGTCTTTCTTCACAGCAAAATTACATTACAAAGGCTAACTACTATGCGTATGAAAACGCATTATTTATAGCAAACCTTTACATAACTGATTTCCTAAGAACTACACTGACAGAGGACACGTGAACAACGACGTCCAGGGATCTAGCATCATGGCTGCTGTGGTAATTAAATCTAGTGAGTTTGGTTGTTGGATTCGCCCTATGGAGCAGTCCACAGGTATTGATATGTCCCCAAAGATCTAGGAACGACCACGAAAGTCTTCACGTGGTGAAAAATGGTGTCATGTTACCGTAAGACTCTTTTGTTGACCACCGCTTGACCCGCATTGACTATGGCCTCCTCTGATGAATTCGACTGAGCCAATAGGACTCAGTCCATGTCCACGTCATTTCCAACTTGCCCATGTGGCTCGATTTGCCTCAAGACACCTACAATATAGACTTTAACAAAAAGGTTGCAGAAAGTTGAACTGGCTGCGGAAAGTGACAAGATTTCGCAGCTCAATGAGCAAAATCTAATTCAAACAGCAGACACAAAACATAGTTAGGAAACCACTTTATATGCTCATTTAAACTAATATGCAATGATGTTGACAGCTTAGGAGGTCCAGGTAAATGGAAAAAGTCTAGAAAGGTGTATAGGAAAGATGCAAGTTTGGGGCTCAACAAGGAGCATATCCATTTTTAAGATAAAATTTCAAATCAGCATATTGTGATTGTGTATCATTGAGGCTTACCTCTAATATTTGCAATTCATTACCTTGATCTTCTTCCGATGGCAAATTTGAAGCTCCTGTTAACATCCTGCAAAAACCTTGGCCCCTGAAAATTTTAGCTAGCCGGATTTCTACATCATATTCTTGGAGTGCAGTTACCTAATTAGCTCTTTTCTCCCCTACTTCTCTTTGAATTAGTAGTTGTCTTACTGCAGGGTAGGGTACAACTATCTTTGTATGGGTTTTAAGAAGAAAAGGTCTGAAATGCTTTAGAGTTTTAAAGACCGTAAATGCTTGCTTTTCTACAGCTGAATAATTTAATTCGACGCCTTGTAAGTTAGAACTGAAAAAGGAGATGGGTGCCTCGACATTTTCATTGTTCAGTTGTGTCAAAACTATAGCATACGAAGTATCATATGAAAAAGTATATAATACAAAGGGTTTGAGAAAGTCGGGAGTTGTTAATGAAGGGGAATTAATAATGGCTTTCTTTATCAACTCAAATGAATCTCTTTCATCCTTGTTCCATCTAAAAACTGCATTTTTTCTTATCATCGCTTGAAGGGGTAAGACTATTTGTGAAAAATCTGGGACGAATCGTTTAACAAAATTTATTTGGCCTAGGAATGATTGCATGGTTTTCTTATTGTGTGGGAGGGGAATTTTTTCTATTTCTTGGACTCTATCAGGATCGATGTAAATTCCTTTCTTGGATACTATAAACTTGAGTTTTCCCTCTGGTAAAGCAAAATAAGATTTCTTGTGGTTTAAGGAAAAGCCATATTTCATGCATCTTTCAAAGATGTGCTTGAGGTCACTTAAATGATTGTTCCTAATCTTGGAATAGACTATGATATCATCCAAGTAAATAACAATCGATTTATTAATTAGACTTCTAAAGGCTATGTCCATAGTACGTTGAAATGTGGCACCAACATTCATGAGTCCAAAAGGCATTTTCTAATAGGAATATGTTCCCCACTTGGTCCTAAAAGTTGTCTTTAATCTGTCATCTATATGCACAAAGATTTGATTATATCCTGAGAATCTATCTTGAAACAACATTAACTTGGAACCTGCAACTAATTGCAGTACCCATTCCATAGTTGGCAGAGGAAAATTATCCTTTTGGCAAGCTTTGTTTAGGTTTCTAAAATCAATGCAGATCTTAATATCACCATTATTTTTCCTCACAGGTACCATATTCGATACCCATTTAGAATTCCTGATAGGGAAGATTATGTTGTCCTTCAGAAGCTTGTTCAATTCTGATTTAATTTGACTTTCAAGGTTCGGGTGAATTTTTGAAGCTTCTACTGAACTAGTTTTTCATTTGAAGTCATGGGTATGGTATGTTGAATTGCATAGGTATCATAGGTTTTGAGATCTGCATAATCCCAAGCAAGAACACCTTTATATGTTTTCAATAACCTGATGAATGATACTTTTTATTGAGATGTTAGGTCAAGACCTAGGTTGATATTTTGAGGTTTCTCATTTGATCCTAGGTTTACTACTTCAAATCTCAGAGTAGAACTTTGAGTTTTGGAGTTAGTAATTTTCTTGAATCTATCTTTCAAATCATAAAGATCTTCCATCTTAACCACAAACTTAGGAAATGGGTTTAGATCAAGATTATTTTTTATTTCGATATCATGCTCATGCTCTTCTATGATCTTCTCTTCATATGATCCTTCTGATGTAAGGAAATTTACTATATCTGCATCATTATTGAATACTCTCCAATTTGTTATATTCTCGGGAATAGATGGCCTAAATATTAATTCTATTGAATATCTGTCTAGACTATAGTATTCTGATGGTATAAGTCTAGATCCCACATTGGCAAGTAAGTTAGCATTTGCATTCTGGAGTCTAGGGATTGAAGAAATGTTGAAAGTAGAAAAATGAGATTCAATTTCTGAGCTAAAGATTTATAGTGTTTAAGATGCCCAGAAATGCAGTGAATTGTATTGCTCATATGTTTCAAAATTATTTCAAAGTCACCATAGACTCAAAGGTATTTGACATTAATACTGATGGCTTTATAAATTCCTTGGATCAGTGCTTCATATTCAACGATATTATTTGTACACTGAAATTCAAGTCTACAGGCCAACATAATTTTCTCTCCTTGCGGATTGATCAAAATGCATCCTGCACCAGCACCATCTTCTGATTTATAACCATCAAAATAGAGAGTCCAGAACAGAGAGTCATTATAAAATTTATCAACTAAATTTAAACACTTGGAAGCGTCAATTTGTGAGAAATTCTCAATTTGAGAAACTACAGCATTATCTAAAAAGGGAGACTTTTGAGCATTAAAAGATCCTAAATAGGATTCCACTGAATAGTTTCCAATGATGTTATTAGTGAAGGAAACATGTTCATTTCTTCCCTCAAGGTATGTGACTGTATACTTCATGAGTTTTTCTTGGTCTACCCTGATTTGGTTTGGTTTACCGTTGTGTGGCAACCACATGTGAGACCATTCAGTTGCAAAATAACCGTGCAATTTTTTAGACCAATCCCTGCTGAGAATCAAACCATAAAATTCAAGGATATCAGCCACCAATATATCAATTATTTGTGAAACTTTTGCATTAAAAGAAAGAATAATTGAAACTGATGCTATTTCTTCAAGTACCTTTACTTTCGTCATGTCTAACTGAACTATGTGTACTGCATATTTTTGAGGTGTAATGTTCAATTTAGTACACACAACACTTGACATTTTATTTGAGGAGGCCCCTGAGTCAATAAGGCAGTTATAAACATTCTTGTTCAAAATTTCATAAGTAAGCAGAAATGGAGGGACATTAGAAATAGATTGATCACCAATCAGAACTAGATTTGAAGGATCTACTTTATTTGAGGATGAAGGAGGTTTTCCCATATTGTAGGCGGCTTGAGTAACTACAACAGATGATAGGGGAGATACTGGAACTCCTTTCAATTCTCCTAACAAGATTTTCTATTGTTGTTTGAGTTTAGTGAGCTCATGCAACGTGATGTTAGCTCTGGTCTTTTTCATGTCTTCCACTATATTGTGTTCGACCGTATCTGAGATTAATGACGTTTTTGAAGCATTTGGGGAGTCTAGAGGAAGAGGGTCAGCTTGGCTGGTTTTAGATTTCTTAGTTAATATTTTCTCTTTTGCAGGAGTAATAGATTTTTGCTTTTGATTAGTGGTAGACGTGTCAGGATAATTTTTACTTCTGGTAGTTACTGGCATTGCTTGTGCCTCTTCTTCAGTTGGGAGAATAAAATCCCACATCCCATTTAGTTCAATTTCTTATTTTGTTTCAACTTCTTCATCATTTGGTGAATATTTTGCTAATTCTCGGTCAGATTCAGCATTTGAAATGGTGTTTGGAGGTTGTGATGTAGAAGAGGAGTTATTTTTGAATGATCAGAAAGGTCTTTTAGGAGCAAAAGTTTCTATGACCTATTTTTTAATTTCTACCATTTCATTTGACATTGTTTTTAACACTTTCTGAAGGTCTTCCAGATTGAAAGGGTCCTTTGAAGTTTTCTTTCTAGATTCATCTTTAAACGTTACATTCTTGGTCTTCCTCTCATCTCTTTGTGATCTTTTTTCTAAATCTAAGATTCTTCTTTCTACAGACAGGGCTTCTTTCATGTTTTCTACAAGGGTATCCTTATTGGCCCTATCTACAAAGATTGCAATATTAGAAGGAAGAAATGATATATACCATTCTATTTGTACATCTACAACATGTTTAGAGGCAGCTAGGATTTTGTTTAGCAATTTGCTAAATCTGGAGTTGAAATTTTTTATCCTTTCATCTGTATTAGCTTTTAAATTACAAATATCATTGATCAAGGATGCTACAGTTCTTTCATCACCAAATTTTGCAAGAAATACTTCTTGAAAGGTATCCCAGTCTCTAATTGAACCCACTAGAAGGGAAAAATACCAAGACACAGTATATCCTTGGAAGGTAAAAGGAAACAGTCTAATTACAACATCTTCATGTGAAACCCCATTGAGATTTATGGCTAACATAAAATTTTTTAGACATTCTTCGGCTAGGAGAGCATCATCAAGATTATACTTAGGCAGCAATTTTTCTGGATTTGTTGGGAGCATATTTGGATTTGCAACAAGCACAACGCCAGGATTCATCGAAGGTTGAGCGGGTTGATTGGCCACAACTTGAGTGGAGGACTGAGAAAATGGGAAGGTCGGTCCAAAATTAGGTTTAGATGGAAAAGAACTTACTACTAGGTTAGTACCAATACTTGTAGGACTAACAGGGGAAGTGGATATTTGAGGAGTAGTAGATTGAGTAGAAGTGGATGAAGGAATAGATAGGTGGAAAGGTGAAGTGATCTCGTTAGTATCTGATTTAGATACTGATGAAGTGACTTTCCTACATCGTGGAGGGATAGGGAACTCAAAAGGAGTGACCCCATGTTTCTCACTTTGCAGTCTAGTCAATACACCAGTTTGCTGTAATAAGGAGGTAACACTTTCTTCAAATAATTTGGGTCTCTCTGGCTTCTCAGCAGAAATGGATATATGTTCCAATTTCTGTATCAAAGAATGAATTTCGAGAGATTTGGGAATATAATCTGGAGATGGTGGTTTCCTTACTACTTCAAGAGATGAGGGAGATGCTTCTATAACTTCAGATTTCTGGTCAGGGGATTCCGAATGAGATCTATAAGGTATAGAAGTGGTGGAGGGGTTTTGACTCTTTTGAATTCTTTCCGAATGATCTTTAGGTTTATATGCCATTCATAGTTCAAGCCCTCATTCTAGCACCAAAATGTTGCGCCCTCAAAATTCTACTACCGAAACATGGGGGATAACCACTCGGTCCAGACCTTAGGACAACTCCTTTTCCGTTTAAAGTGGTGGCTCCAACTAGGGATAATGGGACCAGTTTCCCACTATGGGTTTTAAGATGAGAATGGGTGGTTCATGAGTGATTTCAATAGGATAATGATAATCTAAATGACTTATTCTATGATGCAATTTCTCCGACTTAACTTATTCTAATATAAACCCAGGTGTTCTTGCATGGTATGCGATCTACAAAGATATCCTTTTAACATGTGATAATAAAGATTGAACACAATTAAATGGAGATGATAACATAAAAGATAATTCCTTTGACTAAATAGTTATTCAAAGGAATTTATAAAATATATTGCATGTCTAATGAGTTATATATGAAAATCAAAACCTCAGTTATGGCATCAATACAAAAGTGCAATTATTGCTTCACAAAAACAATAAATCTCACATATATTTCACGAAAAGAAAGCTTTTCCACTAATTAATTGTAAATGGAATTATGCATATACAATAATAGTACCAGATGTATGAAGTCTTGCTCTTTTGACAAATGACATAGACCAAATTCTTCCTTCAAATCAAATTGTTTCCCAAGAATATAGAAGTGCATCAACAAAGGAAAGTAGTCTGATATCTAAAAGAAAAGATCATGTTCCATCATTTCACCAAGCATTTGCAAACTTACAATAGTGCATTCTTTGCAAAAAAAAATTATAAAATTCTGGACCCTTCTCTAAATGCATGAGAAGGGTATAAATATTATTCTAACTAAGTATGCAAAAATAGATTATACAAAATTTGAGGAGGTTTCAAACAACCTTCCTCCTACATGGGTAACTAACTCCTAAAATAAATAGAGATCAACTAAACAGAACTAAGAGGATGACTTGATGTCTACCATCTTGTCATTTAAATAAAAAATATCGATCATCGATTGAATTTGAGGAGGTGGCCCGAAATGAGATTTGAGTTGTCCTGTAAAGATTGCATCGGCAAGAGGTGGCAGCATCCTTTGAGTCGCATGGAGGGAACAGTTGAGGGTCATGATTTGGCTATGTGGCTTGACTAGATACTACCAATATGACTCCCAGTTGGTCGTAGTCAGTTTTGTAATTGCATCTCTTTGTTTCCCCGCTTTTTCTTGTCAGCCTCTACACACCGCAGTTAAGTCAGGCATTTCTTTCGAATTACCCTCCTTCATGAGATTGGTAGTGAAAAGGTTATGATTTATTGCCTTAATTATGTTCTTTGATACTTCAGCTGCCCTCATGACTACCATATTGGCCTGTTTTATCCTAGCATCCCAATCAGTGAAGAGGATGTCTTTGTGAGTTTCCTCAATCTCGGGTAGATTGGCCTTCTTTCCCTCTTCTGATTCCTTCCATTCAATGAATTTGGAGATTTTTGTGTTTAAATCATTAAACTATTTTCTCCAGTCAATGGCTCTATCCGTGAGTTGGTCATTGGTAATCAGGTAGGCATTGATGTGTGACAGCTTTTGGCAAAAATACTCTTGCTGCTTAACTAGAAGATAATTTAGTTCTAGAGCCTCTTCGATGAATTCCTCAGCAGTAAGAACATCCTTGTACATGTCCAAGTATTGTTGTAATTCCTAGAGTTGCATGCTTTTGGCCGATAACTCGGCCTCATGGCTTATTTTCAAGACTTCCATCTCCTGCTACAATTGTGCGAGCTGCTCAGTTGTCTGCTTGTTTGCACTTGCTTTTTCTGTCTCGAGCTCTTGTTCGAGCTGCGCAATTATTTCCTCCCTTTCCTTTAGTAGAGTAGACACCTCAGTAGCCTTATCCATAGTGGCTGATGTGTATGCTCCTGTGAACTGTGACAGTCTAGTCAAGTTCTTAGCCAGATTAAAAGGCATGTCCTTCCAAACAACGTCCATTGGCTCATCTCCAGGTGAGAATTCGGGTGCATCTACCCTTCTCCTTTTCCTTTGCCTTCGGACTACAGCCTTGTGGAGAGGGCTATAGAATACATCAAGTGGAGGTATCTCCGTCACTTTCAGAACAATTTCTGATGTGGGCAGAGCAAGGATGATTTCAGCATGCTGGGATGTTTTTGCTTCTTGATCCATAGGTGTAGATTGTGCACCGACAAACTTGGGCTCTATATCTTGATGAATTTTCAGAGGAGTATTGAATTCCTCCTTTTCTTGAGTAGTTGGAGCTTTGGGGGTGTCTTTCAATTTCTAATTGAATTGATCCCATTCTTGCTCCAAACTAGTGCCTTGGGCTTCTAAACCTGTCTTTGTGGCCAGAGTGTCCATTAGCTGTTTTTCGGCTAGCTTCCCGCTGAACTCAGCTGTATTGTCTGTATCCTGGACTTTCCCTATGTCTGTTGTATTCTCAGTGTTTACCTGAGAGTCCTTTTGAGAGCTAGGGGTTGCGTTATCGACAATGTTACTTGGGGTAGGCTTATCCTTGGGCTTTAATAGATGCATTAGAATGACCTGAAGCCTCTCATTCTTGAATTCCTAAAATCTTAGAAAATCTTCGAGTTTCAGGTTGGCCTTTTCCCATTCAAGTGCTTGCTTGAAAGAAACTGCTGACTATAACAAGTCCTCAAAGTAATTATCTCCATGATTGTATGCCTTGAGCTTTAGTCCTGTAGTGACATTATATGTCACTTTGTCTGGATCGAATTGCCTTGTAGGCAATGTATGAAGCCTAAGGGCTTCTATTTGTGCTAATTCCTTAGTAGCATGAACAAAATTAGCTAAAGCAAAAGAGCCACAGTTTATAGGGAAAGTAGGCCATAATGACTTCTTGCCATCTTTAAGAACTTTAGTCAGACCCTTTCCAATAGTCTGGTAGGCAATATCCCTTGCTAATAGCTTATCAGAAACATATAAGGGAAGAACGTGTGGATCAGCAGTGCTACAAAAAAACCCTAATTTACGTGAACCATTCCTTAATGAAATACTTGCCTACAGCAAGAAGGTCTGTTGCAGCATCTTGGGAAAACCTAGGAGCTTTCTTATTGAAAATCATTTGGTGTAGGGGCAACACGATAGAATGAAATATCTTGTAGAAGTGAGGTATGTAATGCGATTCCCATAGTTGGTTATGACTGAGATGGATTGGGTAAGGATATTGTATGGTCCATTTCCAACCCATGGTTGGGAATGTCATGCAAAAATAGATAGCATCCATAATATAAGCACATAAATATAAGGGAGGGAGGTTATCTGAAGAGGAGATTTTCTTTTGTCGATATTTAGTAATGGAGGTGGCTAAGTTTTCAGATGGGATAGAAGGCCAATTCATGATATAACACAAGAATCAATCAAGGGAATCCATTCTATTGAAAACTTAGTGTTATTTGGCAGTCCATACAGTCTACATAACATTGATGTTGCATGATTGTAGGGGTTTTCCAAAGAGGCTATTGCATACATACCCAATTTGTCATACTTGAATTTGTTGTCTAACATTCTCCAAGTCTAAATTAACTTGAATGGGTCTGGATTATTCTTTGCAATGTTAGCCAAAAATGTGTTATCGTAGATTTCCAATGGGTCAGGTATGTGATACATAGCCTTCAAATCTTCTACTCTGAACGATCCTACGAGATCCATCCTTGAATTCTTGAACTACCAATCTTCAATGATAATTTTTTCGACCACCCATCTGATCATGTCTGCATAGGGAAGGATTTTGGCTCTTGCTCCTATCCTATGAAGGAAAGAATAGGAGGCATCCCTGCATTGAGGTCCTGAAGGCTTTGTCAAGCCATTTTTTGCTCTGATAACAGTAATTTTAGGACGCTCATCCTCCAGTCTATTGTAAATTACTTCCCAACATGTCACGCATCTAGCTGCATCACAGACTATATCAGCAAAGATAGGAGCCATCTTTGTATCCTCTGTCTCAAAAATGGTCTTCTTAGTTTGCTTTTGCATCACCTTTCTTAAAGACATGTCTTTTGTCGCTTAACTGAAACAGACAAGATATATTAGCGTAGATGATATCAAGTAATTAAGACTGAAATCATCTGCGAAATGACCTTTTACTGTGAGAAAGGTTTTTATGAGATATTCAATTATAACTACCCATAACCTGGAGAACAATTATCGTCCCTCGTGCCACTAAACATTTAATAACCCATTAACTCATTTGTTCCTATTATTTAAAATGTAATTATTCCACACGCTTTACCTCCTTAATCACAGATCATGGTCTTTTAATGGGTATTGTGTAATGCTTATCAGATATATCAAGCAAAATGCGATTGCGAAATTTTCAATATTGAATTTCGCAAATTGTTAACGTTTGTCCTAAGGCATGTTCAAGTTTTTTGCGAATTTCGAAATGCGATTGCACAGTGACAAGATGAGTTTATCACAGTGCGAGACCTTTTCACCTATTGCAATTTCGTAAAGGATTTATAAAATGGTGATATAAAAAAGCACAATATGTAATTTGCAATATAATTTTCCTCTCTAGAGTTAGGAATTATTGTCCTAGGCTTAAAAATTTAAAAAGGGTGCCCATTTATAACTAAAATGCTAGCTATTGTTAGATAAAATGGGGGGGGGGGTTGTTTCATAGTACAACAAGTTGTAAAGTCTTCGCATTTTGTGGTCACGGAGCGTGAAGGTGTAAAGAGTCATAAAGGGTTGTCCACCCTTATTTTTTAAAGTGTCAAATCAGCTGTAAATATCTACCCAAGGTCCGCGAACCATGGGATTGTATAAAAAGGAGCTAAGTAAGTAAGCTCTGAGCAAAAGAGTTAGGAAGGAAGTAGCAAAGTAGAGTGGAGAAGTCTAAGTGTTCTCAAGTCTTAGCGTAGGTAAAGGCTCTGCAACTAAGTGCAAGAGTCTAGGGTAGAAGTCCACATCTGAGTGTGCAAACCCCTGCAGCTGTGTGCGCACGGTGGATAGAGTCTGTATTAAAATAGAATATATCAATAAAGAGAAGTATTCTGCAATTACTATGTATTTGGTCTCTATTAATGCATCTGATTATATTGTCTTATGATCTGGGTTTATTTTACAATGTTTATTTGATGCACGCATGTATGTGATTATATCTGTTAATTGAATGCAAGTAAGAATATCAGTTTATGCGATGATAATTGTAATTGATTGGTAGAATAAGTAGGCACTTGAGATAACTTGGGAACCTATACAATACATCGTCATGGAAGCGCGGAAGTACCTGAACCGTTGGTTAGGGCTACGAAAAGGTCAATCGTACACCTTCGCGGAGGTACTAAAAGGTGGGATAGAGGCTAGATCGATAATCCCTAAGGCTTAGCAACCTATGCAAAGGTGAGAGTAGTGGTTATAAACCGACATCACAACCATCTCAGGGTGTAGAAACTTAGTTCCAGCATCCCCCCATACTGCTTTGAGTGAGACTTTGGTCCGTGTTCCGCGAGCTGACGCAGAAAGGGCCAGTAGTGTAAGGATTTTTTTGGCTGACTAGCGATGAACCTGGGTCAGGGCCCACAAAGCCAACAGGGAGGCCTTATGTATTGGGGATTGAAACCTCGATTAGCAACTGGGAATTTCTTTCATTGAAGGTTTTTATTGTCTAGATCTAGTTCTATTAGTTTATTTGATAATCACCTTATCAGCTTATCCAACTCCTCTGTCTCTTGTTCTATGGATTCTCTTCTATGACTTTATTCACCTCCTATTTACCCTTTTTCATCTCTCCAGGGTCATGTCTACTTCTTGACTTCCCTGTTTATGTAAAATTGTATTCTATGTCGAGAGCATCGGTTTGAATCTGGTCCAAAGTATGGGACTTCCTCTCTCTAAGTGTGAAGCTGAACTCTGATTCAAAGGCCCCTTCAAAAACCACTCGGGCAATGCCCTTTGGAGGTTTAATCTCAGCAAGTATATTGTTGTACCACTTATTAAACCTTTTTGTAAACTTTGAGATACCCTCATCGGGTTTCTTCTTCATAGAGTTGAACTCAGTAAGAATATACCCATGATCTATCTTCTCTCCCTATTTCTGCATAAAAGAATTTTCGATCTCTTCCCAAGTGGTAATGGAAGAATTAGGCAAGGATTTGAACCATTTCTTGGTTTCCCCATCCAAATATTGGACAAAGAGCCTCAGCACTACATCCTAGTGCTCGACATTCATAGTTTCTACAAAGGCATAGAAAGATTCTATGTGTCTTTGTGCTAAAGTCATCTTCTCCATTAAACCTGGGCAGGAGTTTAAGATAGTCTTGTGGCATAACATTTAAAGGTTGGGGCGGGTCCAAGGGAGAATATTTTTTTAACAGAAAACCTAGGACAACCATCTGGAGCAGAGTTGGTGGTGCTTGATTTATTAGGGGTCTCTAAGCTAGACCAATTGAGAGATAGTTGATTGATCGTCGAATGAGAAATTGTTCACATTGTAGGTAGGGTTGCTCTAGAGGATATATTTTACCTCCTCAACTTTAGGGAGGGTAGGAAATGAGAGAGAAGGGGTGTTGACTGAAATTTATTCTTCCTTACCCTCTAGGGAGGTGGTACTGAGTAGCTAACCACTTTCTGAAGGATATACCAGGACTCCAGGAGAAAAATTGAAGCGATTAATTATGACATTCTGTGAGTTAGATGAGGAAATTTTAGGAAACGAGGACATAGTAGCATCCGATTGGGGATTTTTACCTTCCTAATACTTTGGATATTTTTTTTGTATTAGATACAACTGTTGTTCTCTGTTGAGAGGCATTTGAGCAGGTATGGGGCCTCTTAAAATCTAGGGTGATGAACTTATGATTTGACAGTGGAGTCGCCAAGGTGATAAATCTATAACCCACACATCTTTGCTCACCTTATCAAAGAGTATATGAATGTCGTACCCAAGGGGGAATGCTCTAATCCATTCCCCGACAATGGCACCAGAAATATGTTTTCACTCTTAGAGACATCCTCTGGGTTGATAGGAGACTAGTGCCTAGGACATCTTAATTAGTGTTGTCAAATTTGTCTTAAGGACTTGTAGCACCATAGTTTTTCACAAGTAATTCAAACAGGATTGATTCAGAACCATTCATAAAGATACAGTGTATGAAGCGGCATACATGTAGGAATACACAGGAAATAATCCTTTGTCAGTGGTGGCCAAATGAGATTGAGAGCTTATAGCAAATTAGTTGTCAAGATAGATGTAATGGTAGAATATAGTAGAGGAGAAATCCATCATACAGAACCTAAACTTTAAGAATTCTATATATCTAGATTTAGAGAGAAACGAGAGAAAGGGAATGTTTATGGAATGCTAAGATACATGGGGCGTTTATTAAAGACTTAATTTCCACATAAATACATGCATTATCCATTAATAACTTGATCGAAAGGAATCTTATACAGACATTTTTCATCAATAACTTCATCAAAATGAATCTACATCTAATGAGAAATATGTCTAGTAGCTACATGACATGAAATCTAAGAAGAATATTTAACATATATGAAAACACAAAGGGAGATGAACATACTACAATCCAATAAGTTGGAATCACCAAAAATCTCATATTAACCTTATGAGAAACATACATACATCGAGATTCATAACACTGCCTTCATGAAAATAGGAAAGGCCCTTTACAAGAGTTATTTCCAAAAAAATTGAACCTTGTTTAAGTGTTTTTCCCCCCTAATTAGAAGGAGAGGGGAGATTTCAACAACAGTTACAAAATATCTCAGTCGAGCTCCAGTTGTCTGATCAACTAGTTGTGTCGCCGTGCGATGAATCTGCTTCCCAAGATGATTACAATAGATTTGGTTACTTCTTTGAAATGCAAAAAAGTACAAAATAAAAAAACATTGGAAAACCAAATTCTTACCATAGAAAAATATATCCATGTCAATTCATGTGAACGCCTCTGATCAGACCACGCCTTTGCCATGATGTTCCTCCCCAGTTACTTCGCAAGTTCTAATGAGCCTCAGTATTGCAGCAAGAATGCTAAACCCCTAGGTCTACCAACTTTACTTTATCAACCTGGGGTTTCGTACAAACTTGGAGGTGACAATGCTATATACATAGCATATGCATCATTCTACTCATGTCATTTCTTAAATTGGGCACTTGACCATTAAGGTTCTAGACTAGTCTTGTATTGAACTAAAGAAAGTCTGAATACTGACAGTGAATGTAAAGCTAGTTCTAGTGCAGGAAAAGTAAATTCTTGTCTATTTAGGAAATGAAAGTTGCCAAATGGAAAAAGCTATGAAATTCCATAAATCATCTAGATATGGAATGACACATATTACTTGTAGACAAGAAACTATGTTAATCTTGCAATTAATCATCTAGCTATCACGACTGCTTGAAAATAGAAAGTTACTCTATCACCTCAGAACCCAAGCATGCATGCATTAACTATCGCATTTACATCTGCAAAGAAGAAGCGTCTTTAAGTGCTAACTTCATAAATATAAATGCCAACGGTATTTGTTCTTGTAGGAGGGAAAGAAATGGGAAGTTTGGTCGAGATGGCACTCATGGGCATGAAATCCAAGCTGAGGGATTAATTTATTCCTATATACTAAGCTATCCTATCATTTCTGGTCAAAACTAAGAAAATAAAAGGTCACTTTTCACTTGCATGGAAAGTTTTGCATGCCCCCAGGTCTTTCAGTAAACGGAGAGTTTCTAGGTTACCAAATGGAAGTTCCTGCAGTTAGGCACGATTGTTTCTGTCAAAAACTCTTCCTTTGCTTTACCCATTGAAATGGACGAAGGTGATTACTGTGAGCCCCAATCACATAACGTATGAACGTGAATGTTGTAAGCTTCACAATCGTACAAAGGAAACAATCGTGTCAGACTGATCACATAACCTATACGGGAATGTTCTTCAGTCCAAGTATTATGACCTTTCAAGAAAATCTCTCTTTTCCTCTTGGTTCGCCTGCCGAAGCAGACTAGGGTGCAGGCCCCCTAATCTTCATCACACTCACCAAACTACTCGCGGTAATTAGGTGGATAGGATGAATATGGAAGAGACATTGTTGATGCGAAGAGACGATTTAGGGATGATGGTTGATTTATAGTTGTGTTTGAACCAGGAAATGAAAGTTGGTCGACAAGTTGCACTAGTCTGCCTTAATGTGGAAAACACATCACTTGAAAGAATTTGGAAACAATGGCTTCCATGCTATATATATAATCATGTCTGTTATCACTCAAGTTGTTCCCTTTGACTCCTAACAGAATACGGCCGAGGTAACCACAAACCAATCTTTGGATTGCAGGTCCTAGCCTACCTGCAATCAGAGAAGGCTCTCTCTTTATGATTTAGCTTTGTTTTGGGGTGATTTTAGGCTAGTTATGATGTTCAGGGATTTGTTTTAAGTTTGGTGGGATGGTTGATGTTTTCAGACAGAGTTGGCATGCAAAGTGTAAGAAGTTCAGACCATTGGGCATGGATTCAATGAATGTGAACTGCTGGGTGTGTTTTCTTTGGTAGAAGAGAGGAATATAGAGCAGGATAGCTACACATAGAACAATCTTTAATGCTGGAAATGAGATGAAATGGAGGTCAGGGAATGAAAGGCAATTAAGGATCTTACACAGAGTACTGAGCACAGAGTACAGTTAAGTAACAACTGATCTATTCTTTATTTCTGCAACTTAGATCATGATACATAGATGATATAGATACATAGAAACTGAAAATAGAGGTAAGAAAGACCTATTGAACCATGAGGAAGCACGAGAATTCCATATTTTGCTCTTCAGCCATTAAAACCACAACCAACCAATTCATAAGCAAACATTCTAGAAATCTTTGTTCATAGAAGTTTTCAGGCTTACAGCGCAAGTCTAGAATGACTTAACCAATCAACCAACCAACCCTTAATACATTGCTCAGGGTGGTATTTATAAGAAAAATATCTACAAAACAGATCTAAGGGAAGATCTGGGGAAATAACTGTGATTAACCTAACTTATCCTGAAATAAATGTAACAAATATCTATTTATGCTGCGCTGGAGGCAACCGCATTCAAAATGAGTAAATATGGTGTCCTTTGAGCTCTATGCTATTCATTTGGCCATAACTGTGCTTTGGTTTCTGCAGCGCTGCCCTTAGGTGGCCTTATGTGCATTAACTTTGATCTAGTGAGCCTTAATGGCTTTAAATTCCATCACTGATACTCTTTGACTTTGCTGGGGCTCTTTATTGCTCATCTGCTTCAATATTAAAGTTTTCCACTGATATTCTTTAATCTGATACTCTTTGTCGCTACTCTAATACACTTTAATAATGAATCAGGGATTTTTCTCTCCATTGATACTCTTTAATTGTCAAATCGCCCTTGCCTGCCACTTTATGGCAAGATTTGACTACTGTTGTACTTGATGAGGCTTTTGGAGGAGTTTCGGCACTTGGCCGATCAAAATATTGTCAAAACTGAAGAAATACTGCAACATAAAGGAGGATTGCATACTAAAGACTATGTTGAGGCCGTGCTCATTATCTGGAGCAAATCTGGCTTGAAGCGATCAAAAATGGTCGAGGAATGGCCATATTTCCCTTTGAAGATGGAGCGCACGCGGGCGCCAAACAAAAATCATGAAGAAATAGCCTTTCTACCTTTATAAGGCAAAAGACCATATTATACATGAAATTCATAAAAAACAGAGGCGGGAGCGATACTGTAGCTCAAAATAGATCTGGGCCGTTGGATCGTGCGAAGTTCGATCCAACAACTGCGATGAAGTCGCAATATCGCTATCGGCGGATCTCCAAACCACAATGCCTCCAATATGCAATGAACCCTGCGGACCCGATGCACTATAGGCTCTCGTTTTTATGGATATCGGGTCCGGCCTATCAGTGGTCCCTTATCGGCGGTTTTATAATGAAATGGGTCTGCGGACCCGATATCCCCTTCAAACTGTTCTTTATAATTTTTTTGGATTCGGTTATGGAGCGTACAGTACTGATCCCTTGCGGACCCGACACTCATTAAACTCCACTCTATAGTATTTCAGCTTCGGAATATCAGAGCTCTCCCACTTAGCCGTAGTAAAGGCTCCTTTCGGACCCGACACTTTTATAAGCTGCACTTTATAACACTTCGGCTCCGGAATATCGGAGCTCACATAGTTAAGAGTTTAAAGGCCCCTCCTGATGCGATGCAATATATGGAGCCGCGACTAAATGAGGACCGTTGATCTGAGGGCCTGAATGAGCGGCTGTGATTAAATCGATGTTTCGCTATTAGCAGGGACATGGGGGCGGGGCTTTATATATATGCGACTGCCAAAATGGGAGCGATGCGACATGATCTGGGCCGTTGGATGGGCGTGGTGATCGGACGGCTGGCATGCAGTCGGCATATCGCATCGGCGGAGAACCATAGGGCGGGCCTTAACACGTAAGCGACTGCCAATAAGCGAAAAAAGCAATAAGGCTTGCGATACATGGAAAATGCGGGCTTTTGCGATAAAACATATATATGCGGGATATATGGAAAATGCGATAGGAATGGCTCCCGATAGCGATATCGCTTCGGATGCGATAGCGATATCACATTGGAGCATGAGGAATTAATTGGGGCATATATATGGGGGCATATAATGTTGCGATACGCTGATTGAAATAATCGCATCAGGGGAAATGGATCGGAGGAATATATAAAGGGTCCAATACCTGTGACTGCCACCTCCGACAGTGATATCACTTCGGAGGGGGGGGAATGCAATCAGAGGCATGCCTTATGAGTTGGCAAAGGGCCACTTGCGATCGGAGGAAGGAAATAAGACATCGGAGGGGTTTATAATGATTCGAAGAAGGGATCAAATGCATCGGAAGGGGATTTTCAAAGATCGGAGGGAGGTTTATGTGCATTGGAAAGGTTTGTTAATGCATCGGAAGGGGTCCAATCGCATGGAAGAGGGTTTTTATACTTTGGAAGGGGTCCAAATGCATAGGGAGATGGTTTAAAGAGGAAAATGAGGGTTCTTACTAAGTTTCAAATAAACTTAGTAATTCCCAAGGCATATTTATGGTTATATTTCAACCAGAGGAAAGGGATATGTATATAAGGGGATATTTAGCATATTTTTTGTAGGGGAAGGGGAAACAGATGGGGATTTACATAATAATGTTAGAAGTTAATATGAAACTGGTGAAGAAAGCGCTAAGTTTAGAAATCTTAGGCTACAAAGGGGAATTAGGACTTATAGAAGAAATATGAGCAGCCTAAGTAAAGAAGATCTTTACTTAAGCAAATGTTTATGGAATATGATGTTTTTTTAAAGATATCAAGCAGATCCTGACATCTTTAGGGGAAGTTAGTGAATGATTTTGGGGAAACAGAAGAACGGGAAGTTAGACATGCCTCGCTTGAGCTGCTCCAAGGGAAGATTGCTTTACACTTGTGATCTGAAGTAGATTAGCACTTTGAAACACAAAACTGATCACAATTCATCATTCTACAACCTCAAAACTGCCTACCCAACCTACTTACCTAGCATTTTGTCTTCTTTTTGTTTGGGTGCACTTAGACTAGTAAACCCAACTTTTCTTCTTTTCTTTTTGCTATCCTCCTATCTAAATCTACCCTTATTTCTCTACCTATCTAATGATCTGCCAATATTAAATAGTTTGGATAGATATTTATTCTCTATCTCTATAACAAGAAATTAAACCTAGGGAAGCCAAGATTAAGCTGTTTGGCCTTCCCTTAACTGTGAAATCCTTCAAAAATGGAACTTTTGCAGCATGTAAAAGATGAACATTTTTGTCACTTCCACTGTCAATCATGAAATATGAAACCTATTGTAATAGGAGGCTAACAGTGGCTCCACTTGGGGATGGCCTTTCCTTGTGAAAAGTCAAGAACAGCAGGTCAGATGGCCTTATCTTCAACTATTTGCTGTAAACTGAAAACTTCCCTATTATAGACATTTTTGTGCCTTACAGCTATAAGCATGAAATGTCCATAAACCAAGGGATCCTAAGTCCCTAAAATTGTTGTTCCAACTCCTAAAGAAACAAGGTCAACAAATTACAGCTTCTCCCAGAAGTTCTCCACCAGAAACTGCTCAAAACTAGTCAAATCAGGATCATTTCAGATGCTCCACTAGCTAGCTGCGTTGCAAAGCAACCAAATACACTGGCTAGGTGCATTGCAACGCACTTGAATGCACTACCAAGGTGTGTTGAGCGGGAAATGACAAGTGGCAGAGTCATTCCATGAGGTGGAGAGACAATGGAAGCTTCCAGAATCTTCTCCAATGACACTTGCCTCACTGAATTCGACCAGTGATGAGTAAGAGGCTCTCAGTCTCCAAGTGGAAGCAAGAACTGACAGAGAGAAGCCACTAATCAATTCATGAGCTGACTCATCCTCTTTGCATACATCTATATATGGATCCCTCACCAAGAGATCCGGAGGCTGGAATTTTGTACATTACAGAGAATTGCTGTTGGTTTTGTGATAGATATCAGAGTATTGGGTGATTTATGCTTTGTTAGAGGTGAAGAAGGGATTCTATGTTGGGAGGTTGATGCTGGATCAGGAATCATCGGTTGTAACTCCTCCTGGATCTTCTTGTTTTATCAATAAAACTATTTGAGTTTCTCCTACATGCTTGTATATCACTGATGTTTGTGATATTTGTATGTTTAGCTTAAATCTGATCCTAAGCTTTTTATGAACATAAATCCATGTTTTTGTGTAGTTTCCTCCTTCTGTGATCTTGCAGGAACTTGGTGACGCGGGGCAAGTAAGGGAGCAGGTAGCTGGAAGCTGTCAAAGAGAAGAGAGATTGGATCAAAGGACTAGCGAAAGACACAGGTTGGTTCATCCTATTCCTCTTCGTTTATAGTTCATAAAGGAGAATACAAGAGTAGTTTTCCCTGTTTGTTTCTGAGGTCTCTGTCACAACCCAGTGGGATAGGGTCATTCTGAATAGACACTTTTCCCGATAACAAAATGGCGACTCCGTTGGGGATCGTGTCTAGTTAGTTTGTTTGTGTTTCTCTGATTGTTTGTTTCATAAACTTAGAAATAGCAAATCGAACTGCATTTGCCATTTACAAATGCAAAGTAGACATCTGCTATTTCAATCCATTCACTGGATCTGTTTATGATCTGAACAGCTGATTCACAAATGATCTGATTACCCTTTGTGATAGCTCTTAAACCTCTTTTAAATCAACCCTCTGATTGTGCATTACTGATTGCTTTTACCCGGCCAAAAACCATAGATTAAACTGCAAACCGTGACCCAGAACCCGGAGAGAAATATCGTTTCTGTCCCAGCGCAGGCTCTATGAAGAGACTCTGCATTTCAGCGCAGTTCCCAAGAGGGCTACCTGCATTGCAATTCAGTTTCTCTATGTAGCATGTGCGTTGATCAGCTTAGCCCTGTTTAGCTGAGGTTCTTTGCTCACTTTTTCCAGTTTTGCCTCTGATTTTTGCAGCCTGTGATCAGTGTGTATGTGTCTATCTGAAAGCCCCTTTTCTTTGCCTTAATTCCACCTCAGTTGTATAAAAGAAACTGTATTTGTTTTTGTGTGTTTGTTACATCATTTACAGTTTCCCATTGCAAAAGTAGACTAGTCATACTGTCGTCCTTGGATTTAGATCTGTCATAAAGTGTCGATTTTGATCTTAGGAGAAAGTTTATTTGCTATTGACAGTCAATTATGCTTTTACTTTTGCCTTTGGCTTGAATTTGTGAATTTCTAGTGTCGAAACAAGTGTTTACTTCAAAATCATAAAGTGTCGTAATCGTCTCTACCTTTTGATTTCGAGAAGAAGCTTGTTTGTGTTTTTCACTTGAAAGCGAATTCAAATTTATACAACAACTTTCTTTTTAGGCATCAATATTAAGAAAGTGAAAAACAAATACATGCACATGTGCATTTGCATATTGACACTCTGTTTGGCTTGATTTAGGAAAAGTGCATCTACAGTGTGCTCTTTGCTCTTTGAGAAAAGATTGTGTCTTTCTTTTCCCCTTGTAGCTAGGATTTTCATTGCTAAAAAGAGATAAAAGCTTGCTTATCATATTTAGATTGCATTTTAGGAATTACATCTACATCTCGTGGTGAACCCAAAAGGCAAACTTCATAAGAAAGATCAACCTAAAATAAATTCAATGAACTTAACAACGCTTTGTAACTTAACGCACAACATTTAGAGGTCTAGGCTAGAGACGTGTTCCAGCGTCGTAAAACCTGGTAACTGTTGTTCTCACGGATGGTTGGGTGATTCCTCCACTTTGAGACGATAAGTGCCAGTACGGATTTGTGCTCCCACATACCGTTGAATATATATTGGGAGACCCCTATAGGCATAAAACCTTTATCCATAGGAAGCCGTGTCGGCCGCCCTACTGATCACAATGCACCAAACACAGCATTCGGGAAGATTGACTGCCATACCCTAAAAAGTATTCTGTAGTTTTGCGATTGGTTTGGTACTCCCTCTACCTAGACCTCCAGAGCAGTCCCTTTCATTCCTTTTCAGACTCCTTAATGGAAAAGGTCCATTTGAGCACTTGTCACTTCAGGCTCATTAAAAATCGAAGGAGACTAGAGTCATCTTTTGTTTTTTCTCGACTCTTTAAAACTGAAAAAACAAGTTGTGTCAAAGCATGTTAAAATTTATTTTAAATGGAATATTCATACCCTTTTCCTGCGTTGATCTTTAGGTTGAGAAAATGGAGCCTACCAACCAAGGAATTCCCCTTGGTGGAAATCCTAGTCCCTTCTCCTCTTGGGGAGATGTTGGTGCGCCCCTTATGGCCACATTGTCGCTGCCAGGACTGACAGTTGGCTTGCCAGTATGGCTCTTCTCAACCAATGTCGTTCAGAACACCACTATTCCTGAACAATTGAATCAACAATTAGATGAGTCCAGAGTTACCCACCAGCCTTCTACTTCCTCTAATTCTTCCTCTCCTCCTTCCTCTTCGCTTAACGGGACTGGTAAAGCTAAAAGCCAAGTTCCTAAGGAGAAGAAGGAAAAGAAGAAGAAAGAGAAAAAGAAGAAGGGGCCAAAGGCGAATGGGAGAAAACGAGTGTCGTCCGACAAAAATCCACACACAACACCAACCAGGCCTAAATCGCCATGTGTCATTTGCAGAGGAGACCACTTTCACAGAGATTGTCCTTGCATCCCCCGGATACTAAGGGATTGGTCTCCTCGTTTGCACAATCTGGTGTCGTCAACCTCTGGAGATCACGTTGAAAGCACACCGTCAACTAGTGAAAGTGAAGCCCCAAGACAAAGAGGGAAAGCTAGATTTCCTTGTAAACTGTGCAAAGGCGACCATGCCCTCCACCGTTGTCCCTTCTTAGACGAGGCTAAAAGAGTTTTGGATGATCGTCTGGTTTCACTGTTACGACTTCCTCCTGGATATAAAAAACTCTTGCCAAGTCCGTCACTAGTTGAGAACCCAGCTGGCCCGCTCAAGTGGTGGGCTGAAGCATCTATCATCGAGGATAAACCAACTGAATCCATACTAGATGAAAGTCAAAAGGTCGAGGCGGCAGTCGACCCGGTCTTGCCTTCAGAGGTTTTATCTTCGGATGATACAGTCACTGAAGAGAACAAGGATGACACCGTCCAAATTCTCTTCATCAACACAGACTCCGACGAACATGGGGGCAATCCACCCATTCCTTTACCGCAGGAAGGAAGTTCGTCAGAGCCATATCCAGCCGTCTACTCGGTCCCACCTCCAAGCAACCTAGTTGTATCCTTTGACTAGAATCAACTAGGCAGACCCCATTTGCCAGCAAGCATACCATTCCAAATTATCGTCCAAATATATAGAATGGTCATGGCTGGTACCATCATTGATGAGGGGGCTTCTATGAGTATCCTTTCCTCTATTGCTTGGAAAGCGCTTGGTTCACCATCACTGTTGCCTGAAATGAGAAATCTGACAGGCTTTGATAAAGGAACCAGTCGACCTTTAGGGATCCTTCCCGATGTGCCCATAACATTGAGAAGAAAGACAGTTCGCATGAACGTCATGGTCGTTCAAGGACCCTTGGATTATAACCTACTCCTTGGATGAGACTATATTTATTGCATGGAAGCCATTGTCTCCTTGCTCTTTAGAGTAATGTGTTTTCCGCACGAAGGAAGAGTGGTCAAGCTCGTGGACCAGCTTTCATTTCCTGGATCACGCATAGCAAATAGTCATATACCGTCCCTAAATGGTCTCTTCACGCAAGAAATGTCTCAATTCCCAATTCGTCCTCTCGATGAGCATGAGTAATTCGGAGGGACATGACTGAAACCCAGGGGGCATGCATCCTGGTCTGCTTCGGCAGGAAAACTTCGGGTATAGAGTAGGTTTCCGCGGGAGAATATGACTAGTCTGTACCCCGTCCGTGATTGGAAGAGGGGTTATTCTAGAATAAGATTCTCTTGTCAAAGTTATGTGAGTTGGCGGGCATCGTCACTAACCTTTGTTGATTTCGAGCAACATCGCTGAAGAAGTGTTTTGTTTACGCTGTAAATAGAACAATCTTTGGGTAACCTGTAAGAAGTAGGCCTCTCTCGGTAAAACAAATGTTTTGGCGGAAGTGAAGCAGAGGTAACTTTGAAACTCTGTTTTATACCTGGGGGCATGCAAACCTTTTAGAATGCAAGCAAAGAGCTTTATCTATTTTTTTTGGATTAGTCATTTCCTAACTTGCATAAAGAAAGGATGTGGGGCAACACTCGAAAGTTTGCCATTTTTATATGAGACATTCTTATCATATGACTGGATTAATCGAGTAGTTTTAGCGCATAGTTCAAGCTCGTTAAAAAATAAACATAAGACCGAGCAAATGTTTCCACCCGCGTTTAAGCTCATTAAAAAATGAACTATCCCCCGGTAAATAACCACTGTGAATGAAGCATTTTCAGCCATTAAAGCCTTGGTCGTGTTTGCACCGTCACCTCCACTTTTCCATTGGCCGATCATTCACCTCCATTTGATTGTTTACCCATTTTGAGGAACAGCTACGAAGAGTGATTTCACTAGCCATCCTTGTGACACTACTGTGATTGGAAAATTCCAAACCTTACCTGGAATCAGCTGCTACCCATTTTATCACTGGTTCCTCAAAAGACGAGTCTTCTTTAAGCTCTTTTCATCTGACTCGTAAAATATGAAAAGATTGCCGAGTTTTGGCCTTCTAGCTCGTTAAAGCGACAGGAAGTGTTATCCCTCCTCTATATTTTAGTCTTTTTGGACCTGAGGGATTATTGCACAAAAAGATCGAGCGCTTGTTTTGTTCGGCTCGTTAAAACTATCGAAAACTCATCCCTTCTATATTGTTTTATACTTTTTTGGACTTAAGGGATTAGATGACGAAAAAGGAACTTTGGAGTTACCTTTATGTACCTTTTCAGACTCTCTAAAAATGAAAAGGACCGAGTTATCTTTGTCGTTAGACTCGTTAAAAAGATTAATAGTGACAAACTTGTCTTTAGGCGAGAACGAGTTTCACTATCGCTAGGCTCGTTAAAACATAGCGATGGGTTTGCCCGAAGGGAAAATTATAGAACAAGCATATGTTATCCTCCTCAAGCTTGACAAAAATAAATAGGTACTAGTCAGCAATGACTGGGGAAAAATTGGGAAGAAAACTCAAAGAAACTTTATTGCTAGCAAGTCGCTCTTGAACATGACACTTCCACTCCGTGCCTGAGTCGGGTTGGGTTGTTTCATTCACCGGTCACATCACCATGGTCATGCCATACCATCCACATTTGGGGTAAATGCTACCGATCCATCACATAAGTGTCACCAACATGTTCAAGTGAAGTCATCCAGAGAAGTCACCCGTGTCCCATCCACTACCATACATTATACTTCATTCTTTCGTGACCGCCACCCTGAATCATATATCATCAGATCGTTTTCACCTCCATCAAAATCATTTGCTCCGTTCCGTGTCATTGATGTGGGATTCATTAAGGCCCTCCTTTGATGGATCGCTTCTTGTAGACATCAGCTCATTATCCAAGAAGTTGATCTAGGAACACCCCTTCAGTACTTTGAAGCTTGCATGCCTCAATGGCAAGTTTCTCACTTCCGGCGACAGGTATACATCAACAACCTTCGACCGAAAGATTTTGCGTGGTGTTCGATGCCAAGTACTTTATTGACACCACATGAATTGTACTGCAGTACCTTGAGGGTCATTATCATTATCGGTGATTCCTCTCGCGCCTGTTAACAGTTTACATCATTGACTGGTAATCAAGAGATGTCTTTCCATGTTCGACTTCAAAACATTTCTCACATGGATCGACTTGTACTTCGAGTGAAGATCGGACGAGATTGAAGACCCCGGATCTAGTTTCATCCATCCGGGCTGTGATATATATTCAGGAAAAATAAAGACATTGAAATGTATAGCATTGTAGCATAGATAATCATCCTACCAAAAGGATGATGACTTCATCAGAATCATCAGTCTAACATTAGATGATTGTCTGTCCTATGTACATGAAAATGAATTTATAAAGCTGAGCATGGGAATGCCCGCCTCAGCTAGATCATGAAAACAGTATGAAGATAATGTATTGTATTGTATCTTATTACAGGTCTCCTCCCCAGCATTAGAAGAACTTCGGATCCTCCTAATAAAGCATTTCACCCGATAAACGGCCTCATACTTTAGGGGGCAATTGTTATAGACATTTTTGTGCCTTACAGCTATAAGCATGAAATTTCCATAAACCAAGGGATCCTAAGTCCCTAAAAGTGTTGTTCCAGCTCCTAAAGAAACAAGGCTAACAAATTACAGCTTCTCCCAGAAGTTCTCCACCAGAAACTGCTCAAAACTAGTCAAATCAGGATCATTTCAGATGCTCCACTAGCTAGCTGCATTGCAAAGCACCCAAATACACTGGCTAGGTGCGTTGCAACGCACTTGAATGCACTACCAGGGTGCGTTGAGCGGGAAATGACAAGTGGCAGAGTCATTCCACGAGGTGGAGAGACAATGGAAGCTTCCAGAATCTTCTCCAATGACACTTGCCTCACTGAATTCGACCAGTGATGAGTAAGAGGCTCTTAGTCTCCAAGTGGAAGCAAGAACTGACAGAGAGAAGCCACTAATCAATTCATGAGCTGACTCATCCTCTTTGCATACATCTATATATGGATCCCTCACCAAGAGATCTGAAGGCTGGAAATTTGTACATTGCAGAGAATTGTTGTTGGTTTTGTGATAGATATCAGAGTATTGGGTGATTTATGCTTTGTTAGAGGTGAAGAAGGGATTCTATGCTGGGAGGTTGATGCTGGATCAGGAATCATTGGTTGTAACTCCTCCTGGATCTTCTTGTTTTATCAATAAAACTATTTGAGTTTCTCCTACATTCTTGTATATCACTGATGTTTGTTATGTTTGTATGTTTAGCTTAAATCTGATCCTAAGCTTTTTATGAACATAAATCCATGTCTTTGTGTAGTTTCCTCCTTCTATGATCTTGCAGGAACTTGGTGACGCTGGGCAAGTAAGGGAGTAGGTAGCTGGAAGCTGTCAAAGAGAAGAGAGATTGGATCAAAGGACTAGCGCAAGACACAGGTTGGTTCATCCTATTCCTCTTCGTTTATAGTTCATAAAGGAGAATACAAGAGTAGTTTTCCCTGTTTGTTTCTGAGGTCTCTATCACAACCCAATGGGATAGGGTCGTTCTGAATAGACACTTTTCCCGATTTTGCTGGTTGCTTTATTTATGAACATGGCAGCATACTTGAGGAGCTTAGGGCCTTCTCTTCGGGCTTTGACTGCAGCAAGTTGCTATCCAAACAAAAAACCAAAAATCCTACCTACCTACTCTAATTTATTGAAAACCAGGTTGAGTTAAACAACGCAAAAGTGCCAATGAATCCAATTAAGCAACTGCAGAAACAAATGAACTGCTTGACTGATAGTTAGTTAAATCAGAAGTATAATTGGATCATGTGCCATCATAAACAAAATTGTGATAAAGAAAGGCCACTGCAGATGTATTTGATCCTTAGAGAGAAAATATGTAAAAGATTTTGAATTGAGAAGAGCCTCCATATAATCTGCTATAGGATCAACAAAAGCTTAATGTTTGATAACTTCTTCTGGGCCTTCTTGGTCCATATTTACAGGGATGAATGAAACAGCAGGAAGAAATGGAATAGCTGGAATAGCTGGGGTGAAAGAGGAAATAATAGAAGGAGTAGGTGTAGTGGATGAAGGTGTAGAAAAGGTGCTTGGAGAGGTAGATGTGAAAGCATGATTATCCTCAATCTGCAAATCAGAAGGTAGTACAATTTCCTCATGACTTGGAGAAGGAATATTTCGCAAGAATTCTTTAGGGTCGCGAAAATCATATGACTGAATGTGAGAATGCAAAAGTTCAATTTCATTTTCATATCTTTCAACAACTAAATCAACAAAATACATATGGATTTTATGCAGGCACCCTGCTGTTTTGACCTTTAACAACACTATTCTAAAAAATTATTCATCAAGCTCCATTTGCGATAACACTTCCCTGGCTTCATCTATAGCTTGTTCTACTGAACGATCTTCCACAAACCTGGACATTCTGTCTCACTATTAATGCTTTGGAATATGGATGACTTGGCTGTAGAAGTTCTCTGAAACTTGAAGCTCTGGATCTCTGAACAAAAATATTTTGATACTTCTCTTTCAGGTTCGTTCCTCCAGTGGAGTCTTGATTAAAAAGCAGATGTGGAGTCGCCAGGTGGATGATTTTAACTTTGGTGTGTCTGATCCCTGTCCACCATCACAGATCAGAACTAAACGTGAAAATAACTCTGAAGAAAAGTTTCCCTTTCTCCAGAAAACAAGATATTTTTGAGATTTTTATGATTATTTTGATTTTTTGTGATTTTTCAAAACAACTGTTATGATTTATTCAAGAGGCAAACTGATCAAGTACTTAGATTTGTAGTGATAAACAAATGATTCAGGTCCCCAGTGGAGTCGCCAATGATGTTATCACTCAGGTTGTTCCCTTTGACTCCTAAGGGAATACGACCGAGGTAACCATAAACCAATCTTTGGATTGCAGGTCCTAGCCTACCTGAAATCAGAGAGGGCTCTCTCTTTATGATTAAGCATTGTTTTGGGGTGATTTTAGGCTAGTTATGATGTGCAGGGATTTTTTTTAAGTTTGGTGGGATGGTTGATGTTTTCAGACAGAGTTGGCATGCAAAGTGTAAGAAGTTCAGACCATTGGGCATGGAGTCAATGAATGTGAACTGCTGGGTGTGTTTTCTTTGGTAGAAGAGAGGAATACAGAGCAGGATAGCTACACATAGAACAATATTTAATGCTGGAAATGAGATGAAATGGAGGTCAGGGAATGAAAGGCAATTAAGGATCTTTCATTCAGCTAATAGAGGGAAAGTGAATGAAGACTATGTAGGAGCAATGAAGGATTCCTAAACAGCATTCAGAAATGAGAGAACTAGCTTAAACATGATCAATAAAGTATTCATATCCATGACTAATTCAGAAGAAAACATAGAAAAATCACAGAAATTGAGCACAGAGTACAGTTAAGTAACATCTGAGCTATTCTTTCTTTCTGCAACTTAGATCATGATACATAGATGATATAGATACATAGAAACTGAAAACAGAGGTAAGAAAGACCTATTGAACCATGAGGAAGCACGAGAATTCCATATTTTGCTCTTTAGCCATTAAAACCACAACCAGCCAGTTCATAAGCAAACATTTCAGCAATCTTTGTTCATAGAAGTTCTCAGGCTTACAACGCAAGTCTAGAATGACTTAACCAATCAACCAACCAACCGTTAATACATTGCTCAGGGTGGTATTTATAAGAAAAATATCTACAAAAGAGATCTGAGGGAAGATCT
The DNA here is from genome assembly GCA_031772625.1 of Pinus tabuliformis. Lineage (NCBI taxonomy): Eukaryota > Viridiplantae > Streptophyta > Pinopsida > Pinales > Pinaceae > Pinus > Pinus tabuliformis. Next base: position 259,773,412 of record CM062815.1, on the reverse strand, counting down.
GGGGAAATAACTGTGAATAACCTAACTTATCCTTAAATAAATGTAACAAATATCTATTTATGCTGCACTGGAGGCAGCGCATTCAAAATGAGTAAATATGGTGTCCTTTGAGCTCTGTGCTGTTCATTTGGCCATAACTGTGCTTTGGTTTCTGCAGTGCTGCCCTTAGGTGGCCTTATGTGCATTAACTTTGATTTGGTGAGCCTTAATGGCTTTAAATTCCATCACTGATACTCTTTGACTTTGCTGGGGATCTTTATTGCTCATCTGCTTCAATATTAAAGTTTTCCACTCATATTATTTAATCTGATACTCTTTGCCGCTACTCTGATACACTTTAATACTGAATCGGGGCCTTTTCTCTCCATTGATACTCTTTAACTATCAAATCGCCCTTGCCTGCCACTTTATGGCAAGATTTGACTGCTGTTGTACTTGCTGAGGCTTTTGGAGGAGTTTCGGCGCTTGGTCGATCAAAATATTGTCAAAACTGAAGAAATATTGCAACATAAAGGAGGATTGCATACTGAATACCATGCTGAGGCCATGCTCATTATCCGGACCAAATCTGGGTTGAAGCGATCAAAAATGGCCGAGCAATGGCCATATTTCCCTTTGAAGATGGAGCGCGCGCGGGCGCCGAACAAAAATCATGAAGAAATAGCCTTTCTGCCTTTATAAGGCAAAAGACCATATTATATGTGAAATTCATAAAAAACAGAGGCGGGAGCGATACTGTAGCTCAAAATAGATCTAGGCCGTTGGATCGCGCGAAGGCTGATCCAACGGCTATCGGCGGATCTCCAAACCACAATGCCTCCAATATGCGATGAACCCTGTGGACTCAATGCACTATAGGCTCTCTTTTTTATGGATATCGGGTTCGGCATATCGGTGGTCCCTTATTGGCGGGTTTATAATGAAATGGGTCTGCGGACCCAATATCCCCTTCAAACTGTTCTTTATAATTTTTTCGGATCCGGTTATGGAGTGTACAATACTGATCCCTTGCGGACCCGACACCCATTAAACTCCACTCTATAGTATTTCGGCTCCGGAATATCAGAGCTCTCCCACTTAGCCGTACTAAAGGCTCCTTTCGGACCCGACACTTTTATATGCTGCACTTTATAACACTTCGGCTCCGGAATATCGGAGCTCACACAGTTAATAGTTTAAAGGCCCCTCCCGATGTGATGCAATATATGGAGCTACGACTTAGTGAGGACCGTTGATCTGAGGGCCCGAATGGGAGGCTATGATTAAATCGATGTTTCGCTATCAGCGGGGACATGGGGGCGGGGCATTATGTATATGCAACTGCCGAAATGGGAGCGATGTGACATGATCTGGGCCGTTGGATGGGCGGGGTGATCGGACGGCTGGCGTGTAGTCGACATATCGCATCGGTGGAGAACCATAGGGCGGGCCTTAACACATATTCGACCGCTGATAAGCGAAAAAAGCAATGAGGCTTGCGATACATAGAAAATGTGGGCTTTTGCGATAAAACATATATATGCAGGATATATGGAAAATGCGATGGGAATGGCTCCCGATAGCGATATCGCTTCGGATGCGATAGCGATATCGCATCGGAGCATGAGGAATGAACTGGGGCATATATATGGGGGCATATAATGTTGCGATACGCCGATTGCGATAATCGCATCGGGGGAAATGGATCGGAGGAATATATAAAGGGGCCAATACCTGTGACTGCCACCTCCGACAGCGATATCGCTTCGGAGGGGGGGGGGGGGGGGGGGGGGGGGAATGCAATAGGAGGCATGCCTTATGAGTCGGCAAAGGGCCACTTACGATCGGAGGAAGGCCTCTCCGATCGGAGGAAGGAAATAAGACATCGGAGGGGTTTATAATGATTCGGAGAAGGGATCAAGTGCATCAGAAGGGGCCTTTCGAAGATCGGAGGGAGGTTTATGTGCATTGGAAAGGTTTGTTAATGCATCGGAAGGGGTCCGATTGCATGGAAGAGGGTTTTTATGCTTTGGAAGGGGTCCAAATTTATAGGGAGATGGTTTAAAGAGGAAAATGAGGGGTCTTACTAAGTTTCAAATAAACTTAGTAATTCCCAAGGCATATTTATGGTTATATTTCAACTAAAGGGAAGGGATATGTATATAAGGGGATATTTAGCATATTTTTAGTAGGGGAAGGGGAAACAGATGGGGATTTACATAATAATGTTAGAAGTTAATATGAAACTGGTGAGGAAAGCACTAAGTTTAGAAATCTTAGGCTACAAAGGGGAATTATGACTTATAGAAGAAATATGAGCAACCTAAGTAAAGTAGATCTTTACTTAAGAAAATGTTTATGGAATATGATGATGTTTTAAAGATATCAAGCAGATCTTTACATCTTTAGGGGAAGTTAGTGAATGATTTTGGGGAAATGGAAGAAGGGGAAGTTAGACATGCCTCGCTTGTGCTGCTCCAAGGGAAGATTGCTTTACACTTGTGATCTGAAGTAGATTAGCACTTTGAAACACAAAACTGATCACAATTCATCATTTTGCAACCTCAAAACTGCCTACCCAGCCTACTTACCTAGAATTTTGTCTTCTTTTTGTTTGGGTGCACTTAGACTAGCAAACCCAGTTTTTCTTCTTTTCTTTTGGCTATCCTCCTATCTAAATCTACCCTTATTTCTTCCAGGGGCTCAGATTAAGCAGTCGAGCACCCTAGCTTCTCTACCTATCTAATGATCTGCCAAGATTAAACAGTTTGGACATATATTTATTCTCTATCTCTATAACAGGCAATTTAAACCTAGGGAAGCCAAGATTAAGTTGTTTGGCCTTCCCTTAACTGTGAAATCCTTCAAAAATGGAACTTTTGCAGCATGGAAAAGATGAACATTTTTGGCACTTCCACTATCAATCATGAAATATGAAACCTATTGTAATAGGAGGCTAACAATGTCCAAGGAGTAGATTGTAATCTAGTGGACCTTGGACTACCATCACGTTCAAATAAATGGTTTTCTTTCTCAAAGTTATCGGTAACCTTGGAAGGATCCCTAATGGTCAACTGGTTCCTTTGTTGAAGCCCGACAAATTTTGTTTTTCAGGCAAAAGCAATGGCAAACCAAGCACTTTCCAAGTAGTTGAGGAAAGGATACTCACCGAAGCCCCTTCATCTATGATTGTGCCAGACACGATCATTTTGTAAACTTGTACTATGATTCGGAATGGTACATTAGATGGAAGGTGAGGTTTCACTAGTTGATTCCAATCAAAGAAAACGACTAGACTGCTCGGAGGAGGTACCAGATAAATGTCCAGATAAGTTTCATGAACTGGGGGGGTCTCTTCCTATTGTGAAGGAATGGGCAGATTGCCCCCAAGTTCATTAGACTCTATATCGACAAAAAGAATTTGAACGGTGTTGTCCTCATCCTCTTTGGAAACTATATCATCTGAAGGTGAGACTGGGTCAACTGCCATCTCAACCAGTTGACTTTGATCCGATATGGACTCAGAAGGTTCACTTTCAATGATAGGTGATTCGATCGACAATTGAGTTATGTCAATCGGGTTTTCAACTAGCGAAGGACTTGACAAGAGTTTCTTGTATCTAGGTGGAAGTTGTTGCGGTGAAGCAGGACAGTTATCCAAAATTCTTTTAGCTTCATCCAGAAAATGACAACGATGAAGAGTGTGATCACCTTCATATAACCTACATGGAACTCTAACTTTTCCCTTTTGTTTGTTGACTTCATTCTCACTAGTTGATGGTGTGCTGTCAACCTGACTGTCAGGGGTTGATGACACCGAATGGTGCAACTGAGGAGACCATTCTCTCAAGATCCGTGGGATGCATGGGCAATCTCGATGGTAATTGTTCTCCTTGAAAATTGCGCATGGAGTTTTTAGTTTGGAAACTTTAGTGTGCGGATTTCGCCGGGTGATGCATTGGTGTTCCCTTGTTTAGCTAGCTTCTTCTTCTTCTCCTTCCCTTTCTTTTTCTTCTCAGTTACTTGGTTTTTAGTGTCACTAGTTTCACCAACCGAAGAGGAAGAAGGGGAAGGAGAAACAAACGAAGTAGAAGGAAAAGGGGTAACCTCAGTATCATCTGGTTGCTAATTAGATTGTTGAGGAATTGCGGTGTTTTGAATGAAAGAGGTCGAGAAAAGCCATACTAGCAGGCTGATTGTGATTCCTGGAAGGGACAATGTAGCCATATATGGAGAACCAATATCTCCCCAAGAGGAGAAAGGACTATGATTCCCTCTAAGGGGGATTCCTTGATTGGTAGACTCCATTATCTCAACCTCATATCAATGTAGAAACAAGGATGTTATTCCATTTAAAATAAATTTTAATATGCTTTGACGCAACTTGCTTTTTCAATTTTTAAGAGTCGAGAAAAAGCTAAAGATGACTCTAGTCGCCTTTGATTTGTAATGAGCCTAAAGTGACAAGTGCTTAGATGGACCTTTTCTTTTAAGGAGTCGAAAAGGAATGAAAGTGACTGCTCTGGAAGTCTAGATAGAGGGTTTACCAAATCGGTCGTAAAACTGCAAAATACACCTTGGTGATAAATGATAGAGAAATTACCAGGGACTTATGTATGGCAGTCAATCTTCCCAAATGTTGTTTTCAGTGCATTACGATCGATAGGGAGGCAGACATGGCTTCCTAAGGATAAAGGATATCAGCCTATTGTAGTCTCACAATATATACTCGACGGTACGAGGAGCACAAGTCCGTACTGGCACTTGTCATATCAAAGGGGAGGAATCACCCAACCTTCGATGAAAATGATAGTTACCAGGTTTTACGACGTCGAAACACGTCTCTAACCTAGACTTCTAGATATGTTGCGTTAGAATCCAAAGCGTTTTTATGTTCATTGAGGTTTATTTTAGATTTGATCTTGCTTAGAAGTTTGTCTTTCAAGGTTCACCGCGTGATGTAGATGTGAAATTCCTAAATATGCAATCTAAAATGATAAATAGTTGTTTATGTTCTTTTAAAAATGAAAACCCTAGCTACAAAGGAAAGAAGATAATAATTTTTCTTTCAGTAGAGAGCATACAACACACACTAAATTCACTTTCCTAAACCAAATTTCGCAAATAGTCAAAATGCAGATGCACATGCACGTATTTGTTTTCCGCTTTCTTAATGTGTGAATGACAAAAAGAAAGCTAAGTACATATATGAACTATTTTCTTTCAAAGCGATAGTACTAACAATTTTTCTTTTCAAAACAAAAGGAAGACTAAGACAACACTTTTCAATTTCGAAATGAAAACTGTTTCCGACACTTGAAATACTAATAATTTCAAAATCAAGTACAATGACAAAAGTACAATCAACTATCTAGAAAAGGAAGACTTTACGACACTCTTCTTTTGATTGAGAATGACAATTACAACACTTGCATCAAAAATGACAATTCGATTAGGCTACTTTCGACAAAGGAAGATTTCCAATGATTGACAAACACACAAAAAAATTTACAATTCCTAATTGATGGAGGCTGAAATAATGTGAAGGATGATGGTTACAGCAAGAAGGTACTAATCATGAACTATAAAACTACTGAATAAAGCTGAAAACAAAGAGAAAAAACAAAATTTCAGAAAAGAAGAACAGTTCACTCAATCATCGCACCTACAACATAGGGAAACAGGGATGCATCTCACCTGCAACACACGGGAGGTGCGATGCATCTAGGTTGCACAGTTATAGATAGTGCGATGGGCCAGGGAGCGAAACTGAGCTTGGTTTTTGCTCAAAATTTGCAGCTAAGTTCAGTGATTTAGGCTGAGTAATGATGGACAGTAAACACAAAGCATAAGGGTAAGATATGATGAGGTTCTGAGCTATGAAAAGGGCACTTAGGATGCTTTGTAAGTCAGATGTTTAGTTCATAAACCACCCCGAAGATTGATTGAAGCAGAATTTATCTACTTCGAAATTGCATAGCAAAGGTGTTTTGAAGGCTAGCTGGCTAACTTCAGGCTCTGTTTGTAGTTTATAAAGCAAATAATAAACAAACAAAACAAACTATTCGTTCCCCAGCGAAGTCGCCATTTTGTTTCAGGGAAAACTAGTGTTGATTCGAACTACTAGTCCCACTAAGACGGGTAGCTATCTTAGAAACAAATAATGAAAGATTTTCAAGAGTTCCATTAAGTGTGATAGATGGAAGAGAAGAAAAGAGGACCAGCCTGGATCTTCTGCTTTGATCCTAGCTTGATTTCTCCTTTCCTTAATAGAATTTTCCACTCCTCTCCTACTTGTCCCACTTCAAAGAGTACTTGTAGAGTAAAAGTAATAGTAAACTATCAAAGCATATCTATCTAAAACATCATAAACAATGCGGAATCAAAAACACATTGACCATACAATTGCATTTATAAACAATAAGATTCACAAATATGAGATCATATGGAGGAAAACTCAAAGAACTTTATTAATAGTAATGTAAGAGAGGATTACAACCCAGCTGTCTGATCCAGCATCATCCTCCCAACTATAGAAGCCTCTTCACCTCATGAACAAGCAAATCACCCAACAATGCAATGTCTCTCCTCACCAAAAACCAACAGCACTTCCTTACAAAATACAAAATTCTAACCTCTAGGGGCCACTGTCACCAGCTTTTCTGGTATAATTTCTCCACTAAACTGCAACACTAATCTACCTCTTCAAACTAATGGAAACAACTTTGAACAGAAATGTAAGTACTTGCTAAGCTAATCAGAAAAACCCATAAATAAACTTCATAGACTAACTATCATTCTAATATAAGAATGCAGATATAAACGAGGAACTTCTGCTGCTAGGGTTGGGCCCTATCCCAAGAGATTTAGCCCTCTGAGTCAACTCAATGCTGGATCAAAATAGAATTTTTCATTATCATAAAAAATGTCAAGTACATCATCACAATAACAGTCAAAATGTTTTAGCTCAAAATGGCCTCTTGGCTACAACAAAAAATCAAATCCTAATGAGTCCCTTGGCTCTCTTATTTATAAAAAATTGGAGCTACCAATATCTCCCTAGAAAATAGGGAGGCTTGGCTCCCTAACTTGAGAATAACTCTCCCTTGACTATCATTGGCTTGGTTGCCAATGGACTTAGCTTGCTTGGATGTCAGTGACACTGATTTGATGAGATATGGTGGAGGAATATTTGAATGATTTGAGGAGTTAAGGAGGGAGACCAACTCCTAAAATCTCTCTTGCTTGCCTACTCTGAGTTCTTGCACTTAATTCAACCCAAAACTGCTCCAATTCCTACATTTAACACACATTAGGCCACATGACATAGTACTCACCTTTAATCTTCTCACTAAGAAAAATATAACAAAATATGTAAATAAATGTGAGAAAGGTCCTTTGAGCAACCTAGTCATCTATACCCATATCTTTCATAACCCTGGTGGCCTCTATGACATCCTAGGTTTCTGCGGATGGTGTCCCTTCCTGAGGATAGATTCTAGAACCCTGGATTTTTCTCTATCTCTTCCCACTGGTCTCTTTTCTCTTCTTCATTCCTACCTTCCAGCAAACCCAACAACAAATCTAGATTGAGCTTTAGTCCAATCCAATTGATCTTCAATATTTTCATGGCCTTCTTATACAAGGGTGTCCTTTCCAATGCATTTCTCAATCTCTCATGAGAGTGGTACTCCCTGATCCAGAGACTGTGGGAAAGGTCATTCCATCTCTTTTTGCATGCTTTTTGGCTCTCAGACCCCAAATATATTAAATTTTTTTAAAAATGGGAGATGGTCTGTTCTTGGGTATCCAAGTATCTCGAAGCAAGTTGAGCATCATTGGAAAAGATGTTGTGCTTACTAATAATAGCCATGGAATTTATTTGTTATGATTTGATGTAGAGGAGCTCTCTTTCCTCTTTTTCTACTATTCTCTTCACCTACTCATCCCTGCACTCCTCATGACTCATCCATGATGTAAGGGACATTAGCTGCAAGTCCCTCAACTTTGCATTGGGGCCCCACACATTCGAGTTTGTCAAGGCAAGGTTGTGTAGGTAGAATTCAGATAATTTGGCCTTGTCTTCAAGGGTGCTCTTGTCACATAGCTCAATGAATTGCTTATGGTCTTGGAATGGTATGCTCCCTTGTTGTGCCAATGTCTTGATTTGAAACTATATCCATTGATCTTTGAGGTATAGTGCATATGATTTGGATGGCAGCCTGCATTGAAGTGCCTCCATGGAAATTCTTGCCATGGTGGCCAATTGCATGTCCTTTTCTTGCAACTTCCTCCTTAGCCATGTGTTTTCCACCTACAATTGTGTTCTTATAGTGTTTTCTTTGTCTCTCAATTCACTTAACTCCCTCACCATCTCTAGGAGTTTTTCTTCCATTTGTGTTATGCTCTTAACCTGCAAAGTATTACCCAAACACAGAATATGTGAAGAAAAGATACCCAGAACACAGAATAGCAATGATTTTATTATTCAGAGAGAAATGTTCACAGGCCTCTTCGAGGGGGCAACCTCCAATAGAGCAGAGCTCGATTACAAAAACAAGACACGATGCTCCTCGCAGGGAGTCTCTATCCTTTATATATGACTCATACATGCAATACCATGGGCCAATACCGTGGGTTTTATTAATACCATCTATCTAATACTACCGCCCATTTTCAACTAACTGTGGTCCCGTCATTAATTGCGGGTTAACCACTTACAAATATTAATATGGGCTTTATTGACTCTTGACTATGACGTGATCCCATGACATAAATAAGGGGGTTAGGGTGGGACCCTAACATGCCCTCCCCCTTAAGACTAGCCTTGTCCTCAAGGCTGAAGCTGCGGAAACTGCTGAAGAATAGTGGCTGGTTCCCAAGTTGCATCTTCCGGAGAGGTGTCTTTCCATTTGACGAGGACTTCCTTAATCATGCGGCCGCGCAGGTGCTTGTCTCGTGTGTCTAGAACCTGTTCGGATTGAAGCCAGATTGACCCTTCTTCGTCTAATTCAGGTAGACTGGTTTGAACTTGGCAATTGTTCCCAATCACTTTCTTGAGGCACGATACATGGAAAACTGGATGGATTTTTGCCGTAGGTGGCAAAGCCAACTTGTAAGCCACTTCTCCAATGCGCTGAAGTACTTGGTATGGTCCGTAGAATTTTGGAGAGAGCTTTTGACAACCCTTGTCTTTGAGTGATGTTTGCTTATATGGTTGCAGCCTCAAAAAGACCTGATCCCCTTCTTGAAATTGGCGCTCTGAGCGATGTTGGTCGGCCTGTTGCTTCATGTGGTTCTGAGCTTGATGAAGATTCTCGCGAAGATGGGCGAGCATGGTTGCGCGGTGTTGTAGGAGTTGATCCACTGCTTGTACTTTGGAGCATCCCTTGAGATAAGAAGTAGGGGAAGGCGGAAGTTGACCATAGACTGCTTCATAGGGAGTCATTTTGGTGGTGGCATGATAGTTGGTGTTATACCACCATTCAGCCAGAGGTAACCACTGTGCCCAAAGGTGTTGCTTTTCTGAAGTGAAACACCTAAGGTAGGTTTCTAGACATTTTTTGACAGCTTCGGTTTGACCATCTGTTTGCGGATGATATGAAGTACTGAGTTTGAGTTGAGTGCCTTGTATTCTGAAGAGTTCCTGCCAAAAATTGTTGGTGAAGATCAGGTCGCGGTCGAACACTATAGAAGTGGGCATGCCATGTAATTTGAAGATCTGATCCATGAAAGATTGAGCAACCAAGGTTGGTGTAAACGGGTGGGGTAGGGTGCAGAAATGAGCATACTTCGACAGTCGGTCCACAACCACCATGATGACTGTCTTGTTCCCTGACTTTGGAAGACCTGTAATGAAATCCATAGAAACCTCCATCCAAATTGATGCCGGAATGGGCAATGGTTGTAATGTGCCTGGTGTGTTGACGGTTTCCCCTTTGTGGCGTTGACAGACATCAGATTTGGCTATGAAAGTAAGGACGTCCTTTTTCATGGTTGTCCAAAAGAATGATCTCCTGCTGCGAGCATACGTCTTCTGAAAGCCCGAATGTCCTGCAATGGGAGATGAGTGCAATTCTGCCAAAATGCGACTTTTGAGGGTAGATGTTGGTGATATTACGACTCTGTCCTTGTAGCGAAGAATATCATTCTGCCACGAGTAGCCCTTGCTGGCATTAGGATCTACCTGCAATTGAGAAATGAGTTGGGAGAGCCCTGGGTGTGAAAACCATTCCCTGCGAGCCTCTTCAATCCAGTCTGGAATGGGAAGGGAAATTGCGAGCAGAGTACTTTCCTCCTCAAATTGGCACGATAGTGCATCTGCTACACTGTTGTCTTTCCCTTTCTTGTAAATGATCTCATAATCATATCCCAGCATTTTGGCTAACCATTTATTTTGTTGTGGGGAGGATAGGCGTTGCTCCAAAAAATATTTAAGACTGTGATGATCTATGCGGATTTGGAAACATCGCCCCAATAAGTAAGGTCGCCAGGTCTCGACTGCATGTAAGATGGCCATCATTTCCTTCTTGTAGGTAGATTGGCCCAGATTCCTCCCACTGAGTTGTTGGCTTGTGAATGCCAATGGTCGCCCTTCCTGCATTAAGACCGCCCCAATACCTGTACCCGAAGCATCACATTCAATGACAAAGGATTTGGTGAAGTCAGGTAGTGCTAAGACAGGAGTGGAACACATGGCGTTTTTGAGAGCGGTAAATGCCTGTTGTGCTTCCTCATTCCAGAAGAAGGAATTTTTCTTTAGGAGTTGAGTGAGGGGCTTCGCTATGCGGCCATAGTTACGGACAAATTTACGATAATAGCCTGTGAGACCCAAAAATCCTCTCAAGCTCTTCAAAGTCTTAGGTTGAGGTCATTCTTGCATTGCCTGGATCTTTTTGGGGTCCACCTTGACACCTTCATGCCCCACAATGTGGCCCAAATACTCAACTTCTTCCATGCCAAACAAACACTTCGACATCTTGACAAATAATTTATGCTTGTGGAGCAGTTGCAAGAGTAGATCTACATGCTGAAGATGTGCTGCCCAAGTGCCACTATAGATGAGAATGTCATCGAAGAAGACAAGGACAAATTTTCTGAGATATGGTTTGAGGATGTGATTCATAAGACTCTGAAAAGTAGAAGGGGCATTACAGAGACCAAATGGCATGACCAGGAACTCATAATGGCCTTCATGACTTCTGAAAGCCGTCTTGGGAATGTCGACTTCCTTCATGCAAATTTGGTGGTAGCCGGAGCGAAGATCCAACTTTGTGAAGAATTGAGCCCCATTGAGTTCGTCCAGCAAATCGTCAACCACCGGAATGGGAAATTTATCTTTGACTGTCAACTTGTTGAGGGCCCTGAAGTCGGGACACATCCGCCACTCCCCATCTTTCTTGAGGACCATGACCACTGGAGATGAATAAGGACTAATGCTGGGACGAATGACACCTGCTTCCAACAATTCCTTGATGATTTTTTCTATTTCATTCTTTTGAGTGAACGGATATCTGTATGGCCGCACATTTGGGGGTTGGGCCCCTGGAACCAAGGTGATGCTATGATCATGTTCCCCTCGCGAGGGTGGAAGCTCATGAGGCTTGTCAAAGATCGTCCGATGGTTATTTAAAATCTGCTGCATCTCAGGATGAATTGGCAGAGACCTGGTTTCGACTACCTGGATGGCATTAAATTGAGCTACCACTCCATGATGGCCCTTTTTTAACAATTTTTCCATCCGATGCGAGCTGATGACAGAGGGGGCTCCCGCCTGGAGGCCACGGAGGGTATGTGTGGAGTTGTTCTGCTTAAAACTCATATACAACTCCTGGAAATCCATGGTGATTGGCCCAAGAGTGCGGAGCCATTCAGCGCCTAGGACAATGTCGCATCCCCCCATGTGTATGGCAAACATGTGGCTTTTCAACTGATAATCCCCCATGTGAAGTTTGACATTTTCACAGCGGCCTTCACATTTCATTGTGCCCCCATCTGCAATTTGGACTTGGAAGTTAGAAACTACCCGTACAAAAAAATGCGCTGCTTCGGCGATTTTTTGATGGATGAAATTATGGGTACTTCCACTATCAATCAAGACTACTACTGGGCGATGTTTAAGAAAACCCCTGATTTTGAGTGTTTGAGGGGAAGAAATTCCTACCAACGCATTGAGCGAAATAACTGGTTCGTCAGATACAATCTCCTTTTGGTTGTCTTCTTCGATCGCCTTTGGTTCCTCAAGTGGTGGATCTTCCTCGGTGGAGCTGTAGTCAGTGGCATCTATTTGAAAAAACTTGGGCTCCTTGCATTTATGACCAGGGGAATATTTTTCATCACAATAGTAACATAGTCCTTGCTTCCTTCTTTCGGCCATTTCCTGAGGTGACACCTTTTGGACCTTAAGTGTCTGAGTCGTGTTGTGAGCTTGTGGGGGATGACCTTTAGTGGGGAAATTGGGGCGGCTGTATTGGGTTGTTATGGCACGTTCCACCTTACGAGCTACCTAGCAAGCCTCCATCCACGTGGGAGGTTGGTGGAGTAGAACTTGAGCTTTGATGGCTTCTTTAAGACCATTGATAAAACATTCCGTGTAGAACTCATCTGAGAGACTCTGAGTGCGGAAGGCTAAGGCTTCAAAAGCGGTGATATATTCATCTACTGTACCCGTCTGTCGGAGCTTAGTGAGACGTCCCAAAAAGGAGTCTCCTTGTTCAAAGCGATCTCGAAGAGCTTTGGAAAATTGGGCCCAACTCGGAAAAGGTCCATTGCGACGTTGATGCCATTTCACCCATTGCCATAGTTCATTGTCCAAGTACATGGTCCCCACCATAAGCTTAGTCCAATCATCTTGGAGACGATTCAATTTGAAATACTGGTCCATTTGTGCTAGCCATGCGGACGTGTGAGAACCATCAAATTTCTGCATATCCAACTTGGGAGGTTGCTGACTGGGTGGTGAATGGGTGTGCCAGATGTGAGGAGAGTGGCTAGACTCACCCTCATGGTGTTCATGGCCATTATATGGTTCCTCGAGAGTTGGCTCCTTGCCCTTATCGAGTGCTTGCCGTACCTGGCTAGTTATTCCGCTAAGCATATTTTTGAGTTCATTCATATCTGCTTCAATTTTGTCTAGCCTTTCATTGGCCATCGCTTGAGCTCTAGTTTCTACCATACACCAACTTGATGAAAAATTGGGACCGCCAAATTTTTTTTTTCTAATAAATTGAATGGTACCACCGTGCTCAGCTTGTCGTCCTGATGCTGATGGGCTAGATCACAAATAAGCGCTTTGGAAGATCTCAGACTCTTTTTTTTTTTTTTTTTTGGAAAACTCCTAACGGAGTTTTACTCCTCCTTGATCAATACTGCAGTCGCCAAATCCTCAAAATGTCAATGCCACCAAAAGTCTTGCGAAAAGTATATCCAGGTACAGGAATCCTTCACAACTACTCCGATCTGGTGGATCTGAGAGATCTGAATGGTGGAACAACTACTGTTGCTGATCTGATGGAGCTGCGGGACTGATGCCTGCTGCTGCTGCACTTGCTGATCTGGAATAGATGATGTGTGATCACCCGATAGAAAGGGAACTATGGTCTTGAGGAGTGTCAGGTGCTACAGATCGCAATATACATAAGGGTCTGACAGTAGTACTCGGCCCAATATTTTAGGGCTCTAACTAAGGAGGATCGACCATACCCTTAGCCGTACAACCCGACTACCCTATCGTACGGGCGAGTAATCTCTCCGAGTGCTATTCTCGATGTACTGTAGCCACAAGACGGCCGAAGGTTTATCTATGGCGAGGTTTCAAGGGAGCTAGGGGGCTTCCTATATACCCAGAGGGTACGTGGAAGACAGTCCGTGCGCGGTTCTGTCTAATGCGCTACTACTCGAAGGGGTACCCACAGGGGTTACAAGGGAGTCCAACAGACGTGACCACCTCTTGTATTTCCTGTGTGCATGCCTCCCCAAATCCGCAGGTTTATGCGCTTAACGACAGATCCCGTGGTTTAAAGACGCCGGAACACGTCTCTAGCCAAAAAAAAAAAATTTGCTAAAAATTGGAGATCCCACCAAGCCCTGGAAAGTGCTCTGATACCACTTGTTATGCTCTTAACCTGCAAAGTATTACCCAAACACAGAATATGCGAAGAAAAGATACCCAGAACACAGAATAGCAATGATTTTATTATTCAGAGAGAAATGTTCACAGGCCTCTTCGAGGGGGCAACCTCCAATAGAGCAGAGCTCGATTACAAAAACAAGACACGATTCTCCTTGTAGGGAGTCTCTATCCTTTATATATGACTCATACATGCAATACCACGGGCCAATACCATGGGTTTTATTAATACCATCTATCTAATACTACCGCCCATTTGCAACTAACTGTGGTCCCGTCATTAATTGTGGGTTAACCACTTACAAATATTAATATGGGCTTTATTGACTCTTGACTATGACGTGATCCCATGACATAAATAAGGGGGTTAGGGTGGGACCCTAACAATTTGTCCCACATATTACACTTTATTTGACTTAGAAATTTGCATCCAATGATGTGTCCTTCCTCTTTCTTTTTCAAGCTCAAAGAAGATATGGATTTCAAAATTTTGGTATTACTCTACCTCCCTCAATGAATTTGTAGTAGGATCTCAGATTTGGTTGTGGGCTAGGCTCCTGAAACTCTAGAAAATCTCTCCAAATGTCTTTGGATAAGTTTCCCCCTCTCGTGCCTATGGGGCTTCTTCCTTGCCTTCTTCTGCTGTTGTTGTCATTCCTGTAGCTCTTTCTATCTTTCCTATAACACTGACAATGTTTCCTGTAGCACTGTTTGGGGATCCTGTAGTAGGCCCTTTCCTTTCTGTTGGAGGGTCACAGGTGCCTTAGTTTTCTTAGATGATGTTGACCTGGTGATAGGCTTCCTGACATAGGTGATGGTAGCCTTTGGGGTTTCTTGCAGTGATGTGCCTTCCTCAACCTTCATTCCCAAGGAACCTAGCTCCTCCTGCTTGTTTGGTGATTCTTCAATTATGATGGGAGTTTTTGTAGGTGTTTGTGGCTTCCCCTACTTGATCCTGGTGCTTCTTCTTGTTCTAAAATAGAGGGGATTATGCCTCTGCCTTTTCCTCTTGGACTTGATGGGTGTGCTCAAGGTAGCCAAGGCAATAGTTGTCTCCTTTTCAGTGGGTTCAACAGACAATATTGGAGATATCTCCTCTTCTACGGTATTTTTCTCAAGGATCATCTTTTCCTCCTACTCCTCCTCTTCTTCTTTTTCTTCTTCCTTTTTTGCTTCTTCTTCTTCCTTTTCTTCTTCCTCTGTTTTTTCTGTCTCTTCTTCCTCTTTTTCTTCTGCTTCTTCTTCATCTTCTTCATATTCCTCTTCTTCCTCTTCAGCACTAGAGGTAAGGGTCCCACTATGTTTAAGGGATCAGGCTTCAAGGAAGGCTTCTCTATCCATGTCCCTAAATGTGGACTAGGGAACAACAACTCTCAATTGGTTTAAGGCATCTTTCATTATTAGATTGATGAGATCATGATGTGCTAACTATTGGTGCTTCCCTTCTTTCACCTTCTCACTCATGTCTATAATGGATTGTAAAAGGAAATAAGGAACATTGAGCCTTTTGTTTATGGGTAATTTGTCTATGAATCTCAAATCATAGAGGAGTCAGAATTGGTAGCCATAGACTACACTTAGTCTCCCTTCACAAGAAATGTACTTAAGGATGTGTTAGCTCACCACATCCCAGGGATAGGGAAGGCTCTCCTATCTGACCCAATTTTTGTCTTCCATTGGTTGTTCATCATTTAGGAAGAATCTTTTCTTAGAAAAAGTGCTTCTAGACTTATCCACTCTTCTCCATTGTATCCCTAGAGTAATTGTGGTTACTTTGTTGATCACATCAGGGTTTATTTTAATGGACAACCCTCTCACCATAGTAGTATCACTTGTTCTTGCTTGAGGGTTTAGTTCCATGGAAAACTCATAGGTTATATCATCATTGTATCCCTTGAGCAACTCAAAGTAGCATAACTAGCGATGCCTCCTAAGGATATCTAACACAGGGGGATGAAGGTGAATCCTTGATGTAACGTGGGTTCTCTTCTATTGAATCCCCCTCCCATTTCTCTTCTCTGGTTATAGCTAAATGCAAGAGGTTTTGTAGGTGAGCTTCAATATGGGTTTCAGGGTGTTTGAGAGCTTCAAATTTTTAGTGGATGACTATAATTTACACCATTTCTTATATCCACACAATTTCCTTATATTTCCCACAAACTTTGTTTAATTCTCAATATCACTGTAATTACTAGAAGATTGCAGTGTTTTTTCAGTTATCAAAGCATGAACAGAGGAGATATGGGCCACTTACTTCTCACTGTGATGCTTGGGATTATGATAATTGATGACCAATATGACCCTAGGCACCCCCTTGCAGACTTCCTGTGGGATTACAGTGCTTCCTGTAGCTTCCTGTAGGTTTCTGAGTTTCCTATAGCTTCTTGTAGCTCTATTTTTTTGTAGATGGCTAGAGAAGGGTTCAACATTTTGATGGCTTCCCAAGCTAGTCCCTATCTCTTTGATTTCAAAATGAGAAACAAGTGCATGAAAGTTTTGGTTTTTATTCCATTTATGGTTGAGGCTTGGAGCATTGTGCTGGCTAGCAGTGGTATGATATTTCCTAATTGGGACCGTTGACCCACCATTGGTGATCATGCACTTGCTCCTCGTAATTATCACCCACTCCCACATGACTGAATCGACCACCTTTTTAATTCATTCCCATTGATTTGATACTCCAATATGGCATGCTGAGTGGAACTTCACTTTTGATCATGAGCTGAGGGTGGCCAAATTAACTCACCACCTCTAGCTTATAAAAAGATTTTTTTTTATATTTATACATTTTCCATCATATCATACTCGGTGAAGAGTTGGGTGATTTTCCATACATGTACCTACCTTTTGTTGATCGATGAACATTGGAGGATTGGCCTTTTGTGTTTCTTCTTAGGGAAGTTTTCCTTTGCTCTCTTCCTATGTATTTCTTCCTTCTTGTATAGCTGACTGCTTGTTGGTCCATATGTACAGGTGCTTGATATATCTTTGTTGTTGCTTATTCTGTGGAGCTTTGGATAGGAGAAACAATGTATTCAGGGATGATGGTTCCCCCCTTTCTCTAGTTGGGAATAAAAATTAAAGCTCAAGTTGGTTGCAGTGAGGGCACAAATTGCTACAAGAGATCCTGTAGCTACTATAGCAAATCATGTAGAGAATGATGGAAGGGATTTGATGGAGTAGTGAATGTGTTGGGAAAAGGAGGACATGTCCTCTAGTTTTTTTATTTTTTGGACATTTTCTTGTGTCTTTTTAGTGAGACATAGCTAGATATGGGTATGGTGACTTAGACCAGGGATGCATGGATGATGGGTGAATGGTTTGATGAGGTGTACAGTCCCCAATAAACCTATAATAAACATGCTTGATGATTTACCTATCGGGACCCCTTTCCTGTAGGATTTCAGGACATCCTGTAGTGCTACAGGATCTTCCTGTAGGAGCTACTGGACATCTTATAGCAAGCCAAAAAATGAAAAAAAAAATGAAATTTGATGCTTGAAAATGGATATGAGTTGTATGGACATGGTAGGAATGGATGAGATGGAGCTGATGGAAGGAGAAATGAAATGAAACTTGGTATGGTGTCCATGTACTGCTTCATCTTATACTGCCTTCAAAACCTTAAAAATCACATAATTTATTAGTGGATAGGTTTGAGGTCCCTTCCATGGTATTATTTTTGTTTTTTTGTTCTTTTATCTCTTTTTTATGAAAGACACACAAGTTGCCTCAAAAGAGGTTTTCAGCCTACCTACCTACCCTAGGCGCCTCAAAGGAGGTTTTCACCCAAGGATCTTTTTATTTTTCTTTTTTCACTCATGGGATACCTTGAGGAGGTTTTCAACCCAAGGGTTGGCCTCAAGATTCCTTGTATTGGTTTCACCTGGGCCTCTTATTGTTTTTTTTCATTTTTTCACACAAATAAAAAACAGTCTTCAAGAATTGTGTGACTTGGAAGCTAAGACACTTCCAATCACATTTACCTCCTTACTAATGGTGTTGATGAACTCCTCCCTGGACAAAGGTCTTGTATAAGCTTTCAATCTGTATCCATTGACAAGAAAGGGAATACCTTCCTCATCAATGGTCATGATTTAATCAGCCCCATTGTTATGGAACTTCTCTATCAGGTATGGACCTAGCCACCTCAACATCAATTCGCCTTTAAAGTCCTTGAACATGGAGTCATATAGCAGAGCCCAATCCCCTTCTTTAAAAACCTTTTCCTTGATGTTCTTGTCGTGTCAAACCTTCCTTTTTACTTGGATAACTTCAGTGTGTACGAGGGTCTGTATCCTGAATTTAGCTAGACCATTTAGTTGGAGTCGCCTCTCTTGCTGTGCCTTTGTAATATCCAAATCTAACTATGTTCCCATTCTCAAGTTGTTTTACTCAAACTCAGTGGAAAGTAGATCCTTCTTTCCATAGACCAATTCATAAGGGGTGAAACCAGTGGTTGTCTTTCAGGTTGTATTATAGGCCCAAGTGGCCTCCACTAGTCTATCAGCCCAATCTTCTCTGCTACTGCTCACAACCATGGTGAGGATGCCTTCCAATGCTATATTGGTTACCTCTACTTTTCTACTGGCCTGAGGATGATAGGTAGTTGACTTCCTGTGTTTTATCCCATGCTGCCTCAACAAATTTTCAATCAAATGTGATGTGAATTGAGCTCCCTGATCGGTGGTTGGTTCTCTAGGGTACCCAAGCTTGTAGAATACATTCTCGCTTAAGAGATTAGCCACTTTCTCCTCTGTTTCTACCTTGACATCTTTGGTCTCAATCCACTTTGTCAAATAATTAGTTTATACAATTATGTACTTTTTCTGCCCTGATGGTGGATCAATGGGCCCAATGAAATCCATATCCCACTTGTCAAATGGATCTCAAGTCACCTAAGGTTGCAAGGTAATTTAATACTTGGGATAAGGTTTCCCAATTCTTTGGAAATGATCACATCGACTGGTGTATCTTCTTACATCTTGGTGGAGAGTGGGCCAGTAGTAGCCAACTTGCAGAACTTTGAAAGATCTCCTCTTCGCTACAAAGTGACCTCCACAAGGCCCATCATGATAGGCTAGAAGGATTTGAAATACTTCCTCCTCCCTAACACGCCTCCTCAAAATTTGATTTGGGCCCAACTGGAACAGATTGCACCCAATCCAAGTGAATGAGGTGCTCTTCCTTACAATTCTTCTCTTCTCCCTCGATGACATATTTGGAGGGAACTTTGTAGCAACTAGGTAGTTGGACATGTCAACAAACCATGGAGAGAGGATTGAAATAGAAAATAAATGCTCATTTGGAATCTGATCATCAATCATTCCTTCCTCACCTACAAGCAAAGAAAGTCTAGAAAAAAAATATGCGACTACATTTTCTCTACCTAGCTTATCAATGATAGTTAATCAAGGTGATGTGACAAAAGCAACCATCTAATAATTCTAACATTCACATCAGGTTTTTTCATTAAGTATTTGATAGAAACATGGTCAATATGCACAAAGGTTTGATAACCAGTGATGTAGTGTCTGAATTTGTTCAAGGACTAGACAACAGCTAGGATTTCCTTTTCAGTCACAGTGTAGTTCAATTCATCCTTGGAAAAAAAAATTCTAATGAAGTAAATGGCATAAGGAAACTTGTCATCTATCTAGCCTAGAGATGATCCTATAGATTTGTCAAATTCATTAGCATGGGTGTGTAAAGGAAGAGCCTAATTTGGGCCTCTGAGTATGGGTGTAGTAGTCAACTTGTCCTTCAATATTTCTAAGGCCTCTTGGCAACTTTTTGACCAGAAAAATTCAGAGTCCTTGGCCAACAGTCCAAACAATGGTGAGTCTACTTTGCTGAAGTCCTTGATAAATATCCTATAGTATCTAGCTAAGCCCAAGAAACTCCTGACATTCCTCTACTTTTGAGGAGTAGGGACCCTTTTTATGATAACAATTTTATTTGGGTCCACTTGTACTCCATCCTAGGATATTGAGTCACCCAAAATAGTCCCTGAGTTCATCAAGAGTTCACACTTCTTAGGACTAAGTGATAGGTTCATTTCAATTCACTTATTCAATACTTTCCCCTAGTTAGAGAGACCCTCTGGGAAATCACACCCATAGTGAGTGAAATCATCCATATAGATTTCTACAAAGTCATGGACTATCTCAGCAAAGATGCTCAAAACTTCCCTTTGAAAATTGGCAGGGGCTTTACATAATCCAAAAGGAAAGACCCTATAATAAAAATTACTCGAAGGACAAGTGAAGGTGGGTCTATCTTGGCCCTCTAGGCTGATCTGGATCTAATTATAACCATTGAATCCATCCAAGAAAGAGAATAACTTCTTCCTTGCAAGACCATCCAAGACTTGATCAATGAAAGATAGAGGAAAATGGTCTTTCTTTGTGGCTTTATTTATCTCTCTGTAATCCACTTTGATCCTCCACTTTCAATTCTTCTTTGGGACCAAAAATAGAGGGGACACCCACTCACTATCTGAGATGGGTTAAATGAACCCCACATCCAACAACTTCTGTTGTTCTTCTTTGACTATGCCTTTAAGGGTTGGGTTCATTCTCCTCTAAGGTTGGCAAACTGGTTTTCATCCTTTCTTAATGTAGATGTGGTGAGTACACAGCAAAGGATGAACTCCTTTCGTTTCCTTATAGGTCCAAGCAAAAGAATCCATGTTCTCTCTCAGCATGTTGCACAAATTCTCTTCTTGATGGGCTGAGAGAGAGGGGTTGATTTTAAATTTTTTATATGGACCAAATTCTACCATTTTGATATGAGCAAGATGTGAGTCAAATAGGCACAAATCATTCCAAGGGTTATCTTTAGACTTCTTCACTAGCTCATCAAGAGGCATGGTGTTGGGGGGTTGGTTTTGGAGGATTTGATCAATGTGGTCCTCTTCATCAGGTTTCCCCCCTCCTATAATAGCATCTAGGGTCCAGATTGGGTAGGATGTGGTATGGTATACTTCATCTTCCTCCTCCTCTTCTAACCATAAGGGTAAGTCATGCTCTAGGGATGGTTGAGCAGGAGGGTACAAGACCAACTGTTTGGACAAATGCCCATTATTAATGGTCATGTTCCGAGTTCTGCAACTTATGTAATAATCAATAGTGGCTAGCCATGGCCTTCCAAGAATGAGAGGATAACCATTGAATTTCTTCTTGGGCTGGAGAACCAAGAAGTCAGCAAGATACTCCCAGGAATCAATAGAGACCATCACATCCTCAACAACTCCCTCGGTAGCTATTATGGATCTGTTTGCAAGTTGCAATATTATTTTGGTCTTTCTTAAGGACCCTTGGAGATTTAATTTAAGCATGGTCTCCTTAGTAATCACATTTATGGTAGCCCCAAGATCAATCAAGATGTGGGGGACAATGATACTTTCAATGTGCACATCTACCACACGACTTCTAAGGTCTACATACTTTGGGAAAATCACTCTCCCCAACATTAAGTCAGACAACTATCTAATGAAATTAATGGTAGGGGTGTCTTTCTTTCTCCTCCCAATATTTTTGAAGCATTTATCCTTGATTATCTTGTTGTAGATGGGGACATCCTTGATGGCTTGGAGGACTGGGATTTTAACACACAATTTTTTCTATTCTCCCAGATGTACAACCTCTTCTGGGATGTGCTAACTAGGATGGATCAATCTTTCAGGAAAAGGAGGTGGATTGGCTTTAGGAACACTCTCTTCCTTTTCCTCTTCAATCTCCTCAGGTGGATATGGAGGTTGGTTCTCTGGAAGCACTCTTCCAAACCTACAATTGATTTCTTGAATTTCCACCGCATATGCAGGGTAGGATGTCTCTCCACTATAGACCTGTTGTGCATGTTTTTTTGTTTGGATTTAGATTTAATTGAGCAGGCATCTGAGGTTGCTTAGGTGGAGGAGGATGAAAGAATTTTGGTTGAGATTGAGTTGGAGGTAGTAAGGCTAGAGGTTGGTTGAATGGAGGCCTCCAAACTTGTGATGGGGTATTTCACTGAGGATTTGTGGGAGCATATGGTTGAAATGATTGATTGGAGGGTTGGGAAGGGTATTGAGGTGCATAAGACCAAGGAGAAGGTGTGGACCATGAAGGATGAGTAGGAGAATAGCAAGGGGGAAGGGATGCATTCTAATTGGGATTGTAATAGGAATAGGATGCCCCTTGCATGCCCTGTTGGTATGGTCGAGGTCCTTGAGGCCTCATTTTATTGATATAACAGAGTTGTTCAGCCCCACCTTCATCCCCTTGGTATACATCCTTCAATCCAGGTAGAGAAGGGAACTTATATGTGGAATATATTTCCTCACAAACCAAACAAACCTCTATAAAATTCAGTGGACATTCATTTCTAGGGTGCCTTCTAGTGCATCTATGGAAAAAGATAGCTAAGTCTCTCTTTGCTTCCTCCTACTTTATCTTGATCTACATGGTATCCATTTGCAAAGAAAGGGTGTGCAGAATTTCAGTTTTAAAATATTCCAACATGTTTCCAAATTCACTCTTGATAGATGTGTTGGAGGAAGACGAATTGGTCAAATCTTAACTAGCCCTACGTTTCTTTCTGGCAGCCCTAGAATGGTTTTTTAAAACTATCTTGACATCATCATAATATAATTGGTAAATGTCCCCTTCAGAAAGCATGTTTAGGGTTTCCTGAATGTTCTCCCTGATTCCTCTAAGGACTAACTTGAGTGATTTAAGATAAAGGGTGCATCTGGACCTTTTGTAACTGACTTGGAACCTTTCCTCATAATCTTCCAAGGATTCATCATGTCCCAAGGTGATTTTAAAGATTTCCTCTTTGGTGTCTTTGGACCTACAATAATCCATGTACTTGTTGTTTAAGGCTTGCTGCATTTGAGCCCAGGTAGTGATGATTTCCCCAGGTAAACCCATGAACCAGAGAAAGATTGCATCCTTACGGGTGGATGGGAACAACTTCAACTTCTAGTCATCAGAGGTATAATCATAAGTTCTACCAATGACACAAAACTCAAACAAGAAGGTATCAAGGTCCTCTGAGGTTAAGCCAAGGAATAGTGAGGAAGGGAAGACGGGATTGTGTTTTTCATCCTAGCATCTCCATTAGTCTCTCTAATGGGAAAAACACCCTCATTTCTATTTTCAGTCTCATTTTTGTTTTCATCCATGGTGTAAGTGTGTGGAATGGTTTCTTCTTCTTCTTCCCCAATAGGTTCTTAAAATATATTTGGTTGTTCACCTAATGTATCCTATAATTCCCCTATATTCAGAGAGGGAAGTTGAAAGTCACCGAAGAAGAGGGAAGGTTGATTATTTCATGGTGTGAGGGTATTTGGCAAGAATTTCCCTAAATTGTCTCTACTCCTATGAGGCATGAAAGAATTTTTTTTCTTTTTATGTGTTTTTCAGAATTAATTGTAAAACATAAAGGAAATCATAATAACATCTACCTATTGAATGCAAATTAGAATTAAAAGCAAAAATTACATCTACCTAGACACCTACCTGACAATGGCACCAAAAAGTGATGAGCCTCAGTATTGCAGCAAGAATGTTGCAACCCCTAGGGCTACCAACTTTACTTTATCAACCTGGGGTTTCATAGTTCTATACACACAACAAATGCATTGTTCTACTCATGTCACTTCTCAACTGGGGCACTTGACCATTAGGGTTCCAGACCAGTCCTCTATTGAACTAAAGGCAGTCTAACTATTGACAGTGAATGTAAAGCTAGTATAGTGAAAGAAAAGTAAATGCTTGTCTATTTAGGAAATGAAAGCTGCCAAATGGTAAATGCTATGAAATGCCATAAATCATCTAGCTATGAAATGACACAAATTACTTGCAGAAAGGAAACTATGTTAATCTTGCAATTGATCAACTATCTATCAGGACTGCTTGAAAACAGAAAGTTATTCTGTCATCTCAGAACTCAAACATGCATGCATTAACTATCTCATTTACATCTGCAAAGAAGAAGAGTCTTTAAGTGCTAACTTCATAAATATAAATGCCAACGTTATATTTTCTTGCAGGAGGGAAAGGAATGGGAAGGTTGGTCGAGGTGGCACTCATGGGCATGGAATCCAAGCTAAGGGGTTAATCTACTCCTATACTAGGCTATCCTATCATTTCTGGTCAAAATAGGGTCAAAAAAATATGCTACAAGATATCCTGTAGCTGCTATAGGATGTCCTAATCTACTGCAGGATGTCCTAAACTTCTACAAGAAGTTAGTTGAAGGGTTTTGGAGGGAAAGCATAGTGAGATGAGGTGTTGGAGGGGTGTGTGATAGTTGTATAAGGTGTAGGGAAGGTGAACATTTCCCAAGGCTAATATCAACACTCCAAGGAGGTTGGATTTGCCTAAGGTGGTTGCTCACGATGGCTGGAAAATAGAGGTTCGAACTATGGGCTGGTATGCCTCAACAGAGGGTGGAGAAGACTCAAGTGAACCTCAATGGATGATATTCCCTTCATGTAGATCAACAATCCCTACAACAAAACATATTTCTCGTTTCATTTATGCATCACTGTCTGTCCACATGGAAAAGATGAATTGAATTTGAGGAAGATGATTTATCTACTATTAAGGACTAGATCTATGATATGAACTAATTTTTAAGCTACAAAAAACTTAATAAAAAAAGATAACAATTTCAAGTGCTTTCAAGAAATCATAAACAATGATCCAGTTAAGAATGAAAGCTAATCTATGCAATGAACAAAAGACAACTCTATTTTTCGGGTTGTGAGAGTGGAGTTGTCTAGTCATGATCCCATGAGGGAGATGATCCAGGGGCCACTATCACCAGATTTTTTGGTATAATTTCTCCACTAAACTGCAACACTAACCTACCTCTTCTAACTAATGGAAAAAATTTTGAACAACAATTTAACTATTTGTTAAGCTAATCAGAAAGAAAGATAAATAAACTTCAGCATCTAACTATCATTCTAAGATAAGAATACAGCTACAAAAGAGGAAATTTTTCTACTAGGATTGGGCCCTAACCTAAGAGCTTCAGCCCTCTGAGTCAACTCAGTGCTAGATCAAACCAAAATTTCTCATTATCATGAAAAATGTCAAGAACGTCATAACAATAACAGTCAAAATGTTTTAGCTCAAAATGGCCTCTTGGCTACAAAAAAAAAATTGAAATCTAATGAGTCCCTTGGCTCCCTTATTTATAAAAAACTGGAGCTACCAACAGCGCCCTAGAAAATAGGGAGGCTTTGTACCCTAACTCGAGAATAACTCTCCCTTGAATGTCATTGGCTTGGCTGCCAATAGACTTGGCTTGCTTGGCTGCCGGTGACACCGAGTTGATGAGATATGGTGGAGGAATCTTTGAATGATTTGAGACATTAAGGAGGGAGAGAAACTCCTAAAATCTCTCTTGATTTCCTACTCTGAGTTCCTACACTTAATTCAACCCAAACTAATCCAATTCCTTCATTTAAAACACATTAGGCAACATGATATAGTACTCACCTTTACTCTTCTCACTAAGAAAAATATAACAAAATATGTAAATAAATGTGAGAAAAGTCAATTTAATAAGCTGGAGAGTGGCATTGTGACCCATATAGTTTACCTATTGATGAGCCTCATTAGGTAACCCTATCATTTTTCCTTCACCTTATGAATTCCCCACTTTCTGGAGCTGGGAGTGATCAACTATCAGTTTCTTGTCACAGTGCAGAAACAAAGATCGACCTGGCAATATTTCATTACCTAACTGCATGGAGCTCCATGATGAGAAGTTAATTCTCAGGTGACTTGCACATTGCTTTCTAAGTCCCATACCTCCATTTATCTCACCGAAGATGTGAGTCAGAGCACAGAAATGGCTTATATCACTTCAAGTCAGAGCCAACACTCTTTCCTATGGATCATGGTCCTTGTTGCCTTGACTGAATAGTCTTTGAGAGTTTTCATTACTCCTAAGACCAACTCCTATGTTCCCCCATTCAATCTTGTAGTTGTCGACCCATACACCTTTAACTCTCTATATTGTGCTTATCGGAGAAATTTGATATCGCAATCTTCAAAGTGGTGCAATATTCTAATCTTTTGATTTCTAACCTCTGATATGATGAGCTCCTTCTTCTTAGCCCTTTCTGCATTTCTCACAATAGGGCCGAGGGATGTGACCTACCACTTAACCTTGAGGTGCTAGAGCGTTGGTGTTCTCGTTGTGGGCAATTTTTCCTTTGTTAAGTGCTTAGTGCCATTTGTTCTTTAAGTTCTTCTTGACCATGCACTAGCCAAATATCAGAGCCCCTCTCATCGGAAGTTTCGAATCAAGGATTTAACTTTGGAGTTGCGATTTTCCATTTCTGATATAACCCATAGCTCTTGGTGCTTGGCCCCAGCTCCGCACATTTGGTTCTTTGATTCTTTGCGACCGTGCTGCTAGCCCAATATTGGAGCTCCCTTATCATAACTTTTTCAAGTATCAAGTGTTACAAAGTGTCGACATCCTCAACCTCTAATATGTGATCTCTGATATTACATCATCAATCCATGTGGCACCTCATGAGTGGTGATCATGTGCGACCATGTGTCCTATTATAGGAGAGAGAAAAGGGCTCTCCCACCTTTTGTTTTTCAATGAAATTCTTTGTTAATCCTTTATCGACATTCCCATCAGTTTTTAACACTATTGGCACTTTACCCATGTCGAAACTTTTAAAATGTTTTAACATTCAAAAGTTATGATTCTTCGATCACCAATACGCATGATGCTCCAATGTGTTGATCTCCTCCAATATCCGATGTTGCGACCGTCGATCTCCGACGTCTCTAGACCTCTGATATGTGATGCATCGATATGCTTGACACTCTGATGTTGTGATGCACTATTATGCCCAACCTTCGATATGTGATCATCGATATCTCTTGACCTCTGATATATGATGTTTGATATTATGGATCCTCCTAAGGCTTCAATCCTTAAAACTTCAGCAGACCATATCTTTTGATCCAGGATTCCATTTTTCGACTTCCACATATCATTGGAAACCTTGTTCAAAGCACTTTCCAATGGAGTGGGTCCAATGTAGGCATTAATTCCTTTTGTGTCTCAGAGGATGGCTGCATTATTCTCTTCTCTTTTGCATTATTTTGGCATCACTTGGCATCATTCGAACAATTTTGTTGTAAGTGATAACATTTATGTTTATGAACGTTTTTCATGCAATTTTAAGTTAAATGCTTGAAAAAAATCATTGTATTGACTTTGGAAATCATCATGTGTTTTTTGTGTTGATAAATGACTTGATTATCAAAGAGGGATGCCCTATTTTCCATGTGGATGTGAGAGGTTGAATCCATGGATAAATATTCCCAAGAATGGGTGTGTGTTTTTGTGTTTGCTTTGAGCATGCAACTCATCTGGATGACCTGAGACAAATAAAATATTTGTTAAATACATTTGCAAGCTAAGACTATATGTTTTCATTTTGGCCATTAGGCCTTAATTTATGAACTGAAAGATTAGGATAAATAACACTACTTACACACAAATAGATATATATATATATATATATATATATATATATATATATATATATATATATATATATATATATATATATATATATATATATATATAGATATATATCACATGCAGAAATTTTAGGTCTCACTGAGTAGAGACCATATTAAGCTTAGTAGGGATTTTGCCTTGCACAAGTAATTGTGTATAAGGGAAAGGGCCATGACTAAAATTGATTGATCTCTGTGTGTGTGTATGTGTGCACGCGCACGCGCGTGTGTGTATCATATGCAGAAATTTTAGGTCTGGCAGTGTCGAGACCATATTAATCTTAATAGGTATTTTTCCTTGCACAAGTAATTATGCATAAGGGAAAGGGCCATGAGAGCTATATATATATATATATATATATATATATATATATATATATATATATATATATATATATATATATATATATATATATATATATATATATATATATATATATATATATATATATATATATATATATATATATATATATATATATATATATATATATATATATATATATATATATATATATATATATAGATATATGAAGGTCATTGGTCAATTTGGGCCAAGGCAATGTGAAATCTTAGGTGGGATAATCCTAGGTTCATATAAATGAGTGTATATATAAATTATATGTATGCATAAATGTATGGGTTGTAGTAGAGGCGTGACCAGATGAGGTTGTGTAAAAGATTAAAAATCATAGTCAGGGGAATATATAAATATATACACCTACACACTTGTAAAATCCCTTACATAGGAGACTAAAAGCTAGGCTGAGCATGGCTTTTAAGGCCCCAACCAAAGGCTCTGTTATAACATAGTTATAAAGGCATTGAAGTTGTCAAATGTGTGGGAGTTGAAACCCTAGGTCCTGGACGAAATAGATCTTGAAACTTGTGCAGCCATGTGGTCAGGTGTATGACCAAAGGTGAGATTGAAGTGATGGCAGGCCCATTGTTATCATCCAATAATTTTCATCATTGGATGACCATGGAGGTATGGCACCCGAGTCATTTCAAAGGGATTCTCCACTTAGAATTTCCAAAATTATAATCCTTTCACAACGTGGCTCATGGACTCATTGGTTCGTAACCCCTTGCAATGGAGCAAAGACCTCAAATATCTCTTATAGTGTGGAAAATGGAAAAAAGTTGGTGGTCGAGTGGGGTCGGACCATGTCACCCAATGATTTCCTTGTAGTGCTCGGTGCATTTCTTCTGAGATTTTATTCTCAGGAGTACATGGTGTTGTGGTTCCCTTCATTTGTGACAAATGAAAATGGTCGAGCACTCTTGATAAGTTGATGTGGTGGGACAGTAAGATGGAACCTCCACATAACCCTGAAGGATTCTTCCTTGATAGTTTCAAATGGGAGACTCCAAAGGAAATCCCTGATATTTTACTCCTGGGATTAAATGGATTATGTGGGCCATTGGAATGGATATTGAAGTGATGTGGTGTCGATGGAGCCTAAGAAGGACCTAGATTCACTTAATAAAACACTTAACAATTGTCGATGAGCCATTTGGCAGAGTTGTGCCAGGATGAGTGACATCATCCCAGGCTGATGTCACCCTAAAGATTTCCAAAGGAGGCTTGCAGTAAAAACTCCCGGGGAATTTTTGTCTCAAGGAAGACATAATTTGATAGAACAAGCAGTTTTTATTTGACAGAGGGAATCTTAATCCCACTCCCTGGAACCCTGGCGATTAAACTCCCTGGTGCATACAAGAGAACCTTTAGGATTAAACTCCTAAGTGATATGGTAGAAAAGGGGCCCATGTGCTCTATGGAATATATTTTAAGAGGAGTAATGTAATGTATATGTGTATATGGGTGTGTGTATGGCTATTACTCTTCGAGGGCTTATCTTTAATATAATACATGCTTATACCGCACCACATGAACGAGTCAGAATTTGATGTTATTATGACTTGGAGGGTGATGTCAGTACCATGTGGGGACCACATGGGTGTTGCATGGCTAGTCTTGATGACTTGGCATGTGGCTTTTGGTTAAGTCTTTGAAGGTTCATATATTTTGATCTGAAGGTCAGATTTGGATGAAATTTATATTGTTGGAAAGGTCTCGACAAGATGAATACAACATTGTTTCCCATCTTAAGCTTTGAGGAGTTTGAAAAAAGATAAAAAAAAATTGGACCCCATATCCATAACTAGAACATTCAGGGTCAGGTCAGCGTAGTAAGTACCCTCTTTCTACCCTAGTAGGAGTTAGATTTAGTAGGGGGTATGTTACAAAGTGGTATCATAGCACACTAGTTCAAGCATTGGACCTAAAGAGGCTCACATGCACACACTAAAAGAATGATTGATGTGCTTGATATGCTTGACCTATTTGTGTTTGGTAAACAAATTTCTCTTGCAGAAAAGTGTGATATCCCTAGGTTCCCAAACCAAACACTAGAACAAAACAATAAAATACATAGAAACATTCCCCAAATTGCCATTAAATGATAGATGTAGGATTGGATGAATGGTTCATACCTTTATTGAAATGATTATCCTCACTATTGTTTGTTATATCTTTTGATATCGTTCTTGATGCTCCAAGAAAAGATCTGCAAAGACACAAGCATACAAATTATCAAATCATGTGACACATAAATGATTTAGCATAATATTTACAAGTGTTCAAGGAAACTCATAAAAATCAATATAACAATGAACGTGGGAAAGAAATATGCATGTGTATTAATAAGGAAAAGGAGAGAGTTACAACCAAAGTCTTGACATTGATAGATTCCTCCCAACAATCCTCAATTCCAACTTTGCATTCAATATCCTTCAATGGATACTTCAGCAGAGTGAAAGTATAGTTTCAAGAGTCAAAAAACCAACCCCTTTTCCTTTGAGTGCATTGTATTTATAAGCCAAGGATGGAAGTTTGAGATTCACATAGGTAGGAATTAGATCCACAATGGAGGGGATGGGATTGATTATGGTAGGAATTTGATCCCATATCCTCACCGATCATAAAGATACCTCCACAAGGTGTCTAGAATGTAAGCTTTGTAACTTTTTTTTTTTTACTCATGTAAGAAGTGTAGAAAATCTTGTAGATTCACAAGCTCATGTAATCTACTAAAGCACAGGACAAGAATCTACTTCTACTTTCAACCAACGGAAGCCAATTGATCAATGAAAACAATATGAACAAGAAGAAGACAAATCAATGGCACATAACACAAGATGTATCTCGGGAAAGCCACTACTCAAAACCCCACTATCTATATTGCATATATCAAAAATATGAGTGAAGATACAAAACTTTTTCTCACTAGCACAATTCCACAAAAGTATGATCAACTCTCTCAGCTCACAAGTTATCTCTTGGCCAACACTTAGCCAATTGTACAACTCTCCAAGCTCCTAATCTCTTGTATAATTCCTAGGATGAATAGCCCATATTTAAAGGGAATTCATGCTTCCAAAACTGCGTAATCCAAACATAGGATCACGCTCTGA
The DNA here is from genome assembly GCA_031772625.1 of Pinus tabuliformis. Classification (NCBI taxonomy): domain Eukaryota; kingdom Viridiplantae; phylum Streptophyta; class Pinopsida; order Pinales; family Pinaceae; genus Pinus; species Pinus tabuliformis. The sequence goes on along the minus strand of CM062815.1, from coordinate 259,742,269 downwards.
TGCATGCATGATATTTACACTCCAGTGAATAATACCACTGATAGTACACTACCCCTGCACTCTAGTCTCAATTGGGTCTTTCTCTGAACTAGCATGCATGAGTTTCTCATGAGGGAATCTTCAGTTAGCTGGAGTAGCACTAGTGGATGCATTAGTGAACTAACTGATTGTTAGTCCTCTATTAGTTCTGAAACCAATTTATAACTAATCTAGCTAAACTTAACTCAGTAAACTGAGTGATCTAATTTCCAACTCAATTTGAGCTCATACTGGACCCCTAAAACTTAAGGAGATATATACATGACTACAGAAAGACTTCCAACTCGAAATGCCTAAGATAATTAAGTTAATTAAACTTAATTAACTATTTACAAGTTTCTATGAGAATAGAATTTGATTTAATTCTCATTTTAATTCAAGGACAAATTAAACTGGAATTTCTTGTTGCCATTTCTAAAGAATCCCTCTCAACAAGAAAGGGATTATCAGCTACCCTGATCTTCTCTCCATAAAACTTGAATTTACATCTTGACAATGCCTTTATCAAAATTTCAGCATCTTACTCGTTCATGCGAATGTACTCTAACAACATAATCTGCCTCAATACACAATCTCTGAGATGATGATATCAGATATCAATATGCTTGGACCGATCATGAAAAACTAGATTTTCAGAGAGTTTGATACAACTCTAATTATCGCAGTAAATGATAGTTGGATCCATATCCTAACCAAAAAAACCAAACATAATCTTCCTCATCTACATGGACTCACATATTTCCTAACTTGTAGCCATGTACTCGGCATTGCCGAGCTGAGTGCATCCGATCTATGTTTCCTGTTGTACCAAGAAACTATCTTTGACCCAATACTGAATATCCCTCCTAATGTGTTTTTCCATTCAGATGGACTCCCTCCCCAATCTGCATCGCTGAAGCCTTGAAGCTTCACTCCCTCTATCCATTTGTACCATAATCCATACTGATAAGTGCCCTTGAGGTATCTCAACACATTATTTTTCGCCTTCCAATACAACTTAGTAGGCCTAAGCATCTCTTGACTAAGCTAGTTAACTGAATAGCACATACTTGGTCATGTGTTCACCAAGTACATGAGTGGACCCACAGGCTTCCTGTAAACAGTAGCTTCCACTGCTTCCCCTAAAGTAGCATCCTCCTTCCTCCAGTTACCTACTAGATGAGTCTCCATGGGTTTACTACTCTCCATGCAGAATCTCCTGAGTATCTCATTGGCATACGTGTCGTGAGACACAAACAACTCTCCATTTCCCTGCCATACCTCCATTCCAATAAAGTAATGCATGAGCCCCATTTCCTTCATCTCAAACTCTCTTGCAAGGTCCTCCTTGCAATATTTGATCAACTAATCATCATCTGTCAATATGATATCATCAACATAAGGTACAATGATCAACATATTACCTTCCACCACTATTTGGTACAGGTTCGCATCTACTTCACTCTTCATGAAGCCCAACCTGGTGAATTAGCTATTTATCTTGGTGTACCAAGCACAAAGTACTTGCTTCAGCCCATACAATGCTCTCTTGAGCCATCACACATGTGGCTCATAGTTAAAGGTTTCAAAACCTTCAGGCTACTCTATGTACACCTCTTCATCAATCATTCCACTAAAGAAGGTTGTCTTCACATCCATCTGATGTATCTTCTGACCCATATGTACTGATAGTACCAATATAGATCTGATTGATGAGTACCTTACAACAGGAGCAAAGGTCTCATCATAGTCAATCCCCTCAACCTGTGAAAAGCCATGGGCCACAAATCTAGCCTTATGGTTCTCCACACTACAATTTGTAGCTTGATTTACGTTGTAAAGCCAACAATAACTCACCATTGACTTGTCCTCCGGTCTCGGGACTAGATCCCAAACATTATTACGAAGTATGGAGTCATACTCCTCCACCATGGCATCAACCCAAACCGGTTGTTGCACTTCTTCCTTAAAGGAAGATGGCTCTATCACAACAGATTTTCCCATAAGATCCATGTATCCAGTGTGCCTCTCAGATGACCTCCTCTTCCTGCGCTAGGAAGTGGGTGCTCCCACATTCTCCCATGCATCATCCAACAATATTTCAGCCTCTCTGGTGCACTTACTTCCCTCTCTAGAAGACTCTGCCTAAGTGGATGTCTTCACTACCAAATCCTCTACATGTGGTTGCTCCACATCAATCTAAGGCTCCTCAACCTTAGGAGCTAAAATATCCTCATTTGCATGTAGCTCAAGCTCCCTCTCAAGGGAAACTCGCATGGCCTTCTCCTCATCAAATCTGACATCCCTGCAAACCATTGTAACCATGCTAGTCAACAAGTACACCCGATAGTTGTCAGGTGTATCAGTGTACCCCAAAAATATCCCCAAATTTGTTGTCAGCTCAAGATTCTTTCATGCATCTTTGGTCACATGGTAATATACCGATGACCTAAAAATTCTAAAGTGGCCAACATCTAGCCTCTTACCAAAATAAGCCTCCTCTTGTGTCTTCATCTCAAGTATCCGATGTGGGCTAGGGTTTTGAACATAAACCATTGTGTTGCATGCCTCAACCCACAAGTGTATTGGTAGGCCATGATCATGCAACATTTCCCTCGTTACCCCTACTATGATTTTGTTCTTCCTCTCAGCCACCCCATTATGTTGAGGGTTATGGGTTGTCGTCAACTCTCGTTTAATCCCTTCCATTGCACAGAGTTTATTCAAATCATTTCAGACATACCCACAACTATTATCAATCCATAGAGCTTTAATGTTCTTTCCTGAATCTTTCTCCACCAATTCGTTAAAATCACAAAACTTTGTGAAAGTTTTATCCTTTTTATGCATGAAAACTATTCAGCATTTATGAGAATAGTCATCAAAAAATATAACATAATACCTGTGTTTGTCCATGGATGTTGTCGAGAATGGTCCACACACATCTGAATGGACTCACTCTAAAATAGCCTCTGCTCGACTATCTATGTTGTGAAAAGAAGACTTGGTGTATTTTCCAGAAGTACACCCCTTGCATGTATCAACTTGCTCAAATGTACCTTTAAGAAGACTGGTAGAGATATGTTGCAATATCTTCAAAGCCCCATGATGCAAGTGGCCCGATCGCATGTGCCACAACTCGCCAACATCTCAGATCTACACCCTTTCTGCTTTTGTGCTCAAAGCAGCACACTCCTCTACCTCCAGCTTATATATATTCTTCACCCAAATTCCTATCTTCTTTACTTGACCCGTGGCTATGTATTGAAGGAACGCCTTTCCTTTCAAGAAGATCACATCATAGCCTTTATCCTAAAGCATGGAAATAGATACCAAGTTCTTCTTCAACCCAAGCACATACATAACATTCTTCAAGGTGAGTGGAGCCCCATGTTCCCTCTGAAAAGTAATCATGCCAAATCCAGTAACACTATACTTCTCATCATCACCCATCTCAATATGCATCTAGAGATATTTCTCCTCTAGGTCACTGAATAGCTCTTTGTCGTCAGTCATGTGAAATGAAGCTCCATTGTCTAAGTACCATACACTTCCCATCATTGATGACACCGTGCATGCAATGAGGGAAAATCCCAATTTGAATTGAGAGGCCAATGCCTCACTTGCCGCTCCTCCTGGGGACTTCTTCTTGGACTTATTGAATGCACAATTTGTAGCAAAATGGCCTAGCTCATGACAATTAAAGCACTTAACTTTCTTCATGTCTTTCTTCTTACCTCCATGATAAGAATCCATTTTGGAAAGGGAAGCATTCTCTTTCACCTTATTTTCCTTAATCACTAAGGCACAATTCTCTTCATCACCAGTCTTTGATGAAGAGCCATCCCTAGTGTTCCTCCTGGTCTCCTCCTGCATCAAATTTGACCACAGTCATTCCCGATTCGACATCTTCTCTCCATCATTGAAAAATTCATTATAACTATGCCAACTCTTTGGGAGTCCTAGAAGAGTAAGACTCACCATATCATCCTCGGCAACTATGATTCCAAAACTTCCAAGTTCATCATGACATTGAGTGAACTTGGTCAAGTATTTTGGAATAGTCTCGCCTTTCTCCATTTTGATTTTTTGAAGTTTGTCCTTCAGTGCCAATTTCCTTTGGTCACTATTGTTCTAATACAAGTTCATCAATGCTTTCCACATAGCATACGGATTTTCCTTTCCATGGAGACTCGAGACAATGTGGTCTCGAACTCCTTCAAGGATTATCCATCTCGCCTTCACCGCACACTTCTTCCATTCGACGAAATTCTGTGCATCTGATGTTGCTGGCTTAGGAATTTCTTGGTCAACGAATTTATTCAAGCCATTATCCTCTAGCACAACCTCCATTACATCCCTCTAGGCTATAAAATTCGAGTTACCTTCCAAGGCATACTCAAGCCGCAAATCGTAGAACGCCATCTGCCAATCCTGAAGTATGTAATGAAAATTTGAATTTCACCTGTAACCTAAAACTCAAAACTTCAAAATCCCCTCTAGTATATTGTTCTCAACTCTGATACCATGTAAAAAATCTTGTAGATTCACAATCTCATCCAATGCACCAAAGCACAAGACATGAATCTACTTCTACTTTCAACTAGCAGAAGCCAATAGATTAATGAAAACAATATGAATAAGAAGAAGACAAATCAATGGTACATAACACAATATTTATCTGGGGAAATCCATTTCTCAAAACCTTGTTATCTATATTATATATATCAGAAATATGAGTCAGATACAAAGCTTGCTCTCACTAGAAAAATTCCACACAAGTATGCTCATCTCTCTTATCTCACAAGCTAGCTCCTAATCTCTTGTATAATTCCTAGGATGAATAGCCTGTATTTAAAAGTACTTCATGCTTCCAAAATTACATAATCTAAACATAGGATCAATCTCTAATGCATGCATGATATTTACACTCCAGTAAATAATACCACTGATAGTACAATGTCCCTGCACTCTAGTCTCAACTGGTTCTTTCTCTAAACTGACATGCATGAGTTTCTCATGATGGAATATTCAGTTAAATAGAGTAGCACTAGTGGATTCATTAGTGCACCAACTCACTGTTATTCCTCTATTAGTTCCAAAAACAATTTAGAAATAATTTAACTGAACTTAACTCAATAAATTGATTGATCTAATTTCCAACTCAATTTAGCCTCATACTTAACCCCTAAAACTTAGGGAGAACATATACATGACTACAGAAAGACTTCCAACTTGAAATTCCTCAACTAATTTAGTTAATTAAACTTAATTACCTATCTACAAGTTTCTATGAGAATAGAATTCGATTTTAATTCTCAGTTTAATTCAAGGAGAAATTAAACTGGAATTTCTTGTTGTCATTTCTCTACAAGAAGACCAATACATTTTTCATGAAGGCAAGTTGCAATGACGATGCAAGGTGTTTACTATCTGAAAAATAAATAAATAAATAAAAATTAAAAAAATTAAAAATTAAAAATTAAAAAAAATAAAAATAAATAAATAAATAAAATAAAAAATAAAATAAAATAAAAAACAAAAAAAATAAAAAATAAAAATAAAAAAATTGAGAAAAGTACCTATCTGAAAAATATTATGATAGTAGAGCCAAGCAATTTTATGGGCATAAAATGGGGAAGCTAATAGTTAAGGAATATATCAGAAAATTCCTAGAACTACTAAGGTATGTGCCCTGCATCAAATATGAAAAGACAAAAAGCCAAAGGCATGTCAGTGGGTTATTGTATGCATACAAGGCTAGAATAAAGTTTGATGAACCCAAAACTCTAGAGTAGGTGATCTAAAAGACCAAACATTAATATGAGCAATCCAAGTATAAGATCGAGGGTCAAACTAACTAGAAAAATAAACGCAAAGGAAGAGGGCAGGGGACCTCGGGATATAAGTAAGGGGGGAAGGATGGAAGGTTTAATAGATCCACAAAGGATGAACCTCAACAAAACTCCATGATTAGTATAATTGAACCTTAGAAATAAGAAAATGAAAATATGGAAGGGCCTAGGAAAGGAGCCTTACAGTCCTAGGAGTGTGGAGAGAACCATGTGAGGAGATATTTCCCCAAACTGCAAAAGACTAATGCTAAGCTATATAGCACATAAGAGTTTATAGTCATGAATGATGTGGCCCAAAGCATACCTGGGATTTATGTTGCATTAGACAATAGGCAAGCAGATCGACAAGGAGTAGTTGTTCACATGGAAGGTATGGTTCTCAATATTAATTGACTCGGGATCAAATTTCAGCTATATTAGCCCTGAAATAGTGGAAAAATGTGAATTTCCAAAGAAAATCCATGAAGAATCATGACATGTTCAACTAGCACTAGGAAAAAGATACGAATATCAAAAATTATTGAGTCATTCCTTGTAGAAATTGGTGGTGTGACCACTACAGTAAAGTTAAACTTGCTTCCATTGACATCATATAATTTTCTCATCGGCATGGAATAGCTACTAGCCCACAGAACCAGGCTCGATTGCAATAGAAAAGTACTAGAATGTCTTAATGATGAAGGCAAGCCAATAATGTTATAGGGAATTAAGAGGTCAGTTGTATTCAAGATGATATCAGTAATGTTGGCCAAGCACTATAGCAAAATAGGTTGTGCCCTTTATGCCATCTATATAATGGAGGGGAGACACCAGCTACATCCCTTAACGATTTTCCTAGTGCTAACATAGTATAGAGATGTATTTCTGAATGAGTTTCCAGGACTACTGCCCAAAAAAGATATGAATTTCACCATCAAGTTGATCTGAGGAATAACACTAGCAATAAAAGCCCCCTATCGTATGAGCACACTTGGATTCATGGAGCTAAAGTTGCGGTTGAAGGAACTAATGGGAAAATGGTACTTATAGCCTAGTGTTTCACCATGGGAAGCCTAAACATTATTTTTTTAAAATAAATATGTAACATTACATCTATACATATATTATCGAAACCTAAACAAGGCCACTTTGAAAAATAAGTACCCATTTCCCTGAATTGATTATATATTTGACCAATCGAGAGGGGTTTTTGTGTTTTCCAAGATTTATTTAAGGAATAGATACCACCAGGTTGGAATCAACGAAGAGGAAACTCATAATACTGCATTCATGACGAGTTATCGCCATATTTGTTGAAATAATTGGAAACAACAAAGATCAGGCAAAATTTAGAGAAAGCCCAAGATAGGCATAAAAGATATGCAGGTCAATAGATAACTCACAAAATGTTTCAAGTGGGAGAGCATGTTTACCTCTATGTTAAGCCAAAGAAGAGCCCATTGAAAGTGGGATCATGTGCCAAGTTAGCACCTAGATATTGCAAACCATTTTAGATCTTGGAGAGAGTGGGGTCAGTAGCCTATAGATTGGCCTTGCCACCCATAGTGCAAGCTCACAATGTTTTTCATATTTCCTTGCTTAAGAAATATGTTTATGAATTTAATCATGTTGTTGACTATTTTTTTCTACCGATGGAACTAGAGGGATAATTTAGTTCCAACCAAAACCAATGTGCTTCCTAGATCAGAGGCAAATCACACTCTAGAATAGAACAATAGAGCAAGCTAAGGTGCAATGGAATAAATTTGAACCTGATGAAACCACTCGGGCGATTGCTAAGAAAATAAGGGCACAGTACCCATATTTTTATTATTGAATAAGGAGATGCATGAGTTATGTATAAAGATTAGTTTTGTGGTTTTATGTGCTAATAAGAACATCGAATATTGTTTTCCCTTTAAGGGGGTGTGGTTTGTGACACCCCTAGTGTACTTTACCCTAATTTTCTAATGTAATAATACTCATAAATATAATGAGTGTATTCTTATGTAATGGTCGAAAGTGTGGGACCACAAATCCATGATCTAAGAGGGAAGAGATAAAATAAACCCAAGTGGGCTTAGTTGGCACCTTTAATAAATTTTATGGCACAAATAATAAGAAAAAAAAAAAGAGGAAGGGTCCAAAAGGAACATACAGAGACACCATGAGGAAATGCTAAAAATGAAAATGCACAATATTCTAGGGGTTGGACCTCTTCTTGGTGAAGCTCATGAGGAAATCTGGAAAGAGTTATGATATGAAGGAATGGGAATCCTTGAAAGAGGAAAATTGTGACTAAAAGTGCAATAGGATAAAGAGGAAATGGGAATGACTTCTTGTAAAGGAAGTGCTCAGAAATCACTAAGTGTGCTAGCTAGGGCTGATAAACCACATGTAGATGGGTGCTCGTTGAAAAAGAGTTGATAAACTACCTAGGGTGCTTGATGTGGGCTAATAAACCACTCTCAAAATGCTTGAGATAGTTGATAAACCACCAAATATCATAAGTATTTCCTATCCTTTGTGTGTTGAAGATGGCTTCCTATTAAATCTACCTAAAATAAATTCCCCTTAGAATGTGGATCTGGCTCACGGGTGATTGTTGTAAGTAACTTTGGATACAGTAAGTGTATGGTTGGGTGGAAAATTGAAGTCTCGCCTTTATTTTTCCCTTTTCTTTGATATGTCAATAAAATTCTTTGAGTTGATATTTGTGGAATTAAAGAAATTATCAGTGAATATGTGAAACACTGAGAAATGTTGCATGAAATTATGATGTTGGTGCATGAATTTTATTGACTGAAATTCTTGAATATTTTGTGGTTCTATTCATGAACTTTTGTCATGCAATTGTAAGTTAAATGCCTGAAAAATGTCATTTTATTATCTGTGGAAATCACTATATGTTTTTTTTGTTGATAAATGGCTTGATTATCAACAAGGGATGCCCACTTTCATGTGCGGAAGGGAGAGGTTGAATGCCTGGATAAATCTTCCCAAGAATGGGTGTGTCGTTTTTTGTTCTCTATGAGCATGCAACTAGTCTAGATGACCTAACATAAATGAAATATTTGTTAAATGTATCTACAAGCTAAGCCTCGATGTTTTCATTTTTTCCATTAGGCCTTAATTTATGAACTTAAAGCTCAGGAGAAATAGCATTAATTCCACACCTATATATATATATATATATATATATAGATATATATATCATGCAGGAATTCTAGTTCTAATAGAGTCGATACCATACTAATCATAAGAGGGATTTCGTCTTGCACAAGTAATTATGCATGGGGGAAAGGGCTAGGGAAGTGTGAAATATTAGGTGGGATAACCCTGGGTTTATATAAATGAGTGTGTGTGTGTATAAACTAGATGTATACATAAATGTATGGGCTCCAGTAGAGGCTTCGCCAACTGAGGCCGTGTAAAAGCTCAAAAAGGATAGCACAAGGCATATATAAATATATGCACCTACACACATGCAAAAGCCCTTGCATACAAGACTGAAAATTGGGGTGAGCATCACTTTGGAGGCCCCAAGAAAAGGCTTTGTTATAATGTGTTTATAAAGGCTTTGAAGTTTTCAAATATGTGGGAGTTGAATCCCTAGGTCCTAGAGGAAATAGGCCTTGAGCCTTATATGCCCATGTGGTTGGGCGCATGACCAAAGGCAAGAGCGAAGCGATGTCAAGGTCGTTGATATCAGCGAATAATTTGCATTGTTAGATGACTCTAAAGGTATGGCACCCAAATGGTTTCAAAGGGAGTCTCCCCTTGGAACTTCTGGAATTATAATCCTGGGATGATGTGGCTAATGGGCACATTCGTTCATAACCCTTTGCAATGGAGAAAATACCTCAAATCTATCTTATAGCATGACAAATGGAAAATTTTGGTGGTCTAGTGGGATCAGACCATTTCATTTGGTGATTTCTTTCCCAACGATTTCCTTGTAATGCTTGGTGTATTTATTTTGAGATTTTATTCCCAGGTGTTATAGACATTTTTGTGCCTTACAGCATTGAGCATGAAAAGTCAATAATCCAAGGGATCCAAAGTCCCTAAATAAGTTGTTCCTACCCCTAAAGGAACAAGGTCAACCAATGACAGCTTCTCCCAGAAGTTCTCCACAAAAAACCACTCAAAAATGGTCAAATCAGGATCAATTCAAGAGCTCCACTAGCTGTTTGCGCTGAAATGAAAAGTCTGCACTGGCTACCTGCACTGCAACGCAGGTAGAAGCACTACCAGGGTGCGCTGAGCGGGAATTGACAAGTGGCAAGTTCATTCAACGAGGCGTAAAGACCCTGGAAGCTTCCAGAATCTTCCTCAATGACACTTGCCTCAGTGAATTCGACTAGTGATGAGTAAGAGGTTCTCAACCTCCAAGTGGAAGCAAGAACTGACAGTGAGAAGCCACAAGTCAAAACATGAGCTGACTCATCCTCTCTGCTCACATCTATATATGGATCTCTCACCCAGAGGTTTAGGAGGCTGGAATTTTGTATTTGCAGAGAATTGCTGTTGGTTTGAGATTGAGATTAGTACATTGGGTGATTTATGCTTTGTTGGAGGAGAGGAAGGGATTCTTTTTCTGGGAGGTAGATGCTGGATCGGGACTCATTTGGTTGTATCTCCTCTTGAACCTTGTTTATCATATCAATAAAGCTACTTGAGTTTCTCCTATATGTTTGTATTTCAATGATGTGTTGTTGTATTTGCATATTTAGTTTATATCTGATCCTAAACTAGTTATGAATGTGAATCTATATCTTTCGTGTAGTCTTCTGCTCTTGTGATCTTGCAGGAACCGTGTGAAGTTGGACCAGTGAAAGAGCAGGCAGCAGGAAGTGAACGAAAGAGAGAGAGATTGGATCGACAAACTAGCGGAAGACACCGGTTGGTTACATCCTTCTTTCTCTATTTGCATCTCATAAAGAAGAATACTCAGATAGCTTTCCTTGTTTGTTGCTAAGGCACTATCACCTCTTAGAGTGGGATAGGGGAATTCCGTATTGGATACTTTTCCCAACAACAAATTGGCGACTCCACTGGGGAGAGTATCTTGTTGGTTTATTTGTGTTTCTATTGCTATTCATTTCATAAACTCAAGAGTGTCGAATCGAACTGCATTTGCTATTTACAAATGCAAAGTAGAGATCAGCTACTCTAGCCCTCTCACTGGGCCTGTTTATGATCTGAGAAGCTGATTCACAAGTGCTCTAACAACCCTTTGTGATAGATCTTAGTCCTCCTATAAATCATCCTCCTAATTGTACCTAATTGATAGCTTTTATCCGGCCAAAAAACTGTAGAAAAAACTGCAAACCGTAACCCAGAACCCAGAAACTACTCTCGTTTCTGCTTCAGCGCAGACTCTGTGAAGAGGTTCTGCATTTCAACGCAGGTCCCGTGAAGGCTACCTGCGCTGAATGTCAAAACCTCTGTGTTAGGAGTGCGCTGATCAGTCTTTGCCTTGTGCAGCTGTGGTTCCCTGCTTCCTTTTGCTCAGTTTTCATCTCTGTTTTTTGCAGCCTGTTATCAGTCAGAGTACCTATCTGAAACCCCTTTTCTTTACCTCAATTCTGCCTCAGTTATATAAAGAAACTGTATTTGTTCTTTTTGTATTTGTTACATCATTTGCAGTTTCTCATTTCGAAAGTAAACTGGTCATACTGTCGCCCCTAGATCTAGACCTGTCGTAAGTGTCATTTTGATCTTAGGAGTCAGTTTGTTTGCTGTTCACAGTTGATTGAGCTTTTACTTTCGTTTTTGGTTTGAATTTATGCATTTCAAAGTGTCGAAACAAGTAAATCATAAGGTGTCGTAATCGTCTTTTTGATTTCGAAAAAGGAATTTGTTTGTGTTTTCACTTGAAATCAAATTCAAATTTATATAACAGCTTTCTTTTTAGGCATCAATATTAAGAAAGCGAAAACAAATACATGCATATGTGCATTTGAATTTGACAGTTTGTATGTTGATTTAGGAAAAAGTGCATTACTGTGTGCTCTATGCTCTTTGAGAAAAGATGGTGTCTTTCTTTTCCCCTTGTAGCTAGGATTTTCATTGTTGAAAAGATATAAAGCTTGCTTATCATCTTTAGACTGCATTTAGGAATTGTATCATACATCTCGTGGTGATCCAAAAAGGAAAACTTCTAAGAAAGATCAACCTAAAATAAATTGAATGAACTTAACAACGCTTTGTAACATAACGCACAACATAGAGGTCTAGGCTAGAGACGTGTTCCGGCGTCGTAAAACCTGGTCACTGGTCGCCTCACTGATGGTTGGGTGATTCCTCCTGAGGGACGATTAGTACCAGTACGGATTGTGCTCCCACGTACCGTCGCGTATATATTGGGAGACCCCTATAGGAATATAACCTTTATCCATAGGAAGCCATGTTGGCCGCCCTACTGATCGCAATGCACTGAACACAGCATTTAGGAAGATCGACCGCCCGTACCCTAAAAAGTATTCTGCGGTTTTGCGAAAAGTTTGGCACACCCTCTACCTAGAACTCCAGAGCAGTTCCTTTTGGCCTTTTTCAGACTCTATAATGGAAAAAGTCCATCCGAGAATTTGTCACTTCAGGCTCGTTAAAACATCGAAGGCGACTAGAGTCATCTTTAGCTTTTTCTCGACTCTTTAAAATTGAAAAAGCAAGTTGTGTCTAAAGCGTCGTTAAAATTTATTTTAAACGGAACAATCACCTTTTTTTTTTCCTGCGTTGATCTTTAGGTTGAGAAAATGGAGCCCACCAACCAAGGAATTCCCCTTGGTGGAAATCCTAGTCCCTTCTCGTCTTGGGGAGATGTTGGTGCGCCCCATATGGCCACATTGTCACTTCCAGGACTGACAATTGGCCTGCCGGTCTGGCTCTTCTCAACCAATGTCGTTCAGAACACCGCTATTCCTAAACAGTCGAATCAACAGTTATACCAGTCCAGAATTGCCCACCAGCTTTCTACTTCCTCTAATTCTTCCTCTCCTCCTTCCTCTTCGCTTGACGGAACTGGTAAAACAAAAAACCAAGTTCCTAAGGAGAAGAAGGAAAAGAAGAAGAAAGAGAAGAAGAAGAAGGAGCCAAAAGTGATTGGGGGCAAACAAGTGTCGTCTGATAAAAATCCACACACAGCACTGACTAGGCCTAAATCGCCATGTGTCATATGCAAGGGAGACCACTTCCACAGAGATTGTCCCTGCATCCCTCGGATACTAAGGGACTGGTCCCCCCGTTTGCACAATCCGGTGGCATCAACCTCTGATAGCCATGTTGAATGCATACCGTCAACTGGCGAAAGTGAAGTCCTTGGACAAAAAGGGAGAGCTAGATCTCCCTGTAGATTGTGCGAAGGTGATCACGCCATCCACCGTTGTCCCTTCTTAGACGAAGCGAAAAGAGTTTTGGATGATCGTCCGGTTTCACCGTTACGACTTCCTCCTGGATATAAAAAACTCTTGCCGAGTCCTTCGTTAGTTGAAAATCCAACTGGCCCGCTCAAGTGGTCAGCTGAAGCGCCGGTCATTGAAGATGAACCAGCTGAATCCATACCCGACGAAAGTCAAAAGGTCGAGGCGGCAGTTGACCCGGTCTTTCCTTCAGAGGTTTTATCTTCAAATGATACAGTCACTGAAGAGGATAAAGATGACACCATCCAAATTCTCTTCATCAACACAGACTCCGACGAGCACGGGGGCAATCCCCCCATTCCTTTATCGTAGGAAGGAAGTTCGTCAGAGCGATACCTGGCCGTCTACTCGGTCCCACCACCAAGCAACCTGGTTGTCTCCTTCGACTGGAACCAACTAGGCAGACCCCGTCTGCCAGCAAGCATACCATTCAGAATTATTGTCCAAATATACAGAATGGTCATGGCTAGCACCATCATTGACGAGGGGGCATCTGTGAGTATCCTTTCCTCTATTGCTTGGAAAGCGCTTGGTTCGCCAACGCTTTTGCCTAAAATGAGAAATCTGACAAGCTTTGATAAAGGAACCAGTCGACCTTTAGGGATCCTCCCCAATGTGCCCATAACATTGAGAGGGAAGACCGTTCAAATGAACGTGATGGTCGTTCAAGGACCCTTGGATTATAACCTACTCCTTGGACGAGACTATATATATTGCATGGGAGCCATCGTCTCCTCACTCTTTAGAGTAATGTGTTTTCCGCACGAAGGAAGAATGGTCAAGCTCGTGGACCAGCTTTCATTTCCCGGATCACGCATCGCAAATAGTCATGTACCATCCCTAAATGGTCTATTCACGCAAGAAATGTCTCAACCCACGGTCCGTCCTCCCGATGAGCACGAGTGATTTGCAAGGATATGACTGGAACCCAGGGGGCATGCGTCCTGGTCTGCTTCGGTAGGAAAACTTTGGGTGTAGGGTAGGTTTCCGCAGGAGAATATGACTAGTCTGTACCCCGCCCATGCTGGAAGAGGGTTATTCTAGAATAAGATTCTTTTGTCAAAGTTATGTGAGTTGACAGACGGAGTCTCTCACCTTTGTCTATTTCGGTAAACATCGCCGAGGAAGTGGTTTATTCGTGGCCGCGAATGGAGCAATCTTTGGGTAACCTGAAAGAGGTAGACCTTTCCTGCTAAAACAAATGTTTCGGTGGACAAAGTAGGGGTAACCTTGAAATCGCACTTTATACCTGGGGGCATGCAAACCTTTTGGAGTGCAAGCAAAGGGCGACTATTTATTTTTTAAATTTTTAGGTCCTTCCTTTTAAACCTATAGGCTAACCCTTTAGACTCGTAGGATTAGTCGTTTCCGAGCTTGCATAAAGAAAGGATGCGGAGCAAAGCTTTATAAGGCGCAAGCTCCATAAAAAATGGAATCTTAAATGAGACATTCTTATCATATGACTGGATAATCGAGCAGTTTTAGCACACAGTTCATGCTCGTTAAAAAATAAACATAAGATCGAGCAGTTTTAGCACATAGTTCATGCTCGTTAAAAAATAAACATAAGATCGAGCAAGTGTTTCAACCCGTGTTTAAGCTCGTTAAAAAATGAACTACCCGGTAAATAACCTCTGCGAAAGTAAATTATCAGCCGTTAAAGCCTTGGTCGTGTTTGCACCGTCACCTCCACTTTTCCATTGGCCGATCATTCACCTCCTTTTGATTGTTTACCCATTTTGAGGAACAGCTGCGAAGAGTGATCTCACCTAGCCATCCTTGTGACACTGCCGTGATTGGAAAATTCCAAGCCTTACCTGGAATCAACTGCTAACCCGTTCATCACTCGTTCCTCAAAAGACGAGTCTTCTTTAAGCTCTTTTCATCTGACTCATAAAATATGAAAAGATTGCCGAGTTTTGGCCTTCCAGCTCGTTAAAGCAACCGGAAGTGCTATCCCTCCTCTGGATTTTAATCTTTTTGGACCTGAGGGATTATTGCACAAAAAGATCGAGCGCTTGTTTTGTTCGGCTCGTTAAAAGTATCGAAAACTCATCCCTTCTGTATTGTTTTATACTTTTTCGGACTTAAGGGATTAGATGACGAAAAAGGATCTTTTGAGTTACCTTTACGTACCTTTTCAGACTCTCTAAAATTGAAAAGGACCGAGTTATCTTTGTCGTTAGATTCGTTAAAAAGCATTAATAGCGACAAACTTGTCTTTAGACGAGAACGAGTTTCACTATCGCTAGGCTCGTTAAAACATAGCGATGGGTTTGCCCGAAGGGAAAATTATAGAACAAGCATATGTTATCCTCCTCAAGCTTGACAAAAATAAAGAGGTACTGGTCAGAAATGACTGGGGAAAAATTGGGAAGAAACTCAAAGAACTTTTATTGGTAGCAAGTCGCTCTTGAACATGACACTTCCACTCTGTGCTTGAGTCGGGTTGGGTTGTTTCATTCACCGGTCACATCGCCATGGTCTCGCCATACCATCCACCTTTGGGGTAAATGCTACCAATCCATCACACAAGGGTCACCGATATGTTCAAGAGAAGTCATCCAGAGAAGTCAACCGTGTCCCATCCACTACCATACATTGTCCTTCATCCTTTCATGACCGCCACCCTGAACCATATATCATCAGATCGTTTTCACCTCCATCAAAATCATTTGCTCCGTTCCGTGTCACTGATGTGGGATACATTAAGGCCCTCCTTTGACGAATCGCTTCTTGTCGACATCAGCTCATTATCCAAGAAGTTGATCTAGGAGCACACCCTTCAGTACTTTGAAGCTTGCATGCCTCAATGGCAAGTTTCTCACTTCCGGCGACAGGTATACATCAATGACCTTCGACCGAAAGATTTTGCATGGTGTTCAACGCCAAGTCTTTTATTCACACCACGTGAATTGTACTGCAGTACCTTGAGGGTCATTATCATTATCGGTGATTCCTCTCGTGCTTGTTAACAGTTCACATCATTGACTGGTAATCAAGCGATGTCTTTCCATGTTCGACTTCAGAACATTTCTCACATGGATCGACTTGTACTTAGAGTGAAGATCGAACGAGATTGAAGACCCTGGATCTAGTTTCATCCATCCGGGCTGCGATATATATTCAGGAAAGATAAAGACATTGACATGTACATCATTGCAGCAGATAATCATCCTACCAAAAATGATGATGATTTCATCAAAATCATCAGTCTACCATCAGACGATTGTCTGTTCTATGTACAGAAAAATGAATTTATAAAGCTGAGCATGGGAATGCCCACCTCAGCTAGATCATGAAAGCAGTATGAAAAATAATGTATTGTATTGTATCTTATTACAGGTCTCCTCCCGGCATTAGAAGAACTTCGGATCCTCCTAATAAAGCATTTCACCCGATAAACGGCCTCATACTTTAGGGGGCAACTGTTATAGACATTTTTGTGCCTTACAACATTGAGCATGAAATGTAAATAATCCAAGGGATCCAAAGTCCCTAAATAAGTTGTTCCTACCCCTAAAGGAACAAGGTCAACCAATGACAGCTTCTCCCAGAAGTTCTCCACAAAAAACCACTCAAAAATGGTCAAATCAGGATCAATTCAAGAGCTCCACTAGCTGTCTGCGCTGAAATGCAAAGTCTGCACTGGCTACCTGCACTGCAATGCAGGTAGAAGCACTACTGGGGTGCGCTGAGCGGGAATTGACAAGTGGCAAGTTCATTCAATGAGGTGTAAAGACCCTGGAAGCTTCCAGAATCTTCCTCAATGACACTTGCCTCAGTGAATTCGACTAGTGATGAGTAAGAGGTTCTCAACCTCCAAGTGGAAGCAAGAACTGACAATGAGAAGCCACAAGTCAAAACATGAGCTGACTCATCCTCTCTGCTCACATCTATATATGGATCTCTCACCCAGAGGTTCAGGAGGCTGGAATTTTGTATTTGCAGAGAATTGTTGTTGGTTTGAGATTGAGATTAGTACATTGGGTGATTTATGCTTTGTTGGAGGAGAGGAAGGGATTCTTTTGTTGGGAGGTAGATGCTGGATCGGGACTCATTTGGTTGTATCTCCTCTTGAACCTTGTTTATCATATCAATAAAGCTACTTGAGTTTCTCCTATATGTTTGTATTTCAATGATGTGTTGTTGTATTTGCATATTTAGTTTATATCTGATCCTAAACTAGTTATGAATGTGAATCTATATCTTTCGTGTAGTCTTCTGCTCTTGTGATCTTGCAGGAACCGTGTGAAGCTGGACCAGTGAAAGAGCAGGCAGCAGGAAGCGAACGAAAGAGAGAGAGATTGGATCGACAAACTAGCGGAAGACACCGGTTGGTTACATCCTTCTTTCTCTATTTGCATCTCATAAAGAAGAATACTCAGATAGCTTTCCTTGTTTGTTGCTAAGGCACTATCACCTCTTAGAGTGGGATAGGGGCATTCCATATTGGATACTTTTCCCAACAACACCAGGAGTATGTGGTGTTGTGGGCCCATTCATTTGTGACCCATGAAAATTCTTAAGTGCTCCTAATATTTTGATGTTGTGACATAGTAAGGTGGAAACTCCACATAACTCCAGAGGACTCTTCCAAATGGGAGACTCCAAAGGAAATCCTCGAGATTTTACACCTAGGATTACAGGGAATAATGGGTTGTTGGAGTGGTGATCAAATTGATGTGGCATCGGTTGATCCTACGGAGGAACGCGACTTCACCCAATAGAACACTTAACACATGTCGATGAACCATTTGGTAGATTTGTGGTAGGATGAGTGACATCACCCTGGGCTGATGTCACCTCAAATATTTCCAGAGGAGGCTCACAGTAAAAATATTGGGGACTTTCTATCTGAGGATAGATAAAATTTGATAGAGAAAGTGGTTGTTCATTAAAGGGAATCTCTATCTCACTCCCTAGAACCCTGGTAGTTTCATTATGTGCATACAAGAGAACCCCCAAGATTGAAATCTTGGGTGAGGTGGCAACAGAGGGTTTGATGTGCTTTGTGGTATATATTTTAAGAGGAGGATTGTAATGTATATGTAAATGGGGCATGTTTATGGCTATAACCCTTTAGGGGCATATCTATACTATAATACATGCTTTTACATGGCACCCCATGAACAATTCAGAAGTTGATATTGTTATTACTTGGAGAGAAATGTGGGGATAATGTGGGGACCACATGGGTGGCACGTGGTCAGTCTTGATGACTTGGCATGTGGTTGTTGGTTGAGTCTTTCAAGGTTCCTATATTTTGATCTGAAGGTTAGATCATGATGAAATTTATATCGCTGGAAAGGTCTTGATGATATGAACACAACGGTGTTGTCCATCTTAAGCTTTTAGGAGTTTGAAAAAAGATCGAAAATTTGGACCCCATCTCCATAAGTGGAACCTTGGGGGTTGGATCAACTTAGTAACAACCCTCTTTCTACCAAGTAGGGGCTAGAGTTAGTAGGGGGTGTTATCACTCAAGGAAAACCCTTTTTTTATGGAAAAACCCTAAGGTAACCTCAAAACCTCTTTTAGGTTGAAGCAGGCCCTTCAATCCAGAGAGGGATCTCTCTGTAAAACTCAACTATGGTGACTGTAGTAGAAGTTTTTGTGCAATTGAGCTCAGGTGGCCAGATTTAGGTATAGGAATAAATTAGTTGGGTGATATTCAAAACCATTGGGCATGGATTCCAACTATTAAAAAAATGAGATCACAACGCCAACGAGTAGGTTGTACAAAGCATGGAAGTCACAAATCCTTTGATTGCTTGAGAGATTTGGAAGAAAGATGACTAAAGGAAAACAGAGTTTATAGATGACTAGAACAAAAAAATATTAATGACTGATAATTTAAGAGAGGAGCATCAAATAAATCCAATCTCATAAACTAACATTCTCAAACATGGAACAAAATAATTATATAACAAAGAAATACTAACAGGGAGATATAAAATATGAATTTCCTACCAACTTCTCATTAAACAATGTGAATACATTCAAGATTTTCTCAAATATATTGGGACTACAAGTGTTTTTCCAATAAAAGCCAACCTTGTTTCAATATTCATAAATTGTTTATATAGTGCTTTACATAACAATTTACAAAATAAGAGTCATCACATAATTACAGAAACTGAGATATTTTAAATATCTTTCAAGTTCATGTATGCAAAGATAAACTTAAAAATATTTTGTATTTCATAGAATAACTATAGGAAAATATATTTATATTTAGGAAAAAATAAATATTTGTCAATTTCCTCCCTTGAAAGTAGAACAGGTCCCTTAACTATAATTTATCATTTCTGCTAGCATAACAGGTCCCTCTCCAACAATCCATCAAAATTGCTCCATCTTTCTTCTTCAATTCTGCTGGAAATTGTTTAGCCTTCAAATCAGGAAATTGGTTCATTAATGGCAATCCTCTGCCTTGGAATCTAGAGTGGTTGTAGTAATTTCTGCAAAACTTGTTTACTGTCTATTCAAACTACCAACCCCTATTTTCTTGCGATTCAATAGCTACCGACTCATACACATTCAATTCTATGTATGGTCTTATCAGACAAGTCTTCGCCTTATTGTTTCACTAATACTCCTCAGCCCCTTTTGTTTTTCTCCTTTGGCCTTTTGTTCTGCTATACAACGGGCCAGTGATTATTGGGTTTATGCTATATCAGAAGCCCTTTATAACGTAACTTAATGTGAATTTTGATTCTATCATGGCTCCTTTTTCTTTAGCCCTTCCCGCATTTATTCGCCATAAGACCAAGGGTTGTGACCTACCACCTAGCCTTGAGGTGCTAAGGTGTTTTGTTCACTGTCAGGGGCTATTTTCCTTTGTTAAATGCTTTAGCACCTAAGTTTCTTTAAGTCTTAAATACCATGCACCAACCACAATATTGGAACCCCCTCTCATCAGACGATTTACTTTAGAGTTGTGATATTCCTCAACCTCTGATATGCGACCTTTGATATGACGTCATTAGTTCATGTGGTACCTCTTGAGTGGTGACACGTATCACCCAAATTTTCACCCTTAAGATCCTTCAAAATGCAAAAAAATTCCTACCACGTGTCTATCAGACTGCCACATCATGCTAATGTCAGATGCCACGTAGCTTTATTGGAACCAACCATATGTCACCACATGTCCCACTAGAGGAGAGAGAAAGGTCCCGTCCACCTTCAGTTTTATGATGAAATGATTTGTTAACATGTTTCAACATTCCCAATGGTTTTAAAACTATCGATGCTTTCCCGATGGTTTTAACACTATCAGTGATTTCTTAATGGGTTTAACACTATTGGCATTCGCAAATCGCAACATTCTTAAGGTTGTCACCTTGAAAAAGCATCGATATGCAATCGTTGATGTAATGATCACTGATATGCTCCGATTCAATGATTGTCAATTACCAATTCCCCGGATCTCCAAAGTGCTAATCTCCAATTTGCGCTGGACCTCTAATATGTAATCGTCAATTTTCCCTTATCATGTTGTGTGATCACCGATATGCCCTGGACCTTCGATATGCCTTCCTTTCAAAGGCTTCAAACTCTTAAACTTCATCAGGCCATATCTTTTGATCCAAGAGTCCATTTTTGGATTTCCACATACCGTTGGAAAGCTTGTTCAAAGCACTTTCCAATGGATAGGGTCTGATGTAGACTTTGAGTCCTTCTGCTGCTTGGAAAATGACTGCAAACTTCTCAGATTTCAAAAAAATGCTTATAGCCCCGCTATAAATAAATTTTCCCTCTTTATTGCAACTTTAAATACTAATACTACAACTATTAGCATTTTCCAAAAAATATTAAAAAATGTGAAATTTTTATTGTGAAAATAGTGAATATGTTACAACCTCAATATGTCTTAGAACTCTGATTTCTAGGAAAAAAATTATCCTGTGATTCATAGCTTGTTCAAGAATACCTATCCACATTTGATCAAGTGAATAGAGATCACATAGGACATGAGGCAACTGGGCGACAAGGGAATCATAACATATAGAATAAAGGAGTCTTGGTTTGCAACTATTGGAAGGCCCGACATTTAATTTAAAAAATTTATATGTCCAGCAGAAAGTTTTTTAGGTTTTAGATAGCTTGGTTTCCTATATGGAAATATTTTAGATCTCTAAGTGTTTGTATTAGGTCTCATTCAATCCTAAGAAGTAATATTTTTTTGGTTCAATGACACTTTTGGGTTGGACAATAGGCCTATAGATATGCCAATCCTTTGTAGATATTTGGAATTTTATTTGTCTATCTTTATAATCAACAGAAATGCTTTCTTACCGACAAAAAAAAATGGCCAATGAGACCCATGATACTTGAAATAGCAAGAATAATCCAATATTCTACAGTTTTCTTCTAATAAGTTCTGGCATACAAAAAGAGCGAACCAAAAAATTGATCAACCCTTGTTTACATATGGGTTGTGAATATAGGTTGAAGTATCAAAGTTTAATTAAACAACTTGTAAGTAGCTATGTCATTTAACTTTCCTCATTTTTATAAATAATGTAACAACAAGAAACCTTTAGATTAATTATATGTATTCTTTATCATGACATATTAAACAGGTAAGAAACAAAGTATGGAGTGGAGCTAACGAGAGATATTTTGAGAAATGACATGGAGCATGGCTTTGAGCTATTGTGTATTGTTTATGAAACACTCATTGCAATATTATGCCTTTTGATATATGAAATCATGTATATTATACTATATAAATGTAGATATTATTCTTACACTTTATTTTTATGTTTGTAGATGGAACATGAAGAGATGGAATGTCAAAAACAAGTTGATCAAAAAAATATAAATTTAGATAAAACACATACAATATCACCTACAAGTGATGAAGAAATGAGACATGCACACAACTTGAGTGATGACAGCAAATCAAGTGATGAATGATAATTAATATAATTGAATGTTATTGCAAGTTGTACGATTTGGAATTTTTGTCTATAAAAATCAAGGATTTTTTTAATGTGTGTTGGGCGCAGGATCCCCCAAGGAAAGTTTTGGGGCTTAAAGCCCAGTTTTTGGTTAAAAGTTGTAAATCCGATGTAAATACTCCGCATTTTGTGGGCGCAGAGCGCGAAGTTGTAAATGAGTCATAGGGTTGTCCGCCCTCAATTTTGTAATGTAATGTTGGCTTTAGAGATCTACCCATGGTCTGCGAACCATGGGATTATAAAAATAGAGTGAGGATCTAAGTAGTTGAGATATAATAGATAATAGAATGAGAAGGAATGATGATGGAATAGAAGGATAGTGGAAGATCTAAGCATAGAGTCGAGTCTTTGGGTGATAAATTAGGAGAAGGCTCTACAGCTGAGTGCGCAGAGGCCCAGTAGTCTGCAGCTGAGTGCGCGAACCCCTATAGTTGAGTGCGTAGGGCGAGTCGAGTTCGTAACTGTTGAAGCATTAATAAAGAGAAGTTTTACATCAATTCTATGTATTTATTTCCTGTTTTCTGTATCAAATATATTGGGTATAAATTGCATTTCTGTTGTTTATATGGTGCACAAACATATCTAATTGTGTTGATTAAGTAAATGTGATATAAGGTACCTGTTTACGTGAAGTTAACTAACAATTGTAAGAAGATAAGTAAGATATGTGGTGTAACTTGGGGAAATAGTGCAGATCGCTGTGCTAGCAGCGTGAAAGAATCTTAGCCTCTAGTTAGGGCTGCGCGAAAGGTGATCCTAATAGATCACGAAGGTCTCGCAAGTCAGGACAGTGCGTGAAGGTAGGCACAGTTCAACTAAATTGACCCCTTAGACATCTCCAAGGTGCGGAAACTTGGTTCCATCATCCCCCCATACTGCTTCAGGTGAGATTTCAGTCCGTGCACTATGGGCTGATGTCCAAAGGGCCAGTAGTGTAGGGATGTTTTTGGCTAATTAACTCTGAACTTGGGTCAAGCCCCCTCAAGCCAACAAATGGTTCTGTGGTCAAGACCAGAATCTGCATAGATATGTCTAATGCCGTGTCATTGGAATCCAACTAAGAAGGAAATTGAAGGTTGGTTGGACAAGAGGATTTACGAGTTCGCGGCGCAGGAGAACAGGAACCCGTGACTGACAAAAGAAGAGTGGTTAGACTGCTACCTGTACATAGAGATCCATGAAATCTTCTTCGCGTCTTTTCCTACTGAGCTGTATGAGTGGATCGCAAAGCTAGCAGATAGCCAAGGAAGGTGGAAAATTGACAATCCTATTGTGTGGACCCTAGAGTTAGTGCAAAGGTTGGAAGCATCAGAGGATAATATCGTGCACACCATTGATCACTGGATCGATCAAATTATAGGAGGATTCATTACTAAGTTCGCGATTGACACTTCAGGTAGCTACAGTGAGGTAGAGCAATGCTTTCTCAAGGGACCGTGAGGTAAGTACATAAAGTCTCTGAATACTTGGATTAAAATTTTATTGTGTAAAAAGAGGGTTATGCAATTAACTTTATGTTCGGGGCTATGCAAAGTGGAAAAACTTACAGGAATGAAGGAAATAAGGGACCAAAAACTAGCCCCTTGATTTCACCTCCACAAGGGGACGAGGAAGAACTCGCGAAGGTCTCGCTGCGAAGTTTGATCCATCTGATAAGGAAAAGAATTCCCCAAATACCACCCCCACCCACACTACCACCAGCTTCACCACCTTCAACTCCATCTTCACTTGTACCGCCTCTGCCACCACCGTGAGTCAATATGGCAAGCATGATAAAGTTACCTGTGTTCAAGGGATTGGGAAATGAGGATTTAGACCAGTTTTTGTTCATGGTAAGAGCCGTATGGGAAGCATAGTGAGTTACAGATGACAATATAAACAAAGTGACACTAGTTAATGCCCTGTAGGACTGCGCGCTGGCCTGGTATATTAAGCACTCCAATGATAATCCAAATGTGGTAATTGCGAGTATCCAAGCAGCGCTAAACAGAGAATTTAACAGGCTAAAGTCTGAAGCACAGTCAATCATTGGATTCAAAGAAATCACGATGCTACCAGGTGAGAATCCTTGGGAGTTGGATCAGAGGTTGAAGTGTACGATTGGTGAAGCTAATATGAATCTAACAGATGGACAACATCGCGAATGGTGTTTAGCATCGCTAATGCCACATTTAAGGAGCGCGTTATCACAACAAAAGTTAACGACTTAGGCAGAGGCCTTAGAGATCGTGATGAGGCTTCATGAGACCCCAATGTAGGATCCTAACTTGGGAGTTCAGCAGATCCATGCGCAGTTGAAAAAATTATGCTTGGAGATGCAGAGTCTGAAACAGGACAAAACAACTCAACCAGAAGTGCACGAAGAGGTGTGGTGTGTAAAATGCAAGGGTCAGGGTCATGATAAGGACCACTGCCCAGTGTTCGCAAATTACCTCGTGAGAGGAGGACTGATGCCATTAAGGCTGAAAGAACAAGTGGGACCTAGCGCGACACCTACCTTGTGGTGCACGATTTGCCAAATAGGTGGAAAACACACTACGGACAACTATCATTTGTTACAAAAGTATACACAAAATTCGCAACAATTGTTCTGTAATTTTTGTAGGTCAGTGGGACATGATGAGTGCACTTGTAGAAACTATGAGCTAATGATGGATATAACTCCCACCTACAGAGTTCAGGCCAAATCATGGCCCCTAGACCAGAATGCAGGAGTGGTGTGAACTGGATTTCAAGGTCGCGGACAAGGACGAGGTAGAGGAGGACCTGGAAGAGGTCATGATGAGTTGATATGCTACAATTACGGAGCGCCAAGACATTATGCCCGTGATTGTATGAATCCGACATGGTCGTCGTGTTTATATTTCACCTTATTTGATCCTGACATGAAAGGTTGTCCTACACTGATAGCTAGGATACATGACAAAGGAGCGCTACCACCTCCTTGGACTCAGAAAATGAAGATGATGAGGTTTGATCTACGCGAGGAAGATCCAAATATGAACATTGTGATCTGAAGTGGAATCACGATGGGAGATGACAAAGGCAAATAACCTGAAGATAGTACTTGGGTTCGCAAAGCTCCGCGAAAGAAGCATAGATTGATTTGGAGCACACTCGGGAAACCTTCATGGAAGCTAAGAAGAGCTTCGCTGATGCCTCCACTTCAGGAAGCAAAGATAGAATGCAGTCATAGATGGAACCATCTATGCTTACGACGTTCCTGGAAACATGCATGATGTTACTGCACGACAATAAGGTTGTAAAAGGATTACATGAACTCATTAACAGATGCATTGGGACCGCACTAGGAGAACTACACATAGTCCAGAAGATTGGAAAGCATAAGACAAGGAAAGGAAGATAAATGAGGTTAACCGCGTAGATTGGAGAATATGAGATGGACCAAGTAATTCTAGATTTAGGATTGGATGCAAATGTTCAGCCGAAGCAGACATAGGAGTGCATGGGGAGGCCTATGCTATAGTGGTCTCCTATTCAATTGCGAATGGAAAACCAGCAAAAAATAATACCCATGGGTCGATTGCAGGGAATCATTGTGGATATTGAGGGAGCGAGCACGCTATCAGACTTTGAAGTAATAGATATTGTTGATGACAACAATCCCTATCCTGCGCTCTTAGGAATTGATTGGGCCACTAACATGAATAGGGTGATTAATCTGAAGAAGCACAAGATGATTTTTGAGAAGAAGTGACTACGCGTAGTTATACCTCTAGACCCTACTGAAGGATCGCGCTATACAGATCCAATGCATGATTATGAAAGTGATGATGATTTGGACTACATCTATAAGATAACAACGTGAAACCAGGACTAGGTGAATCCCATTGTGGATGAGTGGCTTGCATGGGAGCGTGATAGCTCCTGTACTTTGGATTCAGATGAGGAAATAGAATGATGGTAGAATTGGTTACATGAGGTGGCTACACTGAATTGTAATATGATGACAAGGTTGTTGCACTGTGTATCGACAGAAGTAAGAGACCTGCCTACTTATGATGGGATAGCGAGGTAGATACCTTCTTGGATAGATTTGAAAGAGAAGTGTCAGAAAATCAATGCTTCTAGGCTTTGAATTGGGTACTGCGCACTATGCCCGCGAGGTGGTGGGGTATGCACAAAGGGAGATTTGACGACTGGTGTGAATTCAGGAGAATGATGCGTATGCGTTTTGGGAAGCCTAAGATGTGAATAACAGACAAGTATGATGGACATGATGATCTGCACGCACATCTAGCCAGGTGGATATAGGCATATGGAAAACAACCTACGTGAATGCACATGAACTTCACACTGAGAGGTATCGTCAATAAGTGTGTGTTGGGGGAACAAATGTGCAGTTGGCTCTTAAGGTTGGAGAGACAGTATGTGGGAAGAATAATCATGCAGAAGGTTATCCACGCGAAAGCATTTGACAAGGTGTGCAATGCATTGAACAAGGTATGCAACGCGCAGCGAAGTGGTTTGGACCTGTGCATACTCGGACAGATGCCTTTTCAGTTGGTCGATGGAGTAGAAGCTGTAATGCCTGTGGATTTTTTCATGTCTAGTCTGCGCATAGTGGCACTCGCAGGGGTAACAGACTGCAGAGCCATGGAAGAAAGGCTCGCACCATTGGAAGAGATCGAAGATGAATAGTTTGGACTGGATGAAGAGATCCAATAAGGTGATCTTAGGCACCAAGAACTCATGAATGAAAGAGTTTGGTTGAGGGAGAAAAGCACCATGGCAGAAGTGGAAGTCAAGAACCTTGAGGAATGAATAAAGAAGGAATTTCTTGATAGAAATACCGTAGTAATAGAGCAAGATGAGCTCGATTACATTGACAGACTTGGGGACCACCGCTGAGAGTTTCTTAGTTTGTTGCATGGGATGGGACTATATGTTATTAAGGAAATCACAGATGGTGGCATGGTGCAGTTGGTAAAGTTAAATGGAGAACCTTTCCCAGGAAAAGTGAATGGAAGTCGGTTAAAGCCATACACAGGTGGCTCAACTATCTAACTAGCCGAAAAAAGCACAGTCTCAGTGCTCCAGGCAGCTGAAAGGAGGCGCAAGACTATAAATAGGTTCAGGCCAACAGTTCATCTACAACAATCTCTAAATAGTGCGTCCAGGAAGTGCAATAGGCAGCTGCTCAATGCGTTGTCAATCTTTTAGCAATCCAAGTAGAGTTGGGAGGTCTCCACACCAAGATCTCCGCACTGATAGAGTGACTTGAGGGTGAGTCAAAATGTTTATGTTGGGGGCCTGTTGGGCACAGGACCCCCAAGGAAAGTTTTGGACTTAAGGCCCATTTTTTGGTTAAAAGTTGTAAATCCGATGTAAAGACTTCACATTTTGTGGGCATAGAGCGTGAATTTGTAAATGAATCATAAGGTTGTCCACCCTCAATTTTGTAATGTAATTTTGGCTTTAGAGATCTACCCATGGTCCTTGGACCATGGGATTGTATAAATAGAGTGAGCTTCTAAGTAGTTGAGATATAATAGATAATAGAATGAGAAGGAATGACGATGGAATAGAAGGATAGCAGAAGATCTAAGCGTAGAGTCAAGTCTTCAGGTCATAGAGTAGGAGAAGGCTCTGAAGCTGAGTGCGCAAAGGCCTAGTAGTCTGCAGCTGACCAGGTGGACACCTGCAGCTGAGTGCGTGGACCCCTGCAGCTGAGTGCGCAGGGCAAGTCGAGTCTATAACTGTTGAAGCATTAATAAAGAGAAGTTTCACATCAATTCTGTGTATTTATTTCCTGTTTTCTGTATCAAATTTATTGGGTATAAATTGCATTTATTTTTTCTATATGGGGCATGAACATATATGATTGTGTTGATTAAGTAAATGTGAGATAAGGTATCAGTTTACACAAAGTTAACTAACAATTATAAGAAGGTAATTAAGATATGCCATGTAACTTAGGGAAATAGCACAGATCACTACCCTAGCAGTGTGAAAGCATCTCAACCCCTAGTTAGGGTTGTGCGAAAGGCGATCCTAACAAATCGTGAAGGTCTCGCATGTCAAGACATTGCGTGAAGTGACGTGCACGAAGGTAGGCACAGTTGGACTAAATTGACCCCTCAGACATCTCTAGGGTGCAGAAACTTGGTTCCAACATCCCCCCATACTGTTTAAAATATTTTTCTCTTAAGATGAATATATGATTTTTTTCTTTTAACAATTAATTAAAATATATACATATTGTTGCATTATATTCATTTGAACTCACTAAATGGTGCATTCCATAAAAATACAAAACAAGTTTATTTTCAATAGACATGCACATCGGTGCTGTGAAGAAATATATGCACCGATGTTTAGTATCAAAGAATTGTCTCGACTTCTCACCAAAAAATGTTTATAATTTCATGTCCCTATGATGTGCATGGTAATATAGGCAGCGATGTTGTTATGTGTAAAATACAAATCTATATATGCCCCTATTTTATTTAGGTGTACGAGCATTGGAAATTTTAAAAACAAAAAAGAATAGCCATCCAAGTAAAAAATATATGAGCGCTAATGTGCCATAAAACAAAAAGAATAACCTAGTGTGTAATAATTATGCTAGAACCAACGTGTAATCAAACAAAAAATAGTGTTGATCTATAATAATTATTTGGGAAAGTGTGCTTTTCATTTTATTTATGCACTAAGGTGTCTCAGTTTGTGTTCAAAATGAAAAACAAGATAAAAAAATCTCCACCCACCCAAATTTTTTTAGTTATAGAAAACATTCATTAAAACTTCTAGTAAAACCTCTTCCATGGATGGTGAAGGTTCTAGTGGAGTGTTTGTTTTCTTCATAATATCGTAATACTAAAAACATCCACAAAAAACTCTACTGGAAGGTGTTTTCCTTATAGTTCTAGGCTTCCATAGTCCAAGTTCTAAGCACAACTTCTAGGTTATTCTTCCAAAAAATTACCCTAGTATTGTGCAATGCTTTAGATTATCATGAATGATTACATATTTAGTGGCATGAATTTGAATAGTAATCTCATCAATGGGGACTTCATTACCTTTTGGAAGAA
This sequence comes from Pinus tabuliformis, assembly GCA_031772625.1. Lineage (NCBI taxonomy): Eukaryota > Viridiplantae > Streptophyta > Pinopsida > Pinales > Pinaceae > Pinus > Pinus tabuliformis. The sequence continues at coordinate 259,712,966 of CM062815.1, read as the reverse complement.
CTTTGAAATGGATTTCCAAGTGACCTTTGACAAAACCATGGTTTTCACTACAATAAGCTTGAAAAAAATTACCAAGTAGAGAAAAATCGAGTAGTTGTGTGCCCGTTTGGCCCCCTTCAACCTTATGATAACCACTATAAGGCTTGTGAGCTAAAAGGCAACAATAAAGGTTTTCACTATTAATGAAAATGTTAATATGAGGGCCAATGAAGGAGGTAAAGACAACAATCCTTGCATAAAATATTATAAACCCTTCATGCTAAGGTTCATGCAACCACTACCTTAGAACGACCCCCAACTCTATGATATTTCACATGACTAAGATTCATGATTATAACTTGCAAAACAAAAGAATGATGAATTTCATTAAAAATATATTTTTTTAATAATTCAAAATTTTCCTTTTTAAATAATAACAAAGATGATATTATGAGATTTGTATAGTCATAGAAACAATTGTAAGATGTTATTTACTTATCGTATCCAACTTTTTTAATGGGAATGTAGGTGTAGCAAGGGAAAGGAGTCTTATAGAGCATGAAAATATAAGAGAGTTTTCCCTTAAATTGATACATAATTTGTTAGGATTCTTTGCGAATGGACACTTTGTTAATATTAACTATTTTATTTAATGATATTCACATGGTCATTATTTTAATGTCATATCATGTGGGACAAGATGTTTATAATTACAACCTATCACTATAATGAATGTTCCTCTGATGGAATTTTGTTTACATTAATACTTGTCTTTTTAAATGTTGTGCACCGTTAGCTTTCATATAATTTGATATACACGTGTGCTTTTAACCATTAAAATCATTTAGGACTTGAAACTAGCCTCATTCGCACCCACCCAAAGGTTTTCTACCCAAATCTCAACTTTATTACAATTTTCATATCATAATTTGTAATTGGACCACATGCATTTGGAGTAATACTTCTTCTCATTTTAGATGGACACTCCCTCTTGAATTAATTCCATAGTGGCAACAAGGTTCTTGATCCTAGAAACATATTTGGTAAGCATGGACTAGAACCATGCATATTGACCTCTTCTTGTCATGGCCAATCATAAATCAACAACCAATTTGATTGCTTAATTTCATGTCAAAACACTAGTTGCATGTTTCAATTTCCCATGGTATAATGTGATTAGTATTTAATTTATAGATTTCCATGAGAGAAATGGACCTCCATGCTACTTCTTGCACAAATCCAAAATGTTTTTCCCTATAATACATGGCTAAAGAAATAGTAAAACATCAACCACTAAACATTTTTTAATTTTGATGCTTCTATACAATGTGTCCTAGTGCATTATGTTTGATATGATGAATGGGTGAATGTGGATATTCCTTGATATGCGTGGGAACTAATGAAAACCTCATACCTTACTGCAATTCACTTTTGAGGTCACCATGCACTGTTGAGAATGAGACTAGTGGTTTGACAATAAGCTCCTACTTTAGTTAAGACTCTACAATCCTCCTTCCCATGGGACTAAAGATAAAACAAAGTCCTTACTTCATCATATGTGCCCATCCCTTCATTCCATTATGCATCCCATTTTCTCTTCTTAAAGTTATGAAAGTTAATAGTAAAGATGATTTTTCACACACCCAACCCCCTCATCCTTCATTAGGATGGTTGGGTATCACATTTTTCTCAAACTTGGTACCTTAAAGCATGATTAAAGATATGGGGTATCATTTTTTTCTTGCTTCTTTTGTGCTTTTCTAACATGACAATTAGTTTTAATTTCAGGAGCATCTAATAAACCCAAATTCCTCCATGCATATCTTTGAAATTATAGTGAATCAAGATCTAAAACTTATGCCTTGGGATGGTTATGGAGGCGACACATTTTGCATCCCTAGAGGATTACAATGGATCAGATCAAGAAAATTAGTGGATCAAGAATATAGTGGTTGTGGTGGCTAGATTGAGCTTGGAGACTATTCATCATCTAGAAAAAAAGGGTCTCACTTGACTTCCCATGGCAATGTCCATGACTTGGCCATTGCAAAATCTATTGTTGATGAAGGATACCCAAATGTTTATTTCCACTAAGTAGATGTGAAAAGTGATAAAATTCTTTTTCTCTTGGTTAATTGAATTAAAAACAAATTTGATAGCATTGATATTCATATTAATAATGTTGGAGTGATTTAAGCGTAAATAGACTGGGATTGTTGGGATAAGGTCCCTGGGCTCAATTTTTTACAGTTTTGTAATAGTTTTGTAAAAATAATGTAAATTCTTTGAGAAATGAGGAAGAGGACCACAAAGCTAAGTAAGAGTCAAAGGGGCATTAGTCCCTTGTATGGGTAGGTGATAGGTCAGTTTTGAGCCTCGCCCATGGGCTACAAACCATGGCATTGTAATGAAAGGCTATATATAGTTGAGTCTTAGCGAGTCTTAGAAGATAAATTTTGATAGAACATCATTGCAAGGGCAAGGTCCTAAGGCATGAAAAGTTTGTTTCCTGTCCTTAGGCGAAAGGGGAAGGCTCCTGCAGTTGAGTGCGCAGGCCCTTGCAGCAGAGTGCGCAAGGTGGAAAAATTCTGTAACTGAATGCTAAATCTAATAAAGATTGTTTTGGATCGAGTATATTGCATTTGTGCCTTGTTTCTTATGTTTTTTAAATTTTATGCATCTTTGCTTAGTGATATGTTTTCTATGAATTAAAGTGTATTTTCTACGGGAAACTATGGGATCTATAATATCTCTGCATGATAAAAGTAATTAACTACCTTTGTGAAGTATTGAATATATCTATTGTAAGTAACTGTTCACAAGGGGTAGATCTGTGCAAAGGCAGATCTAGGGATACGATTTGTTGCACAAAATTAGTGAATCTGTACCTTTTATGCAAGTTAAGTACAATCGTGTACCTTCATGAAGATCTGAAGTTCATTTCAATATATTGCAGTAGTCAGTAGTCAGAAGGAATATATCTGTACAAAGACAGATCTAAGCTATAAGAACCTTCGAGAGACCATCACACATGCCTCTGGATGCAAAAACTTGTTTCTAGCATCCCCCAATATTGCTTCGGGTAAGACTGCAGCCTGCGCTACACAGGTTGTTGTCGAAATGGCCAGCAGTTAGGATTTTGTTGGTTGGCATGAATAAATTTTAACCTAGGTCAAGCCCCCTTAATCCAACAAATGGTTCGCTTGCCAAGACCGGGATCAATCTGAGGAATGTGTGATGTCGAATAAGTGGTTCCCTACCAAGAAGAAAATTAAGAAGTGGCTCGATCGAAAGGAACACATGTTTACAACTCAATAGAACAAAAATCCATGCTTATCCAAGGAGAAGTGGTTGAGTAGATACCTATACTCAAACGAAACCGAGAACTTTTTTTTGTTTCTTCCCTAGCGAATTGCAAAAGTGGTTGTCTATATTGGCAGACAGACAGGGTACGTGGAGACTTACCGGCCCTAATGTGTGGACTCCAAAGCCGGTGAAGTGCTTGGAAGCTTCAGAAAACAACATCGTGTGGGTCGTTGATCACTGGATTGACCGAACACTTGGAGCATTTGTGACTAAATTCACAATCGACAAAACTATCAGATATAGTGAAGCAAAGCACAAGCTCTTTAAGGGACCACAAGGTAAGTACTTACGATCTCTAAAAACGTGGATTAAGATGTTGTTATGTGAAAAATGGGTTATTCCATTACCTTGACATTTGGAACTACGCGAAGTGAAAAACCCTTCAGATGGAAAAAAGAATCAGGCTCTGAGTATAGTCCATTGATCGGATCCCCTTCGAGCGACGACGAAGGGACATTCCTAAGTACACCCCGGAGTATGGTAGAGTTGATTAGGTAGGGTATCACATGAATACCTCATCCATCCACTCCATCCTTACCTCCACTCCACCGCATACACCTTCACCTTCATCTCCACCTCCACCTCCACCTCCACCATTCAACATGGCGAACTCAATGAAAATGCCAATTTTTAGAGGGGAAAGGAGCAAAGACCTCGAACAGTTCTAGTTCATTGTAGGTGTTTTGTGGGCCACACAATAGATTACAGATGATAACATCAAGAAAGTTCAGCCGGTCATGACCTTGCAAGACCGAGCATTAACATGGTACATCAAGTACTGCATTGATAACCCTAACGCATTGTTAGCAGAAACCTAGTAGCCACTGAATAAAGAATTTAGAAAGCATAAGTCAGAGGCGTAGTTGGTAACTGAGTTCAAAGAAATTCGAAAAAATATAACTGAGTCATCCTGGGATTTTGATCAAAAGTTGAAATGCCTGATCAAGCAGGCCAATATGGTGATCACAGATTCCCAGTATCGGGACTGGTATATCGCATCGCTCTTACCACACTTAAGATTTTCGCTATCACAACAAAAGATAGTAACCCAAGCAAAGGCGGTATAAATAGAAATGGGGTTGGAAGCCTCACCAATATAGGATACAAACATTGGAGTACATCATATTCACTCACAGCTGGAAAGCTTGCACTTGGAGTTGCAGATCTTGAAGAAAGGAAAGGAGGCCCAGCCTGAAGTGAATGTAAAAGTTTGGTGCTTGAAATGAAAGGACCATGGTCTCGATAATGACCATTGTTTGGTTTACCAGAATTACCTAATGGGAGGGGGGCCTGTTGTTATAGACATTTTTTGGCACTGCAACCCCAAGCATAAAATGTCCATAAACCAAGGGCTCCTAAGTCCCTAAAAGTGTTGTTCTAACCCCTAAAGGAACAAGGTCAACTGATTACATCTTCTCCCAGAAGTTCTCCATGAAAAACTGCTCAGAACTGGTCAAAACAAGATCATTTCACCTGCTCCATAGGCAAAGTGTGTTGTATCTCACCTAAGTACACTCTGTGGGTGCGTTGCATTTCAAAAAGCCCTTCTATGGGGTGTGATGGGCGAAAAGAGAGAAATGGAAGTGTCAATCCATGAGGTGGAAAAGCATGGAATCTTCCAGAAACTTCTCCTGTGACACTTGTCATTCTGAATTCGACCAAGGATGACTAAGAGATCATCAATATCCAAGTGGAAGAAAGAACTACCAGAGGGAAGACACTAATCAAATCACAAGTTGACTCATCTCCCTTACAGATATCTATATATGGATCCCTCATCCCAGAGATCCAGAGGCTAGAATTTTGCATCTTGTAAGGAATTGTTGTTGGTTTCTTAAGGCAACATCATAGTGTTGGGTGATCTAAGATTTGCATGAGGTAAAGAAGGGCTTACTTGCTGAGAGGACGATGCTGGGTCAGAACAACTGGTTGTAACTCTCTTGGCTCTTTCTTGATTATCAATAAAGCTATTCAAGGTTTCCTCCATACTCTTGTGTCATTTAGGTTTCATGCATTTGTATGGTCAATTTACATCTGATCCTAGATTGTTTATGATAATAGATCCATGTTCTTGTATAGTGTTATGCTACTTTGATTCTACAGGTACTCTGTGAAGCTGGGTGTACAAGGAAGCAAGTAGCAAAGGACTATCAGAAGAGAGAGGAATCGAACTAGGAACCAAGCGCAAGATAGAGGTTGATATCCTTTATTCTTCTCTCATCTATATTTCATAAAGGAAAACGAAAGTAGCTTTACTTTATTTGTTTTCTAAGATAACTACCACACCTTAGTGGGATTAGCAGTTCTGCATAGACACTTTTCCCTGTAACAAAATGGCGACTCCACTGGCGAGCGACTAGGTTGTTTGTTTATCTACATTTTTGTTTACTTTATAAACTTAGAGACGGAGCTTGAAGTCGAGCCAGGTAGCTTTCGAACTGCATTTTCTATGAAAATGCAAAGTAGATAAATGCCGCTTTAGTCAATCTCCGGGTTTTGTTTATGAATTAAACAACTGATTTACAAACTCTCTAATTGCCCTTGTGGTGGCTCTAGTAACCTCCTTAGATCTACCCCTGTTGTTGATTTATTGATTACCACTTGCTCGGCCAAAATCCCTGAACTGAACTGCAAACTGTGACCCAGAACCCAAGCAAAGTCTCGTCTCTGGCCCAGCGCAGTCTCCGTTCTGTGAATCTGAAATTCAATGCACTTCCCGAGTGTAGTAGGTGCACTGCATTTCAAATTCACTGTGTTACAGGTGCACTGATCAGACTAGGCATTGTTCCTGAATTTTGGTTTCTGTGTTCATTCTTTTCAATTCTATTCATGAATTTTGTTGCCTGTAGTCAGTATACCTCTATTTGAAACCCCTTTCCTTGTTGACATTCCGCCTCCATTGTGCAAAGAACTGTAAATGTTTTTGTGTATTTGTTGAGTCATTTTTAGTTCTCCTTTGCAAAAAAGTAATGTAATTGTACTGTCGTTTCTTGATTTGAAACTGTTGCAAGTGTCGTTTTTAGTCATAGAAGAGAGTTTGATTGCTCTTGATAGTCGATTACCCTGTTACTATTGTATTTGATATGAATTTGTAGTTTTTCTAGTGTCGAAAGAAAGTTTTCATTTCCAAATCACAAAGTGTTGTCATTGTCTTCATTTTGATTTTGAAAAGAAACTTGTTAGTAATTTTCACTTGAAAAGTAATTCAGATTTGCGCATTAGCTTTCTTTTTATCATTCACATATTAAGAAGGCTGAAAACAAATACATGCATATGCATTTTCATTTAGACTGTTTGATTGGTTTGATTTAGGACAGTGCATATAGTGTGTGTTCTTTTCTCTTTGTTGAAAGAATTCTGTCTTTCTTTCCTTAGTAGCTAGGATTTTCATTGCACAAAGAAGATAAACGACTGTTTATCATCTTAGATTGCATTTTTGGAATTGTACATCTACATCACGCGGTGAACCTGAAAGGCAAATTTCTTAAACAAGATCAACTATAAAATAAATTTAATGAATCTAACAATGCTTTGGAACCTAACACACAACATCTAGAAGTCTAGGCTAGAGACGTATTTCGGCGTTGTAAAGCCTGGTAACTGTTGTTCTCACTGTTGGTTGGGTGATTCCTCCACTTTGAGACGATAAGTTCCAGTACGGAATTGTGCTCCCACGTACCGTCGAGTATATCTTGGGAGACCACAATAGGCTTAATCCTTTATCCATAGGAAGCCATGTCTGTCGCCCTATCGATCGCAATGCACTGAACACACCATTCAGGAAGATTGACTGCCGTACCGTAAAAAGTATTCTGCAGTTTTACGATTGGTTTGGTAATCCCTCTGCCTAGATTTCTAGAGCAGTCCCTTTCATTCCTTTTCAGACTCCTTAACGGAAAAGGTCCATCTAAGCACTTGTCACTTCAAGCTCATTAAAAATCAAAGGCGACTAGATTCATCTTTTGTTTTTTCTCAACTATTTAAAATTGAAAAAACAAGTTGTGTCAAAGCGTCTAAAATTTATTTTAAACGAAACAATCATCACCTTTCCTACGTTGGTCTTAGGTTGAGAGAATGGAGTCCACCAACCAAGGAATTCCCCTTGGAGGAAATCCTAGTCCCTTCTCCTCTTGGGGAGATGTTGGTGCACCCCATATGGCCACATTGTCACTTCCAGGATTGACAATCGGCTTGCCCGTATGGCTCTTCTCAACCTCTATCATTCAGAACACCACAATTCCTGAACAATCAAGTCAGCAACTAGACGATCCTAGAGTTACCCCCCAACCCTCTACTTCCTCCAATTCTTCCTCTCCTCCTTCCTCTTCGCTTGATGGGGTTGGTAAAGCCAAAAATCAAGTACCTGAGAAGAAGAAGGAAAAGAAGAAGAAAGAGAAGAAGAAGAAGGAGCCAAAAGTGAAAGGGGGCAACCAAGCATCGTCTAGCGAAAATCCACAGACTACACCGACCAGGACTAAATCGCCATGTGTCATTTACAAAGGAGACCACTATCATAGAGATTGTCCCTGCATCCCTCAGATCTTAAGGGACTGGTCTCCTCGTTTGCACAACCCGGTGTCATCAACCTCTGATGGTCAAGTTGAAAACACACCGTCGACTAGTGAAAGTGAAGCCCCAGGAAAAAAAGGAAAATATATATTTCCTTGTAAACTATGCGAAGGTGATCATGCCGTCCACCGTTGTCCCTTCTTAGACGAGGCTAAAAGAGTTTTGGACGATCGTCCGGTTTCACCGTTACGACTTCCTCTTAGATATAAAAAATTCTTGCCGAGTCCATCACTAGTTGAAAATCTGGCTGACCCACCGAGGTGGTCGGCCGAAGCATCTATCATTGAAAATGAACCATCTGAACCCATACCAAATGAAAGTCAAAAGGTCGAGATGGCAGTTGACCCGGTCTCGCCTTCAGAGGTTCCATCTTCAGATACAGTCACTGAAGAGAACAAGGATGACACCGTCCAAATTCTTTTTGTAAGCATAGACTCCGATGAACATGGGGGCAATTTACCCATTCCTTTACCGCAGGAAGGAAGTTCGTCAGAGTCATACCTGGCCGTCTATTCGGTCCCACCACCAAGAAACCTAGTTGTTTCCTTTGACTGGAATCAACTAGGCAGACCCCGTTTACCGGCTAGTGTACCATTCTGAATCATCGCTCAAATATATAGAATGGTTATGGCCTGTACCATCATGGATGAAGGGGGTTCTATGAGTATCCTTTCCTCGACTGCTTGGAAAGCACTTGGTTCGCCATTGCTTTTACCTGAGATGAGAAATCTAACAGGCTCTGACAAAGGAACCAGTCGACTGTTAGGGATCCTTCCCAATGTGCCCATAACATTGAGAGGGAAAACTGTTCATATGAACGTAATGGTAGTCCAAGGACCCCTGGATTATAATCTACTCCTTGGACGAGACTATATTTATTGCATGGGAGCCATTGTCTCATCACTCTTTAGAGTAATGTGTTTTCCGCACGAAGGAAGAGTGGTCAAGCTCGTAGACCAGCTTTCATTCCCCAGTTCACACATGGCAAATAGTCATATACCATCCCTAAATGGTCTTTTCACACAAGGAATGTCTCATCAATCCCCAGTCTGTCCACCTGATGAGCGCGAGTGATTCGGAGGACATGACTGAAACCCAGTGGGCATGCACCCTGGTCTGCTTCGGCAGGAAAACTTCGGGTATAGGATAGGTTTCCGCGAGGGATATATGACTAGTCTGTACTCCCATCCGTGATTGGAAAAGGGGGTTAGACTGGAATAAGATTCCCTCATCAAAGTTATGTGAGTGGAGGCGTCTGCACCGCTCGCCTTTGTCTATTTCGATAGGCATCACTGAGGAAGTGTTTTGTTTGCGGTCCAGATAAAATAATCTTTGGTAACCTAAAAGAGGTAGGCCTTTCCTGATAAAAGAAATTTTTTGTCGGTAGAATAAAAGGTGACCTTGAAGCTTTATTTTATACCTGGGGGCATGCGAACCTTTTGGCGTGCAAGCGAAGAGCGACCATTTACTTTTTTAAATTTGTAGGTCCTCTAACCCTTTAAACTCGTAGGATTGGTTGTTTCCTAACTTGCATAAAGAAATGATGTGGGGCAAAGATTTGAAAAATTGTCGTTTTCATATATGAGACATTCTTATTATACGACTGGATTAATCGAGCAGTTTTAACGCGGACTACATGCTCGTTAAAAAATAAACATAAACATAAGCAATGAGCAAATGTTTCCCCCAGCGTTTAAGCTCAATAAAAAATGAACCAATTCCCAGTAAATAATCATCGTGAATGTAGTACTTCAGCCTTTAAAGCCTTGGTCGTGTTCCCATCATCACCTCCACTCTGTATTGGCCAATCATTCACCTCCATTTGATTGTTTACCCCTTGTGAGGAACAGCTACGAAGAGTGATCCCGCTAGCCATCCTTGTAACACTGTCGTGATTGGAAAATTCCAAACCTTACCTGGAATCAGCTGCTACCCAATTTTATCACTCGTTCCTCAAAGACGAGTCTCCTTTAAGCTCTTTTCAACTAACTCGTAAAATATGAAAAGATTGTCGAGCCATTGGCCTCTCCAGCTCGTTAAAGGGATCGGAAGTGCAATCCCTCCTTTAGATTTTAATCTTTTTGGACCTAAGGGATTATTACACAAAAGGATCGAGCACTTGTTTTGTTCGGCTCGTTAAAAGTATCGAAAATTCATCCCTTCTGTATTGTTTTATACTTTTTAGGACTTAAGGGATTAGATGACGAAAAAGGAATTTTGGAGTTTCCTTTACGTCCCTTTTCAGACTCTCTAAAATTGAAAAGGACCGAGTTATCTTTGTCGTTAAACTCGTTAAAACCTAATAGCGACAAACTTGTCCATAGCAAACAAGAACGAGTTTCACTATCGCTAGGCTCGTTAAAACATAGCGATGGGTTTGCCCGAAGGGTAAATTATAGAACAAGCATATGTTATGCTCCTCAATCTTGACAAAAATAAAGAGGTACTGGTCAGCAATGACTGGGGAAAATTGGGAAGAAAACTTGAAGAAACTTTGTTGGTAGCAAGTCACTCTTGAACATGACACTTTCACTCCGCATCCAAGTCAGGTTGGGTTGTTTCATTCACCGGTCACATCACCATGGTCCCATCACACCATCCACATTTGGGGTTAATGCTACTAATCCATCACGTAAGTGTCGCCGATATGTTCAAGAGAAGTCACTCAGAGAATTCACCTGTGTCTCACCCGCTACAATACATTTACGCTCCATTCTTTCATGACCGCCACCCTGAACCTTATATCACCAGATCGTTTTCACCTCCATTAAAATCATTTGCTCCATTCCATGTCATTGATGTGGGATTCATTAAGGCCCTCCTATGATAGATCGCTACTTGTCGACATCAGCTCATTATCTAAGAAGTCGATCTAGGAACACCCCTTTCAGTACTTTGAAGCTTGCATGCCTCAATGGCAAGTTTCTCACTTCCGGTGACAGGTTTACATCAATGGCCTTCGACCGAAATATTTTGCGTGGTGTTCGACGACAAGTCCTTTATTCACACCAAGTGAATTGTACTGCAGTACCTTGAGGGTCATTATCATTATCGGTGATTCCTCTCGCGCCTGTTAACAACTTACATCATTGGCTGGTAATTAGGCGATGTCTTTCCATGTTCGACTCCAGAACATCTCTCACATGGATTGACTTGTACTTTGAGTGAAGATCGAACGAGATTGAAGACCCCGGATCTAGTTTCATCCATCTGGGCTGCGATATATATTCAGGGAAATAAAGACATCAAATGTACATCATTGTTGCATAGATAATCATCCAATCAAAGGGATGATGGCTCTACCAGAATCATCAATCTACACTCAGACGATTGTCTGTCATATGTACATGAAAATGAATTTATAAAGCTGAGCATGGAAATGCCCGCCTTAGCTAGATCATGAAAATATTATGAAGATTATGTATTGTATTGTATCCTATTACAAGTCTCCTCCCAGCTTGAAAGAACTTCGGATCCTCATGATAAAGAATTTCACCCGACATCAAAAAAGATTAACGACCTCATGCTTTGGGGGGCAACTATTATAGACATTTTTGGGCACTGCAACCCCAAGCATAAAATGTCCATAAACCAAGGGCTCCTAAGTCCCTAAAAGTGTTGTTCTAACCCCTAAAGGAATAAGGTCAACTGATTACAGCTTCTCCCAGAAGTTCTCCATGAAAAACTGCTCATAACTGGTCAAAACAAGATCATTTCACCTGCTCCATAGGCAAAGTGCACTGCATCTCACCTAATTACACTCTGTGGGTGCATTGCATTTCAAAAATCCCTTCTATGGGGTGCGATGGGCGAAAAGAGACAAATGGCAGTGTCAATCCGCGAGGTGGAAAAGCATGGAATCTTCCAGAAACTTCTCCTGTGACACTTGCCATTCTAAATTCGACCAAGGATGAGTAAGAGATCATCAATATCCAAGTGGAAGCAAGAACTATTAGAGGGAAGACACTAATCAAATCACAAGCTGACTCATCTCCCTTACAGATATCTATATATGGATCCCTCATCCCAGAGATCCAGAGGCTAGAATTTTGCATCTTGTAAGGAATTGTTGTTGGTTTCTTGAGGCAACATCATAGTGTTGGGTGATCCAAGCTTTGCATGAGGTGAAGAAGGGCTTACTTGCTGAGAGGACGATGTTGGGTCAGAACAACTGGTTGTAACTCTCTTGGCTCTTTCTTGATTATCAATAAAGATATTCAAGTTTTCCTCCATACTCTTGTGTCATTTATGTTTCATGCATTTGTATGGTCAATTTACATCTGATCCGAGATTGTTTATGATAATAGATCCATGTTCTTGTATAGTGTTATGCTACTTTGATTCTACAGGTACTCTGTGAAGCTGGGTGTACAAGGAAGCAAGTAGCAAAGGACTATCAGAAGAGAGAGGAATCGAACTAGGAACCAAGCGCAAGACAGAGGTTGGTCTCCTTTATTCTTCTCTCATCTATATTTCATAAAGGAAAATGAAAGTAGCTTTACTTTGTTTGTTTCTAAGGTGGCTACCACACCTTAGTGGGATTAGCAGTTCTGCATAGACACTTTTCCCTGTAACACCTGTCCCCATGAAGCCATAAAATACTGTTGGGACAAGCGCAAAAACTATTCCATGGTGCACTATTTGTTAGATTACTGGCAACATGCAACAAATAATTTTCATTTACTAGAGAAGTTTGTATAGACCCCCCAGCCGTTGTTTTGCAACTTCTACAAGTCTGTCGGTCATGATGAATGTCATTGTCAAAGTTATGAATTAATGATGGATAGGACCCTTCCCTACCGAATACAGGAAAAAAATAGGCCTCAAGAGAAGGGCACGGGTGCAGGGCATGAATGACTCCAAGGTTGTGGAAGAGGAAGAGAAGGAGGGGATGGCAGAGGTCACGGACAAGTTATTTGTTATAACTATGGCAAAGATAGACATTTTGTGCACAACTGTCAGAACCCTATGCATCCCATCATGTAAATATTGTAGACAGTTCGACCATGTGATAGAATATTGTCCAATCCTTATAGTAAAGATGCAAGAAAAGAAGATGTGGACCCAGTGGCCTATGCAAAACATCTAGATGATGAGGGCGAAGCCTCGCGAAGAAGATCATAGTGTAAATATAGTGACAAGAAGTGTTATGGCCATAGGAGAAGATAAGGGAAAGCAACCTGAGGCTGAAGGTTGGGTGCATAAGGTTGCCAAGAAATAAGTATACTTTGACCTTAATAAAGCTAAAAATACCTTCATGGAAGCAAAGAAGAGCTTCGTTGAGGCCTCCACCTCAGGAAGTCAGGGGAATTTGTCGGAAACTAGTATGGCGCAGGAGGTAGATCCTTCGCTGTTAACCACTTTTCTAAAGACCTGTATGAAGTTTCTACATGATAAGAAGGTAGTAGAAGGACTCTAAGAGATAATAGAGAACTGTGTGGGTAAGATTAAACTTCCTTCAGAACAGCATGCTATAAGGAATCTAGGTAAGCACAAGAAGCGGACAAAGCATGGATGAGGCTGACCATGCAAATAGGAGAGTATGAAATGGACCAGGTAATCTTGGATATAGAGTCAGATGCAAATGTGTTGCCTAAAAAAATGTGGGAAAGGATGGGGAGACCTATGCTGCAATGGTCTCCTATACAGTTGCACATGGCTAATCAACAGAAGATTCTTCCGATGGGGCGATTACATGGTATGACAATAGATATGGAAGGAGAAAGTTCTCTGGCAAATTTTGAAGTAATAGAAATAGTAGATGACAATAATATGTATCTTGTACTACTAGGAATTTATTGGGATTTTTACATGGATGTGGTAATCAACTTGAAGAAGCAGAAGATGAATTTTCAAAGGAAGGCGCTCAGAGTTATAGTGCCGCTAGACCCTTCTGAGGGAGCACGCTATACTGAACCTATTCGCGACTTCATGGAGGATGATGATGATCTGGATCAGATATACAAAATCACAACATGTGATGAAGATTGGATCAATCCTACTGCCGATGGAAGAATTGTGTGGGACAGGGATAGTTCCTGTACCTTAGACTCGGAAGAAGAGCTCGAGCACTAGTAGAATCGGTTGCATGAAGAATCTATGCTCTGATGAAATATGATGAGCAAATCACTCCGATGTGTCTCAACGGAGGTAAGAAATCTTCCACATTATGATGGTTTGACTAGATCTGTTTTTGGATGAATTTGAAAATGAAGTTCCTGAAGAACGTCACTTCCAAGCATTTGAATTGGCACTGCATTCTACTCCTTCCCGTTTGTGGGGTACGCATAAAGAAAACTTCGTTGGTTGGAAGGAATATAGAAGGATGATGAAATTAAGTTTTGGATATGCTAATACTAGGATGGCTGGGAAGTATATTGGGAAGGACGATCCTCACGAGAATTTGGTCCAATGGACTAGAGCTTGCGGAATGGATCCACAACTAGAATGGGTGCACATCCTTTGTCATACCTTAGATACAATCCCAATGAACTGGTATTTGGAAATAGAGCTTTTCCATGGGATAGCTAAATTGTATATCTTAAGAGAAATATTTTTAATGATGTTCAACTTTGAGGATGGGTTCGAATGCATTGATGAAGTGCTTCAAGAGATAAAAGATGCTATCTTCAAGATGCCTAAAGAACTGGTAGAATGGACTCAGCGAGATTGGAGTACACAGATGCACCATGCGGTGGAATGTTATAATGTGACTGCTAAGGAGGAAGAAGAAAATCCACATAATATTAACATCCCAAAATCAGAGGGACAGCGTAGAGCTGAGGGACCTCAAACAAAGAACCCTAATGTAACAAAACCACTAAAAACCCGGCAAGTAAATATTGGATCTAATGCAAAGCCTAAGTTTGCAAAGATAGGAGACTATTGGGATGAAGATATAGTTGATAAGGTGGTTGAAATGTTGTGCGAATACTAGGATCCCAACAAATTTCTTGGATCTGAAGGGTATTGTAGGAGATCTGGGCATAATGAAAATTACTTTGAAACCTGATGCGAAGCCTGTCAAGAAGAGACCTTATAAGCTCAATCCCAAGTATAAAGAAAAGGTGTGCAAGGAACTTCATAAGATGCTGGAAGCTAGAATTATTGAACCAATAGAAGAATTCGATTGGGTCAGCCCAATAGTGGTCCAGGAAAAGAAACAGCAGGGGGGAATCAAAAATATGCATAGACTTTAGAAAGTTGAACTATGCATGTGTGTATGATCTGTTCCCAATGTCATTTACAGATGAAGTATTGGATAATGTTGGAGGACATGAGGCTTATTCATTCACTAATGGGTTCTCAAGATACCATCAGATTAAGATTATGTCGAAGGATCACAACAAGACAACCTTCATGATTGAGTGGGGTTGCTTTCAGTATACAGTGATGCCATTTGGATTGAACAACGCACCTGCAATATTCTACAAGGTAGTAATCACAGCATTCAAAGTGTTCATTCATAAATTATTGGAGGTATATTTTGATGACTGGACTGTGTTCAGATTGGTAAAGCGTCATGTTACAAGTCTGCACTTCATGTTGGATACATGTCACAGATACCAGATCATGCTAAACTTGAAGAAATTTATATTATGTGTTCCTTTTGGAATTTTGCTAGGCCATGCAGTGTGCAAGCAGGGATTGATGGTGGACCCTGCGAAGATAGTAGTGATTGTGAACTTAGAAGCTCACAATAATGTTAAGCATCTGCACGCAACACTAGGCCACATAGGATATTATAGGAAGTTCATCAAATCTTATGCCTAGATCACTGCGCCAATGGAGAAATGATTAAAGAAGGATACAAATTTTTGTTGGGATGAGTAGTGTCAACAAAGTATTGATGTGTTAAAAGACAAGATGGTGATTGTGCCCATCTTAGTATTTCCATATTGGAAGAAATAGTTCCATGTGCATGTAGATGCCTCATGTATTGCGTTGGGTGTGGTATTGACCTAGCCCGACGAAGGTGATATTGATCATCCAGTAGCATTTTCAATTAGGAAACTATCAAAAGATGAAAAGAATTATTCCACTATAGAGCGTGAAGGCTTGGCGATGGTCTATGTGCTGCAGAATTTTCTCCATTATTTGTTGGGTGCACATTTCAAAATGTATAGGGATCACTCCACTATCAAATACCTGGTCAATAAGCCTGTGTTAGGGGGGAATATTTGTAGGTGGTTGTTGTTGTTTCAGGAATATGATTTTGAAGTGATTGTGAAGCCCAGACGGTTGAATGTGGGACCCAATCACCTAAACTGAATTGAGACAGGTGAAGAATCAACTAATATAGATGAAGGATTTCCAGATGTGTACATATTTTCTGTGCATGTTGTTGATGATCATTTTTCATCTTTAATTCAATTTCTGACTACTGGAACAGTTCCAGAAGGGTATTCTACTCAGCAAGGGAAGGAATTGGTGGTCCACATTATTGATTTTTCTATTATAGCAAGACATTTGTATAAGATGGGGATAGATGAAATATTGTACCGATGTGTTATGGAGTTTGAGCGTGCGAGTATCCTCGTGAGGAACATGGAGGAGTGGCAGGAGGACACTATGCAGTTCAAGCGATCGTGCAGAAGATTCTGTGTGCAGGGTTATGGTGGCCAACAATGCATAAAGATTGTAAGGCATTTTGTAAAGCATGTAATACTTGTCAAAGGATGAGAAAGCCTTTGCGCAGAGATGAATTAACCCTAAACCCTCAGGTTTTGATACAAGTATTTGACAAATGGGAAATTGACTTTGTAGGTCTAATGCAACCACCAAAAAGGAATACAGACTTGTGGTACATTATTATTGCGACAAAGTACTTAACCAGATGGGTAGAAGCGCAGCTGATGAAGGATTTTACTACTGCTACCGCTACAAAGTTCCTATTTGAATATGTCTTAACACGGTTTGGGTGCCCTAAATTATTGATGAGTGATAGGGGTACGCATTTCCTAAATGAAGCAATCAACAAGATCCTCAAAGAATTCCAGGTATACCATCATAAGAGTACTCCCTATCACCCCCAAGCCAATGGTACAATGGAAGCATTCAATAAGATTCTATAGAATGCATTGACAAAGGTTTGTAATGCGAAAAGAAATGGTTGGGATGTATGCATCCTAAGGGTTCTATGTGCATATAGGATGACATGCAAGAAGTTGACAGGACAAACCCCATTTAGATTAGTCTATGGGATCGGGGCAGTGATGCTTATGGAATATATTTTTCCAATCTTGCACATTGCGGCTTTGATAGAGATGACGGATTGCCAAATCTTGGAGGAACAGATCGAGCAGTTGATGGAGATGGAAGAAGATCGATTTCTTGCAAGATTTCACCAACAAGTGCAAAAGGAATGTGAGAAGGCTTGGCATGATAGGCATATTAATTTGCGCACATTTAAGGTGAACAATTTGGTTTTGAATTCACAAAGTTTCCGATTAAATTTCAAATGCACTGGTTGGGACCCTATGTAGTCAAGGAAATCACGAATGGTGGCGCATTTCATCTCGCGAACGAGGAAAATTTTAAGAACCACCCTAAATTTATATGTATAATAAATGGGCTAATCCCCATGATACATAGGAAAAATGGGAGGCGATTTTATCAATAATATAATATGTATATATAATTTTTTTGGCGAATCTCTCACCAGATTATATTATCTTGTACAGTGATGGAGAATCTTTCATTGAATTATAAAATCTTGTAAGATCTTGGCAAATCTTTTACTAAATAATAAAACATTGTGAAGTCTTGGCGAATGTTTTGTTAAAGTATGAAACGATATATGATAATAAGAAAACATATTCATTAAACTGTAATATACTAACATACATGTTTGTAAAAAATAAACATAATTTTCTCTTCCTACAAACAATGTTCCAAGTTTCAGTGGTCACGTTTGTCAAGGTTCTTACAATACACTCTTTCATATCCTTCTATTAGTTTTGATAATATTCCACAACAAAGTTCTTGTAGGTGTTGATGTTGACAACGAGTTCTGTCAAGGTAGGAGAGATTAATCTTTTCTCTACAACTTTTGTCAAGCTACCACTTTTTTCAAGTTATCAAATTTCTTTCTTATTCCATAGACTCCAACTGCGAGAAAAAAAACACATCAAGTTTTTCTACGCCAACACGCCAACAAGTAGCAAGCCCCAACTATATTATATAAGAAAGTATTAGGTATCCCAAAAGCTTGAAGGGGATCTAATTGAAAAGTGACCATTGTGAGAATCCTTCCAATCAATATATGAATATATATATGTAGATTTATTATTATTTTAATTGGAAATCTTCAATTAAATAATAAAATTTAATTATGTCTCTCCCAATCTAAATTGCTTATTAGCATAATTCACTACCCTCATAGGTCTCGCATTTTTTAACAATGTTGTAACATGTAGATTAATTTCCTTTTTGGTGAACAATCTCCACCTTTTAGGAAAATGTGGTGCAATGGCTCCAACCCCTATAGATCATTAGGACAAGCCAAGAATAGCACATAAGATGAAAGGTTGTACAAACCAGCTTATTTTTCAAACAACTAATCCAACATCAGTAACTAAACTTTTTCATGAAGATATCATATTGAGAATGTTTGAAAAATGGTGAGAAATCTTCTGCCAGGGTGATGCAGAAAGAGTGATAAGGTTTCATTGTTTTGAATTTTTTTTGTTAAATCAAAAAAAGTTAAAAACCAATATTAATGGAGATATTAGTATTTTTTTACTAAATTTTGTGAAGTGACTAAATGTAGCTTTAACCATTCACCTTAAGATGTTTTTACAATATAATTTCCTAAGTCTATTTAATATCTTCATTATCATAAAAACCAACCTATATCCATCTTAACTCCACATCTACCACTCTTAGGGGCATGAAAGCTATTTATCCCTCTAAGCACTTGGTAGACCCAGAATTAAGATGGATCTAAGATGATAGAATTTCCCCTTTAAATATTCTATGCTCACATGAATACCATGGTATTACCATGGGTCAATACCATGGGTTATCATAAACCTAGAGCTTAAAAATTACTATTAGTAATTCATAAAATTAATAATTGATTTTTATTTTATTTTTTATTTTAACCAAGTTAAAATGTTTAACATACATTAAATTACAACATCCATTTTTGCTCTTGATCCACCAAGCCCCGAGAGGATCAAATATTTTTTCACTCTATGCTAGTTTGCATATCACGATATTTGATCCTCTTGGGGCTTAGTAGATCCAGAGTAAAGATGAATCTATGCTGGTTTAATTCCCCCATTTAAATAGGCTACATTCCACGTGAATACCATGGGTCAATACCATGTGCCATTTTTATTTTTATTAATACTAATATTAGTGTTAATAATGTTTTTTTGCATGGTATTAATAATAGTCTAGCCCATGGTATTTGGCCCATAGTATTTTTCCCATTGGTTTCACCTAAATATAATGCAGTTTTTTGAGTGTTAGTAAATATAAAGTGACTTATGGAGTAAATATAAAAAAATGTTTTATTTGTTTACCATACCTCTCGTTTATTTATATTTTTATTAATTTACCATACCTCTTTTACATATATGGTATTTAGCCCATAGGATTCACTTAAATAAAACCTCTTTTTTGAGCCTTCATAAATAGAAAGAGGGTTATGGACTAAATATAAAAAGAAGTTTTATTTATTTACCGTACGTCTAGTTTATTTATATTTTTATTTATTTACCATACCTCCACTTTATTTATATTTTTATTTGTTTACACCCTTGTGCATGTATATAAGGTGACTTATGGAGTAAATATAAAAAATGTTTTATTTATTTACCATACCTCTCATTTATTTATAATTTTATTAATTTACCATACCTCTTTTATAAATATGGTATTTGGCCCATAGGATTCACTTAAATAAAACCTATTCTTGAAAAATTAGGGCGAATGGAAGGTTGTAACTCCTAATTTCAAGGGCTAAATTTACCTTTTTTATCCTCTCCCTTAAAATAAGGTGGGCTATTTGAGGCGATTTGTAAAAATGTACTATGATACAAAATATTCGCCCAATAAAAATTTAAAACCCCTTAATTTCACCAAAGGGTGAACATTCGCCCATAAAATTTTCCATGCTCGCGAAGCTGAATGTCGAATTATTCCCGGGAAGGGTGAATGGAAGTCGTTTGAATTTGTATACTTGGGATCCTACCCCTGTGCAATGAATATATGGTAGAAGGACAATCTTAGCACTTCGAATAACTGAAGGGGAGAGCAAGACTATAAACTACACTGCCTGAAGAAGAGGAAAATGCAGTAAGGACGCTTCGCAATGGGCCCAAGATGTACGAATGAAGAAGTTGCACTCGAAGAATCTGCAACAGATGAATCTACGATGGATGAGTTGTGCCACAAGGGGTGGTGTCGTGCAACCGGGTCCAAAAGTAGCCCTTGAAGTCATTGTTCATAATTGGATAGCAAAAATCCCATTAGGAGGAGCGGGTAGGCAACATTTATGGAGAAAATCTTCGGAGATCTGCCACCAAAGATACATTTCTGATTAGAAAATGAAGGGAACGATCGAAGTGAATTCAAAATTTCCTATAAATCTGGCATGTTGGTCTATCGAAGAACACTTTTCTTTTTGACAGATTGGTATAGGCCCTCTTATTTTCACTCTATGTATCGACAAATTTGGGAGGAATTGTTGCAAGCCCAGCATTCATGAAACTACCTAAGCATAGGCAGAATCTTATCCTTGAACAAATATCTTCTCCAATAAGTTCTAAGCCACGGTCTCTCAAGCATAGACCCTTGAAGTTGTGTCCATGGAAGCTACGCCCTTTTTCCTACGGTGCTGAGGTCGCCTAGGCTGAAGGAATCGATTGCTAAGGAGAAATAGAAAAGACCACAACTTTCCCTAGTGAGGAAGTCACCAAGGAAGAACCTAGTGGAGGGTCAACAAAAAGAGAGGAAGGAAAAGGTAACGCAACCGGAGGAACCCGTAGATTTGGAAGCAGAAAAACTCCACGATGGCATTGAGGAACTAGATGCTAATAAGGGCAAGCCTATCATGAGTCTCTTGGCATATGTCCCTTCGTAGAAAGGGAAAGAAAAGATAACCAAGGACCCAGATTTGGGTAAATTCATGGTCTCCATGCCATTGTTATCATAAGTATTTTTTGAAGGCGCGCTCTTAGTGCATATCCCAGTGTTAAAATTGGAGGATTGGGATATCGCCGACCATGAGAAATTCCCTCACTTGGCCACCAATAAATATATGACCAAGGTTTATTATGAAGAAACTTGGGTCACAAGGCTGGAATCGATGAAATGGGTAAAAGGCGTTGAGCAGGCCAAATTGTTTCATATGTTGTGTGTGCCACACTTCCACTGGTCAATTATCAATACTATATGTGTGCGCTAGTTGCTTATGTTGGTACATGATGGGTGTTTATGGTTAGTTGAACCCATCCCCATAATAGATATGTTGATCCATCAAACTACAAAGTTTCCCTATAAAGGGGCATACCCCGCTAAGGAGTTTGGAGGTAAGAGAAAAGAGAAGGAGCTTGCATATAGAATGAAAACTAAGTTTGGGCTCATCAAGAAGCCGCGTGGGTACTCCATTTTCTCAATTCCCAACCAAGCGGTGTAGTTTTACTCTCAGATTTTGGGTGGGAAAATCACGAGAAAATCTCATGCGAACAAGGTTCTGGCGCTTATAATTTCACTAGTTGCGAAGTGCGCAAAGGGGGTACAGTACAACTTGGAATAGTATCTTTGAAAGGAATTCCTAGAAAACAACCGCGAAGCACAGGAGGAGAGAAAGGCATTTCACTATGCCTGGAGCTTGTTATTGATTGTACTAGACACATGGAAACTACTAGAGGATAGTTAGTTCCCTCCGTAGGAAGAATATTTACTAGAGGCAGCGAGGTTCGCTCCACTGTGGGAAACGAAAGATCTGGAGAGGATCATGGAGTCCAAAGTTTTTTGGATATTGGTCGAGATGGACCTCCGCACAGTGATAAGTCAGCGACCAAGGTTGTCTCTAACCTTGTTCGAGCAATTAAGGGCTTTCACAAAATTTAAGACCAACCTTCACAATGTATCCATCTACGCAAGGCGGGACCCTAAGAAGCTTTGGCATAAGTTGTAATACTTAGTTATGGAGGCTGATGTGAAGGAAATCATGGGACTGCGGCCAGGAGAGTGGCGGGAGCCCACAGACCTTAGCATAGGAACTAGTAAAGGAAGAGAGACCTCCTCCATACCAACAACATCTAAGCAGAAGAAGAAAGAAGCAGACCAAGCAGCAGCACACGAGAAGGTTGTTCAAAAGAAGAAAAACGATGTTGCTAAGGCAGCTACTGAAAAAGAGTGTGTCGAGAAAGAGCATGATGAGAAAGAGCGCACCAATAAAGTAGACACAGTGGAAGTTGAAGCATCATCTACCCATCATACTAAAGAGTAGGAGAAATCCAAGCAGGAAGGAGGCAAGGGTGATGTACAGAGCACTCCCTTCAGGTAGTCGAAGCAACAAAAGGAGACAACTACCAAACCAAGGAAAAAGCACAAATTAGAAAAGCAAGCATGCATTGACCTAATGTTCCTCACAGAAGGGAACCTTGATGAAATTGGGGATAAGGTCAGAGACATGACGAAATATTTGTGGACTCAATTTGAGTATCAGTACATGTAGACGTTGGGGAGCATCCAGAAGGATCTGTACAAATTGCAAATTCAAACAGGCATAATTCAACTAGAATAAACTCTAGACCTCCGAGTCATTTCCTTGCCAGAAGGAACATTACGTGTGGAATCATAGGAAGACAATGCCCATATTGGAAATCGAAAAGGAGTGGGTATGCATTTATCCATGGTGCCACTTTAGAACCTCCACGCACTTCATCAGGGGTCTTATATGAGCTTCGGATCAGAGAACAGTGCATTCTCAGTGATAAGTGAAGTAAAAATGAACAATGATCAGATCTTCACTGAGAAGGTTTAGGCTCTTAAGGAAAAAGAAGAGCTCGAAGCACGAAGCGCGAAGCCAGAGCCTAAAAGGAGCCATTACACAAGCAACTCAGTACCAAAGCTACAAATTCCAGAGGATGTGGCCGCACTAGCAAAGGTTCGAAAAATGGTTGTTGCAGTGCAACAGTCCAAAGAAGAGGTAGGCCGAGTTACTTTCAATTTTTAGATGAAGACGTTAGAACTATAATTGAAACTATAGCCAACTACTCCACCAAAGGTTAGGGAGCAATGCGGCGGAGCCATCAGGGAACATATAGCTACCTTGAATAGTGTAGTAACAAGCTGCTACTCTATCTTTGAACATGTGATGGAGTTATCGACCACTTTGTAGGAGGACTCTAACTCTCAAAGGTTGGGTACCTATGTCAGAGAGGCACAACAAAAATTTGACAAGGTCAAGGCGACTACGCACACATTGGCGCCAATCCAGCACTTCGTGTGCTTACAGGAAATGAATGTGCTATAGGCACAGGTTAAGGAGCTACAACACAAAGAACAAGTTTTTAAGGCTTGGCTTCAACCATGGAAAGAGGAAGCAATCTAGGTTACTCTAGCTATCCAAGAGAAGATGAAGACGTTCCAGCAGACAAAGAGGACCATGCACCTCGAGATGGAGGGGCCAACTACAGAGAAGTTTGTCAAAGAAGTGAATCATGCATAGCAGTACAGGGCATAGTAGACCTTGAAGTATTGAATATGGAGTTTAGTGAAAACTGCCACAAAGTGGAGAAGCTAGCCAAGTGACTCAAGGGCAAGTCACCATATTTGTGGTGGGGGCCTATTGGGATAGGGTCCCTAAGGTCAATTTTTTATAGTTTTGTAATAGTTTTGTAAAATAATTTAAAGTCTCCGCGAAATTAGAAAGCATAGCACAGAGCTAATTAAGATTCAAAGGGGCATTATTCCCTTGTATGGGTAGGTGATAGGTCGGTTTTGAGACTCACCCATGGGCCGCGGGCCATGGTATTGTAATGAAAAGATTATATATAATTGATTCTTAGCGAGTCTTAAAAGACAACTTTTGATAGAACATCATTGCAAGGGCAAGGTGCTAAGGAAGGAAAAGTTTGTTTCTTGTCCTTAGGTGAAAGGGGAAGGATCCTGCAACTGAGTGCGCGGAAACCTTGCTAAGTTTGTAGTTGAGTGTGCAGGCCCCTGTAGCTGAGTGCGCATGGCAGAAAGAGTCTGTAACTAAATGCTAAATCTAATAAAGATTGTTTTGGATCGAATCTATTGCATATGTGCCTTATTTCTTATCTCTGTTTAAGTTTATGCATCTTCGCTCAATGATTTGTTTTCTATGAATTAAAGTGTATTTTCTGCGGGAAATTGTGGGATCTATAATATTTATGCATGATAAAATTAATTAACTATCGTCATGAAGTATTAGATAGATCTGTTGTAATTAACTGTTCAAAAAGGGGTAGATCTGCGTGAAGGTAGATCTAGGGATATGATTTGTTGTGTGAAAGTAGTGAATTTGTACCTTTTATGCAAGTTAAGTACAATCGTGTACCTTCGCGAAGATCTAAAGGTCATTTTCATAGAGTTGCAGTAGTTGACAGTCAGAAGGAATAGATCTGCGTGAAGACATATCTAAGTTATAAGAACCTTCGAAAGACCATCGCACTGGCCTCTGGATGCAAAAACCGGGTTCTAGCATCCCCCAATACTACTTTAGGTGAGACTGTAGCCTGTGCTACGTAGGTTGTTTATGAAAGGGCCAACAGTTAAGGTTTTGCTGGTTGGTGTGAATAACTCTGAACATGGGTCAGGCCCCCTTAAGCCAACATGGATTTATGGCAATTTAGGGAATTAGTCACTTAGGGCTATCCATTTTCTTTGTTGCATAGGGCATGGGGGTGAGGTTTTCCTCTTGAGTTAGAGGTATGATGTACACCTCACCAAATCCATTCAGATCGAGGAGTTTAGAAGATTCTTTATGGTTTGGCTCCCAAATTATTTTTCCCTTGGGCTTTTTCAATGGGTTGTTGTGGGCTCATCCCTATTTCTTTGGATTTTCTAGTTCTCATGTGTAAGACTTTGAACCTCTTTTTTTCTCTACCTTCACAACATGCACTAGTCTCCTCAAATTGGAGTAGATTTAGAAGAAAGAAACCCCTCTTGCTTCTTTGTTGGGATTAGTCATAATATTTGAAGATCATGTGGAAGGGTTTCTGGTATTTTTCAAGACACTCCAAAGGGAACTCTATCAAATATGGGTGTTTGAATTTGAAACAACATTGTCCCTACAGAAAATCTAAGAGAAATTCTTGGGGATTCCTCTACACATGCAATGACTAATTTTTTAAGGGAATTACTTGTAGGATCTGTTACTTTTACATGATTATAGTATTTCTAGGAACTCTACTATTGTTATGCTACTAAGGCTACTTGGGGGCTTAATGGGATTTACGAATTTAGCTGCTTCAGCTTCATATAAATATGCAGCATGGGTAAGGGGCCCATGTCAATGGATCAACCTTCATTCATTCCAAGACAATGTATTCTTGAAATACTAATTAATTGTTAGCAGTGGAGATCAATAATAAAGAGGAAAACCATATCTTTTATGTTTAACAATGTAGGGCCATTGTTTGCAGGTTTAATGGTTTTTTAGCCAAGATCAAAAGAAATGCATTAGTGGGTGTTTACAACCTAGACAAAAAACTATGACTTTTATCTTTCTTTAGAAATTTTTAATTATTCAATTTGACTCTTAAGAATATTTAGATAAATACTTGTTGTTATCACCAAAAATTTATCATCTAGCCATAACCTACTAGATGGATCGAAGTACACCATGTAGGGCCAATTTTACCATTACTTAATAAACAACATTTGTTAAGTTATTTCTGGTTAAACCCATGAAGAATAATTAAATAAATCATTATTTATTTAATTATCTTCTAGGAATAATTAATTAAACCATTGTTTAACTAATATTCCTTGTCATATTTGACCCAATCATGAGAAATAATTAGATAAATCATTATTTTTCTCTAGGAATAATTAATTAATAATTATTTTTCTTATTTTTCTCTAGGAATAATTAATTAATCATTGTTTAGTTATTATTCCTTGTCAAGTTTGTCTAAGTACTCTAGGAATGCTTAAACAAATCATTATTTGTTTATTATTCCTTAACCACATTCCTTGAGATGATAAATAAATCATTTATTTATTTATTATTTCTAGATAAAAGTATTTAACCAATTGAAATACTTTTTCCCTCCAACCAAATATAATAAAATATTCCAAATGGTTAATTTTAAAATTTGGTTATTAGTTTTATTATTTTCCATTATTCCAGAATAACCTAATATTTTTTTATAAACTAGAGGGTTTTACATCCATTCTTCACTTTCAATCATTTTCATTGTTGCATTCATTGTTGTAACTTTTATTATAATCATTGTCGCTTACCATTTTCTTTTTTCATTTGAGTTCCCATTGAGCTCAAACATTTTTTGTTGGGTTTACACATTGCAGAGAAGAGAGACTCTGCAGAGCTAAAGACATTAAGGACGACCAAGAACCCATCCCATAGAGGGGGACTGGTATCATCATTTGTTCCCTTCACAAGTGTCATTTAATAGAATCTATTCTTTATATCTGGTTTCCATTGAGTCATTGGAGTTATTTGTGCTTAATTCCTTATTTCATCTTTTTCTTCAACTATTTCTATTGCATAGATCAGGAATTTGGCAAGTTTTGTTTCTATCATTTGTTGCAAATCCACATTGTTTTATATCCATTTTTACTGTTAAGGTTGTTTATCATTCGTAGTCTAAAGTGGTTTCTTTTTGTACACTCTCGATAAGAATACCATACAACAGATGGCGACTCCGCTACGTTTTTAATTCTGATTCAAAAAACTCAGTGACCTTTAGTTTTCAACTTAGGGTTTTATTTTTTTAGTCCCTTAATGTTGTTTACTAGCATTCTAACCCTAGATCAGTCAAATTTCTAACTTCTAAAAGTTTTCTGGTTATTTCCGCAGGTAACAAGAACCAGCCGCAATAGAGATGACACTTTTTTTCTGAAACTTGCCCCCCAAGAAATGAGGATAATAAATCACATATTTCATGCCAAAACCCACACTCTAGACCTCCACAATGTACTTCCTAAGCCAAAAAGTGTGATCCCAACCTAAAACAGCTTAGTACCTGCGATTTTAGGTTTTTCCAGGATTTTTTCTAATCATTTTCTGGGTTTTTCTGAGAGAATTTTGCTAGGTTGGTTAACCATTGTCTTAGCTCGCTTAGGCCTTGATCTACTATGTTTTTCTTGTCAAAGTGGAATTTAGCCCCTTAGGGCTTCTAGTACATTTCCACCTTTGTAGGTGTAGGAATTTACAGGGTAAGTTCCTCAGACAGAACACCAAAGGACACCGCTCGCAAACCGATCGCAGATCAATACACCAGTACTTTTGACGTGGTTAAAACCCTCAAAGAGGGAAACAATCCACGGCCTGATCCAACGCGGCCACTTCAGGCAATTTATTAATAAAAGAATGAAAATTTACATAAGCTTCTCTCATGCATGGTTGACCTACAAATGACCCTCCATGCTCTTTAAATAGAGATCATGGACTAGTCAGGTGTTAAGCCACGAATCAAGTGTCGGTAATACCGAGGAGAGAATGAACTGTTGGATCACTACATATCGTGACCGTCGGATTGTAAGTTACAAAATTTACATAGTAAAGAAACACACTTTACCTAACTCTATACTAGACCAAGTTGTACTTAACTATTTCCTATGTGTCGGAATATCCTAACATCCCCCCTTAAGAACAACTTGGGATAGGATTGAAGGATTTACAAATATGACACAATAGGAGAAGGAAGGAGGCACTAGAGCCTATCCCCCCTTAGTGACAACTTCCTGAACTCCAACCATAAATCGAAGTTTAGTGAACTTCGCCTCTGTGAGAGCCTTTGTAAAGATGTCTGCAACTTGATCATCTATTGAACAATATTGCACTTCAAGAACATGGTCATGAATGAGCTTTCCGATGAAGTGCATGTGCAGTTCAATGTGTTTTCTGCGCTGATGTTGGACTGGATCTTTGCATATTTGAATGGCACTTTGATTATCACACCAAAGTGTAGTCGGATGCTGCTGCTGAAAGCCAAACTCTGACAGGATCTGACGAAGCCACAAGGCTTCCATACTAGCTTCAACGGCACCACAATACTCTTCTTCTGCTGAAGAAAGAGAAATGGCACCTTGTTTCTTGCAAGCCCATGTAATAGTTCCTGAACCAAGAGTGAACACATAACCTACAGTAGACTTCTGATCATCAGGGTCATCAGCCCAATTGGAATCAGTGAAACCAACCAATAGAGGAGATGCTTTGGCATTGTAATGAATCCCAAATTGAACTGTACCTCGAACATAATGAAGTATTCTTTTAGCTGCTTTCGAATGACTTTCATGTGGGTTTTGCATAAACCGAGAAACAAGGCCAACAGCAAAGGAAAGGTCAGGACGAGTATGGGTTAGATACAAAAGTTTTCCTACAAGTTGACGGTATAAGGTAGCATCAACTTTAGGAGAAGTACAAGTGACTGAAAGTTTGACTCCATACTGAAAGGGAGAAGGGGTTGGCTTACAGTCTTCCATGTGAAAATGGCGTAGAATATCACAGGCATACTTGGATTCGGAAAGGGAAATACCTTCCTTGGATTGCAAGACTTGAAGACCAAGAAAATAATGTAAGTGTCCTAAGTCTATCATTTCAAACTTCCTTCTAAGGCTAGACTTCACATGGCTTATAAGGTTGGGATCACTACCAGTCAGGATAAGATCATCAACATAAAGAACAAGAATGATAAGAGACTTGCCCACTTTCTTGGTGCAGACAGTATTGTCAAAATGACACCTAGAAAAGCCATTTTCTAAAAGAAAGTTATCCATTTTGGCATACCAAGCTCGAGGAGCTTGCTTGAGACCATAAAGGGATTTCTTAAGCTGACATACAAGGCTGGAGTCTGATTGTATAAAGCCAATAGGTTGTTCCATATAGATTTCTTCATGCAAGTCCCCATGCAAGAAGGCAGATTTAACATCCATCTGATGGACTTCCCATTTGAAAGAGGCAACAAGGGAAAGAACAAGGCGGATAGAGATCATTTTGGCAACAAGGGAGAAGGTTTCAGTATAGTCAATGCCTTCAACTTGTGAAAAACCCTTAGCAACAAGACGAGCTTTATGTTTATCAACTTTCCCATCTGGTCCATACTTGGTTCTGTAAACCCATTTGCATCTAACAAGTTTTCGTCCCTTTGGTAGAGGA
The DNA here is from genome assembly GCA_031772625.1 of Pinus tabuliformis. NCBI lineage: Eukaryota > Viridiplantae > Streptophyta > Pinopsida > Pinales > Pinaceae > Pinus > Pinus tabuliformis. The sequence goes on along the minus strand of CM062815.1, from coordinate 259,683,718 downwards.
ACAAGATCCCATGTATCATTTGCCAATAATGAATGATATTCTTCATTCGTAGCTACTTCCCAATATGGATGGCCTAAAGCTTCTGCAAAGGTGTCAGGATCATAATTCACTGAAGCTTGAGCCAATAGAGAAGAGGCTCTCTCGAACTGAGAACGTGTACGTCGCTGATCTATAGGATCACCGGCAAGATCACTTGCTGTATCCCGAGTAGCACGGACCCATTTTGGAAGCTGAGGAGCTAAAGGAGGATCCTGAGAAGGTGGGGGAGGATTTTCATCCTCGCTTTCATCATCTGAAGAAGAAATATTTTCAAAAGTAGAAGAGATAGGGAGAGTTGGCACATCCGCCGAACTAGGCTCACATGCCGATATATTTTCAGCAAACTTTACATCTCTTCTAATGATAACATTTTTGGACTTAAGTGGAATAAGTCTATATCCTTTGACATCTTTAGAATATCCAACAAAAATACATTTTTCACTCTTAGGTTCTAAAGCTTTATGTTTCTCATCTGGAATATGGGCCCATGCTTCACTTCCAAAAACACGAAAGTGACTTACATCTGGTTTGATTGAGCTCCATGCTTCTTCTGGAGTGATATTCTTTAAAACCTTATTAGGAGTGCGATTTATTATGTAATTTGCACAGTTAATTGCTTCTGCCCAATAATTAAGACTAAGTCCTTTAGATTGAAGCATACAATTAGCCATTTCCTTTAAGGTGTGATTCTTCCTTTCAGCTACACCATTTTGTTGTGGAGTATATGGAACAGTGTGTTGCATTTGAATTCCATTCTTAGTGCAAAAGTTGATGAATGTGTTTTTAACATATTCTCCGCCATTATCAGATCTTAGCTTAAGAATTTGATGTCCAGATTGTTTTTCAACAAAGGCCTTAAAGGCCAAGAACATGTTAAATACTTCACTCTTGAGTTTTAAGAAGTATACCCAAGTGCGTCTGGAGAAATCATCAATGAAAGTTAAGAAATACTTGTAGCCAGAGAATGAAGCAACTAGAAGTGGACCACATAAATCACTATGCACGAGCTGTAAAGGGGATGAGGTGTGCCAAGAGGCACGTTTTTCAAAACTGTCCTGATGATGTTTTCCGAGTACACATCCGGAATAAGCACTATCTCTGCAAGATACCATTGGAAGACCTGTCACCATATTTTGTTTACATAGATTCTGAAGAGAGCGATAATTTAAGTGACCAAATCGCTCATGCCAAAGTTTTCTCACTTCATCATTATGAGCAACAAATACTGAGGGAAGATTTGATGACCCAAAGTTGTGAAACTTATACAACCTTGTAGAATCATCAGCAATGCCAGTAGCTAAAATCTGTCTAAGACTCTTAGGTCCTTAATTACAACAGCATGAGGTGAAAATTCAACGATTTTACCTTCACCTGAATGGGTTATTTGATATACAGATAGAAGGTTGCAGGATAAGGTTGGAACACATAATACATCATTAAACTGACCATTGTCTAGATGAACAGTTCCAGTCCCTACAACACTAAGAGATCTATCATCACCAACATATATATTTTTGGTGTTACAATCATTTAAAGAAGAAAACATCGCTTTGTTTTTGGCCATGTGATAAGAAGCTCTAGAATCAATGAGCCACTCATGAGAATGAGAAGAAGAAGATACATTCAGTGCATAGCCAGACCAAGATGATTGACAACCACATGCAGAAAGTGCCATTCCTGAAGATGAAGTTGAAGTTGAAGATTGCTCAAGGCTTCCATATTCTTAAAGCATTTGGATTCTAAGTGGCCATCTCGATTACAAAAGTTGCAATCTCTATCAGTCTTCTTCCATTTGTTTTTATTTGTCTTATCATTTTGTTGAAATGATTTTTCATTTTGAGGCAGAAATTGCTTAGGAACCTTGTTTGGTTTAGGACCATTCCTTTTAGGATACGAATTCTTAGGATTCTTTGAATTTGGTTGTTGCTGGGCGGCTAACACTTTCTTAGAAGAGTTTCCAAGATGAAGAAGACCAAGGTGTAAGAGTTTTTCTTGTTCTCTTATTAAAGAATCACAAAAGGAATCAAAGGAAGGGGACTTGTAGGTTTGTCCTTGAGAAATGAAGGCTTCTCTTGTAGAATGGTAGGTGGAAACAAACACAGAATAGGCTGGTCCCAACTTAGTAAGAATGAAGTAGATAAGGCTACTATCTTCTTTCTTAACCTTAACACCCTCCAAGAGAATTCTAAGGGTCTTGAACTTGGACAAAAAATCTTCAATGCAAGAAAAATTATTGGGGTCCAATGTAAGCAATTCATTTTCAAGTTGATGGGCTTTAAGTTCATTTTTAATTCCAAAGACTTTAGTAATCTGTTTCATTGCTTCATCAGGAGTATCAAGTTCTGCAATATGGAATCTAAGATCTGGAGAAATAGACATCCCTAGCAACCCACGTGCTTGGTCTTGCCTATTTTCCCATTTAGCTACCTTGTCTTCATCTTTCGGTTTGGTCTCTTGGCCTGTGGCTATTCTGTAAAGACCTTTACTTCTAAGTAAATCCACAATGTAGGACCACCATTGGAAGTAGTTGGCGTTGTCAAGAATAAGTTGGCATGGACTTTCCATTTTGAAAAACAATTGAAGCTATATATGTTGAAACTAAGTGTTCCAATGGAAAGATCTCGAAAAATTAGGCTGTTTCAAAAAAAACGGTTCTGAAAATGGCTTCCGGATGAAGAAGTTATGGCTTTTTGAAGAAAATTTGATGAAGTTGCAGAAGAAGTGCGGGAATGTGCGAAAATGAAAAATCCACCCCCACAAAATGGAGACTTGAACCTAAGACCTCTACTCTCATAAATTAGCTTTGCACCAAGTGAGCTATACAAAAATTTTGAGAGAGAGAGGGGGGGGGGGGGTGGTTGATGCTTTGGGTTGCGTGCTTGCTTTGAGAAAGCTCTCTTTCCCTACAAAACAAAAAACACAAAACCCAACACGGACATACAAAAAAAACGAACATTGTGACTCGAAGTTAGATTTAGCCGGAAACTGAATATTTTCAAAAACGAACCTTGCGGCTCGAAGTTAGATTTAGCTGAAAACTAAATATTTTCCTCAATGTTTCTGATTTTCCGAGATCACACTAAGGCGCAGCGGAAAAGAGCATACGCATGAGAAAAATCCTTCCGTTTTGTTTCTGATTTGCCCAGATCGCATAGAGTTGCAGGGCAAACAGCATATGCAGAAATGAAAGGTATAGATCCGGTAATAAAGAAAAGCCAAATAAACCGAAAACTGAAATAAACAGAGAGAAAATAACTGTAAACTGCAAATAAACATTGTATACCTCCAGATCTTAAAAATGACGCAGCTAGGGCTACCGGAAACGTTTTCGCATGAAAAAAAAGGGGTTCCTCACTGGAATAGATGCTCCCAACACAACAGAGCAGTCCTCTCGGCCCGAAAGCAGTCATAAACAGTAGATCTAGGGAACGGTAGTCGGATGCAGTTCTACCGGCTTCAGATTTGGATCACCAACGGACGCGGCCCTCAAATAGCTCTGATACCATGTAGGAATTTACAGGGTAAGTTCCTCAGACAGAACACCAAAGGAAATCGCTCACAAACAGATCGCAGATCAATACACTATTACTTTTTACGTGGTTAAAACCCTCAAAGAGGGAAACAGTCCACAGCTTGAGCCAACGCGGCCACTTCAGGCAATTTATTAATAAAAGAATGAAAATTTACACAAGCTTCTCTCATGCACAGTTAACCTACAAATGACTCTCCATGCTCTTTAAATAGAGATCATGGACTAATCAGGTGTTAAGCCACAGATCAAGTGTCGGTAATACCGAGGAGAGAATGAACCGTTGGATCACTACATATCGTGACCGTCGGATTGTAAGTTACAAATGTACATAGTAAAGAAACACACTTTACCTAACTCTATACTAGACCAAGTTTTACTTAACTATTTCCTATGTGTCGGAATATCCTAACAGTAGGAGGAGTTCAGTTGAGTAAGAAGTCTGATTTTTTGTAGAGCTTTCAACCATACATTTCAGATCTGTACCTTAATTTTCCAAATTTCCCTCTTGAACCTTGTTTGGTCATTTTCCTTAGGGTGCCACTGTTTGCCCTAGGTTCCACACCCATCACCCTATCTTTTGCAGCAATTTTCCTCACTGGTTTTTTGTTGTTGCTACACCACTTTCCAGTAGCATAGTGTCATTTGATCCCAGTCACATCGACGTTTAGATCTATTAGTCATTTTAGTCTGTTTTCAGTTGATTTCGCCACCAACCAGCATAGCGTTTGCAAACCTGGTTTGGGTGGGGTTTAGATAGTTGATTTGCTATTTATTTTCTATTTTTAATTTCAGTTTATTTACATTATTTCAGCAATATTTTTCTTTTTCTTTTTTCAAACACAATCTGGGCTTAATTAATAAACACACATATTTTCACACACAAGCACACCTTAAGTGAAGGGTGCTTGGTTAACACCGCCAAGCCAAGACTTAACTCAATTAATTTATCTCTCCAACAGAGACAGAGACATTTTTTTTATTTCCCTTCACCATTTCCATGTCACTTGTGTCTTGCAACCATTGTGCCACCAAGGCATTTGTTGTAAATACTTTTAGGTCTTCATCCCCAGTTTCTGCTTGGACATATTACTTCTCCCCGTAGGGTTTGAGTTAGTCCTCCCCTGAGTCCCCATACTGACTCTTCTTCTGGTTCATCTGATTCCTCATCCAATTCTGAACCTCCTTCACCACATACCATCATCATGTTAGGACCCATTGTAGGAGCAAGAAACCAACCTGATGGTCGCTCTGGTTCTACCCTAGTAGTGACATCTAGGGGAACCATTATAGGAACCATCCTGGCAGCTCCTTTTCTACCTTTCATGGCTGGGTTAAGTCTCCCAGGTTTTAGCCAGTTGATTAATGATCCCATACACCATGATGCTGGTTGGACAACTATGTCGACTAAGCTTCCCTCATACATTCCCAAGTTTCAGGGTAATTCTAGATACGACCCCACTAATCATGTTTGCTCCTTCCATATGTGGTATTCATCTAATTCCATCACTGATGACTCCATTCGTCTTCGGTTGTTTGAATGCACGCTCATTGGAGATGTTATGAAGTGGTACATTAACCATCCCTCTGCTTCTAATTCCACTTTTGCGATGCTTGCTAAATCGTTCCTTTCATATTTTTAGTTACCTCTCTAATATGACATGGGTACAAAGCTCTTGACCACATTTCCTCATTCCTCTGCTACCCATCTTTCTGACCATGTCTAGGAATGGCGTAGAAGAGGATCATGTGTCATTCTCCTTCCTTTGAAGACCGTCTCTACATTGATTGGTTTCTTAGGACTCTTTTAGCACCCATTGATAAAGATGTCGCATCTCACTTTCCTAAGAAAGAGGAAGAGGCTCTCCAGACCACCCTGAGATATGACTTGATTTATGCTCAATTTAGTTATGTCTATATCGTTATACCAGACCTCCCTCATCGTGGTGGTACTAATGCACTGGGGGCATCTCACACTGCCGATGGTATCGTTGGAGCTATTTCACATCCTTCATCGTATACTCAGTAGAGTTATGGCTATCCACAGGGGGGCACTAGTTCCTCCAACACTTATCCTCTTCCTACTAGCAACATGTATTCAAGACAAAGCAAATATTATGCATTCACCGAACTAGATTAGCGGATGTTACGTCCACCTAGTGCTCAAACTATATACCATATCGTTTCCCCTTCACCATCTTACACTTATGCATCATCAAGTGCTCTAGCCCCTCAAGAATTAGCGTCACAACCTCCCATGCATCCTCTGCCCCCAGCCACTGTCCCCACAGGGTCAAGTGTATGCATAGCAGAGTGTGACTAATCCCCAAATTCCAAGAAAAAGAATAAGGGGAAGGGTAACAAGGGTAACTAGGGTAATCAACCTAATCAACCAACTTAACACCAACAACCAACAATAGGGAAACCAACCAAAGCAGAACAAGGTTGTTTGTATGAACAAGCCTTGTGCATGTTGTGGTATACATGTCCATTATACTCATGAGTGTCCCCTCTTACCTTAGATGTGCCAAATGTGTGAAGCCCAAGCAGCTTCTAGAGGTCAACCACCCATGCAACAACCGCCTCAGAATCCTGCGCCATCTCAACCAACCATGCTTACGAATCCTTTCCCTCGGCAAGGATTTGTTACTGCTCAACCTCAAAAAGGTCAAGTAACCCACCCTCCCCAACCTTCTGGTCCTGGTGACTACCAGATTCTGATGATGAATTATGATGGGGTTAGTACCTCCAATGTCAACTTACAAACTCGATTGCGTCAATATGACAAGCCATCGACTTCGTCCACAACCAAGCCCAAAACCAAAGAGTCTATTGAGTCTATTACGACATCAAATAGTCCTTTATAGATCCCTCAACCCAAGGTTGATTCAACTCCCAAGATCCCCAAAGGGCTATTGCGTCGTAATGCGGCTTCTAATCGAGTTACCCACATGTATAGTATAGTAGACGAATTAGCACAATCACCTGCTACCATGTTGATGCTGGAGGTCCTCCAATTGTTCCAATCTCAGAAGAAATCTCTAGTAACTCCTTTGGGCACAGTAGATTGTTCAGGCGATAATTTTATTGTCTTTCATGTTGATGCATTAGAACATCCTTCATTACCATCATCTATTGCTTTCCAGATACTAGTCTAAGTCCATAATGCCATCATTTCCCGATGCGTTATTGATGAAGGTGCATCCACCTATGTGATGTCCACTTCCATTTGGAAGCAACTCAAGTCACTTTAATTGTCCCCATCCATCATCACTTTGCGTGCTTAGGACAATTACCCCTCCCAGCCTCTCAGCATGTATCGTAATTGTCCAGTGACTCTTGAGGGCAAGATTGTTTCTATAGACATTGAGGTTATCAATGCCCCTCTAGATTACAACATTCTGTTGGGTCGAAGTTACACTTATTCCATGTTAGCCGTCATGTCTGTGGTTTTCCTCAAGATGTGATTCCCCCATGAAGGGAAGATCGTCACTATCGATCAGTTGAGGTACTACGAGTTGTCATCCTTGACCTCCCTTGAGTCCATTATCTCATCGATGTCTGACAAGTAGTCTGCCACCCATCTCACCGGTGTTTCACTCGGAGTCAACAAAGATTCCACCTTGTTGGGTGTGTACCCTAGTCCTCCCCCTCCCATCTCTGAGCCCAACTCATCGAGTGTTTGCATGTTACAAGCATCATGGGTTGCTCAAAATAATTTTGGTACCTCTAGTCAACAATCAGTTCCGCAGAACCCTATTGTTGCGACTTTAGCTGAGCCATCAAGATCTACCCCTCTAGGACCTCCTCCTTTTGTGGGTGCCCCTCCTTTCTTCCCACCAAGAACTCTTCCTCCAGATCTTAACTATCCAGGAACCATTCCACTAGGACATTATCATGTAGGATAGATACCTTTCTTGTTTCCTCATCCTAGCATCTTTTTTTTCCCTGTCATGGATTTGTTGAGTCTCCCTAATATGACTTTGGGGATCCCAGTCTGGTAAATTGATCCTCCAACAAGAACTCCACTTGGTCAAATAAGACCATATCATGCTTTGACCCCAGTTCAACTGACCCCTATGACCCCTATCGCTGCTCCAATTCTGCTGCAACCTCAACAGGAATCCACTTCTATTTCGAAAGAATCTAGACAAGGGGGCAAAGCCAATAAGAAGGAACTTAAGGACAAAGCTCCTGAGACAATGCCAGCTACCCCTAAGCCTAAAAAGTAGACACCTCATTGCACTTTGTGTGAATTTGTTGGGCATGCCACCATTAACTGTCCTGAGCTCCCTCACCTCAAGTCCATAGCCAATGATACATTTCTTGAGTCTAACATCACAGTGGTCCATGTTACCTTACCTAACTCTACAAAGAAACTTAAATTGTTTCGCATGAATCACCCTTGTGCTTTGTGTGATAACTATGGCCATTATACCCATCATTTTCCTCATCTTGACAAGTTTCATGAATACCTTTAGGTAGTTCACGAGTTCGAGACCACTCGTAGTGGGTCATCTAGCCCTCTTCTTATGAGTTATGGTCCCACTCCTGCACCAGAATAGGTTGAATATAGTCCTACCATCGTGATCCCTCCCCCCAATGTTGAGATGACAAACTTTACGATCCATATGTTTTACTTGTAGTCATCCTTGAGATCGTTGCAGGAAAACCTCTCTGAGGTTCCCCCACATGCTTCGGTCGAACCTTCCTTTTCAAACTCTCAGGTTTCAACATTGGTAGATCTACTATCTACTAGTGCTTCGTCTACCACCCCAAACATTGTATATGTGAACCTTCTTTCTCAGGATGATGCACCAAGTAGTTCTGCCACATCATGTAGTCTCTTTTCCTCCAATCGTCCCATATTCTATTCTGATGAGGACATCATGGAAGCCATGACTACTTGTGATTACCATTGGGATGATATGAACCATTGTGCATAATTCCTCACATATTTTCAAACCTAGAAGTTTTCCCCCCATCTTACTCATGATGATCGACGACAAATTCGATACTAGGCCCCTCATTACCTTCTCATTGGTGATGATCTTTATTGTCACAGTGTTGATACTATCCTTCATCATTGTCTCACCCTTCCTGAAGCAGAGTAAGTGCTCAATGCCTGTCACAGTGGTGCTTGTGTTGGTCACCTCTCTGGTATGGCCACTACTCAGAAATTATGCGCATTGGTTACATTTGGCCTTCTCTATTCAGTGATTTCATTCAGGCAGTCAAATACTGCCCCAATTGCAACGTTTTTCCCCAAACGAAAGAGCCCACAGGCTCCCCTCCATCATGTCATCACAGTCAGTCCTTTCTATAAATGGACCATTGATTTAATGGAGTGGCAATCACCATCTATTAATAACCATAAGTATATTATCGTGGCAGTTGACTATTTTACTGGATGGGATGAGGCCATGCCTACGTTCAACAACACGGCAGCTACCGCGGCCCTTTTCTTTTTTAACCATGTTATCGCTTGATTCGGAATTCTAAAAAAAATAGTCTCTCAACATGGCCAACATTTTGAAGATGATGTATGGCATGATCTATCCTCGATGTTGGGCTTCCAGCACCAGTATTCAACATCTTATTACCACCAAGGTAATGGACAAGTTGAAGCAGTCAACAAGATTCTCAAAATGATTCTTTAGTAGAGAGTGAATAATCACAAGACCAACCGGCACCTTATTCTCTTCCCAAATTTTTGGGCCTATAGAAAATCTACTAAAACCGCCACCAAGTTTACTCCTTTCCACCTTGTTTTTGGCGAGCAAGCAATATTACCAATCGAGTGTGAGATCCTTTCCATTCACCTAAATTTCAAAATTTTCCCTCACACCCAACCATTAGAACAAAGACTTATCATGCTTGAGCATGCCTCTGAAGACCATTGTTTTTCTTTGAAAACCATTGAAATGGCCAAAAATCGCACTAAATCTGAGTATGACCGAAAATTCCACCCTCATACCTTCCACGAATGTGATCTTTTTCTGGTGTATGACCAGGCCCATGATGTCCTGGGACATGGGAACTTCGAATAATTATGGCTAGGACCTTACATCATTCATAAGGTTTGATCCAGCAGGATCTTTTTAGTCCATCTTGAGCAGAGTCTTCAGTGGTTCAAAGTCGAAGTGAACAGAAAATGATCATGGTTGATGAGGTATTGAATTTTATCAGCTTCGCTAGTTTCGTCGTCATCATTCAGTATCTGGTATCTTCAACTTCGACAATAATGTTATGGTTGTTCAGTGTTTGTTTTCATGATGATATGCTTTTGTACTTAGTCATCAACATGGGTTTGTCATCCGTGGTGCAGGTTTTGGTTGTCGACATGGGTTTTTCATCATGTGATGTTTGTCACAAATGTCACTTCATGACAAAAAAAGGTGTCCGTGGGTTTTGTTATAAAAAAGAAATATGATTTAACCTAAGTATTAGTTCTTCATCTAAACTCATTAACCTATCCAAATCGATGTATCAAAATGTCATAACCCTAACCTACACCTAAGACCCTAGCCATAACTTAATGGATTAAATCCTAAATCCTAACCCTCTTGGACTATGACATAACATTACAAACAAAACCTATGATAAAAAATGCATTATGAATCTATATATATAAAAAAAAAACATTACATTGTAATTCATAAACCACAATCCTTAACCGCGCTGGAGACCACGGTGAGACTGCAGATGTGAACACCACTCATAGTTTGGAATTCACCGCAATGGATAGCAACTCCTAACCACGTCAGGAGATAAACTGCAGCGTGTGAGCAGTGGCAGTTATCGTGGCAGACTGTCGGGGTTGCAGCTCACCACATAGGAGTCTACGAAGTAAACCTCGGCATGTGATCATAATACAGATCACTGCACAGTCAATTGTTAGCAGGAAGAAAGCTTTCGGTGCACAAACCATGGGGCATATCAACCTGAACACATGTATTATCACCCTCCTCCGCCCAGTTAGCAAACGGCTAACAAATTTTGATTTATATTAAGGTTGAAATGTGGGTTTTCAATGCAGTTTTGGTGTTATTGTAATTGAATGACCTTGTAACAAACTCCTAAGGTGGCCTTGTGTCATTAGACCAAACCCTAACTTTAGAGTTCATACCAATATTGGCTAGGGATACCTCAAATGTATCTAAAACCCTTTAAATACACCAGTTTGTTCATGAAGAAGGCATTAGTGGTTTTGAAGTTTTGTGTGCAGATTCTTGAGGTTATAGGCAGTTTTGTTTTCAGTGTAACAGGAGAATCCGGAGTCAAAATTGGGAACCGTGATAGGCGTTGGAAAGATATTTCAAAGATATTTCTTGTAATACTGTCCAGAAGTGCTTGAATGCACAATCAGTCTGGTTAATTTTCTTTGTAATCAACCTCCTCAGATTCAATCCTAATAAAGCGGACACCCATCTTGAAAGTGGACCAGGAGACGTAGTCCATCAGGGACGAACTCCGTAATCAATATTGGTGTCTGGTATCACTGTGTTTTATTTTTCTTTTCACTTCTGTTTGCATCTTACTTATGTTTCAATTATGTCGTGAAGTCAAACTTTTCAATCAGTTCTCAGGGTTAAATCACTTTAAGTTAACATTCAGTTTACTGTTGGCATTAATCACTAGTACCACGCAAATACCTGGAAACCCGCTTCACTGCTGTCCAGTGCTCCTTCCCTGGTTTTGACATAAACCTACTCAATACTCCCATTACATGTGCAATGTTTGGTCTAGTACAGACCATTGCATACATCAAGCTACTGACTGCACTTGCATATGGAACATGGGACATGTCCTCTTCCTCTTCTTGTGTCTTGGGACACTGTTCAACAGATAACCTCACACCTACAGGAATAGGAACCTTCACTGGTTTACTATCCTACATATTAAACCTCTGTAGTATTGTCTCGACATACTTCCTCTGGTTTAACCAGAGCTTCCTCTTTGCTTGATCTCTTTTAATTTCCATGCCCAAAATATAGTTTGCAGCACCAAGATCTTTCATGTCGAATTTGGAGGACAATTGGGTATTCAAATCCTTGATAATTTCTTTGTCATTTCTAACTAGCAACATATCATCCACATACAAGACCAAATAAATAAAATAGTCACGAATTAATTTAAAATACACACAGGGATATGCTTTGCTTGTGGTGAAGCCAAGTCCCTGTATAAATGTATCAAATTTCTGATACCACATCCTTGGTGACTATTTTAACCCATACAAAGACTTCTTTAACTTGCATACCAGTTCTTTCTTACCCTTCACTACAAAGCCTTCAGGTTGCTTCATGTAGATTTCCTCTTCAAGATCCCCATGAAGAAATGTTGTCTTCACATCCATCTATTCTACCTCAAAATCAAAAGCAGTAGCAATAGATAAAAATAATCTAATAGAAGTTATCTTGACAACAGGAGAAAAAATATCACCAAAATCAATTCCCGACACCTAGGAATAACCTTTTGCTACCAAATGAGCTTTGTGTTTCTCCACTTTTCCTTCTACATTTGCCTTCTTTTTGAACACCCATTTGTTACCAATGGGTTTCCTTCCAGCCAGCAACTCCACCAGATCCCAAGCCTCATTTTTGTGCAATGATGCCATTTCATCAACCATGGCCTCTTTCCAAAGTTTTCCATCCTCTGAATCCACTGCTTCCTTCATAGTTTTGGGATCATCGTTAGTAATAGACAAAGCAAAATTTGAATAGAAAGCGGATGGACTATACCTTTCAGGCTACCTTCTTTCTCGAACTGATCTTCTCACAACTGGAGTTTGTGGCTCTTCATCTTCTAATTCCTCCTCTGGTGTAGAGTCTGATTCTTCCGCCTTTAGCTCAAACTCTATATTCTCAGGTTCCTTTGGTTGGACTTCAAGTTTAATAACATCTTTCACCTCTCTGAACACCACATCTCAACTATACACAACCTTCCTTGTTATTGGGTTCCAAATCTTATACCCTTTAAACCATCCTTATACCCAATAAAGATGCACTTTTCAAATTTACTATCTAACTTGGTTCTTTTCTCCTTTGGAACATGTACATATGCATCACATCCAAATACCCTTAGATGTGAAAGAGAGGGTTTCTTACCAGTCCATACCTCTTGTGGAGTCTTATCCTCCAATGCTGATGAAGGTGACCTGTTGACCAGGTAACATGCAGTATCCACCACCTCTGCCCACAATTCCTGTCCTAACCCAGCACCATTGAGCATGCTTCTTGCCCTTTCCATCAACGTCTTGTTCATTCTTTCTACAACTCCATTTTGCTGAGGTGTATATGGAGTAGTCTTCTGCCATGATATACCACACTTCTTACAGAATTCTTCAAATTCCTTGTTGCAATACTCTCCACCATTATCTATCCTCGGCACCTTTATCTTCTTCTCTGTATGGTTTTCCACCAGAGCCTTAAATTCTTTAAACCTGTCAAAGACTTCAGATTTCTTCTTAAGGAAATATATCCATGTATCCCTTCAGAAGTCATCTATAAATGATACATCGTACATAGACTTACCCAGTGATGGAACCTTCACAGGTCCAAACACATCACTGTGCACAAGCTCTAATATCTGTTTCGCCCTATTACCACCAGAGTGGAAACTCACCCGATTCTGCTTCCCATATACACAATTTTCACAGAAATCAAAATCCAAAGAGCTATTACTCATATCTTCTACCATACTTTTACCATGAAGTATTCGAAGGCCGTTCTCTCCAATATGTCCAAGCCTTTGATGCCATAGCATGGTCTTCTCTCCAGAGAGCACTAGATTTTCTGCTCCACTTTTAGCAACCACAGAATTATTGCACCCATCAATAACAGTGCTACCTTGTAGCTTGTACAGAATTCCAATCCAAACTCCCTGCATCAATACCAGTGCTCCCCGAACAATTTTGTAGGTATCCTTCTTGAACACTGTTTTTACACCTGCATCATCTAGCTTGCTTATAGAAATCAGATTTTTGGCTAATGCAGGAATATGTAGAACACTTGGAAGTGTTCTAACCCTTCCACCTTGCAACTTCAACTTTACTTTTCCACGACCAACTATTCTGGCCTTCCTGTCATCCCCCAAGAAGACATCACCACCATCATATTTCTCATACTCGCAGAACCACTCTCTATGGGGAGTGAAGTGAAAGGATGCACATAAGTCAATCAACCATGCCTCATGATCTACATGTGTACTTGAGGAATCCAAGTACACATTCCCACCTTCATCTGAGGTGGTTTTCACCTCTACAGAAGGAGCCTCATCAGATCCCTTTCCTTTGTCAAGAGCTTTAGATTTACAGTCCCTTTTGAAGTGGCCTTCCTTTCCACATTTCCAGCACACCACCTTTACAGGTTTTCCTGGAGATTTAGATCTCCCTCTAGATTTAGATCTCCCACTCGATGACTTATTTTTGTTTCTGTTCTAGGACCATCCTCATATAGACAAGGCATCACCATTCTAGCTCTCCATATTTTTCCGTCTCATCTCCTCCGTCAGTAAGGCCGAGACTATTTCATCAAACTGCAAGGTAGTTGAATTGCTACCTATTGCAATAACCAGACTATCCCACGAATCTGGTAGAGAACACAACAAATTGATGCACTTATCTTGATCTGAAATTTTAATATCAATAGATGCTAACTAACTTATCACAGTATTAAATGCATTCAGATGCTCTGTCACCGAGTCTCCATCTTTCATCCTCAGGTTATACAGCTTTTTCCGCAAGAACATTTTATTCACCAGAGACTTAGATTGGTAAAAAGTCCCTAACTTGTCCCACAAAGCCTTTGCCGTAGCTTCCCCTGATACATTTAGCAATACTGAATCTGAGGCACACAATCGTATTGTGCTCTTTGCCTTCCGATCCAACTTCTTCCATTCTTCATCGGGACACTCCCATTGGTTTAGTACCTAGATCTATCACGATCCACTGATCTTTATCCACCAACAGATCCTCCATCTTGAGTTTCAACAATTCAAAACTCTAAACATTAAATTTCTCAATCTCTATCTTTCCACTGCTCGCCATCTTCTTTTACCACCAGAATCAATCTCGCAGATCTCCCATTGAACATGGTCTACCACAAGCCCGAACGAAACCCCTCAGCAACAAAGGTGTCCCCTTGAAGCCAAAACTGCTCTGATACCAAATGTAGGTTTTAACCATGTACATAAATTACCTACATATGAATTCTAAAATAAATAAAATAAACAATGTGAGAGCATAACACACAAAACACATATACACAGAGATTTTCCCCTGGATCCCAAAACCGGTACTACCAACCTGATTTTTCATTATGTTCCTTTCAATGTTACAATACATATTTATACATGCCGAAGCATCCAATACCATGGACCAAAAACCATCGCGTCCAAAACCACGGACCGAAAACCATCACATCCAAAAAACATGTGCAAAAATCATGCACAAAACCATAGGTGGGTTCGCCCAACCTAACATAGGGTCCAAAAACAAAATTTTCTGGGGCGCTGCCCTGGACCCCATAAAGTGGGGTTACGGGTACACCTCAAACCACTGTGACCTCCCCCCCTCTAACCCCCGGTTAACTACGTGGGTTAGTCATGGAAAGAATATAACACAACCCAAAACCCATCTTGAAAGTAGATCGGGAGACATAGTCCATCAGGGACGAACTCCATAATAAATATTGGTGTCTGGTATCGCTGTGTTTTTTTTTTCTTTTCACTTATGTTTGCATCTTACTTATGTTTCAATTCTGTCGTGAAGTCATTCTTTTCAATCAGTTCTCACAGTTAAAGCACTTTGAGTTAACATTCAGTTTACTGTTGGCATTAATCAATTCTACTTCAGTTTAATGTATGATCATTTCATATCATATAATTTGGTATCAGAGGAGGTTGCGTTTGTAGAATTTTTCCAGTGAATGTTAACCAAGTCAAAGTCACAATGTGGAGAAGGAACACTCGAGGAGATTGATCCAAAGATTTGAAAGCAAAGAGTCACTCATAAGTCAACCATGACAAGATCTTGTGTATGTGGTAGATGTTGGGAGAACTTTACGAATATAAGAAGGTGAGAGATGCATCTTCTTCGTCAAAGACATCAAAGAAGGACAAAGATAAAGGCAAGACTGATAAACCTCCTTCACCTCCATCATCTCCATCATCATCTTCTTCTTCTTCTTCTTCTTCCAGTTCAGAATCCGAAACAAAAAATAAACCTAATAAAACATCTCTTTTGAAACTTGATGACAAATTTGAGTTACCTATTTATGATGGCGAAATGAACCCTAAAAAGTTAGATAATTGGATTAAGCAGTTAGCAGTGTATTGCCATATTCAGAACATTTTTGACGATAAAATGAAAATTCAGTTAGCTACACTTAGAATGGGGGGAATAGCTTTAATTTGGTGGGAAAGTAAAACTCAAATAGATGTAAAGCGGAAAGGTAAAGTTATCTCTTCATGGTCTAAGTTTTTAAAATCTCTTAGGAAACAATTCTATCCTTTAGGATACATGCAGCAAGTTGTTATTGATTGGCAGCACTTGAGGCAAGGTAAAGGGCAGAGTGTTCAAGAGTTTACTCAGGAGTTCAGAAAGAAAGCATTGGCACTTGGTATTTCATTGGATACACATGAAAATTTATTAAAACACATTGGCAGTTTACATTCATATTTGCAGCATACATTATTGATGTTTAATCCTAATGATTTTGATGAAGTGTGTGTTCAAGCCATACATATTGAATCAGGTGGCAGACCATTCAAGTTTTCACCGCAATCATCCAAAGAGTTGGAAATCAAGGATTCCAATGAAAGTAAGGGGAAGAACAATTCGAAGAGAAATAAATTAGTGACAACTCAGAAGGAAAGACCTACTTGTTATCATTGCAAGAGAATCGGTCATGATGAATTTAGGTGTTGGAAACTTCATCTAGAACTTAAGCCCAAAAAGTTCTTTAAGGATAAGGATGAAAAGAAAGCAAATGCAGTAATCCAACAAGATCTAGGTTCCGATTCAGGGGATGAAAGGAGGATAACTTCCATAGTTTCGACAGGTAAAACTTCTGACATTGGTTCAAGATTGAATACTATTGCATCTTCATGAAACATAAATCCTTCAAATGAGGATAAAAGAGTTGAACTATTTAACATAAGGATAACTTCTAAGCACACAAAAATAGATACAATGTTTGACAGTGGATCACAGGCCAATTTAATATTTGAATATTTAGTTAAGAACTTGGGTTTGGAGACACGGAATCATCCAAGACCTTACCCATTAGGATGGCTAAATAAATCAACTCAAATAAATGTCATAAAGCAGTGTCGGTTAAAATTTTCAATTACAGCTAATTACATCGATGAAGTGGAATTAGATGTGGTTCCAGTAGACATATGTGGAGTTGTCTTAAGAAGTCCTTTATCTTTATGATCATGATGTAGTATTTTATAGGAGAGAGCATAAATATCACCTTAAGAAAGATGGGGTTGAATTTATTGTCAGGGCACATCAAAGCAAAAATCACTTGAATTTAGTTGTTTCTAATTAGATGAAGTGATTAATAAGTTCAAATAAGAGATTTGTAATCATGTGTGTAAAGGAACAACATAAGAATCGACATGATGTTTGTTCAAGTTATGAGTCCCAGTTTAAAGATAGTTTGATCAAAGAGGTAGAAACGTTTTTAGTTCTATTTAAAGAAACCAAACATCTTACTCATAAGCAGGGAATACAACATGAATTACAGTTGATGCCCAAAACTCCTCTTCCTAATGTCAGAATGAATCAATTCAGTCCAAGTTTGGAAGTTAACAGTTACAGGGATGTAGGTCAGTATTGGGGAAAGTTAGTGTTACATTTCTCTTGTATTGTGTCACCATTTCATGTTTCAAACAATTTGGAAGCCTCTTTTCAAGTGGAGAGGAAGCCCATTTTTTTTCATATCAAAGCCTTTTCTAAAGCAGTGCCAAAGTATCCAATACATCTAAAAGAAACTTATGCATTAGGGGAAAGTGCTAATCAATGGAAACATCATTTAATGAATGAAGAAACAATGATTCAAACAAATCAACAACAACTTCAATACTTTCAAAATTAAACTAAGTTCCAGCAGTTTTCACATTACAGTTTGATGGGTTTATTGCAGCAAGTTCACTTAGTAATCAAGAATCAGGAAAGTATATCAAATCAAGTAGCTGCTATGATGTCAAGAATGTCTTTGAATGTTTCTGTTATTCCACAAAATAGATTGTTAGTTCATGTCAATGGTATTGAACAATATCCTGTAGAGACTGTTTTCAAATATGTTTATGAATCACTAGCTCATGGTACTCTATGGAAAAAAGTCAATTTCCATGTTCATAAAAGGTTGTTTAACCATTGTCGCCAGTTGAGCATATTGCAGATGGATGAAACAGTTTACATATTCAAAATGCACCATGATCGGCATCATCAGGGTCATCACTTTCAGGTGATTGATCGAATGTATTGGTACATCTTCCAAACAAGGTGGAGAGTGAGGGAGCTCTACCCTCATCGACTATCTGTTTAAGTCAAAATTTTGTGGTCCAAATGCTTTCAAGTGGAGAGGATTGATCTAGGAGGATCTTCTCAGTCTAGCATGAGCGGAGTATTTAATGGTTCAAAGTTGAAGTGATCGTCAAATGATCATGGTCGATGAGGTCTTGAACTTTATCAGCTTCGCCAGTTTCATTGTCAGCATTTAGTGTCTGGTATCTTCAGCTTCGATAGTAATGTTATGGTTGTCCAGTGTTGGTTTTCAAGATGATATGGTTTTGTACTTAGTTGTCAACATGGGTTTGTCATCATGTGATGTTCGTCACAAATGTCGCTTCGTGATAGAAAAGGTGTCCATGGGTTTTGTTATAAAAAATAAAGATGATTTAACCTAAGTATTAGTTCTTCATCTAAACTCATCAACCTATCCAAATCCATGTATCAAAATGTCATAACGCTAACCTACAACTAAGACCCTAACCATAACCTAATGCATTAAATCCTAAGTCTTAACCCTCTCGGACTATGACATAACATTATAAACAAAACCTATGATAAAAAAATGCATTACAAAACTATATTAAAAAAAAATTACATTGTAATTCATAAACCATAGTCCCTAACCACACTGGAGACCGCAGTGGGACTACAGATGTGAACACCACTCACACTTTGGAATTCACCGCAGCAGATAGAAACTCCTAACCATCAACCTAACCACGTCGGGAGATAAACTGTAGCATGTGAGCAGTGGCAGTTACCGTGGCGGACTATCGGGGTTGCAGTTCACCACATTAGAGTCTGCGAAGTAAACCTCAGCATGTGACTGCAATAAAACTCACCGCACAGCCGACCGTCAGCAAGTAGTAAACTTTTGGTGCACAAACCATGGGACATATCAGCCTGAACACGTGTTGTCACCCTCCTCCGCCTGGTTAGCAAATGGCTAACGGCTTTGGGTTTATATTAAGGTCAAAATATGGGTTTTCAATGCAGTTTTGGTGCTATGTTAATTGAATGACCTTGTAACAAACTCCTAAGGTGGCCTTGTGTCATTAGACTGAACCCTAACTTCAGAGTTCATACCAATCTTCACTGGGCAGACCTCAAATGTATCTGAAACCCTTTAAATACACCAGTTTGTTCATGAAGAAGGCATTAGTGGTTTTAAAGTTTTGTGTGCAGATTTTGGAGGTTATAGGTAGTTTTGTTTTCAGTGTAATATGAACATTCGAAGTCAGAATTGGGAACTGTGATAGGTGTTGGAAAGCCATTTCAGAGATATTTTTTGTGATAGTGACCAGAAGTGTTAGCGTGCACAAACAATCTAGTTAATTTTCTATGTAATCAACCTCCTCGGATTCAATCCTAATAAAGCGAACGCCCATCTGGAAAGTGGACCCGAAGACGTAGTCCATCAGGGATGAACTCTGTAATCAATATTGTTGTTTGGTATCGCTGTGTTTTTTCTGATTTTCACCTCTATTTGCATCTTACTTATGTTTCATTTTTGTGATAAATTCATTCTTTTCAATCAGTTCTCATGGTTAAAGCACTTTAAGTTAACATTCAGTTCAATGTTGGAATTAATCAATTCTACTTCAATTTAATGTATGATCATTTCAGATCAAAGACTTAGGCAAGGGGGCATATCTCTATGAGGATTTTGAAGGCCAACTTCTTCCTAATCCTTGTAATGCAATCTACCTCAAGAAATTTTACCCATAGCATATCCCATTGATTTTCATATCTTTATTTCTGTCATGCATTTAAGTAGGTTGCATCATATAATTTGTTGTCTTTTTCAACTTTCATATGGATCCATCATCCACACTGTATATCGGTTATGCTGACGATGCGAGTCACTTCTCTAGGAATCTAGCCTCGGTAGCATGGGCCATTTTCACCCCCTTTCATACATTAGTCCATGCTAACGGCATGTGCATTGGATTTGCCACCAATAACCAGGGTGAATATTATGCACTGATAGGTTTGTTAATCGATTCCCTTGCTCATCACATCCTTCATCTTCATGTTTTTTTAGATTCCTTGTTGCTGGTCATGCAATTCAATGTTGTGTATCATGTGCATAACCAATTCCTATTTAAAAAATATCTACAAGTTAAGATGTTTATACGTGAATTTGAAACCATTAATTTAGTCATGTTCCTAGATCCCAAAATAACTATGTAGATACCATTGCAAATAACATTCTAGATTAGAATTTATCACATGTATAACATACAAGACAACCATAAACAAAACACATGGCGAACCATCATCATCAAGATGCATAATCACATTATGTATCACATAAAACATATAAGTATTTAGAGCCCATAGCTCTAAATACATCTGACATGCCCATATCATGTTACAAAGGTCAAAACAAATAGAACCAAATGTCCCCATCCCTAGTCATTGTCTGGTGGATCCTAAGCCAAAGGCTCTTCTCCATGCGCTGAATGATCCCTCGCTACTCTGAGGGAAGACCTGTACACTCATCTACATATTAATCTTCTAGCTCATGCCATCCTCACTCAGAAACTCTGTCCAGGAGCACATCATATCAACAGTGTATGTCAGCAAGTAGAGACTATCATATGGACCTTGGCATGATGATGATGTTCTCTGATCTATAGCCCTAGGCATTGCATCTCGACCTGCATATCCTGTCGGTTTCACTAGTGCTATATCTGCATACCACATATTTTAAACTTAGTACCACATACATATGATAAAAATATGAAATGCACCATAAAAATAGAAACTTAACACTAACCATCTAGTACCCATGCTCATCCGGGTGGAAGTGGTAGGTCAGGACCACCTTGTTAGATCATCCCACTGTAGGGATAATCATCTATGTATAGGGGCTTTTGATCCAAGTGTGTGAAAAATTCGGGTTGGAACACACGCCCAACGCCCCCCTCCTCCCCCTCTCCGCAATAGCTGCGCTAGTGGCGCATCCTGGGCTCCTATGGGCCCTCTTCCTGGACCTGTACATGAGGGTAGATGGTGGATATCTTCTCAAAGAATAAATCACATAATATTATACCAAACGCACAGTCATGGTTCACATGTCTCCTGCATAGACTCAGTTGTCGTTTCACCAACAACAACATCATTTGGGCCCACCCATAGTAGGTCCCTACCAATACACTCTCAAAAGGAATCATCTACCCACCAGTGATGTGGTGGAACGTCTGGCTACCCAGAATCCATAGCACTGCTATGGAAACAACCCGTGTCTCTAGCCTCTCTAAATCACTAATCAGGATGGTCATGCCCTTAACATGAACACACCATGGACAATGGAAATCCATGAACTCTAAGATGTTCCTCCCATGAGGAAACACTAGATGTATACCCCCCACCACCCCCAGGGGGGGAGTCCACTCAAGAAATAAATGTCCTGGAAAGTGAACTCGATCATGTGCCCTTGCACCATAAAGACCTGCTAGTCGAGATCCCAATATCTCACAATCCTAGACAACAACGGCTCACCTGCCCTCATCAATGGGTTCTCTAACAACTTGAGAACCCCGTAGTGAGCTAGCGCCCCTCAAACAACCTAATTCCCCTGAATCTCGGATCTAAGGGCGTCCAAATCTCATTTTCACTAGTTGATTTTCAACTCTACCATACCTATAAAACACCACATGTATTTTCAGTTCAGCAATGAAAACACTGGTCTTCATTGTTCAACCTCTAGCCCCCACCAAACTAGTAGATCGCCCTCCCTCTCAAGTCCAGCGCACAGTTTTCAGCTAGAAAAGGGCGAGCTCACGGGTTTTTGACCAATTCTTTCAAGCCATATCACACCTCAGGCCCAAAAAAGTGCGAGTCGGTCATGAGGAGAAGCAGGGGTCTCCCAGGTAGCTATGGGGCACCAAAATTAGAAAGTAAATCATTGAAACTGCAAATATCAATAAGGCCACCTACCTGAAATTCGCAGATCCTGATTCCAATGATCGGTTTGTCCACTATGATCTCCAAACGATTTAGGGCCTTTTCCTCCTCCCAAAATTCACCAAAGCTCAATTAGCAAACAAATTAAATTGGAGGGAAAAATCCCTTTTCTAGAAAAACCCATACTTTTTATGCCCTCCATATCGACCAAACTGTAGCTCGGTTTGGCGAACCACTAGTACTGATGGAAATCTCTCATCAAGAACTATAATGGGTCTCTCTTCATTTTTTATGATTTAACACTTCACCCAGAAGCCATTTTTCTAAGAAGGGTCACTATGTCACCTCTCAAAATAGAATTTATTCATATGTGATGCTTGTACTTTGGGGACCATCTTCCCTTAGTGCTTTTTATCTCACGTGTCAATTTTTGTCAAGATCAACCATCATTTTCTCATGTTTTCATGGTCCCCACTAGGCCTATTCTATGTAGCAGCATCATCGAGTCACCCTTGTTCAAAGCATCCACGATGAGTCACCTTTGCATCCATGGAGTCTGCTTAATGTCCCATTGTATCATGTCACAGTATTCCATCCATCTTCGCATACCATTCATCCTGTGTTGCCCATTTTTCCCTTCAGTCATACTGTCCACCATCCCCTCTGGAGTCAAATCAGTCACTGCCAGGTCAACCATGCACTTCATGCTCTGACAAGGGAAGTCATATGTTTGTCCCTCAGTCCCATTTTCTCCATGTTCCCTGGTGTCAGTCCATCAATCACATTACTATTTTCCCGAGTGCCTTAGCTAAGGATCCTCATTGCCTCACTTATGGTGGTCCCTATTCTGTCGACATCAGCACATCTATTCTAAAAGAACGGCCTAGAGGGCAGTGTATTTTGGTTTCAGCTTCCACTCTTGTTCGATGCCTCGAATAAAGCAAAGGGAATCATCATTTCCATTTGACTTGATTGTTTCATGCTCGTGATTCATACACTTGATGGTCTGGTTATGCAGCAGATTATACAAGTGATTCCCAGGTGTGTGTGAGATTTTTCAAGCCTCATGAGGGGGTGGCCCTTCAGTTAGCCCCCCACATGCCCGGATGAGTTCATATTATGCTACAACCTCAGATGTAGTTCCACAGATTTGAAGGGTTCTATTCTTGCCACTTGCAGTGCTCATAGCATGCATGTCTCCTTTAGATGATCCATTCAGTTTTGCAGAGCCCTTTCCTATTCAGCGGGGATTCTTTGGTTGTTATACCCTCCCTCCTACCCATTTTTTGAGGGAAGGGCCATTATGTCTGATGTACTCAGATGTTATTGTATTCATTCCGGGCTCATGTTTTTCCAGGCGCATTATGTATATGGGATACATTGTATTATTTTCTGGCTCATTTATGTCAACATGTCATGTACCATTCAGCATGTACTTTAGTGCTCAGTTTCATTTTGCAGGGTGCACCATTATTATTTGTACTCAATTATCTCGGCGAGTATGGGTATGCCTCCATCGCCTCATTTGATATCAGGTACCACATCATAAAAGGAGACTTACATTAGCTA
The DNA here is from genome assembly GCA_031772625.1 of Pinus tabuliformis. Lineage (NCBI taxonomy): Eukaryota > Viridiplantae > Streptophyta > Pinopsida > Pinales > Pinaceae > Pinus > Pinus tabuliformis. The sequence goes on along the minus strand of CM062815.1, from coordinate 259,660,142 downwards.
GTTAGTCTCGCCCCCTTTGTCACTATCCTATTTTGATTAAGCTCCATTGGTCTCTCTCTCTCTCTCTCTCTCTGACTCCACTTCGGTGTCTGGTGATTGTGTCCTTACAACGTACTTCAGTCATAAGTTTTTCTCCTAACATTTGTACATTGGGGGGCAATCTATTATCACCAAAAATTGATCATCTAGCCATAACCTACTAGATGGATCAAAGTACACCATGTAGGGCCAATTTTATCATAGTAAAATTGCTTTCACTATAAGAAATTACTTAATAAACCACATTTGTTAAGTTATTTCTGGTTAGCCCCATGAAGAATAATTAAATAAATTATTCTTTATTTCATTATATTCTAGGAATAATTAATTAAACCATTGTTTAACTAATATTCCTTGTCATATTTGACCCAACCATGAGAAATAATTAGATAAATCATTATTTTTCTTATTTTTCTCTAGGAATAATTAATTAATCATTATTTAGTTATTATTCTTTGTCAAGTTTGACTAAATCCTCTAGCAATACTTAAACAAATCATTATTTGTTTATTATTCCTTAACCATTCCTTGAGATGATAAATAAATCATTTATTTATTTATTATTTCTAAGTAAAATTATTTAACCAATTTAAATACTTTTTCCCTCCAACCAAATATAATAAAATATTCCAAACGGTTAATTCCAGAATTTGGTTAATAATATTTTATTATTTTCCATTATTCGAGAATAATCATTGTCGCTTGCCATTTGCTTTTTTCATTTGGATTCCCATTGAGCTAAAACATTTTTTTACTAGATTTACACAGTTTAGAGAAGAGAGACTTTACAGAGATGAAGACATTAAGGATAGCCAAGAACCCATTCCACAGAGGGGGAATGGTAACATCATTTGTTCCCTTCACAGGTGTCATATAATAAAATATATTCTTTATTTCTGGTTTCCATTGAGTTATTGGAGTTATTTACACTTAATTCATTATTTCATCTTGTTGTTTAACTATTTCTGTTGCATAGATCAGGACTTTGGTAGGTTTTGTTTCTATTATTTTTTGCAGATCCACACTGTTTTACATCCATTTTTATTGTTAAGGTTGTTTTTCATCCGCAGTCTAAAGTGGTTTCTTTTCATACACTCTTGATAAGAATACCATATAACACTTGTAGAAAGGACCTTGGTTTTGGGGAAGCACAGGGCTTTTCATCACCCCTTGGTTTCCTCAAATTAATTCTTCAATAATGGTGGTAACAAAAATGCCAGTCTAGCTAAGGTTTCCAAATTTTCCTCTTCCATTTTCGCATCACAAGGTACTAGAGGATATTGGAAATGCTTTAGGTTCCTTTCGAAAAATGGATGTTGAAAGAACAGAGAAAGGATTAATTATTATTTATTGAAGATGTATTGAAATAGATCTAAGAAAAGGCCTATCTTATTTGTTGAAATATAGATCCTACCAATGGATCCAAATCTTGGATTATGAAAACATGGCATTCATATGACACACTTAGTTCTAATCAGGACACTTACTGGACACATGTCCACAATAAAAAGATCCCCCAAAAGAAAAAAAGAGGTAGGTTTGTAAAACAAAATGTTTGCAACCTTTTGATCCCATTTTTAAGGAGGAAGAAGAAAATGAAATCAAGGAGGACCATCCAAAACAAGAGATATGGGTACTCAGGTTTCCGATGGACATTCACATCTCCTACAAAATTCTCTAGAAAAAGAACCAATCCTTGAACTTAGACATCTTGGAGTAGTGGCATGAAAATAGGATGGTTTGGTGCGCTCAAAGAGAGTAAATCGCTCAAAAAATTAATATTTTGATAAATAAAACCCCCTAGTGGTGACTGTGAATGAGTTGGAACTTGTACTTGTTGAACCTCCTTTAAGGGGATTGCAGAAGGTCCAAAAAAAGAAAGGAAAGAAAGAGAAGTTAAGTGATTATTACAACATTTAATTTCTCTTTTATTTATATTTATTTCCTCTTTTTGTTTTTGAGTTGAGAGGCTACTAATCTACTCTCACAAGATTGTGGCCTTGCTCATACTGAATGCTTTTATCATCTACAAAATGTAATTTTGTTCCTTTTTAAAGTTGCAATGAAATATAGTTTTTTTCCAAGGAAAAAGAAAACTTCTACCAAAAGTATCTTGAGATATCTTCTATGTCACCACCAAGTTTTAGGGTCTGAAACCTCAAAGAAATAAAGTTATATAAAAAATACCATGTTGACCTATTTGAAGCTTGATTTCATGAGCATTCATGATACCTATCTTCCTCAAAGCATATCTTTGAAAATATAGAGAACCAAGACTTGAAAATTGAACCAAATTTTTAGTAGGATTTCCCCTCATCATGGTCCAAATTTCATCATCTAAAACCTCTTAGAAGAAAGTTTATAGTCAAAATTCCAAGATGGTTTATTTAACGAAGCATTTAGGAAGCCCAACTTTCTTAGATCATATATATGAAAATATAGTGAACCAAGATTTGAAAATTAAACTAGGCGTTCAGTGAGATTTCCCCTCATTATGATCCAAGTTTCAACCTCTGAAACCTTCCAAAAAAAATATTATAGTGAAAATTCTAAAGTGGCTTGTTTACCCCATAAATCACATTTTGGCTTCCACCTTTAAACTCTAGGAATTACCCCGAAATTCTTCCTCAACTTCTTTTTCACACCTTATATCTCTTTAAATTGAAGGAAAATTTTCGAACTTATAGGCAGTAGAGAAAATTAAAGAAAAAGTAGCATGTAATTAACTAGGAAGGAGCCACCCAGGTGCACAACCGACCCATGGATTTGAAAATTTATTAATACAATCTCTACTGGGAAGGAAAGATTGCCCAAATCAATTCAATTGATTTACTTAGAGTTTAAGAAAAAATTTAACAATATTAGCAACAACATAATTCATATCCTCCACGTGTTTATTTTTCATAATAATATCTCATTTAGAAGAAAAAAAACTTATCGAGAGTAAACAATTTAAACTTTTATAATTTCATACATATATTGCTGCAACAGTCACTTTCCTTTACCAAGCATACACGTACTTATCTTATTCAGAAAAATTGACTCTAAAACTGAATAAGGGTGAGCCACTCTCCACCCAACCATAGGCAAGACTATGTTGTAGGATTTCTCGCAGCTAGTCACCCCTATGCCAAATTCTTGATTCCTTGAGAGAAAATCAAATTCAAGGATTCAACACACTGTTTTCAAACGAAATTTAACATAAAAGTGAAGCCCACTCTCCTTCATGTCTTTCCATATTTGACCAAGCTCATAAATATTCACAAAATACCATGTAGGTTTACACAACACAAGGGATTCCTTCTTTGATCTCTACAGTCCCTCGACCCTACCCTCTTCAGTGCTCTGTGTGCTACACACAAACGAAACCACTCCTAGTCCTTAGAACCATCTAGTTCAAAGAAATGGTGTTGCAACACATTCACTTCCTGTCACATAAGCTATCACTCATAGCTCTTAACCAGTCACAAGGTCTGAACCTCTCTAGGTTCTGCCACCAACTCTCTTGCCAATTCAAATTAATGGGTGAGAGGGAAATAATGTATGAGAGAGAAAATGGAATAGGTTGAAAAGTTAAAGGAAGAAGAACCTCTTAATTGATCCTCCCTCTTGTTTTTATAATCACACCTTGACCCTTCATCTTCCCAACCTCTTTCTAGAAGCTTCTTGGGAAGATTAACTATCTCATCAAAAGGGAAAATTAAATCAAGACAATTTTTCCTCTTAAGGCATCATAATTTGTTGCCCATCCCATCTTTCAATTATAGATTTTTTTTTTTTATTAATAAAAATAAACATTACATCACAACATAAAAATTTTAACTCGGAAAATCAATATTGGTAACTTAAACCTCATAAATTCTCAATTACATCACAAATTCGAATCGGGAAATAAAAGAAATGTCACATATGGAAGCAACCTATTAATCACCAACCATGTAATTGAGAAAATCTTTGAAAATAAAAGAAATGTCACATATTGATACAACCTATTAATCAACAACAATATAATTGAGAAAATCTTTAATAAAAGAATTGTAGTTTCATAATCCCTTAATGTAACTTGTTCTCGTTTTACTCTTCCCTTCGTTGAAAATTAAACATTCTTTAGTAAAGTTATACCTTGATGTCTCTTTTGTGTTTTGCCAAAATAAAAACAATTTTGAAAATAGAAATTTGCATAGTAATATTTTTTACATATTTGAGGGTAAGGATAAATGTAGCCATGTCCTATTTACACCAGTGAGGTATGGTTTCATCTTCCATGATAAATAATAAGGTTCAAATGGCAAGTTCGCATAGTGCTCCTGACATGACCATGATCAACTGTTACGTGTTGTTGTGAATCTTTAACGTATTGCACGTGCAAAAGGACCACCACAATTGATCGTATTAACCATGTAATGCAACAATGGATTAAACATTACTTTTAAAAAAAATAAAAAAACCCTCTCTATCATCACATGTTGGTAATTGTTTTTTATGTATTAACCTTTATCGTTAATCTTAATTATGAGAAAATGCCAAAGTGCAGAGCTATTGTCACATAGAAACGAAGTAAATAAATAACTTTTAACTTTATTGATAACTATTTCATGTGTTTAATAAATAACTATAATAAATGTCAAAATAATCTTTTATGAAGCTTGAAGTAAAAACATGAATGTGGCAAATAAATACAATATATATTGATTAGTTAGTGCCACATAGAAGAAAGGTCACTAAATACCATTCTTATATGAGAACAACACCTTTGGGGTGGACCAGTTATTATTTAAAAGCTCGTTGATCATAACATGCCATGAAATGGATAGATTTTTTAATCTTTTCCATTGGCACTTATTCACATTTAAAGGGGATTGGACTATTTTATTAATATAGTTGGAAATCATTGCGAAGTGTGTTCACATATCAATCAATGTGTTGTTAATAATGAGTGTCATTGTACTGGTGGGTGTTCTTATCGAGAAGTTAAATTTCCAACTTGAAGTTCATTTGCTTATAATTTGAAATTGGCATATTACTGTGAGTATTCTTTTAAGGTTAACTGCTATTAGGATTTTGGAAATTTTAGGTACTATCTCTAAGCAACTAAGTGCCTCGTCTACCATAGCTATTTTAAAATTCGTTAATGGTTTTAACGATACCAATAGCCTACTAGTTTATGATAAAAAGATTGAATTCAAATCAGATTCATGAACTAATCAATTGGAATGATTAGTATTCACAATGGTTTCTTTAATTGGAATGATTAGTATTCACCTTAATGTTGATTTGATTCAAGTATGAAAATTGGAGATTTAGAGAAGCACTTAATCACATGGACTAGTTACGTGATGGTTATTGAAGTATAAACAAAAATGAAGCAATTAAAAAAATTAGGCATGGATTAAGCAAACTGGATCACAATAATGTTTGCATCATTGTATAAAAGTTATGTACATTACTTTACGATGGAAATCATTAAAAATGTTATTGGCATGAGAGATTTTTCATGATTAATAATAGTAAGATTTTTGTGTTGATTTTATCCTAGGCCATGGAATTATACACTTTGTGTGTAATAGTACTATTTTAAGAATTTCAACACTAAAGCAGGTATTCCTCATGGTATCATATCATATTGTTTTGGTTTAGAAGTTTGATTTAGCAATAAGAAGAGTTCAAACTCTAGTTGTAGTTCTGAGAGGTAGACAAAGATCATGCAATCTAGTGATTGAGATTTAAGAACCCTAAAGTCAACATCAAACTCATAGTACAAAAATTATAAGTAGTTTTTTTAACATTGGGAAAATAGCCAAGAGTTTGCGAAAAGGGGAACCATAGTATAATGTCATTCTAATCTGGAGTACTTTGCTATACTTGTAGGAAGTATATGACTGGAAAGAAAAAGTGTTTAAGAACCTAAGAACACAATCTATAGGTGATTTTGAGTGGATCTCTCTAGTGACTCCATTGAATGCACCTTCAACCCAAACCTACATTTTCCCCTGTTTGTAAGGGTTTTTTATACTAATAAAGAAAATACAAAAAATGTACAATATCTTGGTTTCCCATATATTGAAATGGGGACTAAAGCAACAAAATTAATGGAATCAAAGTTCAAAATATTATCATTTTTTTGTAGGCTAGGTAGGTGGGACTACCTATGGGGGTTTTGTACTTATGACTTATCATGGGTGCCTTCACAGGACACCTTTTCACTATCAATCTAAATCCCAGTGGGTTCAAAAGATTATCATTATTCACAAGTAAATTTTCTTTTCTACTAAACAAATTTACTAAAAAACTATTAAATAGAGAAAACCAACCAATCACTTTTGTTTTGGATGGGTTTTGCATTTGTTTTCTGGGTTATCGTTTTAGTTGTCTAAAATGATAGGAGAAAATGCCAGGTGTGGAAGAATTTGAAGGAAAGTCTCCCATTTCTTCATTATCCTATAATTCATGAATCTATTATGTTCAATGTCTTCATGAAGGCATTCACACATGTGTTCCCATGCCAATTCCATGTCTCAGGATTAACTATTACTCCCTTTTAAACTCATGAGATATGATTCCTTTAACAAACCCTTTGAAATTCACAACACTAACAATCCCCAAAAATATTTCAATGGGAAGATGGTAGAGAAACTACAGAAAAAATCCATGGAAGATGGTACTATGAAGGAATGTTCTTCATTTAATGCCATTGTGACTCTAATCTTGCAGGCTTGTGGTAGATGCCCAATTTAACACAATTTTGTAAATGTTATGCATTAATAATGTTAGAAATGCTAAGAAGGGTGAATCAATATTTCGTCAATTAACCAATTTTTAACCATTAATAGATCACAACATTAACTAATTGAGATTGAACACATGAACATAAAATATTTATAATTGTGAGAAAATCATTTTCAATTTTTTGTAACATATAAAGAGTACAATCAAGTTTATCATTGCCAACTGTAACTTTTGTAGGAGCCAACCTATGGAAAACAAAAATCCCCAATTGAGCACCAACCCAGTGAATTTGTGGGTACCAACACATAGGAGAGACCAATCCCTTGCTAAGCACTGACTCAGACTTCTCAAGCACCAACCTGAAAGGAGACTATGTTATCCCAAAATTTTGTACACCTCTTGTACAAATGATAGAAGGATAATAGCAAGTTAGAAACATGTTCAAACACCAGTAAAAGAATTTCTTGGTGAAACAACTTCTTGAGATATGAATATGGACATGAAGAAAGTGAACTTTCATCCACCACATAGCTTTCTAACTTATCACGCATCACCACGTGTATGTTCTTCAATAAACTTATGTGGTCACAGCTTTCGGCGAAAAAATCGCATGACATATGTTTCTGTACTTAAAATTGTTCAGTCAGCAGATATAATGGTGTTCATTCTCACATGTCAAGATTGTCGCATTGTGATGAAACATCAACCCTAGCTTATATTTTTCCACTACAATGACATGTTAGTGATTATGGAAGGTTTTCCAAAAAGCTTATGTATTTAAGTCTATAAAAAGAGGAGTATGTCTAAGGAAAAAAAGAGAAATTCAAAGAAAATTTATGTATGCATAAGGAAGGAGGATTGAGAAAGAGAGAGACACACACACACATACACACACAAAGAAAAGGCCCATCCCTCAAGAGAGATTGAGCTACTCCCCTGATATCCTTTTATACAATGAGGTGAAGTTATAGTAGATCTATAAGAATTGTACTTATTTCTTGTCTTTCCATTGGGTTTTATTTGTAAGATGTTATATTTTTCTATTTAATTCATATGAGTAATTGTGTGTCTTTATTATCTATCACCATGTTCCATCTTACCATCTAATAAGGGACTATTTCATCTCTTTTGAGCATGCTTTAGGGAAATAATCACCAACATGAGTGGCGACTCCACTAGGTTTAGATCTTAATTTATTTCTCATTTTCTCACTAGTTTCAATTTTTCCTGTCTCATGTTTTCTTGTAGGTACCTTGCATGTCCTTCTATATGTTGTCTTGTTGAGTTTTTTGTAGGAATCACAGTGAAATCACTGACAGAATTCTATCATGCGGAAACGATGATGGATCATGTGTGTGACCGCGCAAGATTTCCAGGAACAAACTCACTTCACCACAAAGATATTATTGTAATAGTCACGTGGTTGATATAAAAATATGTGGTTTGAGTATGTCCTATTTGGCGGTGACCATTTTCTCATTTGATACCTATAGCTCATTTATTTCTATTTTCTATAAACTAGTAAAATCAACAACCACAATCAACAACAATTACATTAAATTTAGCTTAGATAATCTAAGTAGGGGGGGGAATTCACTTCGACTCATAAAGTTTATTTGATTAGTGGTCCAACGCCACCCTAACAAGAGTTCTTTTTGCTTTCCATTTACAAAAAGGTACATTTTTTGTTTCAAACCAACCATATAATTCTAGTTTAAACATTTCACACACAAAGAGATCTCACTCCAAAATAGAATACCATGTGTTCTCTTTGCATTGTGCTCCTATGAGTGATCTCTGAAAATCAACATTGTATTATGTTTTGGTCTTGACTCCCCTGACATAGTCATATCTTTGTGTTATTTCAACAAGTAAGAAATTTTTGGTGTAGGAAAAATTGTTTAACACTCAATACTTATTTATTAATTGCTTCTAAATTCTTACTTTTACAAACATATCACTCTTCACACAAATCACTCCTTAATTCAAATTTCCTTTAAAATCAACCCACAATCTTAATTCACCAATATTAAAACTCTATAGAAGGGGCAAAAAATAATTAAGTAGTTCAGGTCAGACACTAAGGTTAAGTATCCAAAAAATACCCCTTTGTCATTTAAATCTAAAACATAAGTCAATTGAGTAGGGAGCTAAAAAAATCCTTCATAACCAGATGGAAAATACTACCTAGGAGAAGTGATGTCATGTCACTAGGAGGTTAAACCCAAGTTATGTTGGTTAGTGCACTCACTTTGTGGCTACCCACCACTTTGGTTTTGAGTTATCACACTATTATGAAACCAGCACAAGAAAAGATAGAAAAGATAGATCAACACCTTAGAATTCAGCCTCTTCGAGGGGGAAACCTCCTTTACATTACATAAATGAACAATTCTTGGATGATTCAAATGACAAAACCTCCTTTCTATATATAGGAGTCTAAGGAGTCACAATACAATCCAGCCAACCTAACAATAATAATATAAAGCCACAAAAATAACAATAGAGGGATTCTATGGGGCACAGTAATAACAATATGGGGGCAATAGGGGCACAACAATATTAATAAGGGGTATAATATTGTAGTTGCATCCAACTTCTCTATTATTTTGTTTTTGTTGACACCTAATCAGAGGGATTGGGTGTACAGCTGTAAGTAATGTATACAAATAATAGAGAAGTTGGAGAGTCATCAAGAGATGAACCGAACAGTCACTCCCTCTTGTATATAATAATGAACAACCTGAATGAATATATGAGTTTTTGATTTGAGGAGTTACCTCCTGGTCTGACATGGTATCAGAGCAAGCGCCATTTTTTGGCTTCCTTTTAATTTGTAACTCCTATTCTATTTTTCCTTTGTTTTGCATCTTTTGCAGGCTGACATTTCTGTCATAACCCTACGAAATCTCATTCATTGTTGTTGCATCGAATGGTGCATTGAAGCCAAAGGAGAGCTTTCATTCATTTTTTGTTTAATACATTCGTCGAAGGTGCTGTAATGACTTGGATTTCCTCCTGCTCTGAGTATGGTATATATACCCTTTTGCATTGAAAAACCATATATCTCTTTTCGTATTCACATATATTCCCTTGAGCCAGATCTCAAGTATTATAAACCCATATATATAAATCATCAGGTCCACTTTTTAATCGCATGTCGCAAATCCCTTTCCCCGATCAATACCACTGCATGTTTGTGACGCGATCATATCCTTCATTAAACCTACTCGGAAATAGATCCCAAGGTTTCACTTTATCTGGCACATTCTCCACCATTGATCTCAACCTCTAGATCTGACGGCTGACATTGATTTTGGAGGGGACCATTTGCACGATGGTTACCCACCCGAAAAGTGCCTTTTAATCTCCACCATTGATCGTAACCTCCAAATCCAATGGTTTATAATGATTTCAGGTGCATTAGTTGCACGAGAGTTACTCGCCTGATACGAGCATTTTTTCTCTCTCCCCTAGTCACTACGTTTCAACCACTCAGTGGAATCGGGCGCTCCCCTCTTAATACCACTTACTGTTTTCTATCCGCCCGAAATCCTACTTGTAACTCGAAATCCTCCTTTAGCCATGGTTATCACCCCGACTTGTTTTGCTTGTGATAACCATTGATTGCTTACCATCGATGTCCCTCCTCCACTTATCTCCTCTATTCATCTCCTCTGCTCATCTCCACCGCGCATCTCTACCATTCATCTCTTAAAGGTCAAACTCTAGTATATAGCTGAAAGAAGGCGATACCAGGTTGAACGTTGTTGTTATAACGATATGCATTCAATCATATCTATTGTGGGAATAGTTCTCACTGGCAAGGAGAATTATCCTAAATCGTTGAGGAAAATACAACACACTCTCGTTTTTAATGAGCTATGGAAAGAAATGTGTATTGGAGAAGGAGATGAAGCGCCAGTCCATCCTACCTCAGACAAGGAGCTCGCCATTTGGGAAAATAAGAACAGCAAAGCTTATGCATTGATTGTAGAATCTGTAAGTGAAGAGGTGAGTTGACACATTTCACCATTTTCAAATGCATTCGAAGCCTTACAAAAGCTGAAGGAACTCTATGACTCACACTCTCCACTTGAAGTTGTTCAACTCATGATTAAACTCTTCACCCTTGAATTACAAAATAATGATCCTCTTGCTCTTGCATCCGAAGTAAAAACTATAATGCATGATATCAAAGCCACTAAGGTTTAATTGGATATTCCTCTGATCTCTTTTCTCAAGGCAATTTATCCAACTTACTCTAATTATATTGAGTCATTGCAAACAAATGGAAATCTCAAAGATATTACCTTTAACTCTCTTGTGAAAAAAATTGCTGAAAGAGAGAAAGCTTTTGGAAAGAAGACATCCCCTGAATCTTCTGAAGAGGTCGTGTGCCTTGCTCATAAAGAAAATAATCTTGCCCAAGATTCTTCCAAAGGAAGAGGTGGTCGAAGAGGAAGAGGAAGATATTTTGGAGGCAGGGGGGGCAGACACTCTCAAGGAGAAAAGTCATATTTGCACTGCATACGGTGCAAAAGAAATGGATCACACGATGCCTCCACATGCAAGTTACCTTGGGACAAAATTGAGCAGCAAAGAAACCAACCCAAAGGTAAAACTAATGACACAGACAAAGGTAAAGCGCCTGAATCTGCTCATTATGTTGTGGCACAATATAATATTGGAGTAAATGAAGACTTATTTAATGCTTCACTTGCTTCTTCGAAAAATGATTAGCTGCTTGATTCAAGAGCAACTTGCCACATGACTCATAGAAAAGATTTTTTTGAAGAATTTATTGACAATGTTGATGGACCAGTATACTTTGCAGACCAATCAAAACTCAAGCCTTCAAGGCTTGGCATAATCAGGCTTAAATTGCCTGGTCTTCTAGACTTTCTTCTACATCATGTTCTATATCTCCCATAGCTGAGGAGAAACTTGTTGTCCTTGGTCCGCATCTACGAGCAAGGTCACTCCATTCATATGTTTGATGGCAAGCTTGAGGTGAGAAAAGAATTTGACCACTCACTTGTCATGACAAGGATAGAAGAAGAAAGGCTTCTCAAGCTGCACGGTACCTTTGCTCGTGCACAACATTTCTCATACTATTCTCATTATGAAGAAGGTACACTTCCATCAAGTTTATTATGGCATGCTAGATTTGGACATTTGAACTATGACAACCTCCACTTGTTGAAGAAAAATGGTGTTACTAGTTTGCCTACAATTCCTAGGAAGCTTAAGCAATTTGATGCTTGCATTTTAGGAAAGCACACCAAACAGTCCTTTCGTGATTCACACTCCAGAGCACATAGAAAACTTGAACTCATTCATTCATATTTATGTGGTCCAATGCCTATTCCTTCTGCAAATGGAAATAAATATATGATGACATTCATTGATGACTACACCAGAATGTGTTGGGTTTATTTATTGAAGAACAAATCTGATGCTTTTCAAACATTCAAGAACTTTCATACATGGATTGAAAATGATGCACAATCTCATATTGGCTCTATTCGCACTGATAATGGAAAATAATACACTTCAAATGAATTTGAAAACTATTTTCGCCAACATGGGATCAAACATCAAACAACTATGCCTTATAATCCCCAACAGAATGGTGTAGCTAAAAGATTGAATAGGACAATCTTAAATATGGTATGCTCCATGCTGTTCTTCAAAAATGTAAAAATGATGTTTTGGGCTCATGCAGTTCTATATGCTATATATATAAATAATAGATGTCCATCTAATGCTATTAGAAATAAGACTCCCTATGAAATGTGGTATGGGCACATTCCTTCGGTAAAGCATCTCAGGGTCTTTGGTTCCACCTGTTATGCCTTAATACCAAAGGTACATAGAAACAAACTTGGTGCAAGAAATTGTAAGTGTATCTTCCTAGGCTATTCAAACACCTCCAAAGCATACCGTCTCTATGATGAAGTCAACAAAAAGTTTGTTGTATCTAGAGATGTAATCTTTCTTGAATCATCCAAAACTGACAATGTTGTTGAAAGGAAACTTGATCACTTGGATAGACTCACAAATGCAAAATCATTTCAAGAATTTGATAATCATATTCCACATCTTGAAGGGGGGATTCCTATACTAGATCAATCTGTGGAATCTTCTTCTGAAACACTCTCTCCCCTACATGAAACTCCAACAACAAATGATACTTTGAGTGATGTGATTGATAGAATTGGGAGACTCAATCTTGATTCAGTCCCAACTCAATCAACGAAGTAGCTTGGACCATCTGAGAAAGGTCCCCCAGAGTGGTTGACAAAGACACTTGAAAGTGTTCATCCTGATGAGGTTGGAAAGACAGGAACTAGAATTCAAACCGGACAAATGGAGGTAATGTAAATGACTCTGATTCACCTGTTGATATGGATGTTTCTTATGATTGTGAATTCAATTTGTCTACAGATTTTGAACAAACTTCCTTTAAAGAAGCTGCTTCTCATGATGAATGGACAGAAGCAATGCAAGAGGTAGAATATGTGGCAGCAGATGAGGCAACAAAAGAAATTGTGTGGCTCGGGAAAATTCCTGAAGATTTGCAGGTAAAACAAATATAATCAACTCCACTCATGATTGACAATACCTCTGCAATAAAGTTGGCCAAGAACCCAAAGTTCCATGATTTAACAAAGCACATCAATATTAAATATCATCTCATTTTACATCATGTTGAGGCCAAAACAATCCATCTCCGCCATTGTTCCACTAATGAGCAAATTGCAGACATCGTCACCAAAGCACTTGGAAGAGAAAAGCTTGAAAAATTCAAAACAATGCTTGGACTCACCAACATACCTTCAGATTAATGGGGGGAATGTTAACACCTAATCAAAGGGATTGGGTGTATAGCTGTAGTTAATGTAAATAAATAATAGGAAGATAGAGAGTCATCAGGAGATGAACCGAACAATCACTCCCTCTTGTATATAATAATGAATAACCTGAATGAATATATGAGTTTTTGATTTGAGGAGTTACCTCTTGGTCTGACAATTTTGTAGGAAAAAAGGGGTTTTTAAAGTAAGCATGCACTCCAAAGCTTCAATGAGCAAAAAAAAAACACTTCTTCTTTTCCAAAAATTATTAACATTTTAAACTGGCTCACTTGGTCCAAAGTTACTTTATGAGAATAAAGGTCTTGGGTTCAAGTCTTTCTTTTTGTTGAGTTACTTTTCCAAAAAACACATGTAACTTATGTTTTAAAGTTACTTTATGTAAAAGTCTTCTCACGCATTATAAAAAGTGAGTCACTTATAATTCTAAAGTCACTTTGTCATTTATTTAAGTTACAATTTAGTGTATAGTTCATAAAGTACCGTTGTAAAAGTGACTTTCACTTACTTATAAAAGTGGGTCACATAAAGTAATATTTTTTTAAAGTGAACTAATTAGATTAAGTTTGGAAAGGGGGGAATTTTTTTTAAATATAACATTATCATTCACTTCCCAACATTCACATAGTTCGTCGACATCTTCACCAACTTTTCTTCAAAAAGCTATAACTTCTTCATCCAGGAGCCATTTTCAGAGCCCTTTTTTTTAATCCGCCTAATTTTTTGATATCTTTCCATTGGAACACTTAGTTTCAGCATCTACGTCTTCAACTTATTTTAAAATGTAAAGTTCATGCCTAATTATTCTTTACGGCACCAAACACTTCCAATTTCTATCCTACATTGTGATTTACTTAGAAGTAAAGGTCTTTATAGAATAGCCTTAGGCCACGAGTCTAAACCTAAAGTTGAAGATAAGCAAGCCAAATGGGAAAATAAGCAAGATTGAGCACGTGGGTTGATAGGGATGTCTATTTATCCAGACCTTAGATTCCATATCATAGAAATTGATACCCCCGATGAAGCAATGAAACATATCAATAAAGTTTTTGGAATTAAAAATGAAATTAGAGCCCATCAACATGAAAATGAGTTGCTTACATTGGACCCCAATAATTTTTCTTCCATTGAAGATTTTTTGTCCAAGTTAAAGACCGTTAAACTTCTCTTGGAAGGTGTTAAGGTTAAGAAAGAAGATGGTAGCCTTATCTATTCCATTCTTACTAAGTTGGGATCAACCAAATCTGTGTTTGTTTCCACCTTCCATTCTACTAAACAAGCCTTTATTTCTCAAGAACAAGACTACAAGTCCCCCTATTTTGATTCCTTTTGTGATTCTTTAATAAGAGAGAAAAACTCTTACATCTTAGTCTTCTTAATACTGGAAATTCTTCTAAGAAAGCCCTAGTGGCACAACAACAACCAATTTCAAAGAATCCTAAGAAGCAACATCCTAAAAAGAATGGTCCTAAACCAAATAGGGGTCCTAAGCCATTTCAATCTCAAAATGAAAAATCAATTCAACAAAATGATAAGGAAACTAAAAACAAAGGGAAGAAGACTGATAGACATTGCAACTTTTGTAATTGTGATGGCCACTTAGAATCCAAATTCTTTAAGAAGATGGGAGCCTTGGAAGAAGAAATGACGCAGCATAAGATCCGTTTGAAGCACTCTTCAACTTCAACTTCATCTTCAAGAATAACACTTTTTGCATGTGGTTGTCAAGCATCTTGGTCTATTTATGCACTAAATGTATCTTCTTCTTCGCATTCTCTTGAGTGGCTCATTAATTCTGGAGCTTCTTATCACATGGCCAAAAAAAGGCCATGCTTTCTTCTTTAAATGATTGTAACACCAAAAATATATATGTTGGTGATGATAGATCTCTTAGTGTTGTAGGGACTGGAACTATTCATCTAGACAATGGTTAATTTAATGATGTATTCTGTTCCTACCTTATTCTGCAACCTTCTATCTGTATATCAAATAACTCATTCAAGTGAAGGTAAAACCATTGAATTTTCACCTCATAATGTTGTAATTAAGGACCTAAGAGATCCTAGATAGATTTTATCTACTAGAATTGCTGATGATTTTACAAGATTGTATAAGTTTAACAAATTTGGGTCATCAAATCTTCCCTCAGTATTTGTTTCTCATAAAGATGAAGTGAACAATCTTTGGCATGAGCGATTTGGTCACTTAAACTATCGCTCCCTTCAAAATCTATGTAAAGAAAATATGGTGACGGGTCTACCTATTGTATCTTGCAGAGATAGTGTTTGTTTCAGATGTGTACTTGAAAAACATCATTGGGATAGTTTTGAAAAATGTGTCTCTTGGCATGCCTCAGCCCCTTTACAACTTGTGCATAGTGATTTATGTGGTCCACTTCCAGTTGTTTCATTCTCTAGCTACAAGTATTTCTTAACTTGCATTGATGATTTCTCCAGAAGCGCTTGGGTATACTTCTTAAACTCAAGAGTGAAGTCTTTAACATGTTATTGTCCTTTAAGGCCTTTGTTGAGAAACAATCTGGACATCAAAATTCTTAAGCTAAGATCCAATAATGGAAGAGAATATTTAACAACAAATTTATCAACTTTTTCACTAAGCATGGAATTCAAGTGCAACATACTATTCCATATACTCCACAACAAAATGGTGTAGTTGAAAGGAAGAATCGCACATTAAATGAAATGGATAATTGTGTGCTTCAATTTAAAGGACTTAGTCTTAATTTTTGGGAAAATGTAATTAATTGTGAAAATTACATAGTAAATCGCACTCCTAATAAGGTTTTAAAAAATATCACTCCAGAAGAAGCATGGAGCTCAATTAAACCAGATGTAAGTCACTTTCATGTTTTTGGAAGTGAAGCATGGGCCCATATTCGAAATGAGAAACCTAAAGCCTTAGAACCTAAGAGTGAAAAATGTATTTTTGTTGGATATTCAGAAGATGTCAAAGGATATAGACTTCTTCAACCTAAATCAAAAAATGTTATCATCAGAAGAGATGTAAAGTTTTTTGAAAGTATATCGACCTCCAAGCCTAGTTCAACAAATGTGCCTCTCTCTATCCCTTCTACTTCTTAAAATATTTCATCTTTAGATGATGACAGTGAGGATGATAATCCCCCCCCACCTTCTTAGGATCCTCCTTCAGCTCCTTAGCTTCCAAAATGGGTCTTCCCTACTCGGGATGCAATAGGTGCTCTTGCAAGTGATCCTACAAATCAGCACCATACATGTTCTTAGTTTGTGTTGTAGCAGCTACAACCACCCTCCAAAATTTTTTCTTAGCTTCATTTTGGAGCCTCCCTACCAACCTTTCACGACAACATGTCTTACTTCGTCAAGTACACAAGCTTCAGTGATTTTCTTGCAGAATGACAGCCTGTCCATCAGAGCTTGTTGCATTCCCCTTACAGGCTATTCCTCTTAACTTGGTCCAACTGCAGGCTGATCAGCTCCCTCAAGAAATTGTGCAATTCTGGAGGGAAACCAACCATCCCTCCAGAAATTGCTACTCAGACTAGAAATTGTGCAATCCTAGGAAGCAGTCAGTTGCTTTGCCCAAAAATTGGACAAATCTACTGGGCAGCCATCCCATCTCCCTTCCAAAAATGCGCATTTTCTCCCAGTAGTTGAGCAACCTCTGGCATGTGTAGTTAAGTTGACCAGTTCCCTCCGGGACCAAGAAAAACCGATTTGCATGCATGGGCTACTTCTCCCAAGGTAGCATGCAAAGGCATCCCTTGATTCAGGGATCTAATTTTAGCAGTTAGAGGTTGCATGCAAGGATCATCTCGGAAACCTCCCACCAAGTCTCTCTCTTCCTAGATTTGTGGCATGCACGTCACATCTTCGATTTTATCAAAACTCATGAATCAGATGCTACAAAGCTCATTCCTAACATCAACCTTGCAGCTTTGACATCCCACATCACATCTAGGAGTCGTTGGCACATTCGGCTCAACTGTTTTGGGGTAAGCCCGCTTCCGATGTCTTGTGTTGCATTTCTGGCACTTTTTGTGTTTCGCTTCATATGAATGTTGCCTGCTTGATTTCAATGAGTGTTTGCTTTTGTTTTGATACATACTAGCTTGTACTAGCACTATTTCAGTTTTTACTAACATCTCACTACTATCGCGTGCATGAAATTGTTTTTCACGAACGGTCGTCGATTTCGCGACTCGCCTCACCCACATGCATGTTGTTCCATTTTATGAATATCTCATTCATCATTTGCATGCACGAGCATTCACTTATGCTTCCACTTAGTATCACCATGCATTCACATTCACATTTTCTTTCAGTTTCCCGTCGGCGAGTCTGGGTAGCCTTGGCCCGGACTCTGCCTCACCAAGACAACATTGCACAATCCTAAGATAGGAGGCTTTGTCTTCCTCTTAGGAAATGCACATTTCTACCCAGTGACTATCCTCTAGTCTTACATTGTGCAATTCTGAGGGATAGTGACTATTGGCCCAAAAAATTGCACAATCCAGTCACTGAGCTTGCAACCATTGCCAGCTAAGATTGCACATTACGTAATTCCAACAGTCAGCAGCCAAAATGGACTATGCACTACGTATTTCTAGAATTTATTTAGCCTCATAGTAGCCCAAATTGTGCCTTTCACATTCTTGGCAGTCAGTCGCCTGACCTCCCGGCGAAAATTGCGCAACCTTCATGATTAGTCACACAGGCATGTTGCAAGTCATTTCTCAAGTTCATTTTGGTTTTTTACTGACAGATTGCTTTTCATGAGTGTTTCCATGTCTCCAGGTATCACAGGTGTTCATCTACCTCTCAACAGTACAGGTACAATGGTTTCCAAGAGAGCAGAGTCGAAGACACCATTCAAAGCACACTTGGGGATGCAGTCGATCAAGTGTCTATGGACTTGCCTACCCATGAAGACATCAAGTTGTTTGTAGACAAGGACATCAAGATATGATGGCAGCAGCATCACAGTGAGAAGCATCATGAACAACAGCTGAAGGCAGCATACCAGATGCAACGAATGCAAGAGGAAGGTTGTTGACAACACAGAGGTGGAACAAAGTTGCAAGCTCAAGCAGATCCACTTGTGGTGAAAGCAACTTTGGAGACTTAGGCTATGAGGTGACGGCGCGACATGAAGATCATGCAAAGGTAGAGAACAAAACAGAGAAGGAGTTGCATGTGCTCAAGCAGCAACTCAAGGAAGAACAGGAGCTGCATAGACAAGAGAATGAGTTGCAGCAAGAACAGGTGAAACAGTGGGCACAACATTAACTCACGGATGAAACTTTTACTGTACAACTTAAATATCAATCCCAACAGCTGGCATGGAGCAAACATGGTGAGAAGTGTTGTTGATCACGTGCAAGGGAATTCAACAGCATGCATGTCATCATACGCACACATGCGATCCCACCCTTTCAGCACACTCACCAAGGAAAAGACAAGAAGCAAGTCCAACTGGAGCTAAACATGTAGTTGATAGTTGATGCGCATGATCACTAGCACAAACTAGAAGATCAACATAGACACTATGCATCAGTGTGTTTCCGGTTCAGCTACACCCAAGAAGACCATGTGCATGTTAGAAGATGAGATTGATGGAGGAGCCACACCAATGCACCAAGTGCAATAGAGGCAAGAGTTCACTTCAGCAAGATGTCACCATGGAGTGCATGCAAACCATCACAGATGACCAAGTTTGGTATCAGCTCACCACCATCACCATCACAAGCATGTCAAAGAGTTGGTCTCACCACAATGGACTGAGTGTCAGTGATGTCTTTCATGGCTTGCTCAAGCCATTTTGTCTCACATGGGCACATGTGCATTGTAATGTAACGTATTGTCAAGTGGAAGTTCAAGTGTCAATATTTGGATGTAACATTCATAGAGTAGATGAAGAGTCATGAGGGTAAATGAACTATCACAAAGGGGAATGTCAAGGGTCACCCCACCCTTTTCTATAAATAAAACCTCATAACTCATTGTAAACACTTTTGGTCAACCAAGCTTCTGATAAGACTATCTTGGGGAGAGCTTGGATAGTATTGTAACGAGCCTTGTCTTCTCCACTTCGCAGAGCTAGTACATCTCTTTGGAGGAGCAGACAGTTATGGCTATAACATTCCACTATAATAACTAGTGGTTGGACATGGATGTATTGTATGATTGGAAATTACACTTCTTAATATAACAAGAGCCATCACATTTCATTCATATGTTGTATTGTATTCTATGCTATCTGGTTTACGCTAAATGATATATGTATTGGTTTTCTTATGCATGCATGTAGAGATATTTGTTATGAATCTTTCTGAAATGTGTTGTTGGTTTAACCATCACTTTGGATTGCTTACTAACTTGCCTTCCATGTTGTGATGCATATTTTCTCATGTGTTCCCTTCTTAACTGCGTGCTATCACAGGTTTCCAAGGGGTGCACTCATCTCAACCCCTGTGTGTTAGAATTTCTCATGCACCTTCCTTGGCTCACTGCAACTTTCACACCCTTGCTACCAACAGAGTTATCTAACTTGCCTCTATGTGAAATCGCAATCAAGATATTACCATATGACCCGTTGCTAGGACTCCTAGACCAAACGATTTGAGGCCTAACTTGGACTTCTTATTGAGGAGATGCCCTTACATGTTGGCGGGTCCAGCACCATCAACATTTTGGTGCTAGAAGGAGGGCCAAATGACAAGATGATTCCTCACATCCATTTTGAATCTCTACATATCTATCATGACTAACTACTGAGTTACTCTTTCAAAGTGTAGGTCTTATGGAAATGATTTCATTATCCTGGAAAATCTCTTAGATAACTTGTCTCATAAAACATATGATGGTGGAGGCCACATAGCATTGATTAGGCACGCAGTCAGCGTTGTAGGCCCATGCGAAAGGAATGGAATCTTTGAAGAATACATGACCTGCATGATGTTCGTCTACACGCTTCGAAGGAACCCAATGCATTGGTGTGCCACGCTGCCCGAAAAATCTATCCATTCTCTTTCTCATCTAGTCATAGAGATAGATTGTGCTTTCAATCACTTTAACTATAAAGCACTCAACAATGAAATTCTGGAATTACGAAAAGCACCCAATGAATCTATTGAACTGTTTTACACACGCTTTTGTAATATTGCATACTGATTCCCCGAAGATGATATTGATTGGGAATTTCTTGATGGAACATTTGAGTACCTTCTTCATATATCTGAACCCCGCTCAGCACACTTCAGTGATGGAGCTACCAATCACAAGCAGGCACAATTGCTTTCACATGAAACTGTCCACCTTCACCTAATCAAATAGCTCCACCACATGGAGTGGTGTGGGAGATCATGCACACACATCTGTTGAACTGTCACATCCTCCCACCCCACCTTCTCTTGATATCTACACATATTTGGCTTGCAAGCCTATTGGTTGTCACGTGGATTCATTCCCTCGACCTCCTTCCTCGCTCTCTGATGATCCTCCAAATTATACTGTCTTGTGTTCTCCCATTCTGAACTCCTTACCTACTGTGAATGAGTATTAAGTTGTTGACGGAGTTGGTGTTATGCAGTCAAACTCCACCATCATTCATGATGAGTGTGTGCGGGAATCTAAAGAAGAAATTGCAGTGAAGGATGACTCCCTTCCAGTTGTGCCTCATCCGCTTTATCCTAATATCCCTTATGATTCTGCCACTGTTGATTTCCCCTGTGAAAACCCATTTCTGGATGTTTCTACTTCCGATCATTCACGGGACATGTTGGATGTCAGTCTGTCATTATAGTGCAGAGAGGACACATCTTCCTCAGAAAATTCATCCAATCTTTCATCTATATTTCCTAAAAACATAGAGGGTGAACATCTTTGCCTCCCATCTACCCCTCTACCCAATTCATCAAATCATGAGGACGCCGACAAACATCCTTAATTTTATGATCTTGGTTTTTGTCATCTATCCACTTCCTCATCCGATCACAATGTTGATTCAATCATTGCTAATCTATCAAAGACACTAGTCTATGATGATCTATCTATCAACAAAGTTGAAACCCTGTAGACTGTCGAGGCACTTTAGCCTGAGTTGATGGTTATGTCAGGCCCTCGCTATCCTGAGGTTGGTTTTTCTTCCATTCAGGAAATTATTGAAACACTCAAGGCTCCTCATCACTCTCTACTTTGTATTAAAGATCAACTAAACACCCAAATTTCACTTCCTCTACTCGAACTACACGACCCCATCACTCATGCATTGGACGAATCTTACACAACAAGCACACATGCACAACGTAAGTGGTCTACCTCTATCACATTTTCTTGCATGTCATAGTCAAGAAAATGCATACTCTCAACATCTGCACACAGTGTAACATAGCACCATGGCAGCTCCACAGAATGCATGTCATGTGCTTTCACTATTTTTCATTCTGTGGACGCTTTTAAACTCAGAGTGTGTTTGTCTTCACTATTACATATTTCTTGTTTGCTGGTTTGCACAGTTGTCTTGTTCGCGAACCATGCCTTGACCAACATGGGTCAACTAATGCATCGGTGGTTGCATTGGAAGTATCACTTCATGTGAGATGGCCCATGCACCGTTACCTTACGAGTAGGAGTAATGTTTGCTTTCAGTTTGTTGCTTGCATGCTTGTTTGCTTACTTGCTTTGTTGGTTTGTTTTCTTGCTTGCTTGTTTGCTTACTCGCTTTGCTTTCACTTTTTCTTCTGCTTCTGCTTTGCTTTGTTGTTTGTTTGCTTGTTTTGTTTGTAGGTTAGTTTCACATGAAACCATGTATGACTCTTGAAACAAACTGGGTAAAGTACAAGAGGACTTGTACAACTATCAACATTTGGTTATCTATTGTTCTCTCTCTTATGTAAGAACTTGTTGTCTTCAGTCCCTGATACATCAATGGAAAATACATACTATTCGAAGTAAACCTTGGTGAAAACACAACGCTTGCACACTAACTAGTATCACGTACTATAGTTGGTTGTTTTTGGGTTAACCCTTGTCATCACAGTCAAGTAGAGTAAGGTGAGGGAGAAAACCTTAACAGGCACGTCAGAGGTATAATAAACTACTTATTTGTAAGAACAACCTCTTCTACTCTCAATAAGTCAGGATCCCTCTTCCGCCTCTGAAATGAATAAGTGTTATGCACAGTTACGAATATGAAAAATGAAAAAGTGAAAAAAGTTCAGAAAAAAATGAAAATGAATAAGGTGAAAGAAGAGAAAGGCTTCATACGCAGAGAGGTGATGCAAGTAACTCCGTCGGGTTACTGACCAGGCTCGCTGGCAGTGGAGCCATGCTTGTGTTCCTATGTGACTCCACCGGGGTACTGTCTAAGCCTACTAGCAGCAGAGCAACACCAGAGATGAAACTAAGACTCTGACGACTATACTTCTTATGCACCAATATACCCCTCAACCCCAATCAAAACAACTGTGTTGACTTGTCTTGGAATGTGTGTCAATTGACCAAGAGCTTGGCAGATGCTACATCTTACAATCAAGCAAGTGTGGAAACCAAGATGAACTGAGAACTGAACAATACTTCCGAAGGTGTTAGACTTGCTTTTCATGAACAAGGTCCATTCAGAGAGCTAGAGTTCTACCAGTGTGTCGCCAAGTGTTGTAGTGGCTACAACCACCCTAAATTTTTTTTCCTAAGCTTCGTTTTGGATCCTCCCTACCAACCTTTCACATCAGCATGTCTTGCTTCATCAAGTACACAAGATTCAGTGATTTTCTTGCAGAATGATAGCCTATCCATCAAATTTTGTTGCATTCCCTCACAAGATATTCCTTTGGACTTGGTCCAGCTATAGGCTAAGAAACTCCCTCAATAAATTACGTAATTCTAGAGAGCAACCAACCTTCCCTCCATAAATTGCACAATTCTGTCTAGTAGCCTACTGGGCTCCAGAATTTTGCAATTCTGCCAATCAGGCTTCATCTAGAAAATTGCGCAATTCTTCCCAATATGGCTGCTCAGCCCAAAAATTATGCAATATTGGGTAACAGTCAGCTGCTCTACCTAGAAATTGCGCAAATCTCGTGGGAACCTAGCCTAGCTCCCTTCCATAAATGTGCATTTCCTCCCAACAGTTGATCAGCCTCTTGCAGGTGCAATTAAGTTGACCAGTTCCCTCTGGGATCAAGCAAAATCGATTTGCATGCACGGGCTTCTTCTGCCAAGGCAGCATGCAAAGGAATCCCTCCATTCAGGGATCTACTTTTAGCAGCTGGAGGTTGCATGCAAGGATCATCTCGGAAACCTCCCACCAAGTGTCGCTCTTCCTAGATTTGTGGCATGCGTGTCACATCTTCAATTTTATCAAAACTCATGAATCGGATGCTGCAGAGCTCATTCCTAACATCAACCTTGCAGCTCTGACATCCCACATTGCATCTAGGAGCCGTCAGCACATTTAGCTCAGTTGTTTTGGGGTAAGCCCGCTTCCCATGTCTTGTGTTGCATTTCTAGTGCTTTTTGTGTTTCTCTTTGTATGAATGATGTCTGCTTGATTTCAGTGAGCACTTATTATCATTTTAATACATACTAGCTTTTACTAGCATCCTTTCATTTTTCATTAACATCACTATTGTCGCATGCATGAAACCTTTTTTCATGAAAGTTCATCGATTCAGCAACTCACCTCACCCACATGCATGTTGTTCTATTTTCTAAATCTGTCATTCATCATTTTCATGCACAATCCCTTCACTTATGCTTCCACTCAGCATCGCCATGCACTCGCATTCACATTCCCTTTCAGTTCCTTGTCGGCGAGTCTGAGAAACCTTAGCCCAAACTCTACCTCACCAAGACAACATTGTACAATCCTAAGAGGGAAAGCTCTGTCTTCCTCTCAGGAAATGTGCATTTCTGCCTAGTGACTGTCCTCCAATCTTGTATTGCACAATTCTGAGGGATAGTGACTGTTTGCCCAAAAAATTGCGCAATGCAGTCATTGAGCCTGCAACCATTGTTAGCTGATATTGTGAATTATGCAATTCCAACAGTCAGCAGCTAGACTGAACTCCTTATTATGTAGTTCCAATAGTCATTCAATCTCCTAGTAGCCTAGATAGTTCCTTGTGTAGTCTCTGCAGTCAGCCTCCCGACCTCCCGACGGAAATTGCGCAACCTACATGATCAATCACATAGGCATGTTGCAAGTCAATTCTCAAGTTCATTTTGGTTTTTGACTAATAGGTTTCTTGCCATGAGTGTTTCCATGTCTCTAGGTATCCCAGGTGTTCATCTGCCTCTCAGCAGTACAGGTACAATGGTTTCCAAGAGAGCAAAGTTGAAGACATTGTTCAAAGCACACTTGGGGATGCAGTTGATCAAGTGTCTATGGACTTGCCTACCCACAAAGACATCAAGTTGTTCGTAGATGAGGACATCAAGATATGATGGTAGCAACATCACAGTGAGTAGCATCATGAACAACAGCTGAAGGTAGCATACCAGATGCAACGAATGCAAGAGGAAGGTTGTTGACAACACAGAGGTGGAAAAAAGTTGCAAGCTCAAGCAGATCCACTTGTGGTGAAAGCAACTTTGGAGACTCGGGATATGAGGTGATGGCGTGACATGAAGATCATGTGAAGGTAGAGAACAGAACAGAGAAGGAGTTGCATGTGCTCAAGCAGCAACTCAAGGAAGAACAGGAGCTGCATAGACAAGAGAATGAGTTGCAGCAAGAACAGGTATAGCAGCGGGTGCAACATGCAGTCATGGATGAAACTTCATCCATACAACTTAAAGATCCATCCCAACATCTAGCATGAAGCAGACATGGTGAGCAGTGCAATTGATCGCATGCAAGGGAATTCAGTAACATGCATGTCATCGTACGCACACATGCAATCCCACCCATTCAGCACACTCACCGAGGCAAAGACAAGAAGCAAGTCCAACAGGAGCTAAACATGTAGTTGACAATTGATGCGCATGACCACCAACACACACTGGAAGATCAACACGGAAACTATGGATCAGTTTGTTGCCAGTTCATCCGCACCCAAGAAGAGCATGTGTATGTTAGCAGATGAGTTGGATAGAAGAGACACACCAATGCACCAAATGCAACATAGGCAAGAGTTCGCTTCAGCAATATGTCACCATGGAGTGTATGCACACCACCACGGATGACCAAGCTTGGCATCAATTCACCACCTTCACCATCACAAGCATGTCAAAGACTTGGTCTCATGACAATGGACCAAGTGCCATTGATCTCTTACATGGCTTTCTCAAGCCATTTTGTCTCACATGGGCACATGTGCATTTTAATGTAACGCCTTGTCAAGTGGAAGTTCAAGTGTCAATATTTGGATGTAACAGTCATAGAGTAGATGAAGATTCATGAGGGTAGATGAACTGTCACAAAGAGGAATGTCAAGGGTCACCCCACCCTTTTCTATAAATAGAACCTCATAACTCTTTGTAAAGGCTTTTGGTCAGCCAAGCTTCCGATAAGACTATCTTGGGGAGAGCTTGGATAGTATTATAATGAGCCTTGGCTTCTCCACTACACATA
Source organism: Pinus tabuliformis (assembly GCA_031772625.1). Classification (NCBI taxonomy): domain Eukaryota; kingdom Viridiplantae; phylum Streptophyta; class Pinopsida; order Pinales; family Pinaceae; genus Pinus; species Pinus tabuliformis. The sequence goes on along the minus strand of CM062815.1, from coordinate 259,633,926 downwards.
GCTAGTATATCTCTTTAGAGGAGCAAACGGTTGTGGCTATAGCATTCTGCTATCGGAGCTAGTGGTTGGACATGGATGTATTGTATGACTGGAACTTACACTTCTTAACATAACAAGATCCAACACCCTTCATGCATATGTTGTATTATATTCTATGCTATCTGGTTTACTCTAAATGATATATGTATTAGTTTTCTTAGGCATGCATGTATAACTATATGTATATGTATGTATGAATCTTTCTGAAATGTGTTGTTGGTTTAACCATCACTTTGGATTGCTTGCTAACTTGCCTTCCATGTTGTGATGCATCTTCGATTGTGTGTTCTCTTCTTAACTGCATGCTATCACAGGTTTCCAAGGGGCACACTCATCTCAACCCCCATGTGTTAGAATCTCTCATGCACCTTCCTTGGCTCACTGTAGATGTCACACCCTTGCTACCAACAGAGTTATCTTACTTGCCTCTATGTGAAATCGTGGTCAAGACATTACCGTACGACCCACTATTGGGACTCCTACACCAAATGGTCTAAGGTCTGATTGGGACTTCTTACCAAGGAGATCCCCTTACATGTTGGTGGGTCCAGCAACATCAACAGATTGATAGAGCCTCTTCTTTACTAGCTCAAGCTTCAATGAATTATGATTCAGACACCTTTGCAGAAGCTTTAGGCCACCAAGATTGGGACACAACTATGAATGAATAATATCACTCAGTATTTGAAAATGACACATGGGACCTTGTTCCTCTTCCAAAGGGAAGAAAACTTGTTATATGCAAATGGGTTTACACAACCAAGTTTGGACCAAATAGAAAACTTGATAAACATAAATCTCGTCTTGCTTCTAAGGATTTTTCACAATTTGAATGCATTGACTATACTGAAACCTTCTCCCCTGTTGCCAAAATGAACTCTATTGGCCTTGTTCTTTCTCTTGCTACCTCTTTCAGATGGGAAGTCCATCAGATGGATGTTACATCTGCCTTCTTGCATGGGGACTTGCATGAAGAAATATATATGGAACAACCTCTTAGCTTTATAAAAATTGACTCCACCATTGTACTCTAGCTTAAGAAATCCCTTTATGGTCTCAAGCACACCCCTTAGGCTTTGTATGCCAAAATGGATATCTTTCTTTTAGATACTGGCTTTTCTAGGTGTCACATGGAAGACTATAAGCCAACCCCTTCTCCCTTTCAGTCGAGATCCAAAATTTCAGTCACTTGTACCTCCATTGAAGTTGATGTAACCTTATATCATCATCTTGTTGGAAAAAATTTATATCTAGCCCATACCTGTCCTGACCTTTCCTTTGATGTTGGCCTTGTTGCTTGATTTATGCAAAACCCACATGAAAGTAATTAGAAAGAAGCTAAAAGAATACTTTGTTATGTTCGAGGTATAGTTCAAGTTGGGATTAATTACAATGCAGAAGCATCTCCTCTATTGGTTGGTTTCACTAACTCTGATTGGGTTGGTGACCCTGATGATCGGAAGTCTAATGTAGGTTATGTCTTCACTCTTGGTTCTGGACCTATTACATGGGCTTTCAAGAAACAAAGTTCCATTTCTATTTCTTTAGTAGAAGCAGAGTAATGTAGTGTCGTTGAAGCCAGTAAGGAAGCCATGTGGCTTCGTCAGATCCAATTAGGGTTTGGTTTTCATCAGCAACATCCAACTACTCTTTGGTGTGATAATAAAAGTTCCATTCAAATATGCAAAGATCCAATCCAACATCAGTGCAGCAAACACATTGAACTACACATGCACTTCAACGGAAAGCTCATTCAAGACCATGCTCTTGAAGTGCACTATTGTTCAAGAAATTATCAAGTTGTAGACATCTTTACAAAGGCTCTCACAGAGGTGAAGTTTACTAAACTTAGATTTATGGTTGGAGTTCAGGAAGTTGTCACTAAGGGGAGATAGGCTCTAGTGCCTCCTTCCTTCTCCTATTGTGTCATATTTGTACATCCTTCAATCTGATCCCAAGTTTCTCTTAAGGGGGGGATGTTAGGATATTCTAACACATAGGAAATAATTAAGTACAACTTGGTCTCATGTATAGTTAGGTAAAGTGTGTTTCTTTATTATGTACTTATTGTAACTTACAATCTAACGGTCACGATATATTCTAAACATGAAGTTTTCTGACGGTTCATTATCTCCTCGGTATTACCGACACTTGATCCATGGCTTAACACCCAATTGGTCCATGATATCTATTTAAAGAGTATGGAGGGTTATTTGTTAGGTGACCGTTCATGAGAGAAGCTTATGTAAATTTAATTTCTTTTACATTAATAAATTCCGTGAAGTGGTCGTGTTGGCTCAGGCCATGGACTATTTCCCTCTTTGAGGGTTTTAACCACGTCAAGAATACTGGTGTACTGATATGTGATTTGTTTTTTAGCAATGTCCTTTGGTGTTCCATCTATGGAACGTACCCTGTAAATTCCTACAGTAAGGCCTTGCTAAGCATGTGATTCTATTTCATCTATGGTGTTCATCCAACACTTACACAAAATATTTTGTTCACCTTCTCTCATTTTAGGGAACTCTAATTGGTGACTCCACCAAATGGTATGTTGGATTACCTATAACAAATTGTACAACCTCCAATTCATTAGCACTAGATATTCTTAACTACTACCAATTATCTATCCACCATAATATTGGGATCAAAATTATCTCAAATTTCTGCCAAAATATAGCTATCCACATTTCAAACCACATTCACAAATGGAAGCGACAATAATCTCTATCACATCAAACTCGATGACTCATTTCTCTGTGTTGTCTTGGCAAATCCTCTCTGCAAACAGAGACGATCCCTCTAGCCCAATGAGTGGGACTAGCAACCCACGTGACAATCTACTGGACACTTTCCTAAATTACAATCAAAACAAGAGAAGAGGAAGATGGCCTACCTCATTCTGATGCTATAACATCTGTTACACAAAAATATCGTCACCATGATTATTTGCAGTCAGTATGGGTCTATCATCACTTGTACTGTCCTCCTAAGCAAGCCTTAGACCTCATCTCTTCAAGTCAAGCTTTGAAAATGAGAGAAAGACATTGAAAATCAACAAAGCTCTAGTTCCACACTTTCTCTCACTGTTGCCTGCAGTCCCGCACCTCCTGTTCACAAAAACTGCGGACCTGCCCGCTCTGTCCCTAAAGGAGTGGGTGTGGACCCCTGTGAAAGTCAAAAAGGCGCAAGTTTATTCTAAAAAACTCACTTTGGGTTAATTCTAGATGATTCTAGAAGGAATTTTGATGTGGATTGGTCGCTCTTAGGTGGTTCATGCATCCCAAAAGAGAAGGAGTTAATCCTTTGATGAGAGGAGCTATCCCTTTGAAGGAGGACTTTATCCCTTTGAAGGAGGACTTAGTAACTTCCCTCCATTGCACTATAAATTAAGGCATTGGGCTGGTTGCTAGGGAGGTTAGAAGCTGAACATTTTTGAGGGTAAATGCTGGTGGAATTGAGACTTCCTGGTTAAGCTTGAGAGGAGAGATCACATACCTTTTTGGCTTCATTGGGAAGAGAGTGAAACTTGTCAAAGTAGAGGAGACTTCTTGTTGGACCCTGGGAGGAGCTTGTACAGCATCAAGGCACAGGTTGTAAAGTTCTTCTTTGTTTGAATTAATACAATCAGATTCATTTTTCTCAACAAATTGTCTTATGTCATTTGTTTCATGAATTCCTTGATCATCATGTTAAGTATGCTTTATGATATTGGCTTTTCAGGTGCTATTTAATTTCTTTGCTTATTTGTGTTTGAAGATTCGCAAGGGAGCTCATTTGGATCAAAGGAGCGAGGCTTCCACAAACTTGCATTGGACCCAAGGTAGGCCTAAACACTTGTTTGCCTTTGTTTATAAATTCATATTCAGAGAAAGATAGTTTTTGATTGGCTTGTGTGTCACTAGATATCATTAGATTCTGGGAAGGTCTATCTTGTCCGCAAGATCGACTCATTCCATGTGACAAAATGGCGACCATACTGGGGACTTGATGTTTTCCTTGTTTTTACTCTGACCTGAGAAACTGTGTTTTTGTTTCTATTTTTGGCTTGTTGTGTGTGGAATTGGGTAGATTTGGTAGATCTAGGATTATTTTTTGTTTTTCATAACTTTGGGAGAGGACCGCACCCTCAGCTTGGAACACAGTGCGGACCTATCCGCACTTTTTCTTTTAGCATAGAGTGGTACTGCACCTGTGTTAACTGTGGGCCTGCAAAATATACCTTTGTTGAGGAATCCACCTTGTGTTTTCTCTTTACGAAACTTTGAAAAAGCTTGTGTTAAAAGTTTGGATTTCATTTTTAGAAAAGAAAACAAAAATTGGTTGTTTTTTGACTGATTTGTGATTCTGGACAAATTAGTCCTTAGTTTGCTTGTAGCTAAGTAAAACATCCTTGAAAAAGACATCTTGTAAGCTTTGACTTCAAATAGGTTTTTATGGTTTATAGATCTCAAGATTAGTCATTTCCATAGTTTTGAGTGTTTTATAAAAAAATAAAAATAAAAAATCTCTTTTGGAAAAAGTTTGTTTTTGTAGTGGTTGAGTTTTTTGAAAGAAAAGGGAATTTTTTGTGAAAATAACTAGTTGTCTCGTTTTGAGTGCATTGGAAAAGAAAAAAAGCTCTTCTTTTAGTTTGTTTGTTAAGAAATATTTGTGTTTACAAGTATTTGCATTCTCAAACTCTTTCCTAGCTAGAACTTCATTGAAGGGAAAAGATTGCTTAATCATCTTAAGTGCATTTTTTAGTGATTTTGAGTCGAGTCTTCACATCACGAGTTTCATCTCTGCACCTCTTGACTTAAACAAAAGCCAATAAAAATAACACTTAAAGTAAAATCTATCTAGTAATATTTTTGTTTCTAGGGCTCTGATACACCAACATAGCTTAGGCTAGTGTCTTCGAGTAGGGAGTAATTAACTCTCCAAGATAGTAAAACAAACAAGTAGCTGTATCTTGCAGTAGAAGAAAAATCCAATTGTTGCATCTATACTTTGGGAAAGCTCCTCTTAAAGGAGAAGCACGAGATCGTGTCCGAACCAGTGTGGGAATCAATCCTTCCTCATTAGGTACGATGCCAGATATTCACGTATTAAAAATGGTAAACCTTGGATTAACCATTGTCGAGGAGCCTGGGGTCACTTGTTGGTAAACCTTGGATTATTTCAAGGAGCCTTCAAGGGGATTGAGCTTGTTACTCTGCCCTTGCGTGCGTATCGGATCGTAGACTGTTCCCCCAGGTATATTTGTTTCCATTGGTAACCTTAGTGACCATATTCTATAGGATTCTTCCTAAGGTGACACTGGTGGGAAGGTCCCACTGTACCTGGAGCAGACATCGGCTAGATTCACTTGGATTTTCTAGGGGGTTCTCTTCACTCGAGACGGTTTAGTGGAGGAACTTGTGCCAGTCTATTCATTAAGCAGGTTGTTGGGGTAACTGTTCCGACCGCCATTTCTGTATTGAACTCTGCGACGTTGGGCTTCATCACCAACTAGTGTTTTCAGTACGGAAAGTTACTGTTTGTGTGTGGTTTGATCTCCTAGATTCTTTAGGCGTGTGATTCAAATTTGTTTAGTTCTTTAGAGGCTTTAGGTGGTTTTCATTGAGATTTTACTTTGTTTGCGTGTGAAGTAGTTAAATTTTTTTAATCGTGGCTGAATTACCGAGGAAGTCCCGTAGACTTCGGGGCCAACCTCTTGAGTTTTCACCGAGCCAGCCTGAAGGGTTAAGAGACCTCGTAACTCCTAGAGATAGTAGAGTTGGGTCACCTGAAGAAGGAGAGTCTTATTTGGTGGTACATCCTGATTTTCAAGCTTTAGTAGCAGATTATAATCCACAATCAGTGTCTGTTTCCGAAATTACTGGTAGCTTTTCATCTACTAGTGATATAGGTGAGGAACCTAAAATATCCGAACCTGAAAGTGAATTTGCTGCTACCCCAACATCGCGGTTTACCCCTCCAACTTCTAGTGGTCCTGGTTCACCCAGAGTAGAAAGAATAATTAGCCAAAATCTTCCTTCTGGACTTATAGCTATCGAAGAACTTGCTACTCCGGAAGAAGAAGTAGGCATCCCTATCCCTGAAAATCAACCTGTTATTCAACTTAGGGAGCGTGAATCAATTTTTTACACTCCACCTAGGAGCAATGCTTGGCATCTTTCAATGACTAATTTTTTGGAAAACCCAGGGCTAAGTTTTTCACCACCTCGTATTCCTTATCGCCCAACACCTAGAGGTTACTATCCTCCGTTAAATATGTCAAGACAGTCATCCATGTTTACTCACTCGCCAGAATCCTTTTTGTACGGCGGTCCTTCTGTTCCCTTTGGGTATCAGTCACTTTCTGGTACTTTTGCGAGAGCATCTCCTCAACCCATTGAACAAGGGTTATTAACTGGAAACAATGGTACTAATCCATTGAGTGTAGAAGGTATTCTCATGATGTCAGGTACTATTCCTAATCCTCAACCTCAAGGTGGCCAGTTACCGCCTGGGGGGCAGCCTCAAAATCCTCAATTATTGCTTGGGGGGCAACCTCAAGGTACCCAATTTGCGCCTGGGGGGCAACCTCAAGGACAATACATACCTACGGGACAATACGTTCCTCAAGGTCAACCCCAGACTCAATATGTACCTCAAGGTCAACCCCAGTATCAATATGTACCTCAAGGTCAACCCCAGTATCAATATGTACCTCAAGGTCAACCCCAGTATCAGTACGTGCCTCAAGGGTATCAACCCCAAGGTTAGTACTCAAACCAAGGTTTTCAACCACCCTCCGGCCAAACATATGTTCAAGGAATGGGAAATGTACCTTTGAATTATCAACCCTACCCTCAATCCGGTTATGGTCCTCAATATTCTCAACTTGTTATGGGTCCGTACCCCGGAATGAACTTAGTGTGGGATCCATCGCAAACTCAACAGGTCTTGCAACCGAATGTACAGTTGTCATCTCAAACTGGACAACCCTTAGTTTCTGGTTCACCCCAGCAACCTGTCCAGTCTACTATTCAAATTTTTGTACCTTTGGTAGTTTCTCAGCCTGGGCCTAGTATGCCTCGTACTCTGCCTCAAACGGCTGTTGCAACTACTGCAACATCTGTTCAATCTACCCCACCTACTTCTGGAGTATCGACAGCTCCGGTTTCTACTATTCCTGTATCTACTCCTCAGACATCTTTACCTCAGTCTGGATCCACAATTCAAACTTTGATTTAGATGCCTGTAGGACAACCTAGTTCAAGTACGGTTGTCACAAGTCAACCACAATTTACTTATCAACCGTACCAGGGACAGTACCAATTCGGTCCTACTGTGCAGCAGCCAGTCTATCAGTATCAACCGTACCCTGGGTATACATATCAACAACCTCAACAACCCCAGTATGCTCTAGTTAATCCTGGTTTTCCGGGAGGATACAATATCCCAAATGCAATTCCTATTCCTAGTTATCCTGGATATCCTCCTCCTGGGGCTCGTCCCATGACCCAGATTTTTAGGGACCCTAATCGTCAGTTACCGTTTATCACAACTTTGGACTTGCCTGACTTGTCGCGCCTAATGAACAATCCCATTAACTATCTTTCGTTTAGGCTGTCGATGCTGAATAAGTTGCCTAGTGATATTCCTAAGTTTGAAAGCAAATCAAGAGAGGACTCGTCGAACCATGTGATGACTTATCACCTCTGGTGTGTGTCTAACTCCATTTTAGATGATTCAATCCGTTTAAGGCTTTTCTAGCGCACTCTAATTGGTCTTGCGGCCAAGTGGTACATTGAGTTACCGCGAGCCATTTTTTATAACTTTAGTCAGTTATCTACCTCGTTTTTAACTCATTTTCAGTTGCCAGTGAGATATGAAAATGGCACGGAATTAGTAACTTCATTAAAGCAGTTGACGTCCACTTACATTTCAGATCACATTCATGAATGGAGACGTCGATGGCGTTTAGTAAAGGTTTTTATTCTGGATCAGATCTTAGCTGAATGGTTTGTAAAATCTTTATTGCCAAAGATCACTGAGGATGTAGCTAAGGCCAGAGTCATTACTGAGGAGCAAGTAATTGCTCAAGCGCAGTACCTTGACTTAGTTTATACTCAGTTAGGTACGTTACATGAGAAAATCCCGAATCTTCCTAAGCAAAATCAAATCGTTGCAGCTCCTTCAGAGTCTCATGTCATTGATGGTATGATTGGTACGATTAACACCAAAAGTAAGAAGAAGTCTTCCAAGAATTCTTCTCCTGTCATAACCTTGCCAGATTCCCTGACAGGAGATTCTTCTGTGGAGATTTCTGCCGATATTCATGTTGTAGAGTCATCTACAGCCAAATCAAAATCCGGTGGTAAGAAGAAAGGGAAGAAGAAAAATAAAACAGATAAAAATTCAAAAGAGAAACCAGAAAAAGCGGAATCAAATGATGAGAAACACAAACCTCGTTATCCTTTTCTCATTTGTGACGAAGATCATTTTACAAGGGACTGCCCTCATCATGGATAGGTTGTGAAGATTGTCAAAGGTTCCCAAATGCCTGTTGTTTTGAAGGATCCTTTTCCAAGTCAAGACAGTAAGATGATAGGTTCTTCCTCGAATGCCAATGAAGAATCCATACTGATGATTTCCCATGTTAGGATTACGACACGATCACATGATTATGGTAGTAAAAGTCCTGTTGATGGTAAAGAGGCAGAATCTTCTCATTCAAACCCATCAACCTCAGCTCCCGGTTCTGATCCACTACAGATTGAGAAACCTAATTCAGACTTAGTAATCAAACCGCCCGCCAAGGGTATAGTTCGAAAGTCAGCTTTCAATCCACATGCGAGAGTGGCTCAGAACTATAACACTGTTGAGGATTTAGCTGTTTCACCTTCAGCAATGTCGGCTTTGGAAGTGATGCAATCATGTCCAGCACAGCATAAATTACTTTTGTCGACTATAGGAGCTATTGGCTTTCAGGACTCGACCCTAATAATTTTCGATCTAGAAAATAGTACACTGTGCTTACCTCATCAAATGGCTTTCCAGATCCCAGTGATAGTCAAAAACAGGCCTATTCATAGGACCGTGATTGATGAGGGAGCTTCAAAGTGTATTATTTCGATACAGTGTTGGAGATCGCTTGGTTCTCCTTCACTAAATCAATCCCCGACGATTCTAAAGGCCTTTGATGGCCATGGGTTTCATCCTTTTGGCATTCTATAGGATTTACCTATAGGGGTTGAAGGAAAAACTGTTAATCTAGATGTGGAGGTGGTTGATGCCCCTCTAGATTACAACCTTCTCTTGGGTCGTAGTTGGTCTTACACTATGAGAGCTGTCGTTTCATCGGTCTTTCGGGTTATAAAGTTTCCTCATAATGGAAAGATCATAATAATAGACCAGCTGGCTTACTTTTCATCCGACCCAGCCTCTTCTGAAAGCGTTCAACATGTCGGTAAAATGACTATCCCGTATAAGGATGTTGGAGTAGGACTAGTTAAAGATGCCGGTTTACTGGGAACTTTTCCTTTTCCTCTGATCAACGCATCATGTTCTTTTGCAACCATTCATATGATTTCGTCAGACACCATTGTTTATGATGATCCTTGGATCGTACCTTCTGAATCTGAGATACACTCATTTGGTGGCATTATGCCTTTGAGTCCATATGAAATTGCGTATCAGGCCGTGCAGTCGTTTTTCGACCCATCTTCGACCAAAAATGACTTAATGAATGTGGTCCATGAGGAATCACTTTTCACATCAAACTCGGATTCAACAACGTTTTCCGAACATGTTCACTCTGATGAGAAAATTTGTGAAATCCTATGTGTAGATGATTTACCATGGGAAGATCTCCATCACAGATCTTCGTTCTTACTTGAGAATGATCGTTTTGAAAATGATTTTTCATCAATTTTTATGACTGAATATGTCAAGGAACCTCAGAATCCAATGAAAAATCCTGATTCAGAGTTAAATTTGGGAAACATTTCTCGAACTATTCCTATTGACATTTCAGTTAAGCCCGGAATTGTTGAAAACATTCATATCGGTGCCTCGTGTATAGAATATGAAATTCAAATATATAAGGCCCTATTTCAAGAATTTCGTGACGTTTTTGCCTGGTCATATGAGGAAATGCCAGGAATTGATCCCGCAATTGTTTTTCATGAAATCAAGACTTACCCGAATGCTAAACCCGTCCGGTAACGTTTGTGTTAGATTCACCCAAGAAAAGCTGCTGCTATTAAAGCAGAAGTTAAAAAATTACTCAAAGTAGGTTTCATTTATCCGATTCCATTAACGGATTGGGTATCGAATATTGTTCCGGTTAACAAAAAGCAAGGGACAATAAGAATATGTATCGATTATAGGGACATTAATCTAGCTTGTCCAAAGGACAATTACCCAACTCCCTGTATCGATCAAATCATTGATGATTGTGCCGGTAGCGAAATATTCTCCTTCATGGATGGTTTTTCCGGATACAATCAAATCAATATTCTAACTGCCGATCAACCAAAAACGGCTTTCATTTGTCCATGGGGGACATTCGCTTATTGCAAATTACCTTTTGGGCTCAAGAATGCCGGGGCAACTTTTCAAAGGGCCATGTCTTATGCGTTTCATGACATCAAGCACATTGTGCAACTCTATCTCGATGATTTGCCTGCTCATTCATTACATCGAGCTGATCATCTCATCCATTTACGAGCAATCTTTATGAGGTGTAGGCATTATCGAATTAGGTTATATCCACACAAGTGTGTTTTCTGTATAGAAACGGGTCGATTGCTGGGGTTTGTTGTTTCGAAAGCCGACATTTGCATCAATCCCTCGAAGGTTGAAGCTATTGTCAAATTGCCTCCTCCTTCGAGTCTTCACCAACTCTAAAGTTTGCAAGGGAAAGCAAACTTCTTACGATGATTCATTCCTAACTACGCCGAGGTTACAAAGGGTTTTACCGGTTGTTGAAACAGAATAATCCATTCTATTGGGATGAGATAGCTCAGAAATCTTTTGATGCACTAAAACACACGTTGACCCATGCACCGTTATTGCATCCTCCCAACTACAACCAGGACTACTTCTTGTATCTCGCCGCCTCTCATTCCACCATTGGAATGGTCTTAGTTCAGGAAGATGAATTCGGTACTGAACATGTGATATATTACCTTAGTCGAACTTTAAATCCAACTGAGCTAAAATACTCACATGTGGAGAAATTGGCATTGGCAGTTGTTCAAGCTGTCCAACGTTTTCGTCACTACATTTTACTATGTAAAACTACAGTAATTTCTAATTGCAACCCTATGATCTACATTTTGACCAAGCAATTGCTAGGGGGCAAGTACTCCAAATGGATTGTGATCCTATAGGAGTTCGACTTGGAATTTGAAAAATCTAAGTCTAAGAAATCTTTAGTTTTTGCAGAGTTAATGTGTGACTTCTCGCGTGCTGACACGGAAACTGTGGCGGAGGAGCCCATTGCAGACGAATCCTTGTTTCTAATCAGCACTTTAGATCTGTGGTATGGAGATATCATCGTTTATCTCCAGACCCAATCCTTTTGGCCAGAAATTTCAAGGTCAGAACGTCGAAAAATACGATTCCAGTCCCAACAATTCAGAATTATTGGAGATACTCTTTATCGTCATGGGGCGGACTCTGTTTTTCGACGTTGTTTAACTCACGAGGAGGCTGAAAGGGTTCTAAATGACTGTCACTCTGGAGCATGTGGCGGTCATATGTCTGGGTATGCCACAACCCAAAAGATATTGTGCGTTGGCTACTTCTGGCCGTCTTTGTTTAAAGATTGTATTAACGCGGTTCGAAAATGCCACAACTGCCAAATTTTTTATCGAAAGATGCGCACTCCACCTGCTCCTCTCCACCCTATAATTTCCGTTGGTCCTTTTTCCAAATGGGGTATCAATTTTATTACATGTAACCCTCACTCAGCCGGGGGGCATGCATATATCATCCTTGCAGTAGATTATTTTACCAAGTCGGCCGAAGCGATGCCTACATTTGAGGCAGACGACAAAACAGCTGCAATTTTCATGTTCAATCATATAATTGCTAGGTTTGGTGTTCCACAAGCGATTATCACTGATCATGGGCGTCATTTTCGAAACGTTATGATGACCGAACTTACAGGCCAGCTTGGTTTGCATCACAATATTTCAACTCCTTATTATCCACAAGCTAATGGTTTGGTTGAATCCATCAACAAAGTTTTAGTCATCATGATCCAACGAATAATTGGGATTCATTGGTCGAATTGGCATAACATGCTATTTTCAGCACTTTGGGCATATCAAACCTCAGTAAAAACGTCAACAGGGTTCACTCCTTTCCAACTAGTTTATGGTCTGGAAGCTGTGTTACCCATTGAATGCGAAATCCCGTCATTGAAAATGGCCATCGAGTTACTTCCAGCCACTTCCGAAGAGGAAAAACGTTTGTTATACTTGGCTCAATTAGATGAGAATCGACGTGATGCTGCATTGGCAATTGAAACTCATGCAAAACGTATTAAAGCTCAGTATGATCAAAATATGACCCCTCAAAATTTTTCGGAAGGAGACCTAGTCTTATTGCACGATCAAGCTAATGATAAATTAGGCGCAGGAAAATTCGTTCCTATGTGGCATGGTCCCTATGTTGTCAAGAAAAAGCTAGAAAAAGGGGCCTATGAATTGGTAGACTTTGACAGGGACTCTTTAGGTAAACCCAGAAATGGTCTTTACCAGAAGAGGTATTATGCTTAAGGAATGGCTATGGATATTTTTAGTTAGGATAGTTTTCTTTCTAGCTGGTGTGTTTTAGTTTAAAAAGTGTGCTTAGCTTAGAGAGTTTTTTTCGTCATTATTCCTGCTTATCTTGGTTTTAATCTTGATATTGCAGATGTCGATGCCTCTCCAAACATACATTGGTTTCGCTGATGGTCCTTGTCATAATACACGGAATATTTCTTCCATAGCTTGGGTTATCTATTCGCCCTCTGACGAGTTGGTATCTATGGATGGGGTAACCCTCGATCAAACAACGAACAACATTGCCGAGTATAGTGCAATGATTGAGTTATTATCTGAATCTATTTCATTTGGGATTCGGAGTTTGATAGTGAGGTTAGATTCTGAACTCGTTGTATTACAGCTTAATAGAGTGTATGCCATTAGAAATCCAGTGTTATTGAGATTATTTTTGAGAGTGTGTCTCTTGGAACGTGAATTTGATTATATTGAATATCAGTATATTCCAAGATCTTTAAATACATTAGCAGATGCAATTGCTTCTCGAATGTTAAGTAGACATTTGCAATAATCATACATGTAAATTTAAAAGCATTCCATAACATGATTTACAAGATAAGCCGGTAATAGTGATATATATAGGAGTGTGTCAAAATATACATCGTCCTCGATCATAGGTTGAAAAACACCTTATGATCAACAAAAATGATAAGTACAAAAAGCAAAAATGTCATATGTGTCTACAATAGGCGATCATCCTATCACTGGTGATGATCTTGATAAGAAACCACTGTACGGGCCACCTTACAAAGGAACCTCCTAAAAGGTCATGGGACCCGAATCACATAGCGCTGTAGTCGATGAGGAATGTCATCTATGCCGGTCTCTGCAATGTCCCCTGTCAAGCGCTCTAGATGACTCTCCAACTCGGCCAAGGTCTCTGCTGATTCGTCTTGTGGGGCTAGCGCCGCTGCAGCTGGTTGTTTCCTCTCATAAGGCCGGAGAGCAGCTGGTCGCTATGGACCCACATCTACATTGAAACTTTTACTATGAGTTTTGGGACGACATAAAAACAAAAAAAAATCAAATAGGAAAATGCTGAAAATGATTTTACCTAAGTCATCCCATTGCTCTCCTGGTGGAAGAGCCATGTCTGGGTCACCGCGAAAATCTACCCCAGCGTAAGGGAAGTCCTAAATAGCAAAAACTTGGTTTTCCAACCAATGGAAATACTCAGGTTTGAATCGAACGACCTTTGTCCCCTCGTTAGAATGACGGGCCATAACTGCAACCCATCGCATCAGTTTGGGCTCTCGAGGAAGCCCAGCTCCAATAGTAAGGTGCTGCGAGACCAACATTGGGACCCTCTCCAGACCAAAGCTCAAAACCAAAGCCCCATAACCAAAGGTCTTCAGTTGTCTGTTCTCGGCTCTGGTCAGTTGGCCTTTTACATTAGCCAACACAGCATCGCACCAGTTGAAGATGGTGCCTCGAAAGCAGTCAACTGCCATCCGCATCTGGGATCCGGTGGCATTATGTAGTGCGGCACTCCTACAAAGTCTAGTAACAGTAAACGCGATCACCATGAGTTCAGGACGGGATATGGTTTTAATGTCTATCCCTTTGTCTCTAGCCTAGTTGTTTCAGAACTCTAGCCGATGGCTATCGACAAACTGGCCACTTGGCCTAGTCCCGAAAAGAGTCAAGTCTTCACCTCTCTTAGGCAAACTAGTCAAAAAGTATATGTCTATCGGCTCAATTTCGAGCTAGTGGCCACCAATGAAGAAACACTGGTCCTGTATGCTCCACTTGTCTACCAGCCACTGCAAGAAGTCCACCTGGGCCCTCATGCTAGGTATGGCCCAGAATTTGTACAAGCCGCATGCCTTCAATGCATCGATCGAAGGTTGGTGATTTAACGCGGCAAGATCTACATCCTCATGCTCCTGTTCTCGCCAATCAAGTATGATGTACACTCTACATCCAACAAAAAGGCAAATTAGAATGCAAAAAATTAAATTGTTTGGGTCAATTTTGAGAATTTTTGGGTTAAAAACCCTTGCTGCAGGGACCGCACCTTCTCTATTAGAGACAATGCATGGGTCCGCACCTTGCCTTCATGGAAGGTGCAGACCCCTAACTTTTTCCCCATTGAGAAAAAGTCAGGGTCCGTGGGCTGCCAGCGTTATGCCTGTGGGCCCTCGCGCATGGGTTTCTAGCCTAAAAACCCTCTAAAAAATGAAATAAAACCCTAAAACACAAATTGAAATGGTTGAAATTGAAGAGTAGGATGATGTGGATTACCTAGAGGAGACGGCATTCGATTCCGACGGATCGATTTTCCGCAATATTCATGGGAAGTTTCTGAACAAAATCACTATTTTCTCACCCAAATCTTAAATGGTAAAAATGAATTGACGAAAGCCTTTTTATAAGTCTTTTGAATAAATGAATTGTAAATTTGTTTATGTTTCACTTTAGAAAGGTAACTTTTGCAGCATTTTTATCCCTCTCAAACAGGTATGAGTAATGTTTGCAATTTTTGCTTAGGATAACGGATTGTTCAGCGAAATCGATCATTTTCGACGAAAAAACATTTAGAGTCACCTTTAAGCTCTTTTCTGACTCCTAAAACATGAAAAGATCGCCAAGTTTTTCTTTTTAAACTTGTTAAAATGGAACTAAATAGACGGTCCACTTACAGCGCTTTTCTGACCATAAAAACATGAAAAGATTGCCGGATTTTTGTCGTTTCAAATTCGATATTGGTTATAAAACGACGTGTCATTGATCGCTTTTTTACTTTTTTGGATTAGGGGCACTAATTACGAAAAGTACTCATTGGTCATAAAGATCAAGCGGTTCTCTCAAGTATTATTTTATACTTTTTCGGGCTTGGGAGACACAAATTTACGAAAAAGGTCAACCCTGGAGTCTTCTTAAGTTTTTTCAGACTCTCTAAAATTGAAAAACGCCGAGTTTCTCCTATATTGGACTCGTTAAAATTTAACAGTAAAGGACCTGTTCAATTACAAACAGGAATGAACCACTCCTTCTTAGGGTTTGAATTTAAACTAAGTTGGACTCATCCGAAGGATGAGCTTATAATCAAGCAAATGTTATCCTCCTCAAGCTTGTAAAAAATAAAGAGGTACTTGCCAGAAATGGTGGGGGAAGAGAGAGAAAAATGAGCCTGTTTGTCATACTTTGTAACCACTCTTGAACACGACACTTTTATTCACCTGGGTTGGGAAATCCTTTGCCTAACAGTTGATCAAACCACATTGAAAGTCTTCAGCCAGTTTTTGGGTATTAACTTTGGGTCAATTGTCACCAAACCATCTGTTGTGTCGTTATGTGTTCAAGAGGTAAGTGCCAATAAGCCATTCATCTACAAAATATCTGTCATCCATCTTGACCATCCCTGAGTCAGTCCTTGCAACTAAATTTCTTCAACTTGATCTATGATTTCGTGTTGTGGGCTTCCCTGTGACGGATCGCTTTCTATCAACTTCAGCTCGTTATCTGGAAAGATGATCTAGAAATCGTCAGTACCTTGGGATTTGCATGCCTCAATGGCAGGTTTCTCGCCTTTGACGACAAGTTGCATCATTGACCTTCGATCAAAGGATTCTGTGACATGTTCGACATCAACACATCTATTCACATCTCATGGATTGTACTGGGTACTTTGAGAGCCATTGAAATCACTGGTGGTTTCTCTCACACTTGTTAATAGTTTACATCATTGACTGGTAATCAAGTGGTTTCTACCATGTTTGACTTCAACACATTCATTCGCATGGATAGAATCATATTTTTTCGGGAAGTAGAAGTGAAGACCCTGGAGCTAGTTTCCACAATCTAGATTGCGAGGAATTTTGTATTCATTATATGGTGGACTATTCATAAATAGATGGTTGCGTCCATACTGTGTCTACATAAGTCTATACTTGTGATGTATTACAAGATCATTCCTATATCAGAGCAGTAGTTAGTTTTCTAAGTCATTTTTGATCTGAGTATGGGAATGCCTACCTCAGCGATGATATGATCTCATATATATATCTTGCATTGAATGTTTTTACAGGTCCCGACCGGGCTCTCCACAAGATGATCCTTGAAATGATAAAGTACTTCACTCTTCATAAATGATAAATGAAATCCTCATCTACTATAGACTTCGCACTTTAGGGGGCAATCTGTTACACAAAAATATCGTCACCATGATTATTTGCAGTCAATATGGGTCTATCATCACTTGTACTGTCCTCCTAAGCAAGTCTCAGACCTCAGCTCTTCAAGTCAAGCTTTGAAAATGAGAGAAAGACATTGAAAATCAACAAAGCTCTAGTTCCGCACTTTCTCTCACTGTTGCCTGCGGTCCCGCACCTCCTGTTCATAAAAATTGCGGACCTGCCCGCTCTGTCCCTAAAGGAGTGGGTGTGGACCCCTGTGAAAGTCAAAAAGGCGCAAGTTTATTCTAAAAAACTCACTTTGGGTTAATTCTAGATGATTCTAGAAGGAATTTTGACGTGGATTGGTCACTCTTAGGTGGTTCATGAATCCCAAAAGAGAAGGAGCTAATCCGTTGATGAGACGAGCTATCCCTTTGAAGGAGGACTTTATCCCTATGAAGGAGGACCTAGTAACTTCCCTCCATTGCACTATAAATTAAGGCATTGGGCTGGCTGCTAGGGAGGTTAGAAGCTGAACATTTTTGAGGGTAAATGCTGGTGGAATTGAGACTTCCTAGTTAAGCTTGAGAGGAGAGATCACATACCTTTTTGGCTTCATTGGGAAGAGAGTGAAACTTGTCTAAGTAGAGGAGACTTCTTGTTGGACCCTGGGAGGAGCTTGTACAGCATCAAGGCATAGGTTGTAAAGTTCTTCTTTGATTTGAATTAATACAATCAAATTCATTTTTCTCAACAAATTGTATTATGTCATTTGTTTCATGAATTCCTTGATCATCATGTTGAGTATGCTTTATGATATTGGCTTTTTAGGTTCTATTTAATTTGTTTGCTTGTTTTTGTTTGCAGATTCGTGAGGGAGCTCATTTGGATCAAAGGAGTGAGGCTTCCACAAACTTGCATTGGACCCAAGGTAGGCCTAAACACTTGTTTGCCTTTGTTTATAAATGCATATTTAGAGAAAGATAGTTTTTGATTGGCTTGCTTGTCACTAGATATCGTTAGATTCTAGGAAGGTCTATCTTGTCCGCAAGATCGACTCATTCTGTGTGACAACATCCTCCTTTGTTCAAGACCTCGAATCGCTTGTACCTCAGGCTCATTCCTACTGCTCACAGCATTTGAATGCCTACACAATAGATCAAAGACACAACAAATCATACACATACAAATACAATAAACTAATGTAACCTACTTAACAGATCAAGGAGCATTAAGATAAATGATGCATCAACACACACATTTATGGAAAGTGAACCAGCAATTGTATATATTAATAGAAGAAAAGAGGAAGCATACAACCAAACCTTGATATCAATAACCTCTCCTTGAGTGAATGTCCAAGTCCAAGCTCAAGCTCTCCAAGCATTCCTTCTCTAAGCCAAATGAGTAGCATGTAGGCACTATCTTAGCATAAGGGTGAAAATAGTCAAAAACCAACCATTTAGGAATGGGAAAAGATGAATATATAGGCAGGGAAAGGGATTTAGGATGTCTCAAAAGATAGAAGAATTCCCTCATCTCAAGGAGGTGGCTCATAGGGATAATACCAAAGGGTCAAGTTGAGAGAACTCAACCCCATCCATATTAAACAACCTCTAGCTCATCGTTCTGGAAGCCTCTAGATCACGAAGCTTCTTGTCCTCGTTGGGAAAAATTCCCTTTTAGAGATCATCGCAGGTATCAAAGCCAAAAGCACACTGGCAGTGTGAAGCTAGTGAAGTGCATCTAGTGACCAGCACCTGTTTCCAATGTCAGGGGAGTGATGATCCTCAAATTAGGGTTTTAAATCCCTTTTCTTCAGGGGAAGCTCAAGGAATTTTTCAATCAGTGTTTTAGGGAGGATCTGAGCTACATATCAGGATGAGTACACTACATGATTTCCAAGTTTTGGGCCCTTCGGGGTATGTCACAGGGAAGTGTGGGAGGTGTGACAAAATATTGTGTAACACTGCTTGATTGGTTTTTGAAATCCTTCCTCCCTCTGATAGCCAAAGATGTCACTTCAACCATACTTAATATTAAAGTCAATGCCATTACCAAAGCCCAATAGTATGACTTGATTTACTCTCAATCAAGATAGTTATATATTTTTATTCCTTATGCATGTGAGCATCATACCTTTGAGTCAATATCACCTTAAGCGTCCCATACAACTAATGGTCTCGCTGGCTTAGTTGCAAAACCCCTGGATTAGACCATTCCATAGGGACAAAATACTACTACAAACTGATCTTATGCTCCACCACAACAGCTTCATGTCATTTCCACCATGACTACACCTCATACTCATGGAGTGACATGCATTATTCATACTTTCCCTGGCATGTCTAACCTATATTATCCTTTCCAAGGAACTCCTCAACCTCATGTGTAGCCCCATACATAATTTAAATTTGTTCAACCAAGTCCCCAAGCTCAAGCTCAGTCCTTCAAGTAGCTCAACTTTATGAACCCATCAAACTCTCAAAATCAGTGCGTAATCACAATAAAAACTAAGGAGGCAATCATAATCTTCCCCAAGAAGGAAGGTCGCAGTGTTGACATAACAAAAACAACTAGCAACCCACAAAATATGTTTCTCCTCCTACAACTAACAATCATTAGGGAAAAGGATGAGGATAGGGTCAACCATGATACAAGACCAATTTTCCTTGCATTATTTGTGGGTCAATGGAGTGTTACACCCACCATTTCCCTCAGCTACTAGAAATATGACAGTAGAAAGAATCCAAACAACATCAAGAAACTTCCACCCACAGTCAGCCACAAACCTCTACCACTGTCTTACATAACCCATTTCTATCCTAGGGTATGGTTCAACATCAAGATGCACCATCTGTATCTCAACCTATGAATCCCTCATACTATAATATTTTTATTCAATCATATTAGGTCTTGTTATAAACTCAAAACCAAAACTATCGACCCCATCTACCTCCCCGTGAGAAAGAAGGTCTCATTCCTTAAATGAATGTCCTGATACAAATCTCATGCCTAGACTCGACACCTTGAATTCCCAGAATTCCTATTTGAAAAACTGCAGATAACCCTCATGCTAGAGATGCCCAACAATATAGTGTAGTCAATGAATTAGCACAGTAGCCCACCACCATATCTTGCCTCAAAGTTCCTAAATATTTCCCCACAAAACACAAGGGATTGTTGAACAATCTTGGTGTGATAGACCCCAGCTATTCACACCTTATCAAATTTGATTTAGATAATTCTAAAGCACAACTCCCATCTGTAGTTGTTTTCTAGTTGTCAATCACTATCTGCAACCTCATTATCCATTGTTGCATTGTAGATGAAGTTGCATCTACATGGTCATGTCCACTCATGTTTGGAAGAAAATAAGTTATCATGTACTGACGTCTTCTAACATCCCATTATGCACATATACTAGAAAACCATTCAAACCCCATGGGGTATATCAGAATGCGCCAGTAGAATTGGGAGGGAAGAAATTCATAGTAGACATTGAGGCTATCGATACCCCTTTATATTACAATATATTGTTAGGATTTTTATGCAATGAATTCATAGAATAGAAGAAAATATATATCAATGACTTGAAAATACGCCTCAATGACAATTTTGGATGATACAAATGACAAGACCTATTTTTTATATATAGGAGCCTAAAGGGTCATAATATAATTAGGACCTGCATAAAAATAGTAATGTAAGGGCACAATAATAATAATAGTGGGCTTCTATGGGGAACAAAAATAACAATATGGGGGCTACATGGGACACAACAATAATATGGGGGCTACACTAGTATTATAGGGACCTAACATGCTCCTCTCCTTCAAAAAATTGTTGTCCTCAATGCTAGAGTATTTTTGGATGCTCTTGTATAAAATATTCATCCTCCCATGTGGAATATTTTGCGAGTAAGTTCTTCCACTTAATGAGGTATTCTAAAATTGATCAATTTTGTAGTTGTCAAATTCTTGTTTCCATGAATGCTTCAAGCTCTAATATGATTTTTCCTCCCTCATCAAGTCTGGAAATATAGTTTGAAATGGAATCTTGTCACCTATAACCTTCATCAAACATGACACATGGAAAACTGGGTTTATTTGTGATGATACAAGTAGCTCTAATTTTTATGCCAGAGTACCAATATTTTGCAATACCTTATAAGGATCATAGTACTTGGGTGATAGTTTATTATCCTTCTTAGCTTTCTTAAGTGACATCTGCATGTATGGTTGTAGCTATAAAAATACCGAGTCACCCATGTCAAAACTTTTTTCACTACGATATTGATTTGTGTGTTGCTTCGTTTGATTATGTGCTAGAGTTAGATTATCCTTTAAGAGTTGGAAAACTTGTTGTTGATTCTCGATTTGATCTTCCATTGCTTGAAACTTAGCACTATCTCTTAGAGATGATGTGTTGGATGGTGGATTATATTCGTAAAGTGCCATAAATGGGGTCATTTTTGTTACAATATGGAAGGAATTGTTATACCACAATTCTGCCAGAGGTAACCACTTGAATCATTGTGTTTGTTTATCATATACAAAGCAATGAATATATCCTTCCAAACAGTTTTTCATTATCTTAGTTTTCCCATCAAATTCAGGATGATAAGATAAACTATGAGCCAATTGAGTACCAAGACAAGAAAATAATTGTGTTAAAAAATTTCCAGTGAAAATGGGATCTATGCCACTTACAATAATATTTGGATTTCCATGTAACTTTTGAATTGTTTCCACAAATGTAGTAGCGACTATATTGGCTTCGAAAGGATGAGATAGAGCAAAAACGTGTGCATAATTGGTAAGTATATCAACTACCATCATGATGAGACTATTTCCTTCGGACTTGGATAAAATCCAGTAAGAACTCTTCCCAATGTTGACTTGGAATAGTTAATGGTTATAAAAGACCTGGAATTTTGATTGTCTCGACTTTATTTTGTTGGAAAACCAAACATTCAACCACAAAATTTTAAACATTATATTTAAGGCCATCTCGAAAAACTTCCTTCCTGACCCTATGGTAAGTTTTTAAAAGTCCTGAGTGCCCTCCTATAGTAGAGGTGTGATATTCATTTTTTTTAATTCCTTATTTTGGAATTCTTACATAGATATAAGCGATCCTTGTCAACCCCATAAATCCAAAAGATTGCTTCAAGTTGTGAGGATTTTCCATTTCTTGATGGCTTTAATATTGTTAGGCTCTAGCTTAACACCCTTGTGAGATACAATATGACCCAAATATTCCACCTCTTGTACCCCAAATAAACATTTGGAAGTTTTTTTCCTATAATTGTTTTTCTTCCAATAGTTTGAACACCATGTCAACATGTGTAACATGATCCTTCCAAGACTTCTTCTAGACTAGTATATCATCAAAAAATGTTAATGAAAATTTTCTAAGAAGGGTTTGAAAATGGAATTCATCAAACCTTGAAATATGGAAGGTGCATTAGTAAGGCCAAAACGCATGACCAAAAATTCATAATGACCTTCATGAGTTCTGAATCTTGTTTTCAAAATGTATTCGGTCTTCATTCTAATTTGATGATATCCTGAACGAAGATCCATCTTGGTGAAGTAAATTTCTCCATGTAATTCATCCAACAATTCATCAATGAAAGGAATGGGAAATTTATCTTTAATACTAATCTTTTTTATCCCTCCATAATCTGGACACCTACGCCACAATCCATCCTGCTTGTGTACCATTACTACTAGAGAAGAGAAAGAACTTTGGCTAGGTTGAATTATACCAGCCTCTAGCATTTATTCAACCATATTTTCAATTTCACTCTTTTGAGAATAGGGATATATGTAAGGTCTAATTTTTGGAGGAACACTTCATGGAATCAAGTGAATAGCATGATCACGATCACAAATAAGTGGGAGACCCTTGGGAGTCTGACATACCTTGGAATGATTGTCAAGAACTCATTGGTGATATGGAGAAATGGGAGACTTAGATGTTTGAACATCTAGTGAGCATAATTGTGCAATTACACCTCATTGTTTCTTCTTTAAAATATTTGTCATGCCATTAGATTTGATTACCTTACTAGTTTTCCCAATGATACCCCTTAATTCAATTTCCCTTCCTTCGAAGAAAAAATTCAAAAAACAATCTTGAAAATTAAAAGTTATCATCCTTGAAGATTAGAACCATTGGACTCCTAATACAACATCAGCACCACCCATTGGAATGGAAATCATTGGAATATTAAATAGATATTCCCCTATGGTTAGATTGATATTATGCAAT
This sequence comes from Pinus tabuliformis, assembly GCA_031772625.1. NCBI lineage: Eukaryota > Viridiplantae > Streptophyta > Pinopsida > Pinales > Pinaceae > Pinus > Pinus tabuliformis. The sequence continues at coordinate 259,610,681 of CM062815.1, read as the reverse complement.
TTCCCTAAGCAATTTATAGTTCCTCCATTTGCAACCATCAATTGGTACTTTGGTGTTGGGTATATAAAGAAATTCAAATCCTTGGTTATCTTGCAATGAATATAATTATGGGTACTACCAAATCAATCAATACTATTACCTTTTTCTTCTTGATATATCCTTCTATCTTGAGAGTTTTAGGAGTGGTAATTCCCACCAATGCATTACAAGATATGGTCAGATTCATTTCTTCTTTTCCATCCCCTGGAGTTGGTTCTTGGTGTATATCTTCTTATTTTGATGTTTCTTGTTCCTTTTCTTCTTCCTCTTCACAGTCTATGTAAAATAATTTATTCTCTACACAGTTATGACCTTTATTGTATTTTCTATCACAATTGTAACAAAGCTTTTTTCTCTTTTGTCCTCCAGTTGTTTTGGTATCAACATTGTAGGTTGTGGAAGCCTAAGACTAGAAACACTTCCATATTTATAATTGTGAGTAGTAGACCTCTTTGTTACTATAAATTTTCTTTCAACTTTTATTTCTACCCTAAATGCATTATATAATTACTTAGGCTCCCAAAGGTGAACCTCATGTTGGATATTATCCTTTAACATTCCTATGAAGGCATCAATCATATGCTCCTCAGAAATATTAGTTACTTTGATATGCAATCTTTGGTAGTCGTCAATGTGATCCGCCATTAAACCCTTTTGTTTGAGATTTATCAATTGGCTAAAGAAGGTGTTTCTCTTTGTATCCTCATAATGTTTTACCAATTCTTTCGTAAAAAATGACCAAGTTACAAGTGATTTACGAGAACAAAGCCATTGATACCACACAAATTTATTGGGTTCTAAATATAAAGTTGTAATGTGTACCTTTTGTGTGTGTTGCACATCATGTATATCAAAGACCTTATCCATCTATAATATCCATGTCAATCTTTGGAATGTGGTTGTTCTTAAACCCAATATTGGAGTCTCTAAAATCATAATTCATATTTATTATTTTCCTCATCATGATTTTCATGGATTACCTTGCCACCAGTGGGAAGCCTTTCTTGCAACAACTTTGTCAACCCTTACAACTTGACATTCATCACATTCATGTCTACTTTAAAAACTCCCATATATGCTTTTAAACCATCGATATTGACATTCATAACCGCTTCTAATTATTTTTTGGTTTCTCTTTGCAAGAGTGAAATTTGTTGCACTTGGTCTCATAATTGTGATATATCATGTTGCATTTCTTCCTCTCCTTCATGTGTCATAGTAGAGTTTTCTAGGTTTTTCCAGGAGTATCCATTTTTTGGTTGCAAGGAATATTGGAACAAAATAATGATATATATTCTTTAATATTCCCTTTGAATCACTTCAGACTTCTTTTTCAATCAAAAATGCAAATTTAAAAAAATACAAATCTTTTCCCCTCTCTTTTTGGAGCTTGATATTGAAATTATTGTACCTTTATAGTTTTGGCCTCTCAAGATCTAAAATTTTGTCTTTTGGTAGCACTTTGTGTCCTCTTTCCAACACCACTAGTTAGACTGAGATTTTATTTTCAAGATAAAGTTAGGCCAAATCTCCCAAGATGACATGCTTATGGACTGGTTCAGTAGAGTGAACTTTTACAGACTGCCATGTGTCTATGAAAATTTGGAGACCCAAATCCCTAGTACAGCAAACGGATATTACTTCTCCTACTTGTTAATTCATGCAAGTTATTTATTGTGTTACACTATAAATATTGAATTAAATAAAACTGCAACCTTCATTAATTAAATTATATTCGAAAACAAGAACTGAGCAAGAAGAAATAATACACACACAAGTGACACCATTGTTTTTAGACAAATGTCCCCCAAAAAACCTAATGCAGGAAAATTGGTGCAATAGTTGAGGGTTTGTATTATTATGTAGTAGTTTCTGAATACAATATTTGGATGACTTACTGGCTATCCTATACAGATAATCTGACTAGCAGAGAAATTAGTGAGAAATACCTCACACCATCACTAGATATTCAATACTGATCTAGGCTCAGGATGGCAAGCCCCACACTGCCTCTATGTCTGCCTATGTAGTTTAGTGTCATAGCTACTAGGCTTTGCGTCACCCTTCTTGCTGCTGGATTTTCCTCTAGAACTTTGACTCTCTTCCCTTCTGGTCTCACACCCCAGCTTATGGCTCTAGCACTAAACTCTCCAGCAAATTTTGAATCTCCTCTCAGGCTCTGTGTTGGCTCAGTGTGGCTCTATGCTACCCAGTGTGGCTCTGTGTTGCCTCTTTTGGATCTCTCTCTGCCTCCTCTGCAATGTATCCCCAGATTAGGAAACTATCCAACTAGAAAACTATCTATATCCCTCACTGTAAGAAATCTCCTCAATGACCTCTCAGGCAACTGTTGTGATTCTCTCTTGAGAAAATCAATCTTTGATCTCTCATTCGATCTGTCATCCAAATTCCCATCAGATTAATTATTATATTCTTCCCATTGAGTAATCAATGGCCCAAATTAAATTCTAATCAATGGCTTAGATCATGTTGACTCGATCTTCATCTTCTTCTACAAGATTCACACCCAGTTTTATTAATACCCTTTAATTATTCTAATTTCCTAAGTTTAGACTCAGGCATCCATTAAAAATAATTATTTATTTTAATAAAACTCTCTCTGGGTGGAATTTCCCAAAACGATTTCTAGGTATTATGGAATACATGTATCCTAGCCTCCCCGCAAATTTTGAGGCTTAGAGCACATCCAATTCCACCATAAATCAACAGTGTCATTGTTTCTACCTTCAATGTTGAAAATAGTATCCCAAAAATTAAAGTCTATGCAATTTTTTACACCTTTTATGGAATTCAATTTGGATTCTCAAAACAAAATTTATGATGATTATCCCTGAGGCACCTATTTGAGACAGAATTCTAGAGCATACAAAAACCCTTAAATTCCTTGAATCGTATCTTCAATGATATAGTGAACCAAGTTCTAAAATTTTTACATGATGTTCACCAAGATTTTGGCTCCATTGGTCAAAATTTCAACTTTTGATTTCTTATAGAAAAAAAATTATAGTGAAAATTCCAAGATGGCCCATTTGAAGTAGCGAAACACAAGGATCCAAGGCTTTGAAACAAAATGTTATGCAACCAATTCACAAAAGAAAAGAAAATATAGATCAACAACTTGAAAATAAGCATCTTTGAGGGTTAAACCTCCTTTACATCAAATAAAGGAAATTATTGGATGATAAAAATGACAAGACCTCCTTTGTATATATAGGAGTCTAAAGGGTCACAATATAATTGGGGCCTACATAAAAATAATAATGTAAGGGCACAATAATAACAATAGTGGGATTCTATGGGGAACAACAATAAAAATATGGGGGCTACACTAGAATTATGAAGACCTAATAAGAATGGGGTTTCATGTATGCCATGAAGGCAGAAGCTTGCTCCATATTTCACATTATTATATTTCCCCTTGATGTAAGTGTTATCATTGTTGATAATCTCACTTATTACCACCTCCCACCTCACAACCTTTGATCCCTTCCCCACATGAACCCCCTTCCATGACCCCTACAATGACCCGACAAAGGCATCAAGGAAAGGCTCCCCAAAGCATGGACCCACGTGGGAAAAATCATATTACCCAAACTCCACCATGCACACCTATCAATCATCCTCATTAATGTGTTATTTATGGTGTCCTTGGACAAAACAAAAATAACTTCCCTAAGCTACCATCCTTATGGGACGAGCTCAATGTACCTCCCATTCCACCTATTCCATATTCGCAAGGAAGAAAATGAGTTTGCAGGTTGCATACTAGTGACCCATGTTCCAAATGTGGTGTGTATGGTCATTACACTCATCACTACTTAGATCTAATTCATTATCAATAGTCTCTTCTCACTCTCAACTACTCTGCATTATTCATTCCCAAAACATCCACTCCCATGTAAACTCTAGAGGAAAGAGATATTTTCATTCAAATACTTTATCTTTCATTTAGCTCGAAATATGAGAATTTCCCACAAATCAATGGACCATCCTCCTCCATCATCGCCCCTTTGAGTCATCTACTTCTCCCACCACCGACACTACCCTCACCCTCACCCTCAACCTATATTCCCTCCCATACTACTGAGACCATAGTAGTATCTTTTAGTAGTGGACCATCGTGATCCATGACAACTCAACAGAAGTCACCAGTAGGGATTACCCCCATGCAAGGACACCCTCCTCCTTTGCGTATTCTTCGACCTTGTCATAGATTCCATTAAGATGGACATCCAACAAAAAGATCCCCTATGAAACAAGCAGTAAATATCATTTCCCTCTCATCTTACCCACACATCCTACAAGGATGTGGCCCTTTTTCATGACCCCCATGGGGGCGAGCACATATGTCACGTCCCCCCAAAAATTCATCCACCTAGGCCATGCAATCATGGAAATTGTTGTATCTTGTCTCCAATTCCTATAAACTCTTGCATTTTGGATTGAGCTATCTTATCTGTGACAGCATACGCCATATGAAATTCATGTTTGAAGCTCCATTCCAAAGGGACCCTAAATTATGAGATGAGAACCCCTTCTGATGTGGATGAATGATAAACGTCTACTTCTCTGATGATGAGCCCAACGAATATGACGTTCTCCCCCTGATGATCTCATTTTCATCTCCTTTGATGGATCTGAAGAGACTTGCCACTTTGAGAAGCTCACACTCTCACCTGAGGTTGAATCTTCTCCTCATTCCTTGGACCATGCTAAGGAGCATGCCAATACCTCCTCTTCATCTCACCACCTGAACATCCTACACCATCCACACTCAATCGCTGGAAAGCTCCCATGGAGCATTATTACCATTATGTTTCAATAATGATGATGATTACTCCAATATATTTTACTTATCAACAATTAATTTGGTATCACTATTATCAAAATACAAGGTCATCCCAAGTCTCCCTCATGAATTTCCTCCACTAACAACAATCTTCATGGCTAATGAAGATATTATACATGCTCTTAACACACCTAATTATCTATGGGATAAAATGCATCATCTTTCCATGTTCTTACCAACCCCATTCACCCCCACTGACGCTTCCAAAAGTCAGTATGCCATGTAAACTAAGGATCTTCTTCCACCTTGACATGTCGATTGGCTTAAAAATATAATACCAACACTTGATGCTTTTGAAGAAGGAAATTTTTCTAACATCTCCCCTACCATTCAAGTGGATATTTCATGAAATCCAAATGTCACTGAGAACATTCTCCTCAGTGTTAAAATAAGTATCTAGGTTTGGTCTTCATAATGACATACGTAATCATGATTTTATGTATTTTACGTAATAAGAAAAATAATTTTATTATTGTTATTCATGAGGCATGGGTTTCATGCTCAATGGAAATTTAGTTTTAGGTCAAGCACCCATTGAGTTCTTCTAGGGCATGTCATTGAATCTATAAGTCAATTGAGTCCTTTTAATGTATGAAAGACCCTTTTGGGCATGTTACATATTTTAAAGAAAAAGTATTTGAGTCAAAAGAAAGTCAAAAGACCCTCCAACACCTCGGCATGCTGCAAATATCAAGTCGGTCTAAATGAAGGGACAAGTCAGCCTAAAGATAGAAATTTTTACCCCTCAAAAGCCTATAAATAAGAAGTAACTCAACCTTATTTAGACACACTCTCAAGAAATTTTGATCTCCTCAAGAAAGTAGTTGGAAAAGAATGAAAAAGAAGAAGAAGAGCAAGATCAAATTTTTTGATCTCTCTCTCTCTCTCTCTCTCTTTCTCATGCTAGGGTTTCTACAATTTTTTCGCAATTCAAAGTGTTGGAAAGTTGTTGGGCAAGTCAAATTACTAGAAAGTTGATGGGCAAGTCGAAGTGCTACTAGGAAAGTCGAAGTGCTAGAAATAAATTGTTGGGTCAAATTTTAGAAGAATTTGTTGGGAAAGTCGAAGTTCCAGAAGAATTTGTTGGGAAATTTGAAGTTCTAGAAGAATTTTCTAAGCAAGTCAAAGTTCTAAAAGAATTTTTTGAGCAGATTGAAGTTCTAGAATAATTTGTTGGGTAGGTCAAAGTTGTTGAAAAATCTATTGGGATTTCGAAATTACAAAAGTTACTGAAAGGAATTCTAGTTAAGGAAGAAAGGTTTGAATTGGTCTTTGAAGGTCTTGGTCAAGGTTCATAGGCCTTGAAAGAAGAATATAATCAAGTTAAGTATAAATACATCACAAGAAGTTATGAAAGAATAGAAATCACCTCTAGATTTCTGAACATGGTATTAGAGCTAAGGTGACTACATCGAGGAAAGGTAGCTTAAATAACAATACTCAAGGGTTGAAGCACAAGAAAATCATTCAGGAAACATCAAGGACATTGAATCATCAAGAATGGATTCATAAGGACCGAACAAAATAAGGAGCATTAAGAACGACTACTCAAGGATCACACTATTTAGAAGCAACAACAAGAAGGAGACCTCAAAACCCTAGATCATCCAAAGAAGTTTTCTCCAATTAAAGCATTCTTGGGAAGCTTACAATCTTCAAAGGAAATAAGACCTCAAGGACCAGCCATCCACTCAATCAAAGAAATACTCTACAGTTGAAGTATCTTGGGAAGGCCACTATACTATACACTATCATCCGAGGAAGCAAGAAGAGGCATTTTCAACATCATCAAGGAACCAAAGTGATCTCCCTGTGTTTGAAGGATCAATTTTGAAGGAAGCATCTTCATCAAGAAGAAATATTCTATTATCAACATCATTATCAAAATCAAGAAGGAATCGAGTTTAATATATTTCCATCGAGGGGCATCTTCACTTGACAAGTAAGTACCTCTATATTTATGACTGAATTTTCTATCAAAATGACTTCATTTTGTAAGGAAAGCAACAAATTTATTGGGTCATCAAACTTTATTGCAAGGAAGAATAGGACATATTTGATCCTCCTATAAAATGAAGTCATTGAACATGTTAAGGGTACAATCACTAAGCCTCCAAAGGAAGAGATCAAACTCTTGAAAATTATATGAAAGGGGAAATAAGGGCTCAAAGGATTCTCATATTTTTGGGTTGTGTTATATTCTTTCGCGGGGGGGTCACAGGGGGGGTGGCAGCCCCCCTTGTCGGGGGGTTTAAGGGTGGTGGTAGTCCCCCTCTACACGGTCCAAGGCAATGCCCCAGGGAGAAAAAAAATTGGACCCTATATTAGGTGGGTGGACCTACCCATGGTTTTGTGCACGGATTTCGCACATGGTTTTGAGTGCGATGGTTTTCGGTCCATGGTATTTTGTAGATCCGGTTAAGGGAACTATGGTTATGTTCTAATCCAGGGTTAATTGATTGGGGTTTATGGATGATTCAGCATGTATATATATGTATTGTAACATTGAAAGGAACATAATTAAAAATCAATCAAGTAGTCCCGGTTTTGGGATCCAAGGGAAAATCTCTGTGTATATTTGTTTTATGTGTCATGCTCTCGCCATTGTTTATTTTATGTTTTTTAGAATTTGTATGCAGGTAATTTATGTACGGGGTTAAAACCTACACATATAAGCCATCAAGGATCCCCACATACCTTACATATCAAAGTTGGAGACATCAAAAGAAATATATGACAAGTTAATAAAAGTTTTCTTTGTAAGTACTACAGGAGAAGTGATATATTTAAGGGACCTGTTGTACAAAATGAAGATCTCAAAGGAAGGCGGAATAGCCTCATACTTTATGAGCGTATCATAAATAAGACATCAAGTACAAGAGTTGGGAGAAATAATGTCTGACAAAGAAATGAGCACCATAGTGCGCAATGCTCTTCTAAAGGAATGGGGCAAATTTACATCTAACATCTTTAGAAAGAAGGAAGCCAACCCATTCAATGAACTTTTTTCATTGTGTAAAATTGAAGAAATCATGTTGAAGGAAAAAAGCAGTGTAGGATCAAAAGAGCAAGTCCAAGCATTTTCTAACATGGCTAAGAAGAAAGGAAAGTTTGGAAGTTTCATCCTCAGAAAAAGAACAAGAGGAATATGCAAAAAATCCAATGTTATAGATGTCATGAATATGGGAACTACAAGAGAGATTATCCTAAACTCGAGAACAAAAGAGGAAGGGAAGAAGCCCATATCACCAAAGAAGTGGAAGAACCTGAGAAGAAGAAATCAAAGAAGGAGGAAGTGAGAGATCTCCACTATGAATGAGATAATCTCCTCGACTAAAGTTCTTTTTAGTTTTTAATAGCTATCATGGTAGGAATCATTTTAAGTATGATAGGATGCATCATATTAGGATATGGCATCATGATAGAAGCATACGAATGAATTGAGAGCCCATTATAGTAGCTTGAAAAGGATAGTTGAATCAGAAGACTACAAGGATGTAGCAATCATCACATAAAGGGAGTAGCTCGTGGTAACCTCATTAAAATCATGTGTAGTGCATATGGCTAAAAGAAATTCATCTAGCATGATGAAAGGGATTCATCATATATCATCATCATGAAAAAGGAGATTCTATTGAATGAATATAATCTAGATCCTCTATTGGAGTCTTCATTAGAAGGTGTTACACAAAAATATCGTCACTATGATTATTTGCAGTCAGTATGGGTCTATCATCACTTGTATTGTCCTCCTAAGCAAGTCTAAGACCTCAGCTCTTCAAATCAAGCTTTGGAAGCGGGAGAAAGACACTAAAAATCAATTTAACTCTGGTTCCGCACTTTCTCTCATGGTCAGCTGCGGTCCCGCACCTTCTGTGTACAAAAGCTGCGTACCTACCCGCTCTATTCCTAACGGTGCAGGTGCGGACCCCTGTGAAAGTCAAAAGGCGCAATTTTTATCTTAAAAAACTCACTTTGGGTTAATTCTAGAGTTTTCTATAAGGAATTTTGACGTGGATTGTTCGCTCTGAGGTGGTTCATGCATCCCAAAAGAGAAGGAGCTAATCCCTTGACTAAAGGAGCTATCCCTTTGAAGGAGGGCTTTATCCCTTTGAAGGAGGACCTAGTAACTTCCCTCCATTGCACTATAAATACAGGCATTGGGGTGAGGACTAAGGAGGTTAGAAGCTGAACATTTTGAGGGTAAATGCTGGTGAAATTAAGACTCTTTGGTTGAGCTTGAGAGGAAAGATCACATACCTCTTGGTTCCATTGGAGAGTGAGTGAAACTTGTCAAAGTAGAGGAGACATCTTGTTGGACCCTGGGAGGAGCTTGTACAGTGTCAAGGCAAAGGTTGTAAAGTTCTTCTTCTTTTGAATTAATACAATCAAACTCATTTTTCTCAACAAGTATCTTATGTTGTTTGTTTCATGGACTCCTTGACTTTCATGTTAAATATGTTTTATGCAATTGGTTTTTCAGGTGCTATTTAATTTGTTTGCCTTGTTTGTGTTTGCAGATTCGCGGAGAGGAGCTCATTTGGATCAAAAGAGCGAGGGCATCCACAAGCTTGCGTTGGACCAAAGGTAGGCCCTAAAAACCCTTGTTTGCTATTGTTTATTGAAGCATATTTAGAGAAAGATAGTGTCTAGTTGGTTTGCTTGTCGTTAGGTCTTCTTTAGATTCTAGGAAGGTCTATCTTGTCCGCAAGATCAACTCATTCCGCGCGACAAAATAGCGAGTATGTCAAGGAACCTTAGAATCCAATGAAACCTCCCGATTCAGAGTTAAATTTGGGAAACATCTCTCGAACTATTCCCATTGACATTTCGGTTAAGCCCGAAATTTTTGAGAACATTCATATAGGTGCCTCGTGTACAGATGACGAAATTCAATTATATAAGGCCCTATTTCAAGAATTCTGTGACGTGTTTTCCTGGTCCTATGAGGAAATGCCAGGAATTGATCCCGTGATTGTTGTTCATGAGATCAAGACTTACCCAGATGCTAAACCCGTCCAGCAACGTTTGCATCAGATTCACCCACGAAAAGCTGCTGCAATTAAAGCAGAAGTTGAGAAACTGTTGAAAGAAGGTTATGCATCGATTATAGGGACATTAATCGAGCCTGTCCAAAGGACAATTACCCAACTCCCTATATCGATCAAATCATTGATGATTGTGCTGGAAGTGAAATATTTTCCTTTATGGACGGTTTTTCCAGATACAATCAAATCAACATTCTACCTGCCGATCAACCAAAAACGGCTTTTATTTGTCCATGGGGGACATTTGCTTATTGGAAATTACCTTTTGGGCTTAAGAATGTCGGAGCAACTTTTTAGAGGGCGATGTCTTATGCGTTTCATGACATCAAGCACATTGTGCAACCCTATCTCGATGACTTGCCTGCTCATTCACTACATCGAGCCGATCACCTCGTCCATTTACGAGCAATATTTATGAGGTGTAGGCATTATCGTATTCGATTGAACCCACACAAATGTGTCTTCTGTATAGAAACAGGTCGATTGCTGGGATTTGTAGTTTCGAAAGCTGGCATTCGCGTTGATCCCTCGAAGGTCGAAGCTATTATCAATTTGCCTCCTCCTTCGAGTCTTCGCCAACTCCAAAGTTTGCAGGGGAAAGCAAACTTTTTACGACGATTCATTCCTAACTACGCCGAGGTTACAAAGGGTTTTACACGGTTGTTGAAACAAAATACTCAATTTTCTTGGGATGAGATAGCTCAGAAATCTTTTGATGCACTCAAACACGCGTTGACCCATGCACCGTTGTTGCATCCTCCCAACTACAACCAGGATTACTTCTTGTATCTCGCCGCCTCCCATTCCACCATTGGAATGGTCTTAGTTCAGGAAGATGAATTCGGAACGGAACATGTGATATATTACCTTAGTCGAACGTTAAATCCAACTGAGCTAAAATACTCACATGTGGATAAATTAGCATTGGCAGCCGTTCAAGCTGTCCAACGTTTTCGTCACTACATTTTACTACGTAAAACTACGGTAATTTCGGATTGCAACCCTATGATCTACATTTTGACCAAACAATTGCTAGGGGGCAAGTACTCTAAATGGATCGTTATCCTGCAAGAGTTCGACTTGGAGTTTGAGAAATCTAAGTCTAAGAAATCTTTAGTTTTTTCAGAGTTAATGTGTGACTTCCCGCGTGCTGACACAGAAACTGTGGCAGAGGAGCCCATTGCGGACGAATCTTTGTTTCTAATCAGCACTTTAGATCCGTGGTATGGGGATATCATTGTCTATCTCCAGACCCAATCCTTTCGGCTAGAAATTTCAAGGTCAGAACGTCGGAAAATTCGCTTCCAGTCCCAACAATTCAAAATTATTGGAGATACTCTTTATCGCCGTGGGGCGGACTCTATTTTTCGACGTTGCTTAACTCACGAAGAGGCTGAGAGAGTTCTAAATGACTGTCACTCTGGAGCATGTGGCGGTCATATATCTGGGTATGCCACAGCCCAAAAGATATTGCGCGCTGGCTATTTTTGGCCGTCCTTGTTTAAAGATTGTATTACAGCAGTCCGAAAATGCCACAACTGCCAGATTTTTTATCGTAAGATGCGTGCTCCTCTCCACCCTATAATTGCCGTTAGTCCTTTTGCCAAATGGGGTATCGATTTTATTACATGTAACCCTCACTCGGCCGGGGGGCATGCGTATATCATCCTTGCGGTAGATTATTTTATTAAGTGGGCTGAGGCGATGCCTACATTCGAGGCAGACGGCAAGACAGCTGCAATTTTCGTGTTCAATCATATAATTGCTAGGTTTGGTGTCCCACAAGCGATAATCACTGATCATGGGCGTCATTTTCGAAACGTTATGATGACCAAACTTACAGGCCAGCTTGGTTTACGTCACGATAGTTCAACCCCTTATTATCCACAAGCAAATGGTCTGGTTGAATCCATCAACAAAGTTTTAGTTATCATGATCCGACGACCGTCACTGCAAATGGCCATCGAGTTACTTCCAGCTACTTCCGAAGAGGAAAAGCATTTGTTATACTTAGCTCAATTAGATGAGAATCGACGTGATGTTGCATTGGCGATCGAGACTCACGCAAAACGTATGAAAGCTCAGTATGATCGAAATGTGACCCCTCAAAATTTTTTGGAAGGAGACCTAGTGTTATTGTATGATCAAGCTAATGATAAATTAGGCGCTGGGAAATTCGTTCCTATGTGGCATGGTCCCTATATTGTTAAGAGAAAGCTAGCAAAAGGGGCCTATGAGTTGGTAGACTTTGATGGGGACTCTTTGGGTAAACCCAGAAATGGCCTTTACTTGAAGAGATACTATGCTTAAAGAATGGGGTATGGAGATTTTTAGTTAGGATATTTTTTTCTTTCTAGCTGGTGTGTTTTAGTTTAAAAACAAAAGTGTGCTTAGCTTAGAGAGTGTTTTTTCGTCATTATTCCTGCTTATCTTGGTTTTACTCTTGATATTGCAGATGTCAATGCCTCTCCAAACATACATTGGGTTTGCTGATGGTGCTTGTCGTAATACACGGAACATCTCTTCCGCAGCTTGGGTTATCTATTCGCCCTCTGACAAGTTAGTTTCTATGCATGGGGTAAGCCTCGGTCAAACAACAAACAACATTGCAGAGTATAGTGCAGTGATTGAGTTATTATCTGAATCTATTTCATTTGGGATTCAGAGTTTGATAGTGAGGTTAGATTCTGAACTCGTTGTGTTACAGCTTAATAGAGTGTATGCCATTAGAAATCCAGTGTTATTAAGATTATTTTTGAGAGTGTGTCTCTTGGAACGTGAGTTTGATTACATTGAATATCAGCATATTCCAAGGTCTTTAAATACATTAGTAGATGCAATTACTTCTCGAATGTTAAATAGACATTTGTAATAATCATACATGTAAATTTAAAACCATTCCATAATATGATTTACAAGATAAGCCGGTAATAGTGATATATATATCTATATATATATCTATCTATCTATCTATATATATATATATATAGGAGTGTGTCAAAAATACATCGTCTTCGATCATAGGTTGAAAAACACCTTATGATCGGCAAAAATGATAAGTACAAAAAACAAAAATGTCACATGTGCCCACAAAAGGCGATCATCCTATCACTGGTGATGATCTCTATAAGAAACCACTGCCCGAGCCACCTTGCAAAGGAACCTCCTAAAAGGTCCCAGGACTCCAATCACATAGCGCTGAAGTCGACGAGGAATGTCATCTATGGTGGTCTCAGGAATATCTCCTGTCAAGCGCTCAAGATGACTCTCCAACTCGGCCAAAACCTCTGCTGATTCGTCCTGTGGGGCTGGCGCGGGTGCAACTGGTTGCCTCCTCTCGAAAGGCCAGAGAGTGGTTGGTCGCTGTGGACACACATCTGCATTTGAAATTTTTACTATCAGTTTTGAGACGATGAAAAATATAAAAAAAAAAAAATTTAATAGGAAAAGTTGAAAAGGATTTTACCTGACTCGTCCCACTGCTCTCCTGGTGGAAGAGCCATGTCTGGGTCACCATGGAAATCTATCCCAGCGTAAGGGAAATCCTAAATGGAAAAGACCTGGTTTTCCAACCATTGGAAATACTCAGGTTTGAACCGAGCAACCTCTGTCCTCTCATCCGGGTGACGGGCCATGATTGCAACCCATCGCATCAGTTTGGGCTCTCGAGGAAGCCCAGCTCCAACAGTAAGGTGTTGTGGGATCAACATAGGAACCCTCTCCAGGCCAAAACTCACGACCAAAGCCCCATAACAAAAGGTCTTTAGTTTTCCGCTCTTGGCCCTGGTCAGTTGGCCTTTCACATTAGCCAGCACAGCATTGCACCAGTTGAAGATGGTGCCTTGAAAGCAATCAACTGCGATACGCATCTGGGATCCGGTGGCAACATGTAATGCGGTAGCTCCGCAAAGTCTGGTGACAGTAAACAAAATCACCATGAGCTCAGGACGGGATATGGTCTTTATGTCTATCCCTTTGTCTTTAGCCTGGCTGTTGCAGTACTCTAGCCGGAGGCTATTAACAAATTGGCCACCTAGCCTAGTCCCGAATAGAGTCAAGTCCTCGCCTCTCTTAGGCAAACCAGTCAAGAAATAAATGTCCTCCGGCTCGATTTCGAGCCGGTGCCCGCCAATGAAAAAGCACTGGTCCTGTACGCTCCATCTGTCAACCAGCCACTGTAAGAAATATACCTGAGCCCTCATGCCAGGAATGGTCCAGAATTTGTACAGTCTGCATGCCCTCAAAGCATCAAGTGAAGGCTGATGATTCTATGTGGCGGTATCCACGTCCTCATGCTCCCGTTCACGCCAATCTAGCATGATATATTTTCTGCATCAGGTATAAAGATTAATTAGATTGCTAGAAAACATTTTGATTGGTACATTTTTGAGAAATTTTGGGCTCAAAATCCTTACTGCGGGGTACGCACCCTCCACATTAGACACAGTGCGTGGGTTCGCATTTTTTCTACACGGAAGGTGCGGACCCTGATCTTTTTCCCAATAGAGAAAAAGTCGGGGTCCGCGGGTCCGCAATGGTAAACCTGCGGACCCCCGCATGCAGGTTTTGCGCCTAAAAACCCTCCCAAAAAATGAAATGAGGGACTAAATTAAAAAACTAAACGGTTGAAAATGAAGAGTAGGATGATGTGGATTACCTGGAGAAGACGGCGCTCGATTCCGACGATTGGATTTTCCACAATCTTCACGGGAAGTTTTCTAAGCAAAAGCACTATTTTCTCACCCAAACTCGAACGGTAAAAATGAATTGACAAAGGCCCTTTTTATAAGTTTTTTGAGTAAATAAATCACAAATTTGTTTATGTTTCACTTTGAAAAGGTATTTTGCAACGCTTTCATCCATTTCAAACAGGTATGACTAATGTTTGTGTCTTTGTGCAGAATAAAGGATTATTCAGGCAAAATCTATCATTTTCAACGAAAAAACAAGCAGAGTCATCTTTAAGCCCTTTTCTGACTCCTAAAACATGAAAAGATTGCCGAGCATTTCTTTTACACTCGTTAAAACGGAATTAAAAGACTGTCTACTTACAGCTCTTTTCCGACCGTAAAAATACGAAAAGATTGCTGGATTTTTGTCGTTTCGAATTCGATATTGGTTATAAAACGACGTATCATTGATCGCTTTTTTACTTTTTCGGATCAGTGACACTAATAACGAAAAGTACTCCTTGGTCGTAAAAGATCAAGCGGTTCTCTCAAGTATTATTTTATACTTTTTCGGGCTTGGGAGACACAAATTTATGAAAAAGGTCAACCCTGGAGTCTTCTTAAGTTTTTCAGACTCTCTAAAATTGAAAAACGCCAAGTTTCTCCTATACTAGACTCATTAAAATTTCACAGTAAAGGACCTGTTCAATTACAGACAGGAACGAACCACTCCCTCTTAGGGTTCGAATTTAAACTAAATTGGACTCATCCGAAGGATGAGCTTATAATCAAGAAAATGTTATCCTCCTCAAGCTTGTCAAAAATAAAGAGGTACTTGCCAGAAATGGTGGGGAAAAAGAGAGGAAAATGAGCCTGTTTGTCATACTTTGTAACCACTCTTGAACACGACACTTTTATTCACCTGGGTTGGGAAATCCTTTGCCTAACAGTTGATCAAACCACATTGAAAGTCTTCAGCCGGTCTCTAGGTATTAACTTTGGGTCAATTGTCACCAAGCCATCTGTCATGTCGTTATGTGTTCAAGAGGTCACTGCCAATAAGCCATTCATCTGCAAAATATCTGTCATCCATTTTGACCATCCCTGAGTCAGTCCTTGCAACTAAATTTCTTCAACTTGATCTATGATTTCGTGTTGTGGGCTTGCCTACGACGGATCGCTTTCTATCGACATCAGCTCATTATCTAGAAAGATGATCTAGGAATTGTCAGTACCTTGAGATCTGCATGCCTCAATGGCAGGTTTCTCGCCTTTGACGACAGTTTACATCACTGACTTTCGATCGAACGATTCCGTGATATGTTCGACATCAACACATTTATTCACATCTCATGGATTGTACTGGGTACTTTGAGAGCCATTGACATCACTGGTGGTTTCTCTCACACTTGTTAATAGTTTACATCATTGACTGGTAATCAAGTGGTTTCTACCATGTTCGACATCAACACATTTATTCGCATGGATAGAATCGTACTATTTCGGGAAGTAGAAATGAAGACCCTGGATCTAGTTTCCACCATCCAGGCTGCGAGGAATTTTGTATTCATTATGTTGTGGACTATTCATAAACAGATGGCTGCGTCCATACTGTGTTCACACGAATCTATACTTGTAATGTTTTACAAGATCATTCCTATATCAGAGCAGTAGATAGGTTTCTAGTTAGTTTTGATCTGAGTATGGGAATGCCTACCTCAGCGATGATATGATCTCATATATATATATATATATATATATATATATATATATATATATATATATATATATATATATATATATATATATATATATATATATATATATATATATATATATATATATATATATATATATATATCTTGCATTGAATGTTTTTACAGGTTCCGACCGGGCTCTCCACAAGATAATCCTCGAAATGATAAAGTACTTCACTCTTCCTATATGATAAATGAAATCCTCATCTACTACAGACTTCGCACTTTAGGGGGCAATCTGTTACACAAAAATATCGTCACTATGATTATTTACAGTCAGTATGGGTCTATCATCACTTGTACTGTCCTCCTAAGCAAGTCTAACACCTCAGCTCTTCAAATCAAGCTTTGGAAGTGGGAGAAAGACATTAAAAATCAATGTAACTCTGGTTCCGCACTTTCTCTCATGGTCACCTGCGGTCCTGCACCTTCTGTGTACAAAAGCTACGTACCTACCCGCTCTGTTCCTAACGGTGCAGGTGCGGACCCCTGTGAAAGTCAAAAGGCGCAATTTTTATCTTAAAAAACTCACTTTGGGTTAATTCTAGAGTTTTCTAGAAGGAATTTTGACATGGATTGTTCGCTC
Source organism: Pinus tabuliformis (assembly GCA_031772625.1). NCBI lineage: Eukaryota > Viridiplantae > Streptophyta > Pinopsida > Pinales > Pinaceae > Pinus > Pinus tabuliformis. Next base: position 259,593,711 of record CM062815.1, on the reverse strand, counting down.
TGAGGTGGTTCATGCATCCCAAAAGAGAAGGAGCTAATCCCTTGACTAAAGGAGCTATCCCTTTGAAGGAGGACCTAGTAACTTCCCTCCATTGCACTATAAATACAGGAATTGGGGTGAGGACTAAGGAGGTTAGAAGCTGAACATTTTGAGGGTAAATGCTAGTGAAATTAAGACTCTTTGGTTGAGCTTGAGAGGAAAGATCACATACCTCTTGGTTCCATTGGAGAGTGAGTGAAACTTGTCAAAGTAGAGGAGACATCTTGTTGGACCCTGGGAGGAGCTTGTACAGCGTCAAGGCAAAGGTTGTAAAGTTCTTCTTCTTTTGAATTAATACAATCAAACTCATTTTTCTCAACAAGTATCTTATGTTGTTTGTTTCATGGACTCCTTGACTTTCATGTTAAATATGTTTTATGCAATTGGTTTTTCAGGTGCTATTTAATTTGTTTGCCTTGTTTGTGTTTGTAGATTCACGAAGAGGAGCTCATTTGGATCAAAAGAGCAAGGGCATCCACAAGCTTGCGTTGGACCAAAGGTAGGCCCTAAAAACCCTTGTTTGCTATTGTTTATTGAAGCATATTTAGAGAAAGATAGTGTCTGGTTGGTTTGCTTGTCGTTAGGTCTTCTTTAGATTCTAGGAAGGTTTATCTTGTCCGCAAGATCGACTCATTCCGCACGACAGAAGGTTCACCTCTACTTGGAAGAAGTAAGTGTCTCTCTTATCATTCCATCATATGTGGAATACATTGTTTAGAAGGATGATAATATGTTGACAAAGGAGTGTAGCAAAACAAGTTGACTGGAGTACTCTCAATCAAGGAAAGGAATTTTCCGAAGGAAGTCTAGATGACCAAAAGGTGGAAAGAGCTATGTATATATTTGATATATTAAGTCATGTCTTCATATAGTTGCAAATAGAATGAGAAAATGCTCTATCTCATGAGCATGATCAAAGAAAAGGGATCTCTTTCTTTGGAAAAATGCATGAAGGCATGGTTCACATATTGACAAGATGAAATCAACATAATATGTCCTCATATGGAATATGAGGTGGTTGACAAAGATAAAGGAACTATGGATGAAAGTTCCTAGGAAGCAATATGTGAAGAAAGAAAGAAGAGATCATGAAAGATGCAACTATGGTCACGTAAGATAAGGAATCAACATCCAAGGACTAGAAGGACCTGATGTGACATATCCATGGAAAAGGTATGAAGACCTTGATGAATTTTGTAAATAAAGGAAACCCTTCACATATGAATTCTTGGATATGTGTTTATAAATAGGCAGGATGTTGCAAGCAAGCAAGATGTCATGTTTAAAGGACATCACAAAACGTAACTTTGATTTTATGTTCTTTGTTTGATTTTTGAACAACATCTAGATGGGTTGATATAGGGTACCAAAGGAGGGTTGTAGATGTCACCTACAACTAGCACTCATGTGGTTGGATGAAATATACGAAAGGAAAACATGACTTAGAAGAGGTATTAGTATGAAGAAAAGCTAGCTTTGGACTAGAATATCACTTTCCAATGAAGAAAAGGATGATATGAGTGACATGGTTCGTGAAGGAAAGTGATGGATGGCCAATGCCCTACAAAGAAAAGATGAAATCTCCATAATAAATTAAATTCATGACATTGAAAGAAGTATTTCCCAAGCATATGATAGTCCCATGATCTCCACCAAAGAGAAGAAATTTGTTGGAAGCAAGTCCTTCATTAAGAGGGATCTTGGACAAGTCCCTAGATAAGGGGGAGATTGGTTACATTCCTTTTATAGGAATGGGTACATTCCTTTATAGGAATGGGTATGTCCTCCGTAGTTGAGAGGGAGAGATAGACACATCATTATTGTCTTCACTTCGGGAAGAAATAATGGAGGATTAGGTAGTCGTAGAGGACCGATATTCTTTGAGGATTGGAAATCCAAGATAAGAATAGTCATGGAAGGACATACTCTGTGAACACCAAAGTGGGGTATGTACCTTGAGAGACAATGATGATGGTGTCTATAAGTCATTGGTCTCTCGAGCATTGTGCTCTAATCTTCTAGAGAGATATAGTTGTTAGTCAAGGCCTTTCTATGTGACAATATTGGATGATACGATGCTAAAGAAGTGGGTTACCAATCTGACTCTTCTTATGATAATTCTTCATATTGATAATGTCCAAGTACCTTGTATGGATTATGAATACCTCCCTAGTTAAGAGGTAGCGTTGAAATATGTAACTAAGTTAAATCTTCATAATGACATGTAATCATGATTTTATGTATTTGATCTAATGAGAAAGTTAAATTTATTATTGTTATTTGTGAGGCAAGGGTTTCATGCTAAAGTGATGCAGGAGCATCTGGACTTAGCCAACAATGTGATGGTTTGTTCACATGTTGTGGCTAAATGAGTTGAATTTCATTGACCTGAGTGGTCAAAAGTCAATTTTGGTAGAGAGGGTTGGATCTCTCGAAAATGATCTTTACTTCATTATTGTAATAATTAGAAAATTGTATTATTTTAGACTAAGGGATAAGTTGTTAGCATAGGTGTGTAATAGAGCTTAAAAATAGAGATTTGATTGTTAGATTGATTAAAATAGAGATCGAGTTGTTAGTACAGTTAGAATAGGATTTGACTCATAAAAGGGAATAAAAAGTATGGAAAGGGATTAGCTAAGATGAATGAGAATTGAGTGAGAGGCGAGAGTTTGAGTGATAGATAGGGTTTTGAGATTGAGACAAAGGTCAAATAAATTGTTGTAATTGAGTTGAGAGGGCCAAGACTCTGTAACTTCTATTATGTTGAATAAATTGATTTCATATGCAACTGTGTGTTGATCTTGGTGAAGACTCTCGTTACCTCTATGTATCCATGTTCTGAAACTTAACCAGGTATTTTCTCTGTTTTCACACTTTAATTGTAAATCTCAGTGTTTATGTGTTTATCATTAATCGCAGTCATTTAGTGTTAATGGGTAATCTTGGAATTAAGCACTAAAAGACTTATTAAGCGCTTTATTTAAGTTTGATTTAATGCGCGTGGGTTGTATTGGAAAAGTGGGTTTTATCAGTGAAGGTGGTTATCAGGCAAAGGAAAAGTGATAAATGGTAATTTGGGGTGGTCACCCGATTCGATTAACAAAGCGACACGTAGAACTCGGGTGGAGAGAGAAAACCGCTTTATTGGACGGGGAATCCCCGTGCAAGTGGCTCACCCGATATCGCTATTAACCATTGCATTAGGTGCGCTTTGATCAAGGGTGGAGGAAGACTGGACTGTTTTGTTGATCAGGGTGAATGATTACCGTTAGATCTAGAGAGAGGAGATCAACGGCGTAGAGTGATCACCGAATTGTTTTGTTGATCAGGGTGAGTGATGACCATTAGATCTGGAGAGAGGAGATCAATGGCGTAGAGTGATCACCGAATTTTTTTGTGGATCGAGGTGAGTGATGACCATTAGATCTGGAGAGAAGAGATCAATGGCATAGACTGAAGTGCCTGTTTAAAACGGGAAAGTCAATGTGGGACCAACGTGTTTAGGGGAAAAGTGGGACCCTCAGTATAAAGTAAGCCACGTACAGAATCTTCTTGAACACATCTAATTGGTTATAAAGTAACCAATAGTCTATTTTTAAGACTACCACCTTGTTTTGATCAACCTCCTACATCATTTTTGGTATCAGAGCACAGAAATTTAGTTTTAATGCTGTAAACATGCCACCAAGGAGAGGAGTTGTCATAGGTCGAGGAAGACCTAAAGCAAATGCAGTTCTGCTGGAGGAGATCTAGAGTCTGCGTACAAGGATGGACACAATGGAGATTTCTTAGAGGAGAACACCTGATGAAGGAGTTGACAGTGCTGCAGAAGAATCTTCTGAGGAAGAAGAAGAGGAGGAAAATGAAACTACCAAAGTTATCAAGATGTTGGCTAAAGTAGGTGGAAAACCAAAGGTGGAAATTCCTGCGTATGAAGGGAGTCTCAATGCAAAAGAGCTAATGGATTGGATCAGTTCATTGGACAAATATTTTGACTATGAGGAGGTTGATGACAAAAATAAGGTGAAATTTGCAGTTACCAGATTGAAGGGTCATGCAGCTATTTGGTGGGATGAACTACAAACATCCAAAACAAGAAAAGGAAAGTCCAAGATCAAGCAATGGGACAAAATAGTGAGTAAAATGAAAGCTAAATTTATGCCAAAAGATTATGAGTTAAATATTTTCAAACAATTATAGAATTTAAGGCAAAAAGGAATGTTTGTTAAAGAATATATAGAAGAGTTTTATAGATTGAGTATTAGAGTAGGACATGTGGAGGATGACATGGAGAAGGTATCCAAATGTATCAATGGCTTAAGATATGACATACAAGATGAGGTCAGCTTGTTGAGTCTGAAGACCATTGAATATGCCTATCAAGTAGGTTTGAAGGCAGAAGAGAAGATGTTGAGAAAACAAAATCAGATGAATAGAGGGAAAAGTTCAGTAAGAGGTAGAGGAACTACCAGACGAAGGTTACAGCAACATCAGAATGAAGCAGGAATTTCATGTAGTAGACCACCACAGAGGGGATATTTTAATAGAGGAAGATTTGCACCTAGAGGAAGAGGTCGAGGAAGAGATATTAGGTGTTACACATATGGAGAATGGTGACATGGATCATGGGACTGTCCTCATAATAAAAAAACAAGTCAAAGGAATGTGAATGTGGTTGAGGCAAAGGAATAAAAACGTCAAATTACAGACAAGGAAGAATCCCCTGAAGTAGGAGAATCCCTGTTGTTGAAAATGTCATTGCTTAAGGCAGAGAAAGAGACTAGAGAACCAGCTCAGAGGAAGAGTTTATTCAGAACTACATGCAAATCCAAAGGTAAATGTTGTAAAGTGATAATTGAAAATGGAAGCACAGATAACCTTGTTTCTACAGAGATGGTGGACAAGCTAGGATTAGTGAAGACAGTACACCCTACTCCTTACAAAGTGTCATGGTTGCAGAAAGGACATCAGATTATTATGAAAGAACAATGCAAGGTAGAGATAGATATTGGTACTTATAAAGATGTGATATTGTGTGATGTAATGCCAATGGATATATGCCATGTATTGCTGGGAAGACCTTGGCAGTTTGATCGGAAAGCTATTCATGATGGGAGGAAAAAATACTTATACTCTAGAGAAGGATGAATATAAACATACACTGTTGCCATTGAAGGATGATGCTGAAAAAGGAGCACCTGGAAACAGTGTTATGCTGATGAGTGGAAAGGAGCTATTGCAAGAGGTTGGAAAAGGTGAAGAAATGCATTTTGTTGTCATTGGGAGACCTAAGGTAATTTTGACTTCCACAAACCTAGATTATTTACCTCAAGAAATTAAAACTTTGTTGAATGATTTTGCTGATATTATTGTGGATGAGTTGCCAAATGCATTGCCACCAATCAGGAGTATTAGTCATCATATTGATCTAATACCAGGAGCAAGTTTTCCAAACAAAGCAGGATACAGATCAACTCCTCAAGGGAATGCAAAAGTTGGAAGACAAGTGCAAGAACTGATGGATAAGGGACTAATCAGAGAGATTCTTAGTCCATGTGATATACCAACAGTACTCATTCCAAAGAAAGGAGGTGAACGGAATATGTGTACAGATTCCAAAGCCATAAACAAGATCACTATCGGGTATAGGTTTCCTTTACCACACATGGACGATTTGATGGATTGTTTGAGTGGGTCAAAGTATTTTACTAAAATAGATCTGAAGAGTGGATATCATCAAATAAGAATTAGAGAAGGAGACGAATGGAAGACTGCATTTAAAACAAACAGTGGGTTGTATGAGTGGTTAGTGACGCCTTTTGGACTCACTAATGCACCTAGCACATTCATGAGATTGATGAATGAAGTCTCGGAATATGAAGGCAAGTTTGTTATTGTTTCTCTTGATGATATTCTAGTTTTTAGTATAAGTAAAGAAGAATATCTAGAGCATCTTAAATTGGTTTTAAGAACTCTGCAGAAAGAGAAATTACTGATAAATCTGAAGAAATGTAGTCTCACGAAAGAAAAATTAATTTGCTTGGGATTTGTAGTTTCTAAAGAAGGGTTGAAAATGGATCCAGAGAAAGTCCAAGCAATTTGGAGCTGGCCTATTCCAAGGAATATATTTGAGGTAAGAAGTTTTCATGGTCTTGCAAGTTTTTATAGGAAATTTATTAGAGGTTTTAGTCAGATTTATGCACCAATTCTTGAAACAATCAAGGAGACTAATTAGCCATTCAAGTGGATAGAAGCAGCAGACATAAATTTTAATTTGCTGAAGAGGAAAATCACAGAGAAACCAGTTTTAGCTTTACCTGTTTTCGAAAAATTATTTCAAGTTGAAACAGATGCTAGTGGAGTTGCAATTGGAGCAGTTTTGAGTCAGGAACAAAGACCAATAGCATATTTTAGTGAGAAATTAAATGAAGCTAAGAAGAAGTATTCTTCTTATGATAAAGAATTTTATGCTATTGTACAAGACTTAAAAAAATGGAGACATTATTTGCTACCAAAGGAGTTTATATTGTATTCTGACAATCATGCATTACAGTTCATAAACAACCAGCCAAAATTGAACCAGAAACATGCCAAGTGGGTAGAGTTTTTGCAGAGCTTTACTTTTGTGATAAAACACACAAGTGGTAAGTTGAAAAAAGTTGTTTGATGCTTTAAGCAGGGTAAATTTCATTGTTCAAGAATTAAAAGTTGGTGTTGTAGGATTTGAAGAAATGGTTGAAATGTATAAAGATGATGCAGATTTCAAAGATATTTATACAGTAGTACAAAATCCAATATTTCATAATAGAATTCAGTGGTTAGATTATCTTATCCAAGGGGGTTTATTGTTTAAAGGAAACAAGTTGTGCATTCCCAAATGTTCAATGAGGGAAAACATAATAAAGGAGAAACACAGTGGAGGATTATCTGGTCACTTTGGACAAGACAAAACATTTTCTCAGGTAAATGCTTTTTACTATTGGCCAAAGATGTAGACTGAGGTTAAGAGATTTGTTGAGAAGTGCAAGATATGTCAGCATGCTAAAGGGAGAAGCTAGAATAGAGGATTGTACCAGCCATTTCCAATACCAGGCCGACCATGGGATGTAGTTAGCATGGACTTTTTTTTAGGTTACCTAAAAATCAAAGGGGGGATGATTGCATTTATGTTGTGGTAGATAGATTTTCCAAGATGGCACATTTCATTGCTTGTAAGAAGACTAGTGATGCAACACATATTGCTAATCTATTTTTTTCAGAGATTGCCTGTAAGTATTGTGTCTGATAGAGATACAAAGTTTGTAGGGAATTTCTAGAGATCTCTTTGGAAGAACTAGGTGCTAACCTCAGTTTCAGTTCATCATACCATCCTCAAACAGATGGACAGACTGGAGTGGTAAACATAAGCTTGGGAAACATATTAAGAAGTTTAGTGTATCAAAATCCTAAGCAGTGGGATTTAGCACTAGCTCGGGTTGAGTTTGCTTATAATGACACTCTAAACAGAGGTACTGGAATGATTCCATTTTAGAGTGTTTTTGGGATGAATCTAAGAGGTGTGTATGAGCTCAGAAATTTGAGTAAACAAGAGACAATAAGTGCAAAAGTTGAAGAGTTTGCAAAGCAGATGCAGAGACTACAAGAAGATGTCAAAGGTAGATTGCAGGAAAGTAGTGGCAAATAAAAACAGAGAGTAGATATGAAAAGAAGAGAGAAATAATTCCAAGTGGGAGATTTAGTGATGGTGTATTTGAGAAAAGAAAGATTTCTTGCTAAGACTTACAATAAACTAAAAATGAAAAAGATAGGACCATGTAGAATTGTAAGAAAGTTTTCAACTAATGCTTATGAAATTGAATTGCCAGAAGGAATTGGAATATCACCTATCTTCAATGTTGTAGATTTGTATCCATACAAAGAGATAGAGATAGAGCTACATGAGGAAACTACATAAGATGAAGTTCAAATTTGAACTAGGAATAAAAAATGTCAAAGACAGTTAAGAAACAGGTGGAAGCTGTTTTGGAGAAAAGAGAATACAAAAGAACCAGAGGATGGGTTTATTTTCAATATCTAGTCAAATGGGAAGGACAGCCAGTGGATGCTAGTTCATTGACACCAGAGTTGCAGAAGTATGGAGTAAACCCTAAAAGTCTGATGGATGATTCTTTTCTTCCCTGGGAGTCTGATGCAAGAGCATCCGGACTTAGCCAGCGATGTGATGGTTTGTTCACATGTTGTGGCTAAATGAGTTGAATTTCATTGACCTGTGTTGTTAAAAGTCAGTTTTGGTAGAGAGGGTTAGATCTCTCGAAAATGATCTTTACTTCATTATTGTTTATATTATTTTAGACTAAGGGATAAATTGTTAGCATAGGTGTGTAAGAGAGCTTAAAAATAGAGATTTGATTGCTAGATTGATTAAAATAGGGATCGAGTTGTTAGTACAGTTAGAATAAGATTTGACTCATAAAAGAGAAGAAAATGTATGGAAAGGGATTAGCTGAGATGATTGAGAATTGAGCAAGAGACGAGATTTTGAGTGACAGATAGGGTTTTGATATTGAGACAAAGGTAAAATAAATTGTTGTAATTGAGTCAAGAGGGCTAAGACTCTATAACTTCTATTATGTTGAATCATTTGATTTCGTGTGCAATTGTGTGTTAATCTTAGTGAAGACTCCCATTACCTCTATGTATTCATGTTCTAAAACTTAACCGAGTATTTTCTCTGTTTTCACACTTTAATTGTAAATCTCAGTATTTATGTGTTTACCGTTAATCACAGGCATTTAGTGTTAATGGTTAATCTTGGAATTAAGCACTAAAAGACTTATTAAGAGCTTTATTTAAGTTTGATTTAATGCATGTGGGTTGTATTGGAAAAGTGGGTTTTATTAACAAAGGTGGTTATTGGGCGAAGAAAAGTGGTAAGTGGTAATTCAGGGTGGTCACCTGATTCCATTAACCAAGTGACACATAGCACTTGGTTGGAGAGAGAAAACCGCTTTATCAGGCAAGTAATCCCCGTGTAAGTGGCTCACCCGATATCGCTATTAACCATTGGATCAAGTGCGCTTTGATCAATGGTGGAGGAAGACTGGATTGTTTTGTTGATCGGGGTGAATGATGACCGTTAGATCTATAGAGAGGAGATCAACGATGTAGAGTGATCACAGAATTCTTTTATTGATCGGGGTGACTGATGACCGTTAGGTCTAGAGAGAGGAGATCAATGGCATAGAGTGATCACCGAATTGTTTTGTTTATCGGGGTAATTGATGACTGTTAGATCTGGAGAGAAGAGATCAACGACGTAGAGTTAAGTGCATGTTTAAAACAGGAAAGTCAACATGGGACCAACGTGTTTAGGGGAAAAGTAGGACCCTCAGTATAAATTAAGCCATGTACAAAATCCGCTTGAACGCACCTGATTGGTTATAAAGTAACCAATATTCTATTTTAAGACTACCACCTTGTTTTGATCAACCTCCTGCGTCATAAAGGTAAATTTATTTTTAGTTCATGGACCCATTGAGTGCTTCTAGGGCTTGTCATTGAGTCTATATGTCAACTGAGTCATTGTCATGTATGAAAGACCTTTTTTGGGCATGTTACATATTGTAAAGAACATTTATTTGAGTCAAAAGACCCTCCAAGACCTTGTCATTGTGCAAAGATCAAGTCAACTTATATGAATAGATAATTCAACCTAAATATAGCAATTCATACCGCTAAAAATCCCATAAATAAGAAGGAACTCGGCCTCATTTGGACACACTCTCAAGAAAAGTTCGATATCCTCAAGAAAATAGCTGGAAAAGGACGAGAAAGAAGAAGAAGAGCAAGATTAAAGTTTTGGGACTCTCTCTCTCTCTCTCTCTCTTGCTAGGGTTTCTACAGTTGTTGGACAAGTTGAATTGCTAGAAATTTTCTAGGAAAGTTGAATTACTGGAAAGTTGTTGGACAAGTCGAAGTGCTTGAAAGAAATTGTTGGGTCGAAGTTCCAAAACAATTTCCTGCATAGGCCAAAGTTCTAGAAGAATTTGTTGGGCAGGTCAAAGTTCTAGAATAATTTGTTGGGCAAGCTGAATTCCTAGAAGAATTTGCTGAGCAGGTTGAAGTTCCAGAACAATTTGTTGGGCAGGTTGAAGTTGCAGAAGAATCTTTTGGGAGGTCAAAATTGTAGAAGTTGTTGGAAGGAAAGCTCGCTAAGGAAGAAAATTTCGACTTGGTCTTGGAGGGTCTTGGTCAAGGGTGACAGGTCTTGGAATTTATCAATTGAATATTCTATAAGAATAGAAGAATTATTGTGGTTTTCCTCTCAGATGGAGAGGTTTTGGGCCTAGTTGGTCACCTATATCTTGTGTTGTTTGTCTCATTGTTCTTTATGGTTTGGTAGTTCTTTGATGAAGAGAATAATAATAAAAATAAATTGAAAGAAGAAGATAATCAAGTTAAGTAAAAATACATCACAAGTGTTTATCAAACAAGAGAAATCACCTAATCTAGCTACCTCTATATTTCTCAATGCTCAGAGCATATTTCTCTCCCAAAGAGGTCAATTCTTATATAACACTCTTTCAATAATTATGTGACATATTTTCTTAGAAATATTCCAATATGTCAGGACTCAACCCATCTATATTTTAGCATCACATTGACATTTATCCCAACACCAAACCCGAGCACAAAAATCAATTATCTATCACCCAAAAAAAGCATCAACCATTAAATTCAAAGTGAATAAGTTTTATTTAGTTGGTTTCATTTACCCCAGTGTGCACACTTCATGGTTTTCCAACACTATTCCCATTAACAAAAAACAAGGAAGTATACATGTTTGCATTGATTTTCATGATCTAAATGCATCTTTTCCTGAAGACAACTACCCCACACCATTCATCAACCAAATAATTGATACATGTGCAGATCATGAATTCCTCTCTTTCATGGATGGATTCTGTGGAGGGCACCTTTTCCTATTTTGTTATGCCCTTTTGGCTCCAAGCACTGCAACACCCATGTGGAAGACCTTCACATTATCTTCCTCTATTTCTGCTAATTCAATATCCATTCAAATCCCCTTAAATGTATATTTTATGTTCTTGTCAACCATTTATTGGGGCTCATTGTTTCCAAACATGGTGTTAAGGTAGACCCATTAAAATTTCAAGCCATACTTGAACTGCTCCCACCTCAAACTTGCCATTAGTAATAGAGTCTCCAAGGTAGCACTAATTTCCTTTGCCAATATTTTCCCAATTATGCAACCCAATCCCATGGATTTCTTCATTTTTTGCACCAAGACGTCCCCTTCCAATGGGTAAATATTGTACAACAATTCGTTGATGCCCTTAAGCAAGCTGTTTATCTCACCCCCTTGATCTCTACCCATGATTTTAACTGTGATTTCATTGTGTTTTTGTTTACCTCTAATTGGCCATCATTAGTGTTTTAGTCCAAGAGAATGACAACAAGCAAGAGCATGTTAATTACTACATCAAAAGAACCTTATCTAAACTTTCTTTTTGATATAGCCACGATGAGAAAATTGCCATGACTATTGTATTATCTATTCAAAAGCTTCACCACTATATCCTTCTAAGCACTACAAAATTTGTCGCTAAATCAAATCCTATGCAGTACATCTTAGGAAAATTACTCCTTAGTGGCAAGTTTTCTAGATGGGTTATCATAATTCAAGAGTATTATTTGGATTTTAAAACACCTAACAACAATAAATCTCTTGTTATCACTAAGCTTATTACTACATTTCCTAGTAACATTGTGTCCCTTTCATTCATTGACCAATTTTATGATGAGCATCTTTTTTAGGTATCATTGGATAATCCTTGGTACAAATATTTGCTCACATATATGTGCACCCAAAACTTTTCACCCCACCTTACATGTGACGACTATTAAATAATTATCCGTCACACCCCCAACTTCCTCCTAATTTGTGATACAGTATATTGTTGAGGGGATACCATATTACAACAATGCCTCTTCCATAATGAGGTAGAGTGGATCCCTAACGATTTTCATAGTAGCACTTGTGGTGGCCATGGATTTGGCATGGCCATCACCAAGAAAATTATTTGTCCCAGTTACTTCAGGCCTACCTTATTCAACATTTGCATTGAAGTAGTCAAACATTGTGAAAACTACCAAAACTTTTTTCGTAAAATTCAAGCACCTCCAATGCCACTCCATGCTATTATTACTGTCATAACATTTTGTAAATGGGGGATTGAATTTATGGAGTGAAATTTCACATCCATCAACTTTCATAAGTATATCATTGTTGTTATCTATTACTTCATCAAATGGGTTAAAGCCATGGCAACATTCAATTGTTATACTAACATGACAACCCACTTTTACTTAAACCATGGCATTACACACTTAGTTGCTCCTATGGAACTTGTTTCCAACAATGGTAAGCACTTTGAGAATGAATTATTTGAGAAATTTTAAGCATTACCCAAATTCAAACATGAGTTTTCTATTGCCTTTTACCAACAGCCAAATGGTCATGTTGAGGTAGTCAACAAAATTCTCAAAACTATGCTCCAACATACTATTAATAAACATCGGTCTAATTGGAATCATGTGATTTTATCCATTCCATGGGCCTACAAAACCACCATTAGGATAGCCACGAGTTTCAACCTATTCCATTCAGTTCAAGGTGTTGAAGCCACCTTGCCCATAGAATGAAAAATACCAACATTGTGACTCGCAACTGAGCTCCTTCCCGACATGGGCCCCATTGAGAAATGATTACTTGCCTTGGAACATTTGGATGAAAAATGACGAACATCACTACAAAAAAATGAATCAATGAAGCATCGCACCAAGGCTCAGTATGACCAACATGTTTCTCCTCTTGATTTTTATGAAAGAAACCTTGTTCTCATCGATCATAAACCAACTTCAAAGATTGGCGTCTGTAAGTTTGAACCCAAATGGTATGGCCCCTACATCATCCACAAGTGTCTCCCCAAGGGGGCATATGTCCTAGCCAACCACGATGGAAATTTTCTTCCCCACCCATTAAACGAGTTGCATTTGAAATTTTTCTTCCCATGAAACTCATAGGGTTCAATCCCACTTATATATGGTTTCTTTTTATTGATTCCCTTTCTATTTTCACATTTATTTTCCAGTGTTGGATTCCTTGTGATGAACCCTTCAACATGGTCTCTTTTGTTCCACACTTTAGAGACTTCCATTTAGGAACTATTTCATCATGTGTCATATAGGTGCACCCATATTTATGTACCACTTTTACATTTATTGAGTGTGGAGCCTGATTATCTTCTTGATTCAAAGGTCTTGTTTTAGCTAGGCGTATACCCCAGGGGGACTTACACCCCTCCATGTGGGGGGGACTTGTCCCCCCCCGTGTGGGTCAAAGGGGAACCATCCCCCTTGGATGGGGGGTTTGGGGGCTAGCAAACCCCCAATGGGGGTTCAAGTGCAGCACCCCCAAAGTTAAAAATTGTGTAAAATTGCCTTGTAAAATATTTTAATTCCGTATTCAATTTGGGCCATTCATTAGGTGAATGATCTAATGGTAGAAGTTATGTTAATTTATGGTTTTTTTCCCTAGAAGGCAACCCTCGATTTATATGAGGGAATTGTATTGCGGTTGTAGATTATTATTCTCAGCGAGAGAGAGAAAGGAGGTTGTCTAAGAGTTAAGAGCAAATTACATTAGATATGTTGTAGGTTGTATCTATTCATTCTTTTGGATAATATAGAAGGAAGGATTGGTTGTTTCTTCATGGATGTAGCCCAAATTGGGTGAACCACGTACATACGTGTCTCTCTTGTTTTATGCATTTCTATATTTGTGTTTCCGTAATATTGTATGTGTTTCATTTCTCTATTCATTAATTTCTAAAAATATCTACCTTTTCAAGTTTATTATGATTGATCACTCTCATTTGTGGTACTCTCGATTACTTGTGTGCAGATTCTATGCATGAACCACATATGACATCTCACACCATCAAAGAGGATTTAACAGACTCATCAGGTATGATGAATCAAACTGGCATCTAGGCTCTCAATATCCCTATTCAAACACATTTCATTTTTTCCTTTTATCATCTTGAAACCAAACACTCATATCTTCTCTTGTTCACTGTATATCCATCTATACAAAGTTGTATGATCGAAAGAATTATATTTGCATTTACCTACCCCCATGACTATCCCAATATATCTCCTTGGTGATTTTACAACCTTGCTATCATTTCATAGGCTCGGGAGTTTGTATAGTCCTTCTTCATCACTTCAAACTACATCTCCTTTCTTAGTTGTTCCTTTGCTTACCTACCTCAGGCTCCCTCCCCATTGGTTTCATTAGGATTCAATCATGAAGTTTCACATATATTTTCATCCCCATGCAACTATGAGCCCTTAATTTTATTTGTTTCATCTGCCTTCCCCTAGAAGACACTCCCAGAGGTCCACTCCCTCCCATGTTTTAATCACTAATGAATACACATGGTCATACCATGGGAACTCGTCTTCTAGTTGTATTTTCATTATTTGTTATGTTTTTTCTGCCAGCCTTTAGGCCCTGAAAATAATAAACCACTTTAGCTTGTGACATATTTCCACCTTGGTACTATCAACCATTCCATACTGATAGCAGTCCCATCTCACCTTTGTTTGGAGCATTCGTGTTGAGCCACTCGAGTCAATTTGACTATAGCTTGTCATTAATATTATTCCCCATTGTTTGACTCTTATTTTCCTTTCCCTACCCTAATACCCCTAGTCACTTTGCCACATGTCTCATATGTTTCAAGTTTGAATATCATTGTCATTAATACTAGTCTCCCTTTGTCTTAATACTAGTGTTCTCAACACACCAGTACCCCCATGACACTTATTGCCATTTTTTGTGTGTCAATTACCTTATTCTAACCTTTGGAACGATCCCTTTATTTTCACCTAAATGATCCTTTTTGTTTCCATCAGTATTAGTTGTCATTCTATATGCTTTGTTCAAAGTAATTCACCCCCTCTCATTGATATTACCTTATCCATAGTTTCTCAAAATCCCCATGTCAGTACAAGTTCTGGTTGTACCACTATTTTTGTACATCCCTCACATGATTTTAAGTTTCATCGATGCCAACATTCAATGTCTAGAAGTTTTGATACATCAAATATTGTTTTTGTTCTAGTTATTCATTCTTGTATCATACTTCTCCTTGTCACAGACTAAGAGAGATGTCAGTGCTCCTTGCTTTGTCGGGATTACCCCATGTTCAACTCCAACTCAATTTATTCACATGGCAACAAATCACACCTCTAATTTATGTTTTTTCTCTAGCTCCTTGCACCTTCAATGTTCAGCGAACCTTGGGTTGGTTTAGGATAGAAAGCAGTGCTCCATGATCTTATCAGCTCCACCCATCCTCGACTCCAATTACACCTATTCACATGGTCATAGGTAGTATGAACCCCATGAATATTTGAAGACCTCAATACACCCAAAACATTCATATCCCCCATCAATGGGGACACCCCTTGTGGTTACTGGTCCTTATCATCACCAATGTGACTCTTTCTTGATATTGATCCTCCACCCCTGTGGGCTTATTCATATCAACAGTTACAACATCATTAATTTTAGTAGATTCATAGATCCATCATTATACATGGTATTACATGAACATCATTGTAATTTTTACTTTAATTTGAAATTTACCATGAGCATGGGACATGACCGCCTTGTTTGTATCAAGATATTTATTATCAATATATGTCACTCATATGTATTGGTTCCTGCAGTTTGTAGCTCACTCAATCCCTTGGGCTCGTCTGACCTCTCTTGCTCTCTCTCTCATCAATAGCTTCAGTAGTACCCAATTCAGTAGGACAAAAATTTGTGATGTACTTAGGGTGTATGTTTCCATGCTCCCCCCTCACACATCAAGAGGTAACTATTATCCCAAAATTTTCTACACCTCTTATACAAATGATGGCAGGATAGTAGCATGTTGGAATCAAGTTCAAACATTAGTAAAAGCATTCCTTGTTGAAATAACTTCCTAAGATATGAATATGGATAGGAAAAAATTGAGGTTTCATCTACCATGCTACTTTCTAACTTATTGTGTGTCATCGCATGTATGTTCCTCAATAAATTCACACTTCCACATGGATTTCAACGAAACATACACATGACAGATGTTTATACACTTAATACTGCCCAATAAATTGATTTGACGATGTCCGGTATCACATATGACCTGTTAGTGATTATGAAAGGTTTTCCAAAAATATTATCTACTCATGTCTAAAAAGAGGATCCAAGCTAAGGAAAAGGAGAGACAATCAGATAAAAGTTATGTTGCCATGTTTATGTAGAGGGAACGAGGATTTAGAGAGAGAGAGGAGGGAGAGAGAGAGAGAGAGGAGGGAGAGAGAGAGAGAGAGAGAGAGAGAGAGAGAGAGAGAGAGAGAATGCCCCTCCCTTGGGAGAGATTGAGTTACTCCCCTAGTAGTATTTTAGACAACGAGGTGAAGTTACAGTATATTCTACACTAACTTATCTCTTGTTCTTACATTCGGTTTTATTTGTAAGATTATATCTTTTTCTATTTACTTCATATGAGTAATTGTGCATCTTTATTATCTTATAGATCATGTATCTAACCTTGATTTTATACTAACAATTGGCCTATTGCATGTTACCATATAACAAGGGATTATTTCGTCTTTTGCATACATGATTGAGGGAAATAATCACCAAAAGACTACATTCTCCTACCTAGCACCACCCCACCAACTCTCAAATTGAAACCTTCAACAAGTCCTTCAAGAATGACCCTTTGTACTATGCATATACTTCAATATAATTTGCAAGATTAAATACCTTGCCTTAATAACAAATGAAGATAAAATCACTTACCATTGATCACTACTTTCATCTATTGTCTTCTTCCTTCGTATGGACATGCTTTGCCTCTACTATATCATTTTACCATCTCTAGATACCTTATTACTTCAACAACATTATCCTTCTAAGAGACCCTAATTTCACTAGGCTAAATGTGTAGAATTTTGTAGAATTTTTCCTACAAATCAGCTAGCTTTGATACCATGTAGAACTTTTTCTACAAATCAGCTAGCTCCGATACCATGTAGAAATTCCCACTGTAGATCAACCTGGTAATGCAATGTACTAAAGAAAAACACTTGATCTACTTCTACAAACAATTTAGCGGAAGCTTAATCAACCATGAGCAACATCAATAAGAACACATATAACTGATAAGAAGGAATCAATCACACATAACACAGAAGAATTTACCCGGGGAAAGCACCTGCCTAAAACCCCATCTCTGTATTATCATACAAGTGGAAATATAGTCTGGATTACACAAAGCCTTAGCTCGGAAGCTATCCAGCTCTCAGTACAATCCCTCTGCTGCTCATAGATAGTCAAAGGCTTCTCACAAACCTTCTCCTCTACCCTCCAAGCCTCCTATTTCCTTGTGCAATTTCCTTGGGGTCCAGTGCTGCCACCTGTGTGAATTGGCCTCTTCACACACTCACTAACCTCTGATCTAACTGCACAAACTTGAAGGAGATAAATCATCATCATGGATGAGCTTCCTTTATACGAAAAATATTCATCCAACTGATAGTACATTGTCCCTTCTTTGATCTCATTTGGGTCTCTGTCTGAACTAACATGCATGAGTTATTTAAGCTATAATATTCAGTTATCTGAAAATACCAATTGTTACATGCATGCAAGCATTAACAAACTGAATCTCATTAATTTAACAACTTGTTAAATTAATCTAACTGGACTTGACTCAGTTAACCGAACCAACTAATTAGAACTCATAATTACAACTCATCCTCATCCTTTAACTGATAGTTAAATCCCTCAATCAAAGGAGAAACTGTTGCATGTCCTCACAAAGACTTCAAGTTTTCTTTTCCTTAACTAATTAACTCATGGAGAATTAATTAATTAATGTTCCAAAATGCTAGTAAGACCAAATTCGAATTTACTTCCTATAGATAGACCAGGGACTACTATAAGTAGGAAGGAACCCAGAAATGCTATTTTTAGAAGATGTTATTTTTAGCTGTTTCACCTCTCACCCAAGGTGGCCAAAATTCTATTTTTAGAAGTGCTATTTTTAGCAGTTCTATTTTTAGCAATGTCTAAATTTACATTTCTTGTTGCACACTTTTCAACAAAATGCTAGTAACTTCTCTTGGAATTGCACCAAAATCATTCAGAAACTTTGGAAAAGCCTTTGTTGGTCAAAGTGCCAAAATCTTCACTAGGGTTAGTACGGGAATCCTTACCAGAATGGCTCAGAACCTTCATTGTAGTGACTCATAAAATTCCCTATGGTTTTCACCAAAACCCTTAAAAAGAACACAAAATATTTGTTATAGGGAAAACCTCTAAAAGTTCATTACAATACTTCTTAAACCATGCCAAATTCTTCAACCTTTCCTCAAAATTATTTTCTTCTACCTCAGGGAACTTGTGTATGAGATCATATCAAATTACGAGTTCAAAACACATATTATACCATCCAAATGCATTTTTTTTAATCGGCCTCCAAGTTTAATTTTGGGGTCGAAAATTGGAATCAGTCATGTTCCTCCTAGATTTTACTTGTGTCCATATCTCTTACGCTTTCCCAAATGGTTTTTCTTGTTCTTTCCTTCTCCATTTAACTTGTGGCTTCATCATCCTTGGTTTCACTTAGGGTTTGTAGTTGGGTTGAAAATTTATGTTGTAATTTTCCTTGAATTATTGAAGTATCCAAATCCCTTGCCTTCGATTGTTTCAATGCAGCAATTTCGATAATCCATTGCTTGTGGAAAAGTTATAGTTCTTTCTTCTATATACCAAGAAGAGGTGGAAATATCCTCTCTTGAATGGTACTGTAGTAAAAATTTCATTGACATTAAGGCTTGTATAGTTAATGTGAATTCCGCACCAGTCTCTCGTCAGCTTTGGTAACTTCCAAAAATCAAGATATTTGTAGTACATATCTAAGAATCTAATTCTAAATCTGTATACATATGTTTCTTGTCTTCAGTGAATCGTAAATCACATGTTCTAGGATTTTCAAACTTCATCATAATATCATATGGGGATTAGGGGATATTATCTTCTTTAACTACTTCCCATACAATCACCATAATGAATACTACTCTGTAATAGTCTTGAATTGATTCCCTTGTATGAAAAATGTAGTGATATTTCATTAATGTGTTATATCTGAAGCTCTTATACCAATGCTTCAAGTAAGATCAAGGATGATTCTTCTCAGTGTTGTCCTCAATGGAAACTTCTCAACCATCTAAATTTGACCATGTTTGGCTATGACCATAGCTCCATTGATTTGAAATTAATGACAAAATATCAACAATATACCCATGTCATCAATGGAAACACACCTATAATAACTCCACTGATAATAATTCTCCCCATGTCATCATGCTTCTTTATCTTTCTCTCCCCCTTTGACATCAATGGCATATGGGGTTCTTCCGGCTATCTCTCCCTTTGATTTCATCTTTACAATGTGCTCCCCCTATTTGTATTATCTCCTTTTAAATTTGTGTCATTATAATCTTCTCGAGCTCCTCTTGGGCTTATGCTTCAAATTTTTATCCTTATATTGTCATCTAGATTCATGCTAGGGTCATCAACATTTTTACTATCAGCGTCACTATAAACAACATGTTCAATGATCATTTTCTTAGTAGCCACATTTAGACAAGAACCTACTAGCCAATAACTAAAAGCTAATAATATAAACATGTACAAAGGCCTCTATAATAGAAGGGACAATGTAGCAGGCACAACCAAACTACTCGGTGGCAAACAAATTGACCTCAATTTCATTGTTTACATTTGTGTTGCAGGTCTCTATCCAAAATTTATCTCTTCTTGGGAGCAACACAAAGTATTGTTTACATAATTCTTTGCTTAAATATATTTGATAAGTATGATACAGGTAATAATGAATACCAAAACCCCTTTTTTCTTTTCCATGCATCTCAAATTTATCTAACAGCCACTTCTTCTCAAGACTTGCAATGCAAATTTATAGAGTAATATAGGATAGTACATAGAAAATGACAACAAAATGGAAAATAGATTTATCCAAGTCATCTGTTTTGATCAAAAATCTATAAGAGATACCTCGCCCTCATCATCACTTATCGAAACAAATTTAGGTTCTAAGGTACTCATGTTATCATATGAGTTCTCACCCCAACTATTATTGATATGAAATGCACTTTCTAGATGATCCATCCCTAGTCTTATGTTTAGCCAATCTGAAACATTGACAAGAAGTTGATCCAACCAAGCAACTTTGATGTCTTCAATTGTATATCTCATCCAATCACCTATATATTTAATGTCCCCCCATGTATGGTGACTAAGTCCAAAATGTTTCATGAAGTGTGATTTTTTACTTTCTAAATTATACATGGATATTAACTCAATTGGAGCCCCAACATCATATGAACCAAAAATTATGCTTATCGAAACTTTTAGATCTTCTAGCAAATTTAGACCAGTTAATATCTTCTCTCTTGAGCCTATCTAAATACTCTTCTTAAAAATTAGCAACTTTAGCATTTGATGGCCTCCACTATCATTAGTGTTGAAAAATTGCAATATTTGTGTTTATTTTTTGTGAAGGGGAGTGAGTAATTTGACTACCTTTCTATAGCTACTATCTGATGGCAGACACAACCTTATGAAAACTTTCAAAAGAGAATGGTGCATTCCCTGACATCACATTATTCTATTCCAAATCTATACTTCGAATAAAATAGAGTAGATCTTTTAACGATACCATAAGACACAATACCTTGTGATTCATCGGAAGAACTACCTTGGTATCAATGTGCACAAACCTGTGGGAAAATATAAGAAGGTGAAAATAAGAGAACTATAAGAAGCATAATTATCCAGAACATAGTTTTAACACTGGTTATTGTATCCATAAAAAATTTATTTCGTGCTTATTTTTACTAACAATCCCACAAAGTCAGTACTAGTATTTTGCTTTTGAATCAATCTTCCTGAAATGGAGATAATCATTGATCCCTATCCCTAAACATCATATTATCAGAAATAATGATCCTCTTTGAGAGAAAGCATTATTTATCCTTTAGCTAGATGTCTTTTTCTTGTACTTGTCTCCGCAATTTTGTAGTGGCTTCAATCAAGTCTTCGATGATCTTCACAAGAATTTTTCTTGCTTCTATACTTCTTTACAACTTTCAATAGCCCACTCATAGTTTCTTTAGAGCAATCAATCTTGAAGATGATTTAAAAATTTGTTCATTGAGCATTTAATACCAAGTCATGTTCTTCTATATTTGACTCTTCTTGTTTTCTTCTCCAAACTGTGGTGGAATTTTTATTGTTCCTAGTAGAAATAATGTTTTCTTTGACTTGCTTAGGAGTCTATATCATGTTACTTCTATAATCACGTGCTATGTGTCCAAGACTATAACATTTATAGCATTTTATATTTTACATGAAAAATGGATCAAATGAATCATAAATTATGTTGTAGCCAATAGGACCTCTTCCTTTATAGATTGTAAATTGATTTCTAGAAGACTAGTAACGACTTATTTGCTTTAATCACTCTTGGTATAAGCCCTACAATCTCTTGCCTTATGCCTAAAATTAGTACATGAAAACAAGTGTCCAAATAATATGGTTTGATACCTAGATGAGAAGACTTCCCTTGATGGTTTCCTGAAATTTCTTTGCCTTAGAGGAGGTTTAATCCTTGGTTGATTCTCACTATTACCTGAATAAAGAGAAGATTCCTTGTGGACATTAGCATAATTGCTTGAAAAGGTAACACTTGCAATATTCTTATGGATTTTGTTATGGTTTAGCCTTTAAAGGACAATGACTATTCTTTCCTCCTTTTATTCAATTTTATTGTTTGGGGATTTGGAGCTTGTATATTTTTTCATCAAGATTCACATGTATAACCAAGTCCCTTTTTGTCAAATGGTCATATAAATGTTAGAAATTAATTAGCGGAGCAATGAATTACACAAAATTTTGTGAAACCACAAATACATAAATGCACAGAATGAGAGAGACACATATATACGTGATTCACACAATTTGGGCTACGTCCATAGAGAAACAACCAGCCCTTCCTTTCATATTATCTAGCAGAATGAAGAGATACAACCTACAGCAGATCTGTTGTAATTTCCTCTTCTCTCTCACACATATCCTCTCTCTTTATCGCTTAGAATAATAATACCCAAACATGCATGTGATTGTAGAAGTAACATGAAAAATTAGGAGTCCAAACATGCATCCACCCCCTGTGGACCCCCCAGGAAGAAATAGTGGGGGGGAAAGTCCCTCCACACCCCCACATCAAGGATTGGTATCCAAACGTAGCTAAAATAAGACCTCTAAATTAGGAAGATAATGAGGCTCCAAATCCAACAATCTTCCACTTGGAGACTAATTATATCAATTGATTCACCTTTTGGACAATGTCTCCACTTTGGACCTGTTTATTTCTCATCTTCATCATCATTCTTGAATACTAATTGAAACTAAGCATAATCTCAATTTCTTCCTGGTTACAACTTTTGTTAACATATATATGTAGGATTTTGGCTAGTGTGTATCTTTTCTAGCTTCAACTGTCCATCTTCCAAAACTGACCGTATGAAATGGTACTTGAGTTGTATATGTTTAATCTTGGAATGAAATGTTGAGTTCTTTGCAAGATGAATGGCACTTTGGCTATCACTGTATAACCTGCCCATCTCATGTTTCTTTCCCAATCCATCCATGAACCTTTGTAACCAAATCATTTCTTTACTAGCCTTTGTAGCAACAACATAATTTTCTTCCATTGTTGAAAGTGCAATTTTTTTTTGAAATTTTGAAACCCAATTGATCATTGTTCCACCTACAGTAAACACATATCATGTGGTGCTCCTCCTATTATCTCTGTCACCTGCCATATTTTCATTAACAAATCCATGTAGAGTAATGTTTGATTAATTCTTTATTTGTGGTATCTCTCAAATACCTGAGAATCCACTTGACTTCCATCCAATGCTCTTTTCTTGGATTGTTCATATACCTACTTACAACTCCTACTACATGTGAAATATCAGGCCTTATGCAGACCATTGCATACATTAAGCTTCCAACATTTGTTGCATATCAAAATTTACACATATAATCAATCTATTCCTGAGTCTTAGGAAACATCTCCTTACTTAGCTTGAAATGGATATCCAAATGTGTACTAACTGGTTTTTCATTCTGAATATTAAATCTTTCCAACACCTTTTCTATGTACTCACTCTGAAACAATGTTAATTTGTGATTTTTCCTTTCTCTAGTTATTCTCATATTAAGGATTTGCTTTGCAGCACCAAATCCTTCATTTCAAATGAATTTACTAGTTTTCCTTTGAGAACATTTATTTCCTGCATGTTATACACTACAAAAATCATGTCATATACATACAATAGCAATATATTATAGCTACCATCATTTTTATTTTTAAGATAAACACAATGGTCAGAGTGACATACTAGAACCTTGTTCAGATATAAACCTGTCAAATTTTAGATACCACTGCCTTGGAGCTTGTTTTAAGCCATACAAGCTCTTCTTCAATTTTCACTTCAAATTTTTCTTCCCTTTGACATCATACCTTTGTGGTTGTTGCATATATATTTCTTCCTCCAAAGCCCCATGGAGAAAGGATGTCTTTACATCTAACTACTCAAGATGAAAATATTTTACTACAACTAGACTTAAAATAGTTCTTATTGAACTCATTTTAACAATAGGAGAAAAAAATTTCATTAAAGTCTAATCCTTTCTTTTGTGCAAACCCCTTCACCAAAATTCTAGCCTTATACCTTTGTTTACCTCCATCTTCTTCCTTCAACCTGTAAACCCATTTATTCTGAAATGTTGTTTTACCTACAAGCAACTTGACTAAGTCCCAAGTCTGGTTATGTGTCAAGGATTCCATCTTTTCTTCCATGGCTTGCTCCCACTTTTTCCAAGTTTCTACCTGCATTGCTTCTTCATATATTTTCAGTTTACCAAAATCAGTAACAAATACATAATATAATGAAGGAGAGCATCTTTCAGGGGGTCTACTTATCCTGGTAGATCTTCTAACACCACTTTCAGGTGTTTGAGGTGCTTGTTACTGTTGTGGTTTTTTTTTTTTGTGGTTGTTGATCATTATGATTTTCAAACACCTTTACTTTTTCTGTGATCTCATCAAGCATTGCGTATTCTTTGTTTTCTTTTTCATGTTTCTTTCCTTGCATTTAATCCTTATACAAGACCTTTTCATTGAATATGACAACTCTACTCCTAATGATTTTTTGGTTTTCATAATCATATAATTGATAACCAAAATAGTTTACACCATATGCAATAAAGGTACATTTATTTGACTTTTCCTCAAGCTTTGTTCTATTTTCATTATTGATGTGACAAAGGCTTCACAACCAAAAGTCTTTAAAAATGAGTAGTTTACCTTTTTACATATCCATGCCTCCTCTAGAGTACCACCATCCAAGGAACTTGAAGGCCCTCTGTTTATTAGAGAAATAATAGTATCTTTAGCATCTGCCCAAAATTGTAAGGGCAATCTCACCTGCAATCTCATGCACCTTGCACACTCCATGATTGTCTTGTTCATTCTTTTTAACACACCATTTTCTTGTGTTGTTCCTAAACTATCTTCTCTTTGCGGATCCATGGTCTGAACAGTAGTTATTAAACTCTTTGTTTCATTATTCACCTCCATTGTTTGATCTGAGACACTTCAACTTCTTTCCTATCTCATTCTCAACCAAATATTTCCATTTCTTGAAAGTATCAAATACATCATATTTATTTCGAATACAATAAATCCAGGTTTTCTTCTGATCCAGAACATGTCTTACCTCATTAAATATCCATTGGTTTCCATTCTATTGCTTTATAAAAGCCTTACGAATTCCAATGATTTTATAGGGTTTATCATCACCCAAACGAACCTGTCCAAAATCTCCTTAAACATAGTCATGAAAATGTTTCCTATCAGGTGTGGCATGGAATGAGGCCCCTGAAACTACCACCCAGGAATCAATAATATTCTGTAATTAAGGAATCAAAGCATCTTGCAACACATCACCTGTCACATTCGCTTCATGATTGTTCTCTTGTTTTCCATCTCCTTCTTTCCCCTTCCGAGATTTACAGTCTTTCATCAAGTTTCCTTTATTCCCACATTTCTAGCACACTATCTTTGATCTGGATTTGGATTTTCCTTTTCTTGACTTACTGTGATTTCTTGGGCTCCTTCCTCTTTCCATTTTTCTTCCCCTTGTATCTATAGTCAAAGCATTACCTGACGTCTCATTGGAGCTTTTTTGTCACATTTACTTGCTAAGGATGGCACCAACAACATCATCAAACTTTTCAGCACTAGATCCAAAGAAAGAGTTACTAATGGTCATAACTGATCAGGCACTCAGTATTTAACTAAAATATCAAAGTTCCCACAATGGCTATAAACCTAAATGACCACACCAGTCTCCAAAAAATGATCCTAATGCAACTTGTTTCACTAAAAACCGAGTTCATATGAGGAAGTTATTAAGTTTTGTTCACTTTGCTAAACAGGCAAAATTTAAAAAAAAAAATGCACAGTCACTACACAGTCATCAGTCCATACTGCTAATGTGGCAAGTGACTATGTAAATTCAACTTACAGTCAACATTCAAACATGCTTCGACAAGTGTCAAGTTTTTATTTGGTTTTAGATTCATGATGTGGCAGGTTATTAGTGGTTTGAATTGGACCAATGAGGAGGGGACAAGTGGCAAGCCTAGAGGCCGCCACGTGTCCCTCCACAAGGGTCAGGCTTGGCAAAGTGTAACAAAATTTTATGGAGGTGTCATGGTTCGACCACGTAACCTCCTATCCACAGACCAAAGCTCTCTACCACCTCCGCTACCAGTTGTTGCTTACCACTATAGTGCTCCACATACATTTAACGTGTATTGTGTTGAGGGTTGGTGGTTAGGGGGGGAGCCAACTCGCAGGCCATCCCTCCCCATGTGAATGCACCATAGTTAACACCAAATGGTTAGTAATCTGGCGGCTCCAACATAAAACCATGTCCCCGACAGTTACCTCATCCATGTGAATGCATTACTCTGACGATTACAGTGGAAGTCAGTTGTCTAGTGGACAATGCTAACAGACCACGACTACGATGGTTAATATAGCATGTGACCTCTACCTAAACTGCCAGTGATTATGAAATAGTCGGCCACTAATCCAATAGTAAATTTTTATTAGCCTAATTAATAAAGGTTATCCCTTAATTAAAGGCACTTAATATTAAACGGTGAGTAGCACTAATTAACTGTGCTTAAGCACTAATTAACTGCACTTAAGTTCTAATTAATTGTGCCTAAGCACTAATTAAATGTGCTTTACAGTTGGCAGAGATTTTGGAAGATTCCACCAAATCTGGAACCGCCCCCAATTTGAGTGAGATTCATTGAAGTTTTCCAAATTTAGGGGAGATTTTTAGGGAAAAATTGTTTGAGCCTAACTGGAGCATTTTTCGACCAAATTGAGCTCAGTAAAAGGTGTTCCTAGCTAATTTGGACATTTTGAACACATCGGTGTAGGTATCAGGAGAAGTAGAGCTTTGTAAACATCATTTTTGCCATATTGAGTTAATACAGAGGCCCAAGCCATGGAAGCTGGACCAAGGAGATTTAGCCTAGGAGGGTGAACTCCTTCATCAAAATATCATGTTAAAGTGTTCAATTGATGGTTTGTTGTAATTTTTATTGTTGTTTTTTAGTACTTGTCTTTTAAGCTAATTTTCTCATGAATGATAGATAAAACTTGATGTAATTTACCTGTTTACAATCACAGAACAAACTAAGGAAACCTATGCACGGGAAGCAATGAACAAGCACTTGTTATAAATCTGTAATTGAAATTAGCACAGCAAAACTAACATTCAATAACAGATCAAGTTTGTATTAGAGCAAAGGTTTATTTGTTTGATTTTTGTGCAAAGTAGGGTTTTAATGGTTGCAAAATCATGATGCTTACAAGGTTAAAGTTGTAAAGAGGATAAGGGAAATTGTTGGTTGCAACTCCTGAGGTAATGCCCAGAAGAAGGAGAGACACAAGGCCAAAATATCGACCACCCAAAGTTCCAATTCTAGCGGCACTTGAAACACCTCAAGTTTTACCTTCAATTGAGATTGAAGAGGTACGAGCAGTATGAGTTTCTGAGCTTTAATCCACAACCATTATGTTTGGGGAAAGAGGGCCTGAAGGTCCTTCTTCAGAAGAGGAAGAATTAAAGAAAGTTTTCTACACTTTAACTGAGATGGTTAAAGTCCTCTATGAAGAGAGGAATACTAGAATGGTTGGATAGAATTCTAAACCTCCACATGGAGAAGGAAGCTCAGGATACAAAAAAAATGATAACAAGGATTCCAAGGGTAATGGAGGAAATCCACCTCCATCTCCACCATCTTCATCATCTTCATCATCCTAAACATCTCAAACATCTTCCACTTCCACCACCAAAACTATCCATACTAATTCCCAAACCCCAAAAGGGAAAACTCCCTTACTCAAATTGGACATTAAATTTGAACTTCCCATGTATAATGGTGAAGTGAATGCAAAAAAGTTAGACAATTGGATTCAACAATTGGAGGTATACTACAGAATTCATAAGCTTCAAGGAGATGACATAAATATCCAGTTGGCTTCATTGAGGCTAGAAGGATCAGCATTAGTCTGGTGGGAAGCAAAGACTCAAGAGGAAATGTGAATTCATGGTAAGATATCCATTTCTTGGGTTGAATTTGTTTCTGCAATTAAAAGATAGTTTTATGCTTTAGCCTATATGCAAAAATCCATTATGAGTTGGCAGAATTTTAGGTAGCTTAAAGGTCAAACAATCTAAGAATATACCCAGGAGTTTAGAAAGAGGGCTTTGTTGTTAGGATTAAATTTGGATTCCCAAGATACACTGTTGAAATATATTGGGGGTTTACATTCCTATTTGAGACATAGTATCCTTATGTTCAATCCAAACAATTTGGATGAGGTATGTGTACAATCCATGCACCTTGAATCAAGGGGAAAGAACATTCAATAAGATGGTAGTAAGAAGAAGCCTTTCAAGGGTAAGGAGAAAGAGAAGGGGGGAAATTGAAGGGAAAGAAGAATGCAAGTGTGAAGAAAGAAGGGGAGAAAACCATATGCCAACAATGTTCCAAAGTTGGGCATGATGAAGCCCATTGTTGGAAATTACATCCCAAACTAAGGCCTAAGAAACAAAACAAAAATGGAAAACAAAAGATGACCGCTACCACACAACATGGTCTTGGATCAGATTCTAGTGATGAGACCAAGATTTCAGCCATGGTCACAAAAGGGAAAGAAGCTATTGCAAGCATTAGTTCCTCAAATAGTCAAAGAAACACTCCAAATGAAGAATCAAGAATAGAGTTGTTTAATGTAAGGGTAATTTCAAATCATACAAATATTGATGCATTATTTGATAGTGGGTCACAATCAAACTTAATTTCATAATACTTGGTCAAAAAGCTCAACCTTGAAACCGTACCTCGTCATAAGCCATATCCATTGGGTTGGATAATCAATAATACAAACTTACAGGTTACAAGGAAGTGTTTATTCAAGTTCGTCATTACTGAAAAGTTCATTGATGAAGTTGAGTTAGATGTAGTTCCACTTGACATCTTAGAAACCATTTTGGGTAGTCGTTATTTGTATGACAGGAAAGCGGTATTTTATCTCCATGAAAACAAATATTTATTTCTCAAGAATGGGGTGGAGTACATTGTGAGAGCCCATCACAAAAAGTTGAACATTTATTTGGTTAATGTAGGGCAGATTAAGGGACTAGTAAATGCAAGTAAAAATTTTGTGCTTGTCGTGATCAAGAAAAGGAATGATATTGATTATGAATCTTTACTCAGGATATGCATTTACTAGTCTCAAGATATGCAGCAGGATGTTCCACTTCCAAACATTGGCATGTATCACATATCAATTATTGAGAGCATGGAAATCAATAAGAAAATTCAATAATTGTTGAACAAAGGTATCATATGCCCATCTACTTTTCCATGTGGTTCGCCCATTGTCTTGGTGCCAAAGAAGGACGGGACTTCACACATGTGTGTGGATTCCCGTGCATTAAACAAAAACCCGGTAAAGAATCGTTATCCACTCCCAAGAATTGATGATTTGCTTGGTCAATTGAGGTATGCAAAGTATTTCACTATGTTATACTTACGAAGTGGTTATCGTCAAGTTAGAATAGCTGAAGAAGACATTTGGAAAACTGCATTTAAAACTAAACAAGGATTGTTTGAGTGGCTTGTTATGCCTTTCGGTCTTACATATGCTCCAGCTACTTTCATGAGAGTAATGAATGATGTATAGAGACCATTTCTAGATGACTTTTTCATTGTGTACTTAGATGATATAATCATATTCATCAAATCCAAAGATGAACATGTCATGCATGTAAAAAAAGTAATTGATTTCTGGAGAAAAGAACTGTTGTTTTTAAAGATGTAAAAGCGTGAACTTGGAAAAACTTATTTAGTGTATTTGGGACGCATTGTTGGGGGAGGTGAGCTGAAGATCAACCCCTCTAAAGTTGAGGTCATTCTGAATTGGCCCAAGCCCAATACAATTACAGAGGTAAGAAGCTTTTTAGGGGCAGCACAATATTGGATGAAATTTATTGCTAATTTTTCTTCCATTGCAGCTTCATTACATGCATTGACAAGTGTCAAGAAAATCTTCCATTGGGGAGATGTACAACACAAAGCATTGGATGCTTTGAAGCAATATATTAGTTCAGCACTGGTGTTGGATCTTCTAGATCTTAGACAGCCATTTGAGATTCAAATGGATGTTAGTGATTACACCATGGGAGCAGTTCTTATGCAACATGGTAAGCCCATTTCATTTCATGGAGTTGTAACTAATTGTCCCACTTATGACAAAGCAATTTACACATTGGTACAAAGTGTCAAAAAATGGAAACACTACTGATGAGAAAGGAGATCATTATCCATACTGACCATCAACCATTGTAGTACTTACAGTCACAGTCAAAGTTGCAGCAGTCATGAAATTTTAGATGAATGGGTTTTCTACAACCATTTCATTTGGTTATCAGGTACAAAAAGGGAATCTACAATAAGGTAGTTGATATGCTTTCAAGGCCTATTGTAAATTGATCTGTTATACTCAAGCATAATTCTATTTTGCATGAAATTTACATTGAGAAATATGCATATGATAATGAATTTCCATATATGTATGCAATCTTGAGTCAAGGAAACCAAATTGAAGAGTTGGATTATCATGTACATAACAATTTGTTGTATCATTTGGGCAGGTTGTGTATTCCACAGGGAGAAAGAAACAGTATCATAAGGGAGGCACACACTTCATTGATTGCTGGCCACTTTGGTGTAGGAAAGATAGTAGCAAATCTCCAAAGGTATTGTTATTGGCCACACATGTTTGATAATGTATCTCATTTCATAAGAGGATGTTCTTTGTGTGCAACTAGTAAGCCTAGTGATAGGAAACTAGGATTGTACGCACCAATTCTAGTACCTTCACATCCATGGGAGAGTATCTCAATGGATTTTGTAGGAGGTCTTCCATTATTAAGGAAAGGTCATGACTACTTGTATGTAGTTGTAGACAGGTTCAACAAAATGTGTATACTAACACCATGTAAAAAGAAAATTACAGTTGAAAAAATAACTCACTTTTTCTTCCAAAACATGTCAATTCATTTTGGTCTTCCTACTTCTATTGTAAGTGATCGAGATTCTCGATTTGTCAGGAATTTTTGGTCAAATTTGTGGGACATGATGGACACAAATTTGAAGAAGAGTACAACCTTTCATCCACAAACAGATGGAAAAAATAAGGTGGTCAACGGAACAGTCATTCATCTTCTTAGAGGATATTGCAAAAAACATCCCAAGTTGTGGGATGAACAACTGCATTACATACAACATGCATATAATAGGGCAAAGCATTCTTCCACAAACACACCGCCATTTGAGGCATGTTCTGGGTACTTTCCAAGATCGCCATTGGACTTCATCTTTGAGAAAGATGTCACCATCGATGGTCACAGTGACATTGATAAGGAAAGGAATTTCATAGAGAAAATCCATTTCATACATCATATAGTGCAAGAACAGTTGGAAAAGAGTCAAAGAAGCTACAATGCAAGGCATGATAGACACCAGGTTGATCACAAATTTCAAGTTGGAGTTGAAGTTTGGTTATATATTAGCAAGGAGAGACTTCAAGGGGAAGGTAAAAATATTAAGCCAATCTGTTATGGTCCTTTTAAAATTCTGGAAAAGATAGGTAACAATGCATTTAAGCTTGATTTTCCTCCTTATATGAAAAATACTCTATTGTTAATGTTCAGAATTTGAGATTGTTTGAGCCTCCTTTGATTGATGATCAAGGAGATCATGTTCAACTGTCATCAATAGATGATTTCTTTCCATAATATCTTGATGAACTTCAGTAGGATTTCATACTTGACAGAAGAACCAGGACTTTGAAGAAAGGGGATGTTGAATACCTTAGAGTTGGACTCGAGGAACAAAAGCCTTATAAAACCAAATGGTTGCAAATCGAGAATGTGAGGGAGTTGTACCCTCACTTGTTGAACAATTGATAGTATATTTTGGGGTCCAAAATGATTCTAGTGGGGAGGATTGATCAAGCGCTTAGTATTTAGCTCAAAAATCAAAGTTCTCAGAATGGCTCAAAACCTGAATAACCATGTCCGTCTCAGAAAAAAATCCTAACGCAACTCGTTTCACTGAAAACTGATTTCATATGAGGAAGTTATTGAGTTCTATTCACTTTGCTAAACAAGAGAAATTTAAAAAAAATTGCATAGTCACTGCACAGTCAATAGTCCATACTGTTTATGTGGCAGGTGACTATGCAGGGTCAACTTCGGTCAACATTCAATCATTCTTCAACAAGTGTCAATTTTTTATTGGGTTTTAGATTGATGACATGGTAGGTTATTAGTGGTTTGAATTGGACCAATGAGGAGGGGACAAGTGGTAAGCCTAAAGGCTGCCATGTGTCCCTCCCCAAAGGTCGGGCTTGACATAGTGTAAAAAAAAATTATGGAGGCGTTAAGGTTAGACCCCGCAACCTCCTATCCACAGAACAAATCTCTCTACCACCTCCGCCACTAGTTGTAGCTTACCACTATAGTGCTCCACATATATTTAACATTATGTGTTGAGGGTTGGTGGTTGGGAGGGGGGGGGGGTAGCCTACAAGCCAACCCTGCCCATTTGATCGCACCATAATTAACACCAAACGGTTAGTAATCCGATGGCTCCAACATAAAACCATGTCCCTGACAGTCGCCACATCCATGTGAACGCATTAATCCAATGGTGGAGGTGGAGGTCAGTTGACTGGAAGACAGTGCTAACAAACCACTACTGCGACGGTTAATGCAACATGTGACCTCTGCCTAAAATGCCAATAGTTACAGAACAATCAGCCACTAATCCAGTGCTAAACTGTGCTTAGCCTAGTTAATCAGGCTTATCCCTTAATTAAAGGTGCTTAATATTAAACGGTGATTAGCGCTAATTAACTATGCTTAAGTGCTAATTTAACGTGCCTTACAGTTGGGGGAGATTTTGGTGGATTCCCCCAAATCCAGAACCACCCCCAATTTTAGTAGGATTCTCTGAAGTTTTCCAGATTCGGAGGAGATTTTTAGGGAAACTTGTTTTAGCCATAACTGGAGCATTTTTCGACCAAATTGAGCTCAAGAAAAGGTGTTCCTAGCTAATTTGGACATTCCAAACACATTAGTGCAGGTATCAGGAGAAGTAGTGCTTTAAAAATCATTTTTTCCATATTGAGCTAATACAGAAGCCCAAGCCATGGAAGCTGAACCAAGGAGATGTAGCCTAGGAGGGGTGAACTCCCTCATCAAAACACTGTGTTAAAGTGTTAAATTGATGGTTTGTTGTACTTTTTATTTTTGTTTTTCAGTACTTGTCTTTTAAGATAATTTTCTCATGAATGTCAGATAAAACATGATGTAATTTACCTATTTACAATCACAAAACTACCTAAGGAAACCTATGCACATGAAGCAATCAACAAGCACTTGTTATAAATATGTAATTGCAATTAGCATAGCAAAACTAACATTCAATAATAGATCAATAACTAAACCATTCCAAGTTTCTGGTAATGAGCATAGAAACAATAGAGCCCTATCTTCATCATCAAAATTTACCTCTACAAAACGTAACTAATTGGTAATTTTATTAAACTCATTTAAATGATGAGAAACAAATCCACCTTTTGACATCTTCATATTAAATAGATGCTTCATAAGAAATACCTTATTTGAGGCCGATGGTTTTTCATATAGTTTGGCTAGCGTCATCATTAAACCTTTTTTTGTCGTTTCCTTTGAAATTTTGAATGCCACCGAAACTTCCAAACACAATCGTATTGCTCCTAGTGCCTTTCTGTTGAGAATCTCCCATTTTGCGTCTATCATACTCATCGATTTCTTTGACTTTCCACTCAATTTTAGGTACAGATCTTTCTGATACAGATAATCTTCCATTTGCATCTTCCATAACTGGTATTTTTGGTCATTAAATTTCTCAACCCTAAACCAACCATCTTCTTTCGTTGTTCCCACTTGAACCAGGAACCCTTCTCTCATGCAAGTTTATGAGCCAAATAAACCTTCAGCTCTGATACCAATTGTTAGAAATTAATTAACAAAGCAATGAAATACACAAAATATTATGAAAAAACAAATATTAAATTGCATAGAACAAGAGAGACACTAATATATGTGGTTCACCCAATTTGGGCTACATCCAGGGAAAAACAACCACTCCTTCCTTTAATATTATCTAGGAAAATGAAGAGATACAACTTACATCAGATCCAATGTAATTTCCTCTTCACTCTCACACAATCTCCTCTCTCTTTCTCACTCATAATAATAATACCCAACCATAATATAATTCCCTTATGTAAACTGAGGGTTTCCTTCTACATCCAACAACCCTAAATTAACATAACTTCTACTGACAGATCATCTGCCTAGTGAACGACCCAAATTGACTACAAAATTACAATATTTTACAAGGAAAATTTTCATCTATTTTTAGCTTTGATAGCTACCCCAAAACCCCCTCCAGGGGGGACTCCAAACATGCAGTCCCCCCCGCCCCCGGACCCCCTAGGCAACATTAGTGGGGGAGAAAGCCCCCCCCTCCCACCCCACCTGTTAGGGGGGAAATCCCCCCCCTCCCACCCCACCCGTTAGGGGGGAAAGCCTCCCCCCTCCCACCCCACCTGTCAGGGATTGGGATCCAAACGTGGTTGAAACAAGACCTTTGAACCATGAAGATAATCAGACTCCACATCCAACACTTTTTTGGTTGAGAATTTCATCCAATGATTGAGAACTCTTCAAATTTTTGCATAGCTTGTCAACTTCATTTCTCAATGAGACAATCTCTTCTTCAAGCTTCTCACAATATTCTTTTTTCTTCATCAACTAGATCTTCATTACTTCTTCCATTTTCTTTGCTTCTTCTAGTTGATTTTTTAGGGAGATGACTTCTTCTTCATGTCTCCTTTCTTTTTGACCAAATTCTACTTCAAGCTTGTTAAAATCCTTAGATCTTTCCTTAAGATGGCTTGTCATAATTTCTTCTCTCTTTTTTGCTTCCTCTACTTGGAGTCTTAGGAGGACAACTTCTTCCTTTGTACCATCAAGGTCATGATTCTTCTCTTCAACATCTTGCATCTACTTCTTAAGTTCTTTATTTTCTTTTCTCAATCTATTTATTTCTTTTAGAGCAGCCACAAGCTCTACTTTAAGGTCTACTTCAACCTCTACTTTAGAGTCTTCTTCATCTTCATAGTCTTCCATGCTTTTGGTGTTTTCAATTTTTCCTTCATCTATCTCCTTTGATTCTTGATCATTTTTTTGGTATTATTTCATATACTATGATTTTGGAACAGAAAACACAAGGATGGATTCTACCTCAATATTTTTTAGTTTTTTATAAAGAATTTTCACTTAAAACAATGACTCACCTTGACTTTTACAAAATTTGTTACACTACTCAAGCTCAATTTAATCATTTTTGTATTGTATTATTTTGACTCCTTTGTATATGTGCTTTCAGTAACAACTGATTCCCATACCTCACAACCAAGACTCATCAAACAATGCCTCATTTTAACTCTCCACAAATCATACTTTGTTCCATCGAATGAAAGGGATAGGAAAAACAAACTTTCTTCAATATCTTTAGAAGATTTTGACAACATAGCATTGGAGGGGACTTCTTTTGAATGCTTGGAGGACTACTTTCTTGAATTTTCCATATACTCTTTTGGGATCTTCCTTCCAGCTATCACGGTGTGAATGAATGAACCTGCTCTAATACCAATTGTTGGAAATACTAAGAGGGGGATTGAATCAGTATTTCATCAATTATCTAGTTTTTAACCATCAACAAATCACAACATTAACCAATCGAGATTGAAAACATTAACATAAAAGATTTATAATTGCGATAAAATCATTTTCAACTTTTATTAATATATACAAACTACAATCAAGTTTATCAGATCTAACTAAGACTTTCTTAGGCACCAACCTACGGGAGACGCCAATCCCCAATTGAGAAATAACTTAGTGAATTTATGGGCACCAACCCACAGGAGACACCAACCCATTGTTCAACATGAACTCAGACTTCTCAAGCACCAATATAAAAGGATATTACTTTCTCCTACCTCACACCATCCTACCACCCTCGTAATGTAAATGTAAATCCTCTAAAATTGAAACCTTCAACAAGTCCTTCAAGAATGACCCCTTGTTCTATACATGGACTTCAATATAATTTTCAAGATTAAATACATTTCCTTAATAATGGAAGGAGATAAAACATGTTACCCTTGATCAGTAGCCTTCAATTGTTGTCTTCTTCCTTCATAGGGACATGCCCTACCTCTACTAGATCATTCTAATATCTCTAGATACCTTATTACTACAACAACATCGTCATTCCAAGAGACCATAATTTCACTAGGATAAAGACTAGTAAATTCTCTAGGAATTGCGCCAGAATCACTCAGAAAATTTGGCAAAGCCTTTTCTGGTTGGAGTACTAGAATATTCACTGGGGTTAATATAGGAATCCTTACCACACTGCCTCAGAACCTTTATTATGGTGACTCAGAAAATTCACTATGTTCTACACTAGAACCCTTGAAAATATCACAAAGTATTTGCTACATGAAAAACCTCTAAAAATTCTCAAAATACTTCTTAAACCACACCAAATTATTCAATCTTGTCTTAGAATTCTTTCCTTCTACCTCAGAGAACTTGTATCTAAGATCATATGATAAATGACGAGTTCAAAACACATACTTATACAAGTCAGACACCTTTTTTAGCCAACTTGTGAGTTTAATTTTCGGTCCAACAGTTGGAATTAGTCGTGTTCTTCCTAGATTTTACTTGCATCCATATTGCTTCCTCTTTCCCACACGATTTTTCTTGTTCTTACCTTCTCCATCTCACTTGTGGTTTCATTATCCTTTGTTTCACTTAGGGTCTATAGTTGGGTCGAAAATTTACATAATAATTCGTCCTGAATTACTGAAGTATCCAAATCCCTTGCCTCTGACTGTTTTGATTTGGCACTTTCAATAATCCATTACTTGTGAAAAAGTTATAGTTTGTTCTTCTATCCTGCCAAGAAGAGGTAGAAATCACTTGTCTTGAATGGCACTGTAGTAAAACTTGTATTAACATGAAGTCTTATCTGGTTAATGTGACTTTTGCACTAGTTTGTTTCTAACTTTGGAAACTTCCAAAAATCAAGATATTTGTAGCACATGTCTAAGAATATAATTATAAATATTTATACCTTTGTTTCTTGACCTAGGAGCGTTAATCGCATATCTCAGTATTTTGAGACCTTGGCAAAATATCACTTATGTATTTAGAGTGAACATCTTCTTTTACAACTTTCCATACAATCAACATAAGTAACACTACTCTACAACATTCTTGAATTTGTTCCCTTGTCTAAAGAAGGAAGTGATATTTCATTAATGCATCGTCTTCAAATCTCCTATATCAATGCTTCAAGTAAGATCAAGGAGGCTCATCTTGGTGTTGTCATCAATGATAACTTCTCAACCATTTAACTTTGATCATTTTTTGCTCTGACCATAGCTCTTTTGCTTTGACATCAATGACAAAGTCTCAACAATTAAAACCATTAACAAGTTTCAATGCAAAGCTAATTCAACTTCTATCTTACCTCGCTTTCTTATAGGAACCAACCCTAAACCTAATGTTCCCTTCACAATAATTATTATTGAAAATTAATTAAAAATTTAATTGAAATCAACTAGGCCATGAATCAACTTTATAAAATTGCACCATTTTCATATAACTTGACTAGAAATTATTTTCAAAAGAAGTATTTGGAAACTTTTACTAAATTCTTCAAGTTCTAACTCAATTTGTTTGTAACTAGCCTTACAAAAACAATCAATGCACCTTGTAACAACAAGACCTCAAGGTAGCTTATAGCATAAAGAATCAACCTGAGCACTTGCACAAAGCCCTATTTTGTTCACCTTCTCTGGATAAACTTCAATGGTACCCTCTAGAAAATTATATCTTCACTAAATAATAGGTGTCAACTCCTTGTTCCTCCTCCCTTTCTCACTTAATAAATTCTAACCCCCAAAATCCACTGATAAACCTTATCAACACCATCAAGTTAAATAAACTCTTGGTTTCTCCCCATTGGGGGTGCCAACTACTCAAATGGAAGCCTAACACTTGGGTGTTAATGCAAACACCACGTGTAATTAAGGATGTCGAAGCATATTTGACAAGTTTCTCATGGAACTTTGTGGGTGAATGTTCTAAAGAAGCTCTTGCATTCAATTGGCTTCATATTGATGTTAGAACATATTTGCAAGCGATGGGAGATGAAGGAGAGGTTTGTTGGGGGTGTTGTTTGTTTAGGTGCGATGGGAGGCTTTCCATTTGAGCCATTCCTTTTTTCTGGTATCACGGTGGTGAATGTGAACAATGGGGAGATTTTGGTGTGGTGTTGGATCCACAGGTAATGCAAACCGCCATTTGGGACCTTGGTTCATGGCGCATTGCTAAGAACCTAGCTAGATTCATGTTAATCAAGTGAGTAATGATGCTCAAATATTGGTTTATCATAATCTTGGGTAGTGATACAACAATCTATGCCTTTGTGTAGGTTATTTTTTCTTGTTTTCTCTCTATAGGCTTCATTTATTAGTATTGTGTAATTGAATTTTTCTATTGTGTAGAATTGGGGTGAAAGAGGAAATTTTTATGGTATGTTAGCGATCTTGGTGGCCTAATTTCAATAGTCACCCCTTTCTCTTGGTTGTGGGGGCTTCATTATTTTGTTGTCTTGTTTGTATACCAGGGTTTCTATGGTTCTAGTCTCTTAAAAAGAAATCTTGGAAGAGTTGGGAGCCTTAGGGTTAGACCGAGGTGGTCAATTGTATATTTCAAAGACTCAGAGGGGTGGAGGAGCTATTGGTGGTAGTGTCCCATTCAAGGAGGGGAATTGTGTAGATGGTCTGGATTTAGGAGTTATACATGCCCTCAAGGCTACAATGGCAGTGTTTGGCCCACCCAAAGAGATGCTGACCAGGTAAGTGAAGAGTGGGTTTGTTTGTGGAAGGGTTATCATACAGTTTTGGATTGGTGGGTATTTATATTTGTGACTGGGAAAAACACTTATTTGATGGCTAGGAAAAGTTTGGAGAGTGGGTCTTTAACGCGAGGATTGGTCATATCAATGTTTGAAGCTTTTCGGACCTAGGTATGCTTCATCTATTAAAACAGTCTGGAATTTGGTAGGTCTATGTTTCACCAAAGAGGGCAGACTCAAAGAAGGGGAGGTTGTAGGCAGGGGGTTTTGCATCATATGGATCTGTAGGATGATGGGAAGGAGTTGAAGCAGGAGCAAGCTACCTCCTAGGGGCATGTGGAGCTACCCCAACCTTTCGACACCCTGGAGGTGCGAATTTGGCAAGTGACAGTAGAAATTTAATAGTTTGCTAGAGATTGACACAATGAGCACAATGAGGTTATCAATTTCCTAAATGATTTATAACACAACTAGTGACATATTCTAGACCAGCTAGTCTTCCTTTATATAGATCAAAAATGAATCTAAGCATAGTTGGATAACTTCGAAGGGAGAATGGCACATATGGAGTCTCATGTTCATGAAGAGGGCTCGATAACTTGGATCTGGGTAATATGGAATTTTAAGGATGAGGATGTGATCTATTTTGGTTTTGGGACAGTTTTGGTTTGTATGGGTAATCAGTCTCACATCTTCTAGTTTTCTCTTGTTAATGTCAGATTCATTTTTTCTTTATCTATTGGCCAACAAATCTGATAGAAGTGAGGCCATAGTTGTGCCCATCACAATGTAAGCTTTTCTTGAATTAATAGAAATAATTGACTTACAAAAAAAACTTTGGGTTTCACTAATTCCATCCTTATCAATGTTATATTTACCAGCTTAGATCCTTTTCAACATCAAATCTATCAAGCACTGAGAGGGATCAAATATCTCAAGGTTAAAACCTATTTTTTAGTGAAAAACTTGAGGAAAGGTTTGCACTTAGATATATTTTATCCCTCTAAGTGCTTAATAGATCTGGTGTTAAGATGGATCTAGCTGGTTTCAGTCATGTGCGGTCATACAAAATTTGTTGAACATCTAATTATTTTGATCATTTTAAATATGCTAAATATGTCTAAGATTAATTTGGTCAATTTAATTTAAAATTTACTTAGTTACCTTAGTTTGTTGAGATGAGAGAGACTGTTAGTAACTTGAATGATGAAATACAAATTTTGAGTGCAGAGTGTCAATGTAACGATTTTTAATGATAGAAAATGTGAATAATAATAATATAGTCAATTACAAACAATCTTCATTGCGATCAATCTGAAACTATTTTCTTCTACTCTTGTTATTTTCACGCCTATTAGTTTTTCCATTTTCTCATATCAATCATATGAAAAGAGTAGTTGGAATCATACATCATTCAAATATTTTCGAGCTACTGTAGTAAACAACATACCTTGTCTTTGTTGCTATCCAATATTCGTACTAGTTTTCGCCAAAGTCAATCATTGTGCCTTATGGAGTGTTAAACCCCAAATAAATTTCAATGGTAGTTATTTTTTTAATGCAAAGTAATTAACAACGTTGAATGATGGAAAATGGGAATAATAAGAATGTAGCCAATTATAAATAGTTTATAGTTTCAATAACAAAACATTTTGGGTAAGCAAACATTTTATTTAGGATGAAAATTCAAGTATTATATTTATGGTTGAATTACTATAACACGTCAATGCACGTCGTGAATAATTTTTATGTGCTTACACTGAGAGAGAGTGTGTATGTTTTAGGGGTGAGAATGAGAGACGACATGAGATAGAGATATAGATGGGGGGGCAGATAGGGAAGAAGAGAGAGGAAAAGACAGGGAGGGAGGAAGAGATATCGATATGGAGAGAGAAATGTTAGAGAGAGAGAGAATGTGAAGAGAGAGAGAGAGTGAGAAGAAAGGGAATGAGGGAGAGAGATAGATAGATATGGAGAGAGAGTGTGTATGTTGAGGGTGTGAGATAGAGAGTTAGAGAAGGAGATACAATGGGAGATAGAGATGTAAATGGAAGAGGCAGAGATGTTCTTACACTGAAATCAATGCACACTATTAATCTAATTACTTTAAAATTAATGTACATCATACATCTAGATGTATCAAAATAGAAATCAACATATACACTAAAATCAATGCATCTAGTGCAAACAATAAAATAGGATTAGAAATCAACATCTATACTAAAATCAATGCATCTAGTGCAAGCAATAAAATAGGATTAGAAATAAATATCTACACTAAAACCAATGCATATAATGCAAGCAATCAAATATGAGTAGAAATCAACATCTACACTGAAATCAATGCATCTAGGGTAAGGTATTAAATAGGATTAGAAATCGACATCTACACTAAACTCAAGGCATCTAGTGCAAGCAATCAAATAGGATTAGAAATCAATATCTACATTGAAACCAATGCATCCTATGCAAGCAATCAAATAGAAGTAGGAATCAACATCGACACTGAAATCAATGCATCTAGTGTAAGGTATTAAATAGGATTATAAATCAATATCTACACTAAAATCGATGCATATAGTGCATGCGATCAAATAGGATTAGAAATCAACAACTACATTGAAATCAATACACCTATTTTAGTGAAAATCCAAAATATTCATGACTTTCTATATCTAACTTCTATGTCTATATTTGTCTTTGTGTGTCTCTTTCTCCTTCCCTCTCTCTCCAC
Source organism: Pinus tabuliformis (assembly GCA_031772625.1). Lineage (NCBI taxonomy): Eukaryota > Viridiplantae > Streptophyta > Pinopsida > Pinales > Pinaceae > Pinus > Pinus tabuliformis. The sequence continues at coordinate 259,551,985 of CM062815.1, read as the reverse complement.
CTTCCATTTTATGTTTATATCCCTCCCCCTCTCCTCTCTCTTCCCCTCACTCTCTACCTCGTCTCTCTCTATATGCCTCTCCCTCCCTTTATCTATCTTTATCTTCTTCCCTCTCTCCCCCTATCATCTATATATATACCTCCCTCCATCTCTCCTTATTTGTCTCTCTATCTCAACCCCCTAAACACATGTCATGCTCTCTCTCTCTCCCCCCATATCTATCTATTTATCTCTCCCTCTTCCTTTCCCTCTCTATCTCTTCCCCTTCTCTCTCTCTCTCTCTCTCTCTCTCTCTCTCTCTCTCTCTCTCTCTCTCTCTCTCTCTCCATCTATATCTCTATCTCCCATATATCTCTCTTCCTCCCTCCCTCTCTTTTCCTCTCTCTTCTACCCTCTCCCCCGCCCCATCTATATCTCTATCTCCCCTTGTCTCTCCTTCTCATCCCCAAAACATACACACTCTCTCTCCATATCTATCTATCTCTCTCTCTCCCTCTTCCTCTCCCTCTCTCTCTCTCTCTCTCTCTCTCTCTCTCTCTCTCTCTCTCTCTCTCTCTCCATATATATCTCTCTTCCTCCCTCCCTCTCTTTTCCTCTCTCTTCTACCCTCTCCCCCACCCCATCTATATCTCTATCTCCCCTTGTCTCTCCTTCTCACCCCCAAAACATACACACTCTCTCTCCATATCTATCTATCTCTCCCTCCCTCTTCCTCTCCCTCTCTCTCTTCACCTTCTCTCTCTCTCACTGACTCTCCATCTCTCCCTTGCCACTCCCTCTCCACCTTTCTCTCTCTATGTCTTTCTTCCCCTTCCAACTCCATCTCTCTCTCCCCCCCTCTCTCTCTCCTCTCTCTCAAGTCCTCTCTCTTTTTCCTTCCTCTCTCTCCCCTTCTCTCCCACCTCCCTTTGTCTCTCCCCCCATCATACACTCTCTCTCTCTCCACCCTCCAACTATATCACTATCTCCCTCCCTCTCTCTTTCTCTCTCTCCCTCTCTCTCCATCTATCTCACATGAGAAATGTGTCAGTCAAATAAGCCCTTTATGAGAATATGGAGAGGTACATAACCATATTACATCATGACTCTCGCAATTGTTGTTAAGTTTAGACACATTTGATGGAGTGATAAATGGCCCACAATAATATGTGCTCAAATTGACGACAAAAGGGGCACCAATCCCCATCAAAATTTAACGAGAGGGGGGGAGATTGTTTGGATTCGTGTCAATACTATGTTAACATATCAACATTCAAGATTTGTTGAGGGAATCATTGTGTGGTTTTAAAAACCAAGGAGGGGGGTCCTCTAACCACCAAGTGGTTCTGTGATGGGCTCACATGTCCATCCATTTGAATTTTAAGTTTTATTGTACATATATATCTAACAGGTCAAAAAAACCCCAAATATATATTTATAAAGGTCAACTAATGAAAAGAAATAATTATATATATATATATATATATATATATATATATATATATATATATATATATATAGATATACATATATAGATATATATATATATATATAGATATATATATATATATATATATAATATATATATATATATATATATATATATATATATATATATATATATATATAGATATATATATATATAATAACATTATAAAGGTGTTGCATTAATAATGATTCATTAATACTTTTAAAAAGTCATTATTCTTTATAAAACATTTAAAAAAAAATAGTTTTGTAATTGTAAACAATCAATTTCATAATTGATTTACATAGTAAGTTTTTGAGGGAAAAAAAAAAGAATCAAATGAGGGTTTGAAGATTCTGAGATTTGTAGCCTATGCAATGTATTGATCATTTAGAGACAATTAATGAAGATCAGTTTGATCCTAATTTTGAGTAATGTTGTAGTATGTTTATTTTCCTCCTTTATGTCTTCATTATTTCATGTTGTTTTTTCTTCTGTTGAAACAGATGTATGTAGCAGCAAAATTTTGGTTTTTCCCATGACAATTTAGCATGTTTCAACATTACATATTTACCTATGTAGTTGTTTTCTCTAGATGGTACCTAAATTTGAGAAAATTGCAGAATTAGTGCACCATCTATTTCAAGAAATACATAAATATGTGTTTCCTTATTCAATTCATCATTTCACTCTCAGGGTTTTAACTTAAATTCCATTCGGATTAAGTATTAAAATCTTGTTTTTTCTAAGTTTTCCTCTTCCCATCTCACAAATTTTCAGGTCTGCAACCTTCAAATGCCAGCAAATTTCATTGGAAAGGAGAAGTATCTAAATTAGACTAGTCATTGCATTTATACAGTCCAACTCCAACCTATTATTTTAAAAGATTTCATAAATTTTTGAGTTATATCCTAGGCACTGAATCCCTATAGCCAGGAGTTGTCTTTTAGGGTTACAACATCATATTGGCATCGTTACCGGGGAACAAAGGAACAAAAATATATTTCCCTCTATATATAATAAAATAAGACCTATTTATTGATGGAGAACAAGATTTAGACGTTTAACACTGGTTTTTTATCATCCGTCTAGAAACTCCATGGTCAAATATTTCACTGGATAAGGAACCCTAGTGATTGAAAAATGAGGGAGTAGTATAAAAAGGCTAAGTATCATATTATAAGTTTTTTATAGGAACTTATGTTCTTTCTCATCAATTCTTTCTTGTAATTTCACTTACGTATCAAGAGGATTACCCTTTGTTTTATATACTTAGATGATCACAAACATTCAACTATATATTATTCATTAGAACAAAAAGATTTTCCCTCTTCTTGCATTATTGATCTTGGATTGATTCCTTCCTTTGGATTGTAAGAGAAAAATGATGTCCATATTACCATTTCTCCTAAATATGACCAGTCATGTCAACTTATAGATAATAAGGTTGATTTACCATATCATGTAGCCTTTATTGTACCTTGTAATCAGCCCACTGAAGTTCAGTCCAAAATTAGGGAAATTTTTAAACACCTAAAGTTTCCATCTACTCTTCATGATTACCCTCCCAAACATATCAAGTACTTTCCTAAATTAAGTTGGGAAGACAATGTTACAGTAGAGGAACATATGTTAGCCTTTGAATGTTTCATAGATAATTTTAAAATCATGCATGAAGATGTGTTTATGAGAAATTTTTATGATTCTTTAAATGGAGAGGCTAAGCGATGGTTTAAACATTTGGAGGTTAATTCAATTAGTTCATGGCCAGACTTTCATTACACTTTCCTAAGGAATTATGGTAAAAACAAATCTTATAATCAATATCTTTTTGAGTTATATGCTATGCAGAGGAAGAAGGGTGAAATTGTTACTAGGTTTAACAGAACATTTCAAAGCTTTTATCTTAATATGCCTAAGCACATTCAACCTTCTAAATCTATTGTCATGTTGTGTTACTTAGCAGCTCATCACCCTGATTGTGCTATTTATCTTAGGGAGAGGAAACTTGCAACCTTAGAACAAATGTTTACACACGTCGAAGAAATTGAAAATAATCTTTGGACTTGTGAAAAACTTCCACTCAAATTTGGAATGGAGATTCAGACACAAAGGAATAGGATAAAAAATATGAACAACAAAGATCATATCTGTGTTTTCATATGTTTCAGTGTAAAGATGCATCATCTTCAGATTTTTCCTTTTCTTCAAATCTTGCAATTAGTTAATTAGATTTTTCCACTATTAAAGATGTATGAAATTTGTATGAGCATGGTGATGCTACATGTACAATGGAAAATTTGTCCAGTTATGAACAAATGGATGATTTTTCTATAAATTTGTTGTAGAGGAGCATGTAGAAAATTCTCCAAAACAAATTCTCATATCAATATTCCCTTAGAATATTGATGTGAAAATTTGAACAAACAAATATGTGGACATATCTTTAAGACTAAAGAAATTTATCAGATTATGACAAATAAGTATATTTTCTTGAATTCAATTATCTCGAACACAACAACATGGGTATTTAATGATCATGAAGACAACCTCGACTAGCCAAATATATATCGGAAAATTGTTAAAGAAAATGTCGGAGCTGCTTAGGACATGTTGTTGATACAAAATTTTGTTGTTATACAACAAATTCTATTTTCCAATCAAGATAATATCTTCTTTCATGTTCTTCGTAATCCTATAGTAAAGTATATGGATTCTTTGAGAAGTTTGGAGATGATATGTTTTCTAAAAATGATATCCTTTTTTGGGTATATACCAACTCTTGTTGATGACATTTTTCTATCTATGTTCCTTTCTCTTTTAAATGATCAAAAGGGATATGGTATATAATCAAGCATCCAGATGATGTCTTAGTATCACTAGAAGTTTGATTTTCACTTGACTGTGGGCACCTGATTTGTTTGTAGTAGGAATGATGTGCATAAATAAGCTCAACAAGTTTATTTATTTATTTATTTTTGGTGTACATACCTTGTCAAGTTTCAATGAGTAGAGGTCCAAAGAATAAATTCTTCAAGGGGGCTTCAAATTTCATAGTTCTCATAACTAATTGCAAGAAGTTTTAGAATTGACTCCATTAGCCCAACCATAAAAGCACCTAGTCTACAATTCTTAGTGTCCCATAAGGAGACATTGTCCCTAGTTGGTGTCGAAGTTGTACCAAAAAATTGTAGAGTTAAATTATAGAATATTTTCTCATGCAAACTCCAACATTTTGACTTGTCCTAGTGCATAAATTTGCAAATGCTTCCAAATTCCTTTGGGAATTCATTACAGATTGAACATTTGTATTTGGAAAATTGTTGCAAGTTGACCATCTCTAACCAAACTTTTGGAAAGATAAGCACACTTCAATACTTAGATATCTATAGTTGTTCAAAGATTTGAATATTTCCTCCTCAAGTTGAAAATGACCTGTTATTAGGAAAATTAATTTTAAAAGGTAAATGGTTAAAAGAATTTCCTAGTTTTATCAAAGAGCTAATTCACTTGGAAGTTCTAATTCTGGATAACCAAATGTTAAAAGAATTACCTCATTCCCTAGGTAAACTAAAGAGCTTACAACAATTGGAGCGTTTGAGCTCGAAAGTAGTAGTGGAACCAATCTTTCTTGTTGGGAAGACATACATATAAAAGTTATGGAATTTCTAGCATAGGACGATACGAAGGATTAGTTCTTCGGCTAATTTTCAAAGACAACATCCTCCAAGGCTCGAGTCATACTATTTTGAAAAGCCACATTACAATGCGCATCTTTGAAAGGTTGAAACCTCCAAAGTTTCCTCCACTACCACTGGTTGCAAGTCCATAAGTTAGATAAGTAAACAAATTTTGAGCATATTCTCCATGTGGATTCTTAGTCCATACTATATAGTCCTCCTCGTCATTGATTCATACGTGGATCGAATTAAGGTTTAAATATTTTTTACTTTTCCTCGTTAAAATTCAATATAATACTAGAGAGATAGGTTGAGACCAGATGGTAGAAGCTAGAGAATCAGCGAACACGTGTGGCACTTGAGAGGCATATACAAGCTCTCGGGATAGAAATTTCTCGTGTCGTTCAATCGTTATAGTAGTAGAAACTCCCTTGAGCACTTGTTGGAGAAGATGTTTAACCAATTTATGGACCATGGAAACTCATGGTCTGATTTGGCTAGATTATCGGATCTGAGAAGTCCATTAAGTCCTAAGTTTTCTAAAAGCAGTATTTACAACTTCATTCACAGCTTGGATAATATGGGAACACACTTATCTCCATCCCCGGATTTTTTTTGTGGAAGTTCAGTGAGTTATTATGGGTATACCAGTTGTCTTTTATTTGATTCTCAAAAGTCCAATATATTTCAAGCATTTGTTGTCTCACTTCCTTTCCTTTGTAACCATTTTTGTCTTTGAAATAGTGGAATTTATTTGCTATGTAAAGAGCCTAGATACTTTGTTAGTTTCCTATGCAATTGCAGCAAAATGTAGCAATGTGCTATTACTAGTTATCGTTATAAGAATAGTATTCAAGGAGAAGATGTAGAAAAAACTCTCATTTTTCATTTTGATGATCGAGTTAGTGGTACTTATTATTCTAGCTTATGCTGGTACATGTGATAATTTGTGGAAGACTACTTGGATACATGAAGTTATCAAAGTAAACACACAAATAACTTAATACAAAATTAGTGGGAAAGGATCATAATTGTAGTTTATGAGCTTCAGCAAATCGTTGACCTTCAGGAAAATTATTTGTTGAACATTTCATTCAAAGATTCAAAGTTGCAAAAAACTTTGTGAGAAAAACATCCCCTTCTATCTCACATGAGAAATGTGTTAGTCAAGCAAGTCCTCCCTGAGAATATGTAGAGGGCCATCGCCATATTATGTTATGCCCCCTGCAAGTGTTTTTAAGTTTAGATTCATTTAGTGGATCGATCAATGGCCCACAATGTTACATGCTCATATCGACAACATGAGGGGCCCTCAGCCCCATCGAAGTTTAATTGGGGGGGTCCCTCATTTGGATTCATGGTAATACCATGTTACCAAATAAATGTTCAATATTTGTTGAGGGACCCCTTTCACAACTTTAAAAACCAACGAGGGGGTTCTCAAACCACCAAGTGGTTTTGTTGATGGGCCCACATTTCCATCCATTTGAATTTTAAGTTTTGGTTTAAATATAATATATTTGATGGGTCAAAAAACCCCAAATATATATTTGTAAAGATCATTTAATGAAAAAAGAATAATTTAATATTATATATATTTATATTTATATATAAATTATAAAAGTGTTATATTAATAATGAGTCATTGATACTTTTAAAGAACATGTTTAAATGGAAATAATTTTATAATTGTAAGCAATCAGTTTCATAACTAATTTAGACAATTACTTTTTCTGAGGAAATAAAAGTCAAAAACAAAAAAAACAAATGGGGGTTCTGAGATTTTGATATTTCTTACCTGTAGAATCTATTGATAATTTAGAGACAATTAATGAAGATCAATTTGATTCCTAATTTTGAGCAATGTTGCAATGTGTGTATTTTCCTCCTTTATGTATTTACTATTTCGCGTTGTTTTTTCTTCTACTGAAAGAGATTTTTCGTATGAAAAATTAGCATGTTTCAGTGTTACATATTTACATATGTAGTTGTTAGCTCCAGATGGTATGGTGTAATTTGAGAAAATTGCATAATTAGCACTCCATATATTTCAAAAAATACACATGTTTCCTTATTCACTTCATCATTTTACTCTCATGGTTTTAACTTAACTTCCATTTGGCTTAAGTTTTAAAATCTTGTCTCTTCTAAGTTTTCCTCTTTTCATATCACAAATTTTGAGGTCTACAACCCTCAAATGCCAATCATTTGATTGGAAGTGATAAGTCTCTCAATTAGACTAGTCAATGCATTTTTACAATCCCACTCCAACATGTTATTTTAAAAGTTTTCATAAAGTTCTGAGTGATGTCCCGAAAACTAACTCCCTACATCTAGGAGTTGTCTCTAGTGTTACAACATCAAGTTTGCATTGTTTTAGGGGAATAGAGGAACATAAATATATTTCCCTAGGTATTTAATGAGATAAGGTCTATTTCTTGTTGGAAAACAAGATTTATATATTAAACATTGGTTGTTCATCATTAATGTGGAAACTCCATGATCAAATATTTCACTAGATAAGAAACCCTATTGATTTAAAAATGAGGAAGCAATATAAAAAGACTAGGTATCATATTATAAGTTTTCACTAGGAAATTATATTCTTTCTCATTAGTTCTATCATGCATTTTACTTTACATATCAGGAGGATTATCATTTTTTTATATACTCAGATTATCACAAACCTTCAATTGTATATTCTTCATTTGAACAAGAATATTTTACATCTTCTTGTATTATAGATCTTGGGCAGACTCCCTCCTCTGAATCATATGAAAAAAATGATTTCCATATTACAATTTTGTTGATTTTTCATGACTTTTTAATTTGATAATTACTTCCAATGATTTCTTAATTACTATATCTTGTTTCATATTCAAGATTAAGAAATTATACATAGAAAATATCAAATGTAAAAGAATAATGAGAGTAGGATCATGAATAAACAACCGAACACAAAAGGCAAGAAAAATTACCCTGGGAAAATGCTAACTAGGGAAAACCCCAACCTTTTATTAGAGAAATTATCCATTGAACAAGAGATAAAATCTGATTTTTCCAGTCAAAAAAGGAAAACTAACCAGTAAACAATCCCAGGTAAAACCTAGTCAAACAAAGATATTTTCAGCCTCTTGTAATAGCTGGTCAACTCAAGTCAAATAGGCCAAATTTTAGCCTCCTGCACCTCTAATATAATTTGGGCTTCTACCCAGAAAACCTTAGAAAACTTAGGTCTATGACCCACATGTGTGAATTCAAAACAGAAATAAAATATGTTTTGTCAATGTTAGACAAACTTGGTCAACTTTCTCCTCCCTTTCCTTTGCATGGAAGAGCAAAATATTTTATTTTTTTGTTATCTAAATTTTTTATGCCAATGGAGGAGGACAAATGGAAATATATAGTGGAAAAATGAGCCCAAATAGGTGTGTCCCTTAATTGGGGCCAAATTGACCAATTTTTGGAGGCAAAATTTAGAATTTCAAAATTTGACTTTTCTCTCTTTTATTTGGAGTTGACTTAAATTCAAACATATTTTTCATTTTCTTTTTCTTTTTTGGGCTAGTACAATTAAGGAATACCAACAGTAGATATCAAAATTTAACACTCCCTCTTAGCTAGGGAGGTATTCTCTTTGACTTCTTCAAATGATCTCTTGTTGAAAATTTTCTCCATTCCAAGAAAAGGTTAAATGAGCTAGTTATGTTGATGTATTCATCCCCTTCATGTCATATTCTATAACCATGTGGAAAGAATCATGCATCATAATCGTGCAAATGGATTTGGTTTCCTACTAGTCAAATCTCTTTTGCAAATGGATCGAGTCACCCACCAGCCAATTGCATTCTAAGGTCCCACTATCCAAATACCTTTTTGGCCTTCTAGGTTAAGGACCAGCCCTGGGTCACCAATTATCCAAGTCATCACCCAGAATCTGGTTATCACCTGTGACCTATGGTGAAATCCTAGGAAATTACTATTCTTTCATGTCAATTGAAGGGTAATACACTTTCCTGATGCTATAGGAACTCAATCTACCCACTAGCCAAGTACTTATTGGCAATTCGGGGGAGCAGTTTGTGCCTTGATTCTCTATGGGCCATTCTTCCTATCCACATTACATGGCCCCTAGTAAATACCTTTGACCTGCCAATATCCTAACTTGGGGAGAATGTAGTCCCCTTTGTTCTACAACATTAACATTCCCTCTAACTAAGGGAAGCATTCTTAACTAATCTAAGTTTATCCTTGAAGTATACAAACTCCCACATAGGACAAATTTTTTTGAGAATTTCAAGATCCTGCTCAACTGTAGAAATGCATTGGAGCCTCATTGCTGCCATTTGTACCAAGTCTCAAATATAGTGATACTCAATGTGCTTCGACTTGTCACCATGGTCGTCTCCTACACCTAAGCAAATAATCTTGCAAGTAGATTTCGAAGCCACACTACTTCAAAACTCACCAAACTAGTTGCAATATAGTTGACCTCTACAATGATAAGTGCGATAAATATCTACTTCCTTCTCATCCTAAAACATCATTATGTTCTCTTCCTATCTTCTACATTATCTTCTTATTCTATATATTTTGTTAGTTGTACTTCATTAATCAAGACATTTTTCAATCCCTAACTGATTGTTCCATGAAGATATCTTAATACATGTTTAAGCCACATTCCTTGGCTCAATCATAAACTGACTAGCTTCCTTTATTGGATCTTTTACCACGACTACTTTTTGGTCACCTTAATTGGGTGCTCCCACTAAAAGAGATCCTATTGGTTGCTTCCTCTACCTTTTTTGCTTCCTAGTCACTAAATCATATATGTTATGGTCCACTCATAAAAGGAATACTATTCTTAGAGACTTCTTGTCTTTGGGCATCTAATCTAACAATTTAAATCTCAGTGACAGTCCATCATCCTAAATATCTGAAGGATCTCAATACTATACTTCAAGGAAGCAATGCATCAAACCTAGGTCCTTCACTTCAAACTCAAAGGTCAACTCCCTCTGACACTAAAGCAAGTCTTTATTACTTTCTTTATCACAATAGCAAATTCTCTTACCACTATTGCTCCCTCTGTCATGTGAGTCCTTCTTCTCCCATTAGAAATAATTCATATAATAATAAGATCAACTAAGACTCATTAATTCAGGAATACCATGCTAAAGACTTGTACAAACTTTTCTTCAATCTGCTAACATGAGATTTCCTCTCATGTACCTCAAATCCCTGAGTTTGTTCTATGTAGACTTCGTCTTCCTCACTCCATTAAGGAAAGAGGGATTCACATCCATATGATACAATTTTCAACCCATAATATAAGTAATATAAATAATAATTCTAATAGAAGTGTACCTAGTAACTAGATAAAATGTCTTCTCATAGTCCTCTCCCTCTTTCTAGGACAACCCTCATTAATATCTCTTTGTATTTCTCTATGTTTCTATCTACCACATCCTTTTTCTTATAGATTCACTTGGAAGTCACCACTGACTCCCCTCAGGCCTTGACATATTTTCCATCCATCATGGCATCATTCAAACGTGTTGCCCTTCCTGCTCCCTCTGAACTAGGATCACTTGTGGTCATCGGTACAATTTCTCCCTCTTGAACACAAATTACTCTAGCTAAGTTTATGTTTGATCTTGGGAGAATCCTCTTGTCATAAAATTTGCTTTGTTCTTCCTAATGCTTCCATATACTTGCCAAAGCCTTGGAATATTCACAGTTTTCTTGAAACCCTCATTACAAGGTCATGGAAGAAATGATTATAACCAAGAAAATGATACAAAGACAAGAGGTTGATCAATAAAGTAATAATAATCAAGGAAAAAAAGAAAATATGAAATACTTATCTCTTGATCTGAGGATTGCAAGGAACTTGCCAACTCGCTCTTGATCCTTTCCTTCTTATTGAATTTCAACAACACACTCGTCATCCTTGTCTTCATCATTAACATATGGATTTCCTTTACTTCCTTGCATGAGCTATGAGATAGGGTTTCTTCATTCAACTTAAGAATTCCAAATTTCATTAACACCCTTTGTAAATTCAAAAAAATTGTCATGTGAAAATTAGCCTGCTATATTCATGGAACGAATCATTGTTCCTTCAAAAAAATTGATATAGGATGCCATCATATCATCTTGAATCTTTAATTATGAATCTCATCACTCAAAATGTTTCTCCTCGTCTCCCTATAGATCTGAAGTATCATTAAACATGTTCTAGCAAGATATCTAAGCCAAACTTCAACACATATAAGGTGTTTCTTACACATGCATGAGCAACACTCTTGATTCTTTCTAAATAGAATTTTACATTTTACTTGAAACCTCCCAACAAGGTTTGAATGTGAACCCTTATATTGGTTCTGTTACTTCACTTTTCTAAATCTTAGTGAAACATTATTCTATGATATCAATCAATCAATAATGTTTCATTTCAGTCAAGCTACCAATATTAGTCCAAGCAATTTTATCAATATCAATGATTTTCCTCTTTACTGAAAAGAAACACAATCCTCTAGCTATCCTGAAAGTAAGATGTCTTCAAAAGAGGAAATAAGACCATTACATTCTATTTTCCTTCATAATAATGCTTCGTCAACAATTCCTCAATATTTGTGTAACCAATGGCCTCCAAGTGGCACTATGAAATGGAATTACCATTCTGCAATCAATGGTATTGGTTTGGCACAAATCTAGGTGTTATATCACAAAATATGTAGTCAATATAGGAAGATTCTAGAATATTTTCCTTTAAACCGTGAATCTCAAACTAATAACTTAAGACTTATTTCCCTCTAGTTTTAGCTTCCTTAAATCATACAATCTTCCAATATATTCTAGTAAGAACAATGAAACCTTAGTAGTATAATTTATTTTTAAGTTGTTAATAGACTTCATAATAATAATGAATACTAATATTATCCTCAATATGAGGTTTATTAGTCAAGATTACAATTTTAGGAAGCATCAAACCCTGCTACTTAAACCTCCTTAAATAGACTTTAGCGAACTTCCTACACATAAATACAACTTCAATGGCCTCTTTGGGCATTTTATATTCTTTTTCCCTTCGAACTAAGGCTTCTCAGCTTCCTTATTCCTGGACTAAGGTCCTTCGACCCTCCTACAATTATGGTTGAGGTTATCAACAAAATATCATCCAATACTTGGGCACAAACTTCTAGAAAAAAATTGGTCCTAAAGATTACTAGGGTTATGCCAACCCTTATTCCATGAATATCAAACCCTAAGGCACCTTTGCAAGTCTTTTCTTAGGCTTAAGGTAACTCGTTCCTGCTTTCAGTCCTTTGAGGCCTCTCATCCCTTTCTTTTTTACTTGTGGCCTACTCCTTAAGGCCTATTCTTACTACCTTGATCCAGTATATCAACCTAAGGCCTTTAGGCCTCCTTATAGGGATTCAACCTTCTTTCTTTTAGGACAGGACAAACAAGGCCATAGATAACATCTTTCTCTAGAAATGGATTTATTTATTAGTCCATATACTCCTTCTTTAGTAGCTTAAATGGTCGCTCTTTAACCATGCTCTAATACCAATTTTTTTTCATGACTTTCTAATATGATAATCACTTTCAATGATTTCTTAATTAATCATTATTGTGTGACATTCATCATTAAGAAATTATACAAAGAAAATCTCAATCATAAAACAATAATGTTAGCATAATCATGAATAGACAACAAAAACACAATAGACACAAAATTTTACCCTAGGAAAACCCTAACTAGGGAAAAACCCAATAACCATTTCTTAGAGAAATTTTCCAATTCAGCAAGAGATACAATCTGATTTTTCTAGTCAAATAAAGTCAAACAAACTAGTAAACAATATGATGTCAAACATATTCAAACATAGATATTTTTGGCCTCTTGTAATGGTTGGTCAACTTAGGTCAACTAGGATGAATTTAGGCCTCCTACAGCTCCCATAGAATTTTGGTTTCCTACCAAAAAAACCTCAGAACAGTTTGGTTTGTAACCTACACATTAAAGTCAATACAAAAATAAAATATGTTTGGTTAATGCTAGACAAACTTGGTCAACTTTCAATATGCTTCTCCTCTCTTTCCTTCGCATGGAAGAACAAAATATTTTATGTTTTTGTGATTTGAATTTTTTATACCAATGGAGGAGAAAAAGTGGCAATATATAGTGGATGAATGAACCCAAATAGGTGTGTCCCTTAGCTAGAGCAACTTCACCAATTTTTGTAGGAACAATTTTGAATTTCAAAATTTGACTTTTCCCTCTTGTATTTGGAACTGACTTAAATTCAAATTTATATTTTTCAATTTCCTTTTCTTTTTTAGGCTAATACAATTAAGGAATATTGACCATAGCTACCAATTTTCAACAATTTCTCCTGAATATGACCAGTCATGTCAACCTATAGATAATAAGGTTGATTTACCATCTCCTATAGTCTTTATTGTACCTTGCCATCATCCCACTAAAGTTTAGTCTAGAATTAGAGAATTATTTAAACCCTAAAAGATTACATCTACTCTTCATGTTTACCCAACCAAATATTTAAAGTACCTTCCTAAATTTAGTGGGGTAGAAAATGTTACAGTAGAGGAACATATGCTAACCTTTGAATGTTTCATAGATAATTTTGAAATAATTCATGAATATGTGGTTATGAGAACATTTTAGTATTCTTTAAATGGAGAGGCTAAGTGATGGCTTAAAAATTTGGAGGCTAATTCAATCATATCATGGTCGGACTTTCATGGTACTTATTTATGTAACCAAATCATAAAACAAAAGAAAATATAGATCAACGACTTGAAAATAAGCCTCTTCGAGGGGGGAAACTCCTTTTACATCACATAAATGAACAACTCTTGGATGATATAAATGACAAGACCTCCTTGGTATATATAGGAGTCTAAATGGTAACAATATAATCAAGGCCTACATATCAATAAAAATGTAAGGGCACAACAATAACAATAGTGGGCTTCTATAGGGCACAACAAAAACAATATAGGGGATACACTAGTATTATAGGGACCTAACATGCCCCTCTCCTTCAAAAAAGTGTTTTTCTCAATGCTTGAGTAACTTTAGATGTTATTGTGTAAAATATTCATCCTCCCATGTCGAATATTCAGCTGGTAATTCTTCCACTTAATGAGATATTCTAAAATTGATCAATTTTGTAGCTGTCAGGTTCTTGTTTTTTTTTTTTTAAGGCTCCAATACGATTTTTCCTTCCTCATCAATTTCTGGTAATATTGTTTGAGTTGGAAGCTTGTCACCTATAACCTATTTTAAGCATGAAACATGGAAAACTAGGTGTACTAGGGACAATGCAGGAAGCTCCAATTTATTTCATTCTATTTTGCACTATAGTTAGGTTATCCTGTAGGGTTAGAGAACTTGTTGTAGATGCTTGATGTGATCTTCCAATGCTTGAACCTTAGAATTTTTTCTTAAAGATGATGTGATGGATGGTAGATGATATCCATAAAGTTCCATAAAGGGGTTATTTTTGTTTTGGTATGGAAGGAAGTATTATACTCGCATTCTCCCAGAGGTAACCACTTGACCTATTGTGTTTGTTTATCAAATAAAAAGGAATGAAGATGTACTTCCAAACATTTTTTCACTATCTCAGTTTGTTTATCAAATTGGGGATGATAAGATGAGCTATGAGCTACAAGAGAGTATTTAAGCATGCTTCCCTCCTTTTGATCCTTCTCCGTCATCTTATCATGACATGATCAGGTACATGTTCTTGAAATTCACTCATGATGGGATAACATCAATCTGAAAACCCCCCAATCTAAGATGGTGCATTTTGATCCACTCACTACTCCCAGAACAAGTGACAGGTTTGGAAGAGGGACTCACTAATTGCACAATGTGCAGTTCTAGCCAACAAAGCAAAAGCTTGAGCCTTGATACTGCACAAAGCACAGTTCAAGCAGGTATGAGGGACAAGACTACATACTTTTTGGAGCCAATTGGACAGGCTAAGGGAATGGGCACTAGGAAAGCTAACTACATAGTTCTGGGAGTCAAGGAAGGTTGGGATACTATGCAACTATGTATTTCAAGGACTCAGGGGATGATCTTGAGGCTTGAGGATGCGAAGTCTGCAGTTTAAACCGAGCTGCGAAAATGATTGTGCAATTTTGGAGGTCAAGACCGAGGCTTATGCACAGAAACTATATGGTGTAGCAGTCCTATGAGGCAAGAACAATGCATTGTGTAGTTCCAAGAAGCAAGGTCATAGTTAGATAACTAATACTGAATAGTGCGCATCTCAAGAGAGTCCCGATGAAGCTAGGTTTCTCGATCGGGAATTTTTTCCAAAAATGGCTAAGTGTGGGATCAGTGAGATCAGTTTGAATGGTGATGAAATTTGACAGTGATCACTCACTTATAATATTTTGATGACATGACAACATAGGTCATTTGAACATATGAACAAATCATCTCCCTCCGTGCAACATCTTTACGATAAGTAACAACAAGTGCGACACTTAAGATAGGCTTTGGGACGACCGTGACAACACATGTGCGATAATGCACAAAACTTTGTGAATGAGTGCGACATATGTTTACATACTTAGAAAAACTCATATGTGCAAAGTTATACCCTTGAAACCATCAAAATAGGCTTGTACACATTGCATGATAGCCCATGTTTTCAACATTTAATACAACATTGGAGCTCTACACAGACTTAGCTGGTTGGTTGTTGCTACTACTGAAAGTTGCAATCCTTCTAAACAGGTTGAAATTAGGAGGCCTTCTACTCATAGTGGTCTCGCTTGACTTTTGCTTCAGTTATACCAACTCATTTGATAGAGTATTAACAGTACAAGTCAAGCTTTCAAGATCAATGGCTTCTTTCTCTTTGGCCTTACTTACAGAGGCCTTAGACCTTTTACCCATGTACTTGGAGTCTTTAGTTGGTTCATCATCTGAAATGACTCTAATCGCGTGCAAGTCCCTTTGAAATGTGATTTCCTCTTCATAATTTTTGGTCAATGTTCGTTTCAAAGTTCTCTTTACAAACTACGCAATGTTAGTTGGCAAGGTAGAAGTGTAATAATCGATGGTGATGGAGTCATGAGGTTTAGTGTTTGTTGAGAACTTGTTTAAAATGTGGTTAAACCTCTAATTAAAATATTTCACTTTTTCCTTTTTCTCCATCTTGAGACTACCCAGCTCTTTCAATAACATGGCGGGGGTCTTGTCATCAGCAAATTTCTCAAGGAAAATTTTCTTAAACACCCTCCAGTTCTAGATGGAATTTGGAGGAAGACTATGATACCACATAGCTTCTTTACCATCTAAGGTACATGGAAACAGTCTACATGCAACATCATCATGGCGTACCTCAAGTGTTTGTAGGTGTAGGTATAAGCTGTCCAAATGAGCCTCCACCTTTACTGCTTTGCTAGGGTCATACTTCGTTAGGAGTTTTTCTGGATGCCTTGGAATCTTGTGTAACACACCTAATAGTGCAAGTGGACCCTAAGACATCCAATCTAGACCTTTGTCTACCATGTCCTCTTCTTTGTTTTCCCCTTCTTATTCATAATTTGATTGGTCTTCTTATTCTTCTTCTCTACCCAAACCATTAAAAGTATCACCTGAGAGGATTGCGTTATCACCGTTGCCACTATTGAAGGTTGGAGGTTGTTCTGGTTTTTATGTGTTTTCTTCAAAGTCTGCTAGCTCTTCAATTGTTGAAACCACTATCCCAATAGGGGTGGTTTGGTTCTTCTTCAAAAAATGTTGAAGACTTTCTATTCCAGCTATCAATCCAATAACTCACAAAATTTTGGGTGACGAGGCAAATGGACTAGAGTTGTTCATATGTAAGTTATTAAGGTTGTGAAGTCTCAGGTTGAGAAGAATTGTCAACTTCAGGAACATGCATAGGGTAGTTTTTAGGAATATTACTGCCTTGACCAGAGGAAGTAATATGGGATTGGTGGGGTTACTAGCCATAAAAATTTGGCTTCCCACCTTCTAGTGCCAAAAATGTTGCTATGTTGGACCCAGCAACATTTAGGGGATCTCCTCAATATGAAGTCCCAACTAGATGATCCAAGATCTTTTGCTTATAGATGTATTAAATAATTACATGCATAAATTGTAGCTTAAACATATAAATTTAATGTGCACATGAGAGAAGAGGAGAAACAAATAAAGCATGAAAGAAGAAAATAAACTTGATAACGGAGTTCCTCTGACTTGGACTATGTCTCTGGGCCCTGCTCGATCAATGGGGAGGCCTTCATTCATTAAGTGGCATGAGAAAGAAGACTAAAAGCATCAATTATAAAAAGGAGTCTTATACCTTCATAGTGAAAAATGGCCGAAAAATGCAAAACTCTGTTGGAGAAATGGACAACACCATTGCATTCGTGGCATTGAGAAATGCTGAAAACATATAAAATTTGTCAAAATATAACAAAGTGAAAATCTAGCCCCTTGGAGAAATTGCTCAGATCATGGTTTCGCCCCTCTCTCTGCACTGCTCATGGTTCTGCCACCTACAAAATAGCCTACCTCAAACTACATGCATGCTCCTCTTCCCTGGGCGCACTGATGAACTGAGTTTAAATATCATGAAATGGGTAGAGTTTACAAACACATCATTGGCGAATTGGTTACGAATCCATTTGTTGTGGAGGAGGTCAGGCAGTCAAACCCTGCCCCCTCCCTTTTTTTACATAACTGAATTTAAAAAAAGGAAGGGTGGTCGAGCTAGGCCCGCCTTAGGTAGCCTGCCCATCTCACCTATCCCTCATCCCACGGTGCTCCATACTTACCGAGCAGTGGTTTTGAGGTTGGGTTCGTGCCCCAAGGGCCAGCCCACATAGTACTCGCATGCACGATAACGGCCCTGCGTAAAACTCACAGTCTCCAACTGGTAACGGCAACGTATGGTGGGAGGGGCCGAGGGTAGTGGCCCGCCCCTCCATAAAACATGTGATAAGGATTGGGGTGGCGGGGTTGGTGGCCTACCACCCTTTTTTTATAATTTTTGTTATTAAAAACAATATGGCTGATTTTAAAAACCCAAATTTTTGACCGAAGGAGACATTTTAACGAGGCGACAATTTCTCCCAGAATCCGGCTGGAGTTGGGCAGATTCCCTCTGCCAGAAAGTCTAAATTGTGTCTCCATTAATCTTGTCGAGTAAGCAAAATTCAACCAAACTTTGACTGCCTCTATCTTCCTCAGCTGGACTCGGATTGGAGTGTCATTCACACCATTGGAATTAAGGCGACAAGCACTTTAATCTGATGTCAAGTTAATTGTCTTTTTTCCACTTTGAATTTTGAGCCTTTTCCATGCCACTGGTGTCTGGATATCCACCTGGATCACTAGACCTCACACTGTTTGGTGTAGGAGTCTCATCTGGTATAAAGGCATGATTGTCAAATCCTTAAATATTTTCCTTAGCTCTAACTGTTAGCAAGAGAGAGGGATGCAATGGTGTCTTTGAAAATAAATAAGGTGTGTATGGTGAATGTTTAGTTGTAAATGTGTCGAGGTTCTTCTACTGCAGAGAGGGGAGAAAACTGAGCCTCTAAGTGAGAGGTATTAGTACCACCCAAGAAGAGACACACATGAACTGGAAGGATCCATCTAACATCCAACAAAATAGTCCATAAAGGATGTGACGATCATTACAACCAACGAATGAAGAAAGATATGTCTAATATCTTATGGAATAGTCCACCAAGGATGGGACAAAAATGTCAACCATTACAAAACATTCTATATAATATAAGTACTAAAAAAACTAAAATAGTTCACTTATCTTAGCACATGTGAAAGAAAACATGAAATACAAACATCTGCAAAATATTCTTACAAACATTCATAATCCATGCATGAAGAACATTCTAGCCTTGAAGGCTTCTGTTATTAAGTAAAATTTTGAAGAAACATGTTTATAATGGACATCACTAGCTCTAGTAGTGGAGCATTGGAGACGCCCCTTGCTCCTCAAAGAACTGATGTGTCTCTGTAATTCCTTAAGGAAGGAGCCAAGGTGAAAAATATTTTTCTCATACAATGAGGGAGTATATATAACCAAGGGTGAAATTTTGACTACCCTCATGACTATTTGAATTCCTATGACTTTTCAACTTACATGACTCTTTACATTCCATGTGTGTCCTTTGGACTTCCACTTTATAATACATTTTGAATACAATATACATGATCCACAATAGTGATGTGGCATATGAACACTCATGACATGACATGACATGACACTGCTGACATGGACTACTAGATGACGTGAAAATTTCAAGCCACTATTGCTACTAAGTGTTGGATGTCTTCTTGAAGACAATTTCTTTTCACCTCTGCATGTCTTGGTGATGAGGAATCTTCAATGATCTCAAGTCTTGAATAGTGATCGCAAACTAGTGTCCCTTCACTTTCTCTTGATTGATAAACTTGTAAGTTCAACTACAAGAGAGTATTTAAGCATGATTCCCTCCTTCTTCTCCTTCTCCATCATCTTATCATGACATGATAAGGTACTTGTGCCTACAATTCACCCATGATGGAATAACATCAATCCAAAAACACCCCTAGTCTAAGATGATGCATTATGATCCACCAACTACGCCCAGAACAATTGACAGGCTGGGAAGAGGGACTTAGTTACTGTGCAGTTGTTGTGGCCACCAACAACCCCCCTCTTTGTTTGGTATTAGCAATAACACCAAGCAAATGCGGACCCTTAATAAAAAATCCAAAAAACATTTTATGAAAATTTTTGTATTCAACTCCTTAAACTTGTATCCCATCACGAGAAGAGAATAAAACATTTTCTTATGACCATAATAAACTACGAAGAAGCGACGCGAAATTCATCACATCACATACATTATGAAGTGCTCTTAAATGAAAAATCTTAAGAAATCTCCGACGGCCGATATGCGACGTCGCATATCGCAACATCGCGTAAGCAGCACACAATGATTGAATGACTAAGCGCGATCTGCGATGCTGCGATCTGCGATGAATGCGATTTGCGATAAATGCGATCATGAATTTTTGCAATGACACATCTTGACGACGCGATCCGCAATGCTGCGATGCGAGTCACAGAAATCACCCATCGCAAATTTTCCTCGGCGCAGTATTCAAGGAAAGTTGTCCGTAAACCAAAATTGGGCATGTGCCTTAAAAGAAATTAATGAATGTATGCCAAAGTATTCAAGAAGGATAGTTTTGTGTTTTTCGAAGAGTCAGTTCGCTATGGGTGTCATGATTTTATACATTCATAAGAGCTTAAAGCTTTCATGTCAATATTTATTATCATTATTCTTTTCCTTTGCGTAAACTGTAAGACAGGAAATAACATGAAGCAATGTGCAGGAAACATCTAAGGAAAAGGGGAAAGCGTCAATGCTCGGAGAACAGAGAAGAGATTCCTTCATAAACGGATTCCGCATGCAACAGGACCACAGATTCCAGAGTATCACTCAACAGATGCTGATGTCAATAGGCCATCCAACGCTCAGAGTCAAAAGCGCACAAAAGCAGCATGTTTACAAAAGATCCTGAAGCTTATGCCCGGTAAAGGAAAAAAGGCGCTAAAGAAGGAAAATGCACCAGAAAAGCCCGGAACAAAGAACGGAGGCGGTTTTCGATGCAAAATTGTTCAGAGAGCAAAGTCCCTAAATTATTCAGTCATTCGCAAGGCTGGAAACCGAAATAGCAAAAGCAGAATCAGTTTGAGAGAAATTTGGGTTATTACCAAGTATACACGCAGTGAATACACCCAGCCAGAAGAAAATTCTCGAAAATATCTTCTAGTTTACCAGAAAGTGGTGCTAGTGCTTGTTATTTCTATTTTCATAGCTCAAATGAAAGCAGAAGGCGACCAGCCGACTCTTCCCAGGCGAATGTTGCATGCTTGCAACACTAAGGAGCAAATACAGAAATGATTAGGAATTAGATTAAATTTTTAGAAATAGTTTTGCTTTAGCAGAAGGGCGGTCATTTAAAACCGTATCCTAAATTTATGTAATTAAGTTAATTAGTTAGCAGTATTTAAACCCTTCTCAGGCATTAGGAGAAGGGTCCAGAAATTTGCCAAAAAACTTGTCCTCAGAACATGCACTTTTGCACCCTCGGAGGGGGTTTTGATGAATGGATGGATCAAGGTTTATTAATGTTTGCATTTGATGTCTGCTACTGATGTTGCACTTTTGTACTCTTAGTACATGTTAGAACAAGTAGAGATAAATCGTTTTTGCTTGAAGCTTATGAGTAGGATTAGTCATAAATGGTACTTTTATCTCTTGACCATTTCTGCTTATATTCTTAAAGTGATATACAGTTTTTAGTTGTTTATATGTTACTGCATGAATGTATGAGTTACCATTTGGCACTTCTGTACAGTGGAGCCATTTATTTATGTCTGATATATGAATAACTTATTATGCGATATGCTGTTCACAACTGTTTTGCCTAACTTTTTATGCAAAGTGGTTTATCTTAATTGATTTCTATTCTTATGATAGCTGAATGATCTTTATTACCAGTTATTGTTTGAAATCTCTTTAGATCGCATAATAGAAGAAATTCACCCCGGGTTAGCGTAGATTAGATGTGTTGTTTCTCATTAGATTACAATAGCATAGAGTTAGTTTAAACGTTTGAATTAAATTAGCTTTAAGTATTCTTAGATCAGCAACATCCAACTCTGCACACACACACATACACCCTTAGATTGGGAAACTGGTCCCATTATCCCCAGTCGGACCCGCTATACCAAACGGATAAGGAGCTGCCAACCAAGGTCCGGACTGGGTGGGTATCCCCCTTGTTGTCGACCCGATTTTCGGGGCTTCAACATATTTGGTGCTAGAAGGAGGGCCCGAACTATGAATGGCACTTAAATCAAAATCTAAATACCATTCTGAGAGTAAATCACCCTCATCAACTCCCCCGACTTCCCCAGTATGTTTAAATCCAGAGTCAGAAGTCGCTCGAGTATTAACCGCTACTACATACCCTAATATTTCAGACCAATCTACCATTGAACCCCCTGAAGTTCAAACTCTGATTCGCAAACTCCAGGGATTTTCTATTTCTACACAGAGGTCTGATAAATCTCAAAGCAACGTGACTTCGCAGTACGATCCTGCTCATCCCCTGACCAGATTAAAGAGTGAAAAATTTGGCATCAAGCCAACTGAATTCGCTCTCCCCACCAAGAAAAGAGCAAGGAAAACACCACAAGAGTCTGACAGTGAGACTCTTTCATCTATATCGTCCATTTCAACTCCCTCACCACGAAGTCAACCACCCACATCTTCATTCCAAACCATCCATCCATCTTCCACAACCCCTCTTCTTCAATCATCTAAGATCATAATATCTTCATCTTCCCAGCCTCAGGGATCATCCTCTGCACTTTCATTTACTAGCAGCTCAACGATGGCCCAGTCTCCATGGAACAATCCTGGGGCAATTTTAATGCCTCCACCCCTGACCCAAATACCGGCCCATCCTGAGAAATGGCTACCCAAATTCAATCCAGAAGCAGGCATGCTAGCTGAAGAGCACATTAACAATTTCATGCTTTCTATCAATCTCAACGGAGTTACCAATGAGGATGTTGTTGTCCGGCGTTTTCCCTATACGATGCAAGGAACAGCCGGGTCATGGTACTTTTCATTACCCTCCAGGTCTATCACAAGTTGGGACATTTTTCAAAGTCAATTCCTTACCAAGTTTGGTGATGACAGATCAACAGCAACGTTAATCAATGACCTATCCAATCTTAAAGCCGAGGCTAGAGAACCCATCAAAGATTCAATTTACGGTTCAATAAAATCCTCAACAAAATTCCCACTACTTCCCAACCCAGCGAAGAAGTACGATGTGAATGGTATATTACGGCCTTACCATCAAACTTAGCAATCTTCGTGGATAGGGCAAATAAAACAACCTTAGTTGAAAACCTGACAGAGGCGATAGCAGTAGAGAAACGCGTAGTAGCCCTGGAAAAGAGATCTGCAATAGAGGAATGCAAATCTAAAAAAGTCACCTTCAAGGAAGACTCCAAGAAGAAACAAACGAAAGATCCTTTCGATTTGGAAGGATTGCAAAAAGTATTAAAGACCATGTCCAATGAGATGATTGACATAAAAAAACAAGTAGCAGAAACTTCTTCAAAAAAGCCCTACAAAGCTTTTAAAAGAGGCCCTTCAATGGATGTGAAACCACCCAACGCTATCTCAAATGTCGAATCTGAAGAAGAAGAAGAAGAAGAGAGTACCACTGAAGGGCAGACCGATGACGAAGAAGTTGTGGAACTACAAGGAATGTGGGATTTAATCCTCCCACAAGAAGAAGATCAAGAAGCATTTCCGGTTAGCACGCGAAGCAAAAATCAACTTGATCCTCCCCAAACTACCCCTAAGCAGAAGGGCGTAAGCCCTGCAGCAAAAGATAAAGTCGCAACAAAGAAAACGACCGCTAAAGCGACTCAATCTAGCCCAGTCCAACCAGATCAAACACCTCCATCAAGAACACTGATAGTGTCGGATGAAATGGAATACAATATTATTGATGACATGAAAAATACTAGGGCTAATATCACTCTTTATGAATTGAGAAAATTGAAACATCAACAAAAGATAATGATGAAAGAATTACATGCCATGCCTACTACATCTTTGCCTACAGCTGTAGCTTCCCACAACATGGGAAGACCTCCAACCAACACGATCAATAAGATTGATCCAAATGACATCGCCTTGATTGGAGGAAGATCAAGGTCTCACGCTCCCCCTTTTATTCTCACTTATGAAATTTTCAATAAAAATGTGCACAATTGTTTGGTAGATTCTGGTGCTTCAACGAATATTTTAGCCAGATCAATATGTGCCAAGTTGAATGTTCAACCAAAAAAATCCGCAGTGCGCATAGTTCAGCTTGATCGATCTCAAGTCGAAGTGATTGGTGAACTTAATCAAGTAACCATAAGATTGTCGTCCAACCCGAAGGTATGTTAGGTTATTGACATTCTAGTAGCTTATATCCCAGAATTCTATGGCTTGATTCTTAGCAGGGATTGGTCCGAAAAACTCCATGGATACTTCTCAACTGACTGGTTGCACATGTGGTTACCCTATAATGGTAAACCGAATCAAATAAAGGTTGAACGAGAGTTACACCAGAAGTACATAGTAACAGAATTGGAGGGAGAAAATGAATCAATAGCATATAACAGCAGTATCATAGGCAATTACTCGGTAGATTCTTTCCTCAGCAATTTCAATGCTCATACATCAACTTACTTAGAAAATTCAGTTTTGTCCCAAGTCGAAAATTTTTCCCAAACTGATAATTCAAAGTGTGTTAATTTTGTAGATAAACCTGTAAATACATCTTTGTTTTGGAAATTATATTTTGATGGCTCTAAATCTAACGAAGGAGCAGGAGCAGGATGCGTTCTGATTAGTCCAGAAGGAAATAAGACCATGCTTACGTGCAGACTTGAATTCGATTGCACAAACAATACAGCGGAATATGAGGCCTTGGTGTAAGGCCTATACAAAGCAATCGGGTTGAACGTCAAGTATCTTCAAGTCTTCGGAGACTCTGAGATTGTCGTCAAACAGGTACGTAACACCATACATTGCCTATCAGGTCATTTGAAACACTATCAATCTTTAGTACAAGATCTAACTGAGCATTTCATAGCATTCAATATTTCGTCAATCCCAAGACTCCAAAACGCGAACGTAAACCTTTTAGCTAACGTAGCCTCTAGACTTATTCCCTCCGAAGATTTTAGTCCATATAGATTCTCAATAGAATTAATCTTTAGACCGTCCATCCCTGACAACATTACAAATTGGAGAGTATTCAATGACGATCTTGACATTGTAAATTTCCTCACTTCTGAAGGATCCTACTCCAATCAAATAATTGACGAAGACCATCACGATCGACAAATACAACAAGATAGCACTGATAATGTTATACCTAAATCGGTGGTTAAGTTGGAAGACTTATACGATTTGAAAAGTCGGTTTAAAAGGTCTACCAATTCTAAGCTCTACAGTTCAACTCTGAACTACGAATTAGTAAACCTAGGAACTGATGATAAACCACAAAACGTTAATCTAGGCCACGGCCTAGCCCCTGAAGAAAAACTAGCGTATATTCGTCCTTTGAGACAATACAAAAATGTTTTTGCCTAGAATTACAATGATCTGAAGACATACGACACTTCTATCATTCAACATAATATCCCTATGATTGACAACGAAAAACCTGTCCAACAGAAACTCAGAAAAATCCACCCCAATTTAGAAAATCAGATAAAAACTGAGCTAAATAAGTTATTAAAAGCCAGAATAATTTTCCTCGTCAGACATTCCAAATGGGTCTCCAATATGGTACCCGTTAGAATGAAAAATGAAGATATTAGAATCTGCATCGATTTTCAGAATCTCAACAAAGCCTGTCAAAAAGACAATTTTCCCCTCCCACCTATGGATCAGATATTACAGGCAGTAGCAGGCTCAAAACTAATGTCTTTTTTGGATGGATTTTCAGGATACAATCAAGTGCTGGTACATCTCGATGATCAGTTAAAAACCACATTCCGAACTAAATGGGGCACATACACATATCGGAAGATGCCATTTGGTTTGATCAATGCCGGCGCTACATTTCAGAGAGCCATGGACATCGCATTCAAGGGTTTAGTCAATAAATCCGTAGTAATTTATTTGGATGATATAACAGTGTACTCCAAGAAGCGAAGCGACCATCTCAAAGACTTGAAACAAATCTTTCAACGATGTTTAAGGTATGGAATTTCACTTAACCCAAAGAAATCTTTTTTCGCATTAAGTGAAGGAAAACTTCTAGGATTCATAGTGTCAAAATTTAGTATTCACATTGAGCCTGACAGAATCAAAGCAATTTCTGAAATATCCCTACCTCATAATAAAAAAGCCATGCAATCTTTCCTTGGTCAAATCAATTTTTTGAAGAGATTTGTCCCAGATTTTTCACGAATTGTTTCTCCTTTGCAAACCATGATTAAAAAGAATTCAAATTTTAAATGGGGTCAAGATGAGCATGAAGCATTCAACCTGATCAAACAAGCTATCATTAACGCTCTATCTTTAGCAACCCCAAGTTTTTCAGAATCTTTTATCTTATACACATTTGCCTCAGAGAAATCATATGCTGCGATTCTAACTCAAGCAAATCAAGAGAAAGCGGAAGCTCCAATCGCATTTTTTTTCTCGAATTTACAAGGTGTTGAACTCAACTATTCCGACGTGGAGAAACAGGCATATGTTGTTTTCAAAGAAGTCAAATATTTCAGACCTTTCTTACTTAAAACCCATACTAAGGTCATAGTACCGTTTCCAGCGGTAAGAAATCTTCTAGTACAGAAGGATGTGGGTGAAAAAAGAGCAAATTGGATCACTGCTTTACAAGAATACGACCTTGAGATCAAACCAGCAAGCATTGTAAGAGGTCAAGGCTTCTGCAAAATGTTGGCTGGAGCATCGCAAATTCCTGAAAATTCATCTGAAGAGGTACAAATGTATGAGGTAAGCCTAAACGATGCAGAATCATTATATGCTGACACCATTTATTATCTTAAGAACGGGTATGCTCCATCACACCTAGATCACACCAAGAAAAGAGCTCTGAGATTGAAAGCTAAACAATATCAGCTCATAAATGATGTTCTGTTTAAAAGGAATTACGATTCTGTTCTTCTTAGGTGTCTTGAGAAAACTGAAGCCGAAATGGTTTTGCAGGAACTCCACGATGGACCAGCAGGCGGACACTATGCTGGAGATGCTACTGCACATAAAATCTTACGTGCAGGATATTATTGGCCCACGCTATTCAAAGACTCACACAGTTACGTGAGGAAATGCCAAGTCTACCAAACTACTGCAGGGAGACAAAAGAAACCGTCCATGCCACTACAGCCAGTAAACATCGAGCAACCATTCAGTCAGTGGGGCTTGGACATAATAGGTGAGATCGTTCCTCACTCTTCTAAGCAGCATAGATACATCCTCACGGCAACAGATTATTTTACTAAATGGGTAGAAGCAGTTCCTCTCAAGACAGATAATTCTGAAAACATCATTGAATTCACAGATCAATTTATAATCACTAGGTTTGGATTGCCGACGGCTTTAATGTTTGATAATGCCTCATACTTTTCTGGGAATGCAATGACTGAGTTTGCACTTAAAAGAGGGTTCAAACTGAAATATTCGGCCAACTACTATCCGCAAGGTAATGGATTGGCTGAGTCAACAAATAAAAGCCTAATCAGGATTATTAAAAGAACAGTTGACCAGAACCAGAAGAATTGGCACAAAAATTTGGTAAATGCTTTATGGGCAGATAGAATAACGAAGAAAGCTTCAATCGGCACTTCTCCCTTTAATTTAGTTTATGGGAAGGAAGTGGTTCTCCCAACTCACTTAGTGATCCCCTCCTTGTCTTTAGTACAATACATCGATGAAGTATCTACTTCCTCCTTACAATTAAGACAAATGGAAATAATTAAATTAGAAGAATGACAAGAACAAGCTAAGAAAACCCATGCTCATCACCAAGCGCTAATAAAATCCTCTTTTGATTCAAGCATAATGAGCAGAAATTTTTTTCAGATGGGAGATCTAGTTTTGAAATGGGATAAGGCTCATGAAGAAAAGGGCAAACATACAAAATTTCAAAAGATGTGGCTTGGTCCTTTTCAGATTGTAGAAGTCATAGGCCCATCAACGTTTGTGTTGCAGGATTTAGCAGGTAGAAGGGATTCTTTGCCTGTTAATGGACAGATCCTTAAAATATATTTTCCATAGAAGATTATTCTTCTATTTTGTAGGATAGTTTTTTTTTTTTCTTATAAATAAAACCAGTTGTAGATGGTTACTACAGGGGTTCACGAAAAAGACACCAATTCTCTATCAGATTTTGATTTTTTTTTCTCTTGTACAAATAGTAAAATTTTTCGAAAAACCTGATCTTTATTATTGACAGATAGAGTTAAAAAAAAAAAAAACTTTAGCCTAGATATGATACTAGTTTCAACTTCAAAAAATTTGATGAAAACAACCTTTGGCAAAAAATTGTTTTATATTAGCACAATGAAAGGTATCAATAATAAAATAAAGATTCTCTGTAAAACTACTGTTTTCAAACTCTATTATTGTCGTCCAGAGCTTTCTTAAGGAAAAACAATGATTTCCTCCCTGCTAAAGGAAATCGCAGCATTCAGAGGAACAATCCGAGAAAACACTATATCTAAAAGAATAAGAGGTCTCATCACGAGCCGGCTTATCATGATCACAGATATTATAACTTGCTGACTTTGCCAATACTATCCACCAGAACAAGGCAACGACTCAAGATTGTTGCAATCAAAAGACAAGGGGTCTCATCACGAGCCAGCTTGTCCAGCAAAAGTGTAAATCAAGTGAATGACTGTGTCATAATTTGGCCACCAAACCAAGACATTGTTCTTTAGAGAATAAAAAAGGAAAAAAGTGTCAAAATGGGTTTTTCTCTGAAAAGTTGTAAATAGCCTTAAGCAAGATAAAGGATCATTGTTGGGTAACAGGTAACCCTGTCGAGGCTATGGACGCCTGCTGGCAGCAGAGGCTCTACCTATGACAAATGAGCATATTTTAAAAGCCAACACACAGAGAAGACCTTATTTTATCTTTAAAAGACCAAGTAATGGCTGATGTAAATGCAAGGACTAAGCCTGAGGAAGCAAACAATTGGAATAGAAAAAGGTTGAAACAAAATATCATTGATAGGATAAGGCATAATGTACTCTATCTGTCCATAACAAAATTTAGACTTATGAAAATTTTTCTGCTTTGGAAGTTAAAATTCAATAGAAAAGCAAAGATAACTGGTTCTTCCCAGTGAATCGCCATTGTTGTGGCCACCAACAACCCCCCTCTTTGTTTGGTATTAGCAATAACACCAAGAAAATGGGGACCCTTAATAAAAAATCCAAAAAACATTTTATGAAAATTTTTGTATTCAACTCCTTAAAGCTATATCGCATCGCGAGAAGAGAATAAAACGTTTTCTTATGAGCATAATAAACTGCGAAGAAGCGACGTGAAATTCATCGCATCGCATACATTATGAAGCGCTCTTAAATGAAAAATCTTAAGAAATCTCCAACGGCCGATATGCGACGTCGCATATCGCAACATCGCATAAGCAGCACACAATGATTGAATGACTAAGTGCGATTTGCGATGAATGCGATTTGCGATAAATGCGATCATGAATTTCTGCGATGACACATCTTGACGACGCGATCCGCGATGCTGCGATGCGAGTCACAGAAATCACCCATCGCAAATTTTCCTCGGCGCAGTATTCAAGGAAAGTTTTCCGTAAACCAAAATTGGGTGCGCGCCTTAAAAGAAATTAATGAATTTACGCCAAAGTATTCAAGAAGGACAGTTTTGTGTTTTTCGAAGAGTCAGTTCGCTATGGGTGTCATGATTTTATACATTCATAAGAGCTTAAAGCTTTAATGTCAATCTTTATTATCATTATTCTTTTCCTTTGCGTAAACTGTAAGACAGGAAATAACATGAAGCAATGTGCAGGAAACATCTAAGGAAAAGGGGAAAGCATCAATGCTTGAAGAACAGAGAAGAGATGCCTTCATAAACGGATGCCGCATGCAATAGGACCACAGATTCCAGAGTATCACTCAACAGATGCTGATGTCAATAGGCCATCCAATGCTCAGAGTCAAAAGTGCACAAAAGCAGCATGTTTACAAAAGATCCTGAAGCTTATGCCCGGTAAAGGAAAAAAGGCGCTAAAGAAGGAAAATGCACCAGAAAAGCCCGAAACAAAGAACGGAGGCGGTTTTCGATGCAGAAAATTGTTCAGAGAGAAAAGTCCCTAACTTATTCAATCATTTGCAAGGCCGGAAACCGAAATAGAAAAAGCAGAATCAGTTTGAGAGAAATTTGGGTTATTACGAAGTATACACGCAGTGAACACACCCAGCCAGAGGAAGATTCTCGAAAATCTCTTCTAGTTTACTAGAAAGTGGTGCCAGCGCTTGTTATTTCTATTTTCATAGCTCAAACGAAAGCAGAAGGCGACCAGCCGACTCTTTCCAGGCAAATGTTGCATACTTGCAGCACTAAGGAGCAAATACAGAAATGATTAGGAATTAGATTCAATTTTTAGAAATAGTTTTGCTTTAGCAGAAGGGCGGTCATTTAAAACCGTATCCTAAATTTATGTAATTAAGTTAATTAGTTAGCAGTATTTAAACCCTTCATAGGCATTAGGAGAAGGGTCCAGAAATTTGTCAAAAAACTTGTCCTCAGAACATGCACTTTTGCACCCTCGGAGGGGGTTTTGATGAATGGATGGATCAAGGTTTATTAATGTTTGCATTTGATGTCTGCTACTGATGTTGCACTTTTGTACTCTTAGTAGATGTTAGAACAAGTAGAGATAAATCGTTTTTGCTTGAAGCTTATGAGTAGGATTAGTCATAAATGGTACTTTTATCTCTTGACCATTTCTGCTTATATTCTTAAAGTGATATACAGTTTTCAGTTGTTTATATGTTACTGCATGAATGTATGAGTTACCATTTGGCACTTCTGTACAGTGGAGCCATTTATTTATGTCTGATATATGAATAACTTATTATGCGATATGCTTTTCACAACTGTTTTGCCTAACTTTTTATGCAAAGTGGTTTATCTTAATTGATTTCTATTCTTATGATAGCTGAATGATATTTATTACCAGTTATTGTTTGAAATCTCTTTAGATTTCATAATAGAAGAAATTCACCCCAGGTTAGCGTAGATTAGATGTGTTGTTTCTCATTAGATTACAATAGCATAGAGTTAGTTTAAAAGTTTGAATTAAATTAGCTTTAAGTATTCTTAGATCAGCAACATCCAACTCTGCACACACACACATACACCCTTAGATTGGGAAACTGGTCCCATTATCCCCAGTCGGACCCGCTATACCAAACGGATAAGGAGCTGCCAACCAAGGTCCGGACCGGGTGGGTATCCCCCTTGTTGTCGACCCGATTTTCGGGGCTTCAACAGCAGTGCACAGTTCCAGCAGCCAAGGGAAAATCTTGATCCCTAAGACTGCACAGTGCACAATTCAAGCAGGTATGATGAACAAGACTACGCAGTTTCCGGAGCTAGTGGGACAGGTTAATCGAATGGGCACTAAGAGAGTTAATTGCACAGTTATGGGAGTCAAGGAAGGTTGTACTACTACACATCTACACAATTTAATGGCTCATGGGATTCTCTTGAGGCTTGAGGATGTGAAGTGCACAGTATAAGCCGGGATGGGGACATAATTGCACAATTATAAAGGTCAAGGTTCGGGTTTGGGCACAGAAATTGTGCAGTGCAACATTCCTAGGAGGAATGAATTGTGCTTTGCATAGTGCCAAGCAGTAATTTCATCTAGAGGACTAAGACTACACAATTCATAACTCAAGAGAGGGTCGGTGAAGTTAGGTTGCTCGATCAGGAAGTTTTTCCAAAAATGGCTAAGTGTGGGATCATTGAGATCAGAGATATAAGTGTGAACAGTGATGAAATTTGGATGTGATCACACACTTATAATATTTTTATGACACGACAACATAGCTCATACGAAAATATGAAAAAAGAATCTCCCTTTGTGCAACATCTTTATGGAAATTTATGACAAGTGTGACACTTAAGATAGGCTTTGGGAAGACCATGACGACACTTGTGTGACTGTGCTCAGAACCTCGTGAATGAGTGCAACAGATGTTTACATAGTAAGAAAAACCCATATGCACAAACATAGAACCTTTAAACGATCCTAATAGGCTTGTACACATTGCGCGACAACCAAACATGCCAAAAGAAGAAAGTTTACCCAACATGCAAAAGGCAACAAAACACTTCAAGAAAGCTCATGAAATATGCTTCGTTGTTTGCAAAAATAAGGTACAAGATCAAGGAAGGCTTTGAAATTGAGTGTAAGCCAGAATTTTGGAGGGTGTTGTAGCATCTACAACATTTCGTGACACACTAGTTGAATTCCAACTTCTTTATCTTGGTTAACTTCTTTTGTGCAGGGCCTTGGTTCTTCAATGAGTATTGATTCTATTATGCTGCTATACCAATAGATTTCATATTTCTTGATTGACTGGTTAAAGTCCCTAATATGTTCATCCTTTCCCTGCTGCGAAGGTTTTCAAAAAATCAAAAAACTTAAAAAATGTAAAGAGGGTATGCCCTAAAAGAAAGATCAAAGGGAAAAAAGAATGAAATGGTCAAAAAAGAAAGAAATGAACCCCAAATAAAGAAGACCATGAAAGCGTGCTAGTCCAAAATGCCACTACTAGTCTATTTTTGCAAAAAATCTCATTGTGTGCAGTTAGTTGACTCTGGCCACAGTTGATGGATGGCCAAACAGCTTAATATTGGCCAGTTCATGTTTGAATTTCTTGTTTTAGAAATATAGAATAAAATATGTCCAAATAGTTCAATCTAGGCAGATAAATAGTTAGCTAGAGAAGCAAAGGAGCTCAACAATTAAATCTGATCCTTTGGAAGAAATAAGGGTAGACTTAGATAGGATTCCCATGAAAAGAAAAGAAAAATTGTAAGGGTTTGCTAGTCCAAGTGCACCCATGTAAGAGGAAGAGAACATGTTAGGTAATAGGCTGGGTAGGTAGTTTTGGTATTGTAGAAGCAAGCTTATGATCAATTTTGTCCTTCAAAAGGTGTTCATCTTGTTGATATCATAAGTATTATGGCAATGGTTTGGCTACAAATGAAGTGATGCATGACTAACTTCCCCTCACACTTCTCCCAAAATGACTTACTAACCTCCCCCCAAGGAGATTGAGATCTGCTCAATACTCCTAAATCACCCCATTTCATGAAAAAAGCTTGAATAAAATAGCATTCTTGCTTTAGACAAGAATCCACATTTCTTGTGTAAAAATCCTCTTGTTCCCTCAGCCTAAGTTATCAAACTTTATAACTTAGCGCCTTTTCTTCATAAACCCATATTAACTGCTAACATTATTGTATAAATCCTTACAAATTCCCTTTCCCCCATATTATGTAAACATATGGAAAATTCCCAAAAAAAAAAAAAATTATTAATTAATATCCCGCCCCTGGTTAATATATAACCATAGCACTATATAAACGATGGGATTCAAGGTTTATCTGAAACCTTGCAAATAACCCTCCCCGCGCGCAATTGTATAAGCTAATTAACATCAAGTTAATTAATAGTTTAATCCCCCCGAAAACCAATCAAACCCGCCCGGATATGGTTAAAAATCATTATTTAAATATATGGGTCCCGCGCCATAGCCCTGACTCATCTCCGATATACCGCCAACCGTTGGATCTAGACCCGTTGTTCGGATAGCTCACGATCATATCGTGATGCCTTTCCCCACCGATATTTACCACCCAGGGAGCTGGCGGTATTACTTCCATACCTAGGACAAGCGGTGCCCTCCTGCCATGCTCGCAGCCCCTCCACCCGAAACCACTTTAGCGCATAAGCGGTGCGGACCAATACCGCTTACCGCCCTCCCACTGACCCTGCCCACTGACGTCATTTCCACATCACCTCCACATCAGCATCCATACCCCGCAACACGACAAAATGTCACCTCCCAATGACGTCATCCGACCGAAAAGCACCAAAAGGCCCTGCGAAGCCAATTTTTGTTAAAAAACTCATAAAATTGTCAGTTTCGCACATTTTTATTTGTTTTTTTCGCGAGACTGTTGCATGAAAATTACGTCCAAGAAACTGCAGAAGCTCTAGTCTGCCACCCAGCCAAGAAAATACCAGCATTCTACTCCTCAACTCGTCAGTCAACCTGCAAATTACACGCGTTCACCTCCAAACAGAGGTATTTACCCCATCCTACCTCCCAAACCTGTATTTTTGGTTTTCGTCTGCAAATAATACCTATAGGAGCCAAATTCAAGCTGAAGCAGTCCATAATTTCCATACCAACCCATCCAGAATTGTTCGTTTTCCCGTTTTTCCCACAGAAACTTGACCTCCAGTTAAAAACACAGAGAACTGAACAAAGGAAGCCCCTGTGGACCTCAATGTAGTGCCCCTCAATGCACCTCATATATACCAGCATCATTTACCCTTGGCCGACTGAGATTTCCAAATAAAAGACACGATTGGTTGCCAAAATCATCTTCATACTTTCTGCTTAATCAGAAACAGTCATCTGAACAACTCTGATATCTATGGAATATGGGAATCCAATCTAGCCAGGTATTACCTCCCTCAGTCAATATATTCCCAGATATTATTCGCCACTACTGTGCCAATTATGACCCTGTCAGTAAAGCAGTTATGACTCCATCACAAACTGTTCTCTTTTACATAACTGCTGAGTCTATCAATGAGATGCTACACTTTCATCCAGTTCAGCCTCTTGCTCCTCTTTCCATGGGATTTCTGCTTGAGCAAGGCTCCCAACTGTCCAGTGCAAAAATAACCTGGATTGCTAAGTTATTCATGAAACCAGAATGCCAGCCCCAAGGCCCACCTCCTTATTTATATGTCTCATTCAATGAGACTGGAAGAATTATTCTTGACATGATATCAGTGATCTTGGGATTTAGGTCCAGTGAATATGTGGATGAGATGGTCTTGATTCTGTTATCCACCTTTACTCCACGACAACCCCCCGCTATTAAATATGACTATGCCTCTTTCATTGTTGACAAAATCCATGCTCAATTTATGAATTTTGAAAGAGAAGGAGTTTTTAAATACACAACTTTCATTTACCATCTGCTGTTGTATTAACACCCAGACAGTTTTATATTACCCATCAGGAAATTGGATTCCAAAGGAGAGAGGAGATCTGTAATCTTTTGGACCTCTGTCTTCTATAGAATTGGTGAATCCCCTTATACCTACTGTGAATTCATTGACTTGTTTATATATCGAGCCTCCACTCTAGTGATAGGAGCTTCTCTTCCTAGGCTCTCTGGTGACATAAAGAATATTTTACAGCTCTCCAAAAACTATAGGATAGGTGACTGGTACTTCTACCAAGATCACACTGAAATCAGGATATATGGCTCTGAGCTGTGCCCTTATAAGCTGCCCAAATATGTGCCCATGAGACTATTTGCACTAGAGTATTTCAGGCAACTTATCAATGCCCTTTTATCATTAACAAGAGGGAAGCATGGGAAGATGCTGATAAGATTTTAGGGGAAGACCTTAAATTGAAGAAAAGCTTATGGTGGGTGCCATATGACCCAAATAGCTTTATAAGTGACAGAAAAGTAAGGAACCGGTTGTCAACTTACCTACATCATAGGATCCCTAAAGTAGAACAATATGCTGATTAGGATGAGTGGGTAGAGGGTACATTAGTAGAAGAACTTACTCGGCAAGAAAAGATGGAACAAGCTATGAAAGATTTAGAAAAAACCCTTGACCTAGACTCTTTTGGACAGGTATCTTTCAAACTACCTCAGCAAGCCGGAGTGGGTACATCTTCTGCTGGAACTTCACAGCAACCTATACAAGAAACTAGCACACCAGTTTCAGGCTCTTCTAAGGGCAAGGAAGTGGCAGGCAGAAAGCAGCGAACAATGACTGACCAGAAGGAGAAAATTCCTCCACTACAGACCAAAGCAGCAGAGATTCCTGCACTATAGACTCCTCTAAATGACGAAAAAGGCAAGAAAAGGGACAGAGAAGAGGCCACACCCATCAGTGGACCTGCAGAATAGTCGGGTGCAAAAAGGCAAAGACTAAATCCTTTATCTGAAGAGGAAACCATAGAAAGCCTAAGAGGTGAGAGGGCAACCAGCGCACAGACCTCCCCAGTGATAGAAACATCAACCAGCTCACACAGGCAAGAGCTGGAAAGGCAGCATAGTGTGGAAATTTCATCCACTAGGCCACCAAGTAAGCAAACCTCTGATATCAAAAGAACATTCACAGAGATAAAGGCTAGAAATGATCCATTGAGGCTACAAATTTATAATCAATATCTTAAAATGGCCCCCACAAAACAACAAAGATTAATGTCAGCGTATGACATAAAGGAGGGCAAAATGATCATGATCTATTTCAAGCCCAAAGTGCAGAAACCACAATCAACAACTAATTATATCAGGACAAATCTGGAGGTCTTCGCCAAAGACATTCATCCAATAGACCAGATTGAGCTGCACAAACAGACTAGAGGGATGGTGTATTCCACACTGGCCGATAAAGCAATGTTGGCTCATTAATTGCAAAACTCATTGGAGAACACCTCAATTAGACTTAGAGAAAGCTTCTTCTCTAGCAAAGGAAAACAGGATAAAATCCTTGGAGGATATTATCATTGAACTGGGACATGATCCCAAAGATGCCAAAGGCATAAAAGCACTAATAAGGAAAAAGGAAGAGGACATTAATGCCCTCAGAAAACAGCTCAAAATGCCTCCTTCTATGCACCCACAGATAGCAAATGTTGTTCAACAGAAGTCCGAAGAGGACATGATGGACTTGCTCATGAGATTGAACGAGAGATTGGATGAGACATAGCAGGCATTGGAGAAAGCACTACAAGAAAAGCAGGGAGAGTCGACCTCCCAGCCACCTGAAGTAGCTCCAACAGTCACAACTGCCCCTCCCACAGTCATAATAGCAATGCCTCCCATTGTCCCGGCACCTACAGCAGAAATTACCACAGGTACCTCAGTAACAACAGCACCAGGTAGGAGCACAACTATGATCACAGAGCAATTAATCAAAGCCATGGAGGAGTTGAAACTCCAAGTGTCTGAATTGAAGCAAATCAAAGAAAAACTGGCAAAAGTGGAGCAAAGCTATGATAAATCCAAGATGGTTGTGGAAGAGAAAACAAGGGAGGTCAAATCATTGGAAAACAAGGTAAGAGCCTTAGAAAAGGATCTCTCTCTGCATAAGCCTCTGGCAGAAATCAGAGGAATTTTGTGGACCAACATCACTCAATCCCTTATTGATGTATGGAGGTCTATTCAAACCATTTATGAACAGATTAATCTGATAAGAGTAGCCCAAGTAGAAATTCAGAAAACAAGAGCCTTATTGGGTCAGATCCCTGAACAAGGTAACAGGATAATACATTTTTTGAATAACAAGACCAGTGAAGAACTGGAAGCACTAGATATTAGAGACAAAACAGGTACCATTCTAGACATCAAGAGAGTTCGAACCATGAGAACTATAATGCAAAACTTGGACAAAAGATGCCAGGATGTGCAGGGAGAAATTGATTCTTTCACAGAAAAATTTACAATCCTGCACCAAAAAGGTTTGCCAAGTCCTTTGGGAGATAATGATCGTTTGATGAAGCACAAGGACTATGTACATAAATTAAATACATATGCTATCAATCAAGCTAATGCATCTTCAAGTACTTCAGGAGAAAAATCACTTCCATCTGGCCAGTCCCTTTATGACAACCTGGAAAATCTATTCTATGTAGAGCATGAGGTGAAGCATCTGTTCACCATCCCTCCTAACTTCTACAGGTACATAGAGACTGAAGAGACTTTAAGAAAGCTGCAGAGACATAAAATACTGGGACCAGAGTGGTGGCAGAGCATGTTAGAGATCCTGTAAGCTTATCTTTGGTCAAATAAAAATTGTGCACCATTTGTTAGAATGTGTAGAACAGAAAATAATCACGATCCTGTGGGTCAAAGCACTTCACATCAGAGTTAAGGAAGTTCGGCCAAAGAAAGAAAATTAGCACAGAGGATCAGTAGAAGACAGCTGGGAACCGACTTGCAGCACCTACCTCCAGTACATCTCATAAATTCGGAGCAACCAGTGTGGCATGAATTTATTGCATCTATTTATTGTCTCCCTATTTTTGAGACTATCTGTCTCTATCCATGTAAAAGAAGTATTAATTGTCAACAAAGATTGTTTCTATCAGATATTTTTCATAATATCTTAACATTTTGTATAAATACCCCCCCCTAGACGAAGTATTTGGGGTTGGTTGGTGGTGGATGTTCATAGTTCTGACTGTAATACTGAACAATTTTGGAAATAAAAAGGTTGTTGGAACCATTTTGTCTAGCTCACTGGATGAAGAATTGATGCTAAGGACCATGTTGCAAAATTTTTGAATCGTTTTATGGATCAATAAGTACCTTCTAACTTGTGTCTTACAGTTTGTATGTTTACTATATCATATATGTCCCATGATCTAAATAATAGAGAAAAAGAATAACCCAGAATTTGCTTGTTTGCACTCTGTGTTCAGTCTCTGTTATTATTAATGTTTTCTTCAGAATTAGCATAGACAGTGAATTCTTAATTGCTCATGTTTCCCCTGGTTCTTTCATCTTGAATATTAGCTAAGGAATTCTTAATTGCTGTTATTCTTAATGTTTCCCCCTGTCAACATGATGAAGGATTCTTAATTTCCCTTCACCCATTAACTCCATTCCATCATATTTCAGCCTATAAATTGTTCCATATTTGAGTACCTTGCTCTGTGATAAATTCTCTGATAAGAAACCCAACCTAGGAAGCCATCCTTCTTCGACTCCATCATGCCCAATGGACTGAAATGCTTCAATTTTACCTCACTGTTCTATTGAAACCCCGTCTTTCCAACCAAAACTCTAAACAAAACCCTTGCACTTTATAACTAGCCTAATATACTTCAAAACAAAGCTAAATTATAAAGAGAGAGCCCTCTTTGGATACAGATTGGCTAGAATCTGTGTCTAAAAGATTGGTCTGTTGTTACCTCGGCCGTATTCCCTTTCTTACAACTTTTGGGAACAACTTGAGTGATAACATCATTGCCAACTCCACTAGGGATCAGAATAATTGTTTGTTACTGTTGTTTAATTTTTAAAGCTACAGATGGAGCCTGAAGTTGGCCAAGTAGCCTTTGAAACTGGTTTTTCTATGCAATTGCAGGAATAAATAAAAGTTACTTCGGTCTATCTCCAGTCTAGTTTTAGGCTTTGAACAGTTGTCTCAAATACTTGATCAGTTACCTGTTTCAATAGATCTTTAGGAAAATTCAAATCTCCCATATTTGAAAGACTTCCTACAAGACACTGTTAAAGTTGTATCCTTCAAATATTTCAATAAAAACCAAAATATATTCAGAAGTTGGCTCCAAAGAAGAATATTCATTACACTAGATCAAATCCAGATCCAAATCCCCAACCTGTGTTTCAAAACCCTAATCTGATTCCTAGGAACATTAGAAGCCAGCAGAACCTTATCCAATCTGAGCTTACTCCTGGAAAAGCACCAGTCCTTTCTGCCATCACTGTTGCTTCTCCTAGTTTACCATCAGCACTTCAAACCATCTTTTCTACTCCCCCATCCACAACACATATTTCAACTGGTATCCCTGTTCTCCCAGTTGTTACACTTATCTCTACAAATATGGCAAACCGATATGCTCCCCTGTAATTACCTGCAAATCTGGGGGCTATGCCTCAAGATTATCAAAGAAAGATCACCTATTTTGATGGTACTGGCACTTACACAGCTCAACAACACACCAAGAACATGATGGATTATTTTGAAAACTATGAGATTGATGATGATAATGTAAGAATGAAAGTCTTTGTCCAAAGCTTAACTGGAGATGTTAGAACCTGGTTTAGAGCACTCCCTGCAAACATTATCAATGATCTTGAAGCTCTTTATCAGACCTTCTTAAATAGATGGGAAAAGAAAAAAGATCCTCTCCACACTTTATCAGAATACGAAAACTTAAAGAGAGGTCCACAAGAAACTGTTCAGAATTACTGCACCAGATTTAACAATGTATACAATGCTATTCCTCAGAATCTCAAACCTCCACCAGACTTGGCCTTGATCAAATTTCCTAATGCATTTGACTCTGACATGGCATACCAGCTTAGGGAAAGAGTTGTTCGAAGCCTAGAATACATGTAGAGTATAGTTTTCAATGTTGAGGCCAACCTGATTTCCAAACGAGCTCAAGCTAGAGCTGAGAGGAGGATACCAATCAAAGAAGAACCTTCTGAATTTGAGCAAAAATTAGATGCTATCGTTAAAGGAATGGACAGACTTGGTGATAGAATAGAAACAATTGAGAGAAAATCCCCTTGGGATGGTCAATCGAACAACACTGGAAGAAACCCAAATTTCAGAAAAAATCAGAATCCCAATATTGGAAAGGTTGGCCTAGACCAAAACATTAGACCTCCATTCCAAGAAAACTATGCTAAAGCTTCAACTTCTAGTGAACCAATAGAAGACACTCAAATTAACTTAATGGGGCTTAATAGTAAACAGCAAAGTTTCTTAACCCAAGAAGACCAAGAGGCTCACACTCTTAATTAGTTCCAAATCCAATTAGGTGAATCATTCGATTTTAGGGAGGGATATGACACAACCATCTATGAAGTTCACAAGCAATATAATTTGAGAAGCAGGAGAATAGATGTCCCTGATGACAATAAACAGAAAGAAACTAAGCAACCTACCAAAGCTAAAATCAAGAACCCTCATGTACAAACTCCTCCCAAAGAAATACCTAACCCAAACAGTCCAACAGTTGAAGATGTTTCAGATAATCAACAACCTAATAAACAGTTTTCATCTTCCGTTTCTTCCAAAGAAATTGCGGGAGAACCTACAAAAATTGACATACAAGCAGCTTCAGCCCATAACACTACTCCTGATAAAGGAAAACACATTGAAAACACAGCTGAAAAAGAAAATCTCACTGCCTGGAATGAAAAAATTCAAACAGAAAATCCTTTCAACCTTGAGACCAAAATAGGCAAATTAAAGATAGCAATTCCATTTTCAGAATTGGCTAAACATGATGTCTATGGAAAACAAATCAGCAGATCCCTTCAAATTTCAGAAAACAAAGATGCATTAAATGTCCTTGATGACCAACCGGAATTAATTTTTGGCCCTAAAGTAATTGACAAATCAGTAGATGGAAGGGTTCCTCCTTTCTATGTAAGTCTTTCTATGTAAGTCTAAACATTCATGACAAAATACTGCACAATGCAATGTTTGACTCTGGAGCTTCCCATAATTTAATGCCCAAATCTGTAATGGAAAAGTTGGACCTAGATATCACCATGCCATACAAAGACTTGTTCTTTTTTTATTCAAGCCAGGTCAGATGTCTAGGATTGATCAAAGATTTATGTGTATCATTAGTTCAATACCCAGCCAAGACAATTTTAATGGATGTAGTGGTAGCTGATATTCAACCAAAATATGGCATGTTGCTGTCTAGATCTTGGGGTGCAAAGCTCCAAGGATCCTTACAATTGGACATGTCCTATGATACCATTTCAGTATTTGGCCAACCAAAGAGATTGTACCGAGAAACTTTGATGAAATACGTGGTGAGCAGCCAGGAGAAACCTCAGAATTTTCCCATCTATTCCATGCATTCTGATATGGACTCCTTCATCCTATACAATGCTGAAATTCACCCTTCAATTAATGACAATGTTTTAGCATTAGCACAAGAAAAAATCATAAACGAACAACCTAGTGCTCAAACCCAAGGAATTTCTGAAATAATTGGTATATCAGACACACAAGGGAAACCACATGAAATTGAAAATCTAAATCTCCCTAGTAAGCAAGTTGCTAAGACCCCTGATACTAGCTGTAATCATGAAATCCTGTGGTATTTAGAGTTTGATGGATTAGTTAATAAACTAGGAGCAAGAGCAGGAATTTGGATACATAATATGGAAAATGATCATGCTGAAGGACATGCATACATGTTGAATTTTAGATGCACTAATAACATGGTTGAATATGAAGCCCTCTTGCTAGGACTCAAATTGATCAAAAGTCTAGGGGCAGTTAGGGTATCAATTTTGGGAGACTCTGATTTAGTTATTCAACAAATGAAAGGAAACTTCCTCACAAATGATCTTAGATTAAGGTCTTATAGAGGGGCAGCAATTGAAATACTCAATACCTTTCTAGAAACTCAGCTTGCCAAAATTCCAAGGAAACACAATTTGCATGCTCACAGTTTGGCAACATTTGCCAGCACTTGTAAACTGCCATTTGAGCCTAATCATCATTTTACAGCTGAGATTAAACACAGGCCAACTATACCTGACAATGTAAAAAACTGGCAAGTGTTTGACAATGACACTCAGATTAATAATTTCCTGACCTTAAAAGAAGAATTTTCTAGCACTAATATAGACACAGGCACCATTTGTGAAGTTGATCAAATAGACAAAATTGAAACACACATTTCAGCTGAAACAACAACTCAAATATTACATGCAACAAAATTTACCAACGAAGAGTTGCAAAATCTTAAAAAAATAGACTTTGATGAAACTATTGGAGGAGAATATGAAGTTATTGATTTAAAGGACAACTTTTTACCCACAGGATTAACTCCTCTGGAAGACATTTTGGATTCTAATGATATCCCAAGGAAACCCAAAATGCAGCCTTTAAACGCAGAGATTGAAGACTGTAACATAGGGACTGAACAGAATCCTAAAATGATAAAATTGTCCAAAACTTTGCCTCCTGACCAAAAGCTTAAATATGTTGAACTGTTCAAGGAATTCCAGGATGTCTTTGCATGGAGCTATGAAGATCTCAAATCCTATGACACTTCTGTGATTCAAAATACAATACCTCTCAAATAAAATTGTGTGGTCTAAAATGCGGATGCAAATTAGAGTTTAATTTAATGTCAACCTGGGAAGGTAAACTTAGAAGTGCTTATCTAAAATATATAGATCTAGAAATATTCCTAATTTGTCCAAGATCTTAAAGTCCCCTTACAAGAACATATTCATTAAGATATCTTTCAATAACTAATCAAGCCTAGATCTAACACTTGTTTGAGATCTATGATTCTCTTACAATAACATATTCTACAAGATCTCTTCCAAAATTAGATCATCAAACTAAAACTTAAAAGCGGAAATGAAGTAAACCTAGATCTAATCATTGTATGAGATCTTATGGTTCTTTTACAAAAACACTTTCAAATAAGATCCTTCCAATATTAGAACATTTAATAAAACTTGAAAGTTGAAATCAAACAAAAACATAAAGTAAATTATAAACAAATAAGCATGCAAGTGAGGCCATGGGGGCCCTCCATAACTCCACAAGCACACCACTTCAATGGAGACTCAGATGTAGAAGCAAAATTGAAGTATGATCCTTTATTTCAAAATCTCCATTACAAACCAACTCTAAGATTACAACTCTAAGCTTCTAAGATTACATACTCCAAAATTCTAAGATGACAAAAACTTCCAGACTACAAATGGAGGAGATTGTACTCCTATTTATACAATGGGATGAGTAACAAACTCATAATGATCATCCACTAATCTCTCTTTAGTTCCATAAATCTCGCAACCATTTTTAACTACTTTCCCATTATTACAAAATATGATCCCTTTGAATCCTCCACAAATCTCTCACATATCTTGGATAAGATATGCCAACCAAATCC
The DNA here is from genome assembly GCA_031772625.1 of Pinus tabuliformis. Classification (NCBI taxonomy): domain Eukaryota; kingdom Viridiplantae; phylum Streptophyta; class Pinopsida; order Pinales; family Pinaceae; genus Pinus; species Pinus tabuliformis. Next base: position 259,508,243 of record CM062815.1, on the reverse strand, counting down.
TCCATGATCTTCTCCTTAGGAATTGGATAAGATATGCCAACCAAATCCTCCATGATTTTCTCCTTAGGAATAGACTTGCATAATTATCTCCTTAATATAGTGGAGGAGATATGGATAAGTCTCTTGGAATTAATTCTTCACATATTTCCTACACATCACAAAACTCACATATTCTTGAGATATATAAAAATATGTATATTTTCTAATATTTAATCATAAATTCACTTGTAATACAAAAATGAATAAAATGGAAAATAAGAAGGTGAAACCCAAATGTATTTATGAAAATGGTATGATAAAAGGTTAATGGGATGATGAAATGTAAGGAATAGTGAAGAAAAAGGTAGATGAAAATATGACATTTCTGAGTCCCAACAAAAATCAAAAACCTTTCAAGCAAAAACTCAGAAGGGTCAACCCTGTACTCCTCCCCCTAATTGAAAAAGAAGTCAAAATATGAGAACAAACAGTTAGACAAATTATCCAAAATAGAGGTGCAATTGTTTGGATCAGCTCATGAGAGAGGTGTATATTTTACATGGTCCTCTGTACAGTTTGTTTATTTACAGCAAAGGAAAATTTCAGAATGCAGCAAGGATTGTACATAAGGCCATCTAACCTGTTGTTCTTGACTTTTCACCAGGAAAAGCCATCCCCAAGTGGAGCCAGTGTTATGCTCCTATACCAATAGGTGTCATATTTCATGATTGACTGGTTAAAGTCCCTAATATGTTCATCCTTTCCCTGCTACAAAGGTACCATATTTTGAAAAAAACAAAAAACTTAAAAAATGTAAAGAGGGTATGCCCTAAAAGAAAGATCGAAGGGCAAAAAGAATGAAATGGTCAAAAAAGAAAGAAATGAACCCCAAATAAAGAAGACCATGAAAGTGTGCTAGTCCAAAATGCCACTACTAGTCTATTTTTGCAAAAAATCTCATTGTGTGCAGTTAGTTGACTCTGGCCACAGTTGATGGATGGCCAAACAACTTAATCTTAGCCAGTTCATGTTTGAATTTCTTGTTTTAGAAATAGAGAATAAAATATGTCCAAACAGTTCAATCTGGGCAGATAAATAGTTAGGTAGAGAAGCAAAGGAGCTCAACAATCAAATCTGAGCCCTTTGAATAAATAAGGGCAGACTTAGATAGGATTCCCATGAAAAGAAAAGAAAAATTGTAAGGGTTTGCTAGTCCAAGTGCACCCATGTAAGAGGAAGAAAAAATGTTAGGTAATAGGCTGGGTAGGTAGTTTTGGTGTTGCGGAAGCAATCTTATGATCAATTTTGTCCTTCAAAAGGTGTTCATCTTGTTGATATCATAAGTACTATGGCAATGGTTTGGCTACAAATGAAGTGATGCATGACTAACTTCCCCTCACACTTCTCCCAAAATCACTTACTAACCTCCCCCCAAGGAGATTGAGATTTGCTCAATACTCCTAAATCACCCCATTTCATGAAAAAACCTGAGTAAAATAACATTCTTGCTTTAGACAAGAATCCACATTTCTTCAATAAAAATCCTCTTGTTCCCTCAGCCTAAGTTATCAAACTTTATAACTTAGCGCCTTTTCTTCATAAACCCATATTAACTGCTAACATTATTATATAAATCCCTTACAAATTCCCTTTCCCCCATATTATGTAAACATATGGAAAATTCCCAAAAAATATATATATATTAATTAATATCCCGCCCCTGGTTAATTTATAACCATAGCACTATATAAATGATGGGATTCAAGGTTTATCTGAAACCTTGCAAATAACCCTCCCCGCGCGCAATTGTAAAAGTTAATTAACATCTGGTTAATTAACAGTTTAATCCCCCCGACAACCAATCAAACCCGCCCCGATATGGTTAAAAATCATTATTTAAATATATGGGTCCCGCGCCATAGCCCTGACCCATCTCCGACATACCGCCAACCATTGGATCTGGGCCCGTTGATCGGACGGCTCACGATCATATCGCGAGGCCTTTCCCCACCGATGTTTACCGCCCGGGGAGCCGGCAGTATTACTGTCGTACCTGGGACACGCGGCGCCCTCCCGCCATGCTCACGACCCCTCCACCAGAAACCACTTTAGCGCATAAGCGGTGCGGGCCAATACCGCTTACCGCCCTCCCACTGACCTCGCCCGCTGACATCATTGCCACATCACCTCCACATCAGCATCGGTACCCCACGTCGTAACAAAACGTCACCTCCCGATGACGTCATCTGACTGAAAAGCACCAAAAGGCCCCACAAAGCCAATCTTTGTTAAAAAACTCGTAAAGTTGCCATCTTCGTCCATTGTTATTCGTTGTTTTCGCGAGACTGTTGCATGAAAATTACATCCAAACAACTGCAGAAGCTCCAGTCCGCCACCTGACTAAGCAAAGACCAGCATTCTGCTCCTCAACTCATCAGTCAACCTGCAAATTACACTCGTTCGCCTCCAAACAGGGGTATTTACCCCATCCTACCTCCCAAACGTGTATTTTTTGTTTTCCTCTGCAAATAATACCTATAGGAGCCAAATTCAAGTTGAAGCAGTCCATAATTGCCATACCAACCCATCTAGAATTGTTCGTTTGCCCATTTTTCCCACAGAAACTTGACCTCAAGTTAAAAACACAGAGAACTAAACAATGGAAGCCCCTATGGCCCTCAATGTAGCACCCCTCAATGCACCTCATACAGACCAGCATCATTTACCCTTGGCTGGCCGAGATTTCCAAATAAAAGACTTGATTGGTTGCCAAAATCATCTTCATACTTTTTGCTTAATCAGAAACAGTCATCTAAACAACTCTGATATCTATGGAATATGGGAATCCAATCTCCCCAGGCATTACCTTCCCTCAGTCAATATATTCCTAGATATTATTCGCCACTACTGTGCCAATTATGACCCTATCAGTAAAGCAGTCATGACTCCATCACAAACTATTCTCTTTTACATAACTGTTGAGTCTATCAATGAGATGCTACACTTTCATCCAGTTCAGCCTCTTGCTCCTCTTTCCATGGGATTTCTGCTTGAGCAAGGCTCCCAACTGTCCAGTGCAGAAATAACCCGGATTGCTAAGTTATTCATGAAACCAGAATGCCAGCCCCAAGGCCCACCTCCTTATTTATATGTCTCGTTCAATGAGACAGGAAGAATTATTCTTGACATGATATCAGTGATCTTGGGATTTAGGTCCAGTGAATATATGGATGAAATGGTCTTGGTTATGTTATCCACCTTTACTCCAAGACAGCCCCCTGCTATTAAATATGACTATGCCTCTTTCATTGCTAACAAAATCCATGCTCAATTTATGAATTTGGAAAGCGAAGGAGTGTTTAAATACACAACTTTCATATACCATCTGTTGTTGTATTATCACCCAAACAGTTTTATATTTCCCATCAGGAAATTGGATTCCAAAGGAGAGAGGAGGTCTGTAATCTTTTGGACCTCTGTCTTCCACAGAATTGGTGAATCCCCTTATACCCACTGTGAATTCATTGACTTGTTTATACATCCAACCTCCACTCTAGTGATAGGAGATTCTCCTCCTAGGCTCTCTGGTGACATAAAGAAGATTTTACAGCTCTCCAAAAACTACAGGATAGGTGACTGGTACTTCTACCAGGATCACACTGAAATCAGGATATATGGTTGTGAGCTGTGCCCTTATAAGCTGCCCAAATATGTGCCCATGAGAATATTTGCACTGGAGTATTTCAGGCAACTTATCAATGCAGATTTAACTCACTTTTGCAATGTAAAGAAGAAGGTTCAGCTAAGAATAAGAAACCAATTAGGCCCTTTTATCATTAACAAGAGGGAAGCATGGGAAGATGCTAAAAAGATTTTAGGGGAAGACCTTAAATTGAAGAAAAGCTTCTAGTGGGTGCCATATGACCCAAATAGCTTTATAAGTGACAAAAAAGTAAGAAACCGGCTGTCAACTTACCTACATCAGAGGATCCCTGAAGTAGAACAATATGCTAATCAGGATGAGTAGGTAGAGGGTACATTAGTAGAAGAACTTACTCGTCAAGAAAATATGGAACAAGCTACTAAAGATTTAGAAAAAACCCTTGACCTAGACTCTTTTGGACAAGTATATTTCAAACTGCCTCAGCAAGTTGGAGTGGGTACATCTTCTGCTGGAACTTCACAGCAACCTATACAAGAAACTAACACACCAGTTTCAAGCTCTTCTAAGGGTAAGGAAGTGGCAGGCACAGAGCAGCGAACAATAACTGACTAGCAGAAGCAAATTCCTCCAGTACAGACCAAAGCAGTAGAGATTCCTGCACTACAGACTCCTCTAAATGAGGAAGAAGGCAAGAAAAGGGACAGAGAAGAGGCCACACCCATCAATGGACCTGCAGAACAGCCGAGTGCAGAAAGGCAAAGACTAAATCCTCTATCTGAAGAGGAAACCATTTAAGAAACTATAGAAAGCCTAAGAGGTGAGAGGGCAACCAGCCCACAGACCTCCCCAGTGATAGACACATCAACCAGCTCACACAGGCAAGAGCTGGAAAGGCGGTATAGTGTGGAAGTTTCATCCACTAGGCCACCAAGTAAGCATACCTCTAATATCAAAAGAACATTCACATAGATAAAGGCTAGAAATGATCCATTAAGGCTGCAAATTTATAATCAATATCTTAAAATGGCCCCCACAAAACAACAAAGATTAATGTCAGCATATGACATAAAGGAGGGAAAAATGATCATGAGCTATTTCAAGCCCAAAGTGCAGCAACCACAATCTGCAGCTGATTATATCAGGAAAAATCTGGAGGCCTTCACCAAAGACTTTCATCCAATAGACCAGATTGAGCTGCACAAACAGATTGGAGAGATGGTGTATTCCACACTGGCCGATAAAGCAATGTTGGCTCATAAATTGTAAAACTCATTGGAGAACACCTCTGCTCAATTAGACTTAGAGAAAGCTTCTTCTTTAGCAAAGGACAATAGGATAAAATCCTTGGAGGATATTATCATTGAACTGGGACATGATCCCACAGATGCCAAATGCATAAAAGCACTAATAAGGAAAAAGGAAGAGGACATTTCTGCCCTCAGAAAATAGCTCAAAATGCCTCCTTCTATGCATCCACAGATAGCATATATTGTTTAGCAGAAGTCCAAAGAGGACATGATGGACCTGCTCATGATATTGAACGATAGATTGGGTGAGAAAGAGCAGGAATTGGAGAAATCACTACAAGAAAAGCAGGGAGAGTCGACCTCCCAGCCACCTGAAGTAGCTCCAACAGTCACAACTACCTCTCCCACAGTCATAACAGCAGTGCCTCCCACTGTCCCAACACCTACAACAGAAATTACCACAGGTACCTCAGCAGCAACAGCACCAGGCAGCAGCACAACTATGACCACAGAGCAATTAATCAAAGCCATGGAGTTGTTGAAACTCCAAGTGTCTGAATTGAAGCAAGTCAAAGAAAAACTAGCAAAAGTGGAGCAAAGCTATGATAAATCCAAGATGAGTGTGGCAGAGAAAACAAGGGAGGTCAAAGCATTGGAAAACAAGGTAAGAGCCTTAGAAAAGGATCTCTCTCTACATAAGCCTCTGGCAGAAATCAGAGGAATTTTGTGGACCAACATCACTCAATCCCTTAGTGATGTATGGAGGTCTATTCAAACCATTTATGAATAGATTGATCTGATAAGAGTAGCCCAAGTAGAAATTCAGAAAACAATAGCCTTATTGGGATAGATGCCTGAACAAGCTAACAGGCTAATACATTTTTTGAATAACAAGACCAGTGAAGAATTGGAAGCACTAGATATCAGAGACAGAACAGGTACCATTCTGGAAATCAAGAGAGTTCTAACCATGAGAACTCTAATGCAAAACTTGGACAGAAGATGCCAGGACATGCAGGGAGAAATTGATTCTTTCACAGAAAAATTTACAGTCCTACACCAAAAAGGTTTGCCAAGTCCTTTGGGAGATAATGATTGTTTGATGAAGCACAAGGACTATGTACATAAATTAAATACATATGCTATCAATCAAGCTAATGCATCTTCAAGTACTTCAGGAGAAAAAGCACTTCCATCTGGCGAGTCCCTTTATGGCAGCCTCGAAAATCTATTCTATGTAGAGCATGAGGTGAAGCATCTATTCACCATCCCTCCTAACTTCTACAGGTACACAGAGACTAACGAGACTTTAAGAAAGTTGCAGAGACATAAAATACTAGGACCAGAGTGGTGGCATAGCATGCTAGAGATCCTGTAAGCTTATCTTTGGTCAAATCAAAATTTTGCACCATCTTTTACAATGCGCAGAACAAAAAATAATCACGGTCCTGCGGGTCAAAGCGCATCACATCAGAGTTAAGGAAGTTCAGCCAAAGCAAGAAAATCAGCACAAAGTATCAGTAGAAGATAGTTGGGAACCGACTTGCAGCACCTACCTCCAGTGCATATCATAAATTCGGATCAACCAGCGCAACATGAATTTATTGCATCTATTTATTGTCTCCCTGTTTTCGAGACTATCTGTCTCTATCCATGTAAAAGAAGCATTAATTGTCAGCAGATATCATTTCTATCAGATATTTTGGATAATATCTTAACATTTTGTTTAAATACCCCCCCAGACGAAGTATTTGGGTTGGTTGGTGGTAGATGTTCATAGTTCTGACTGTAATACTGAACAATTTTGGAAATAAAAAGGTTGTTGGAACCATTTTGTCTAGCTCACTGGATGAAGAATTGATGCTAAGGACCATGTTGCAAAATTTTTGAATCGTTTTATGGATCAATAAGTACCTTCTAACTTGTGTCTTACAGTTTCTGTGTTTACTATATCATATATGTCCCATGATCTAAATAATAGAGAAAAAGAATAACCCAGAATTTGCTTGTTTGCACTCTGTGTTCAGTCTCTGTTATTATTAATGTTTTCTTCAGAATTAGCATAGACAGTGAATTCTTAATTTCTCTTGTTTCCTCTGGTTCTTTCATCTTGAATATTAGCGAAGGAATTCTTAACTGCTCCTTAGCAGTAATCATCCATTTTCCCCCTGTCAACATGATGAAGAATTCTTAATTGCCCTTCACCCGTTGACTCCATTCCATCAGATTTCAGCCGATAAATTGTTTCATATTTGAGTACCTTGCTCTGTGATAAATTCTCTGATAAGAAACCCAACCCAGGAAGCCATCCTTCTTTGACTCCATCATGCCCAATGGACTGAAATGCTTCAGTTTTACCTCATTGTTCTATTGAAACCCCGTCCTTCCAACCAAAACTCTAAACAAAACCCTTGCACTTCATAACTAGCCTAATATACTTCAAAACAAAGTTAAATTATAAAGAGAGAGCCCTCTCTGGATACAGATTGGCTAGAATCTGTGTCTAAAATATTGGTCTGTGGTTACCTCAGCCGTATTCCCTTTCTTACAACTTTTGGGAACAACCTGAATGATAACAGATTCATCATGCAAATTAATTTGGTCTTCCCACTTACTCCTTGAATATGCATGGTCCCCTTTGTCCCTTCTCAGTTAAACACTACATAAGATTCAATGATATGACAATGTTTTGAGTTGGGAAGGGTAGTGTACTTCACGAGCTTAAGATTTTCAAAGTATAATTTTTCATCTCTGTTGTTGCTCCACTGCCAGTAGGCCTGAATAATGCCATGGAAGACTCACACGGGAACACAAACATTGCTCTGCTACTAGCGAGTCTGAACATTACCCTAGCGGAGGTTCTTTCTTCACCTCTCTATGTAGGGATCCTTTCTCTTCTTTCACCTTTACTTATTGATTGTAAAGAAAATTGTGCATCAACACTTATTTATTTTGGGCGGAAGATGGATCCTAACTTATTGAGGGAAGAAGAGGTTGTTCCTTCAGAGAAGCATATAGATACCTATGATTTAGGTTTTCTTGTTTAGATTTTTCTCCTCTGTTTCTATGATATGGATAAGCATGAAAACACTGAAACATAAAGACCGAGTGTAGGCATGAAGTTTCTGGAATAGACCTGGGTTCTAGGTTGGACCAAAACTCTCCTTATGGACGGATCATATTTTCCATTAGAACATCATTGGCCAAAAGATATAACAAACACAAGGAAGATGGAAAAAAGGTTAGTCAAATGTTGAAGTTTCATGAGACTCTTTAGAGCTCGACCAAACATATACTTAGAAGTCACAACATGTACATGCACAACACTTATTCACAAGACGAAAACAAAACAAAACTCAAGCAAAAAAGAACGGAAAGAATATGTACACAGCGTAGGGCACAACCCTATATCATCATTGGAAATCATTTTTTAAGTCTTGGCCATTGATAGGGAGAGATTCAATCTTCCCATCAAGTGATTAAAGATGTAAGTTCGTTCGCTATGCCTTTCGTGTACTATGAATGGCACAATCCACAAGGACTGAAACTTAGTGTGTTTTCCTTTGTCCTCATGGTATTTATCCCACTTCAAGACTATGTCACCCACACTAACATTGTTCTTCCCAATAGACTTCTTGTCGAACCACTTCTTGATACGTTTATGATGAATTGAAAATTTTTCTTCTCCTTTTAACCTTTCTTCCTATAACTTGTCAAGGGTGTTCATCTTATGTTGCCAATAGACACGACTTGCCTTAGGATTCTTGTGAGAGTTGGAGGACAGGAAATTAGATGTTGGGCAGGAGGATGGCTTCTTTTCCGTATACTAGGAAGTAAGGAGAGCTGTTCAGGGAAGGCTTTAGCATGACTCGATCAGCCTATAAGGAATTTACCAAAGCAGAGTGCTAGTTTCACCGCTCAAAGAATATGCTCTTTTTGATAATGCAGATTAGGTTCTTATTCATGGATTTAGTAAGACCATTTCCCTATGGATAATAATTAGCTGAATGTTTCAATATAATACCATTTTCCAATACAAAATCATAAAGTCTTAGCGATGAGAATTATGTTGCATTGTCGAAAACAAGTGAAGTAGGAATGTCGAACCTATAAATGATGTTTTGTTATAGAAAGCTAATGAATTCCTAATCATTCACCTATTTTAATGGAACTTATTTTGTCTACTGCTTGAAATAATCTGTGCAATAAGAATTCAGTGGTGTTTCTTCGATGAATGTGGAAATATTTCTCCAATAATATTGAAGCCCCGCTGTTGAAAAGGTTCTTGCACTACAATGGGCTACTATGGGTCGGTTGACTTCTTGCTTTTACTGGCACACCTCTGACAGACCAGAGACTTATGGGTGTAAGCATGAGCATCTATGAATAATTTAGACCATTAAAAGTCGGCTTACATGACCTTATGTGTCTTTGTGTTTCCCGCAAAGTGTCCCCTAGCTGGTCCAACATGGAGATCACACAATACCTTTTCTAAATCATGTGCTTCCAAACACTTGAGAAATACTCCATTGTGATGCTTTATGAAAATCCTTCCATGCACAAACTAATAGGATAATGCTTTAAGTTTGAGTGCCCTCTTCTGTCATGTCGAAAGTGGAAGGGAATGGTATCATGCTCAAGGTATTGGTACATATCAGCGTAGAAAGAGTTTGTGCTAGTAGTGGGGGAGGCTCGCTCAATGTTGTACATCTCAATTTCTTGCTCCCATCCTCAAAGATCTTCTTCTTCCTCCTTTGTGTTCACTACTTCTACTACTAGTCAACAAAGACCATGGCCCTTGATTGTGTGAACTGGCTTGATCTCTAGATCATATTCTTGAAAACCAATCATCCAGTTCACTCTCCTTTCACCCAACTCTTGTTGAACGAGCAGTGATCTAACTACTGGGTGCAAAACAAATATAATGCAATGATTTTTCAATAGATAGGGCTGAAAGTGCTTTACCACCTTATATACTACATAAGCTTGTTTATCCACGATGGGGTGGTTAATTTTGGGTCCTTACAGACTTGCACCATGAAAGAAATAGTTATTCAAATCATCATTTTGGGTGAGTACAGTGGTGAGAGAAGTGTCAGAAGCAAAGGTGTAGAGAATAAAATATTTATTGGAGTATGGGTTATACAATGTGCATGATTCTACAATAGCCTGTTTAATACAGGAAAACACATCCTTTTCCCTTTTATCCCATTTATAAATTGCATCCTTCTTCACCACCTCATGCATTAGCTTAACAATCTGAGTGTAGTCGGAGATGAAATTGCGGGGGAAATTTTTTTTCCCCAAGAAGAACTGCATGGCCATTTTGTTCACTGGGAAGGGAATTTGCATTATTTCTTTGACCCTGTCTAGGTCTAGCTTAATCCCACTTTTGGAAATAATATGGCCTAAGATATTACCCTCAAACACCGCAAAGACACTTTTATTGGGATTTAAGGATATCTCGCACTTGTGACATCGTTCGAAAATTTTCTTTAAGTGGCAGATGTGGTTTGACATCTATTTGGAGAATGTTGTTACATCGTCAAGATAGACCACTATGCTTCGTCTAGTAAACCCAAAGAAAGTGATGTCCATAGCATGTTGAAATTTTATTGTTATGTCGTCAAGATAGACCACTACGCTCCATCCAATAAATACGTGGAAAGCGATGTACATACCACGTTGAAATGTTGCACCAGCATTGATTAACCCGAATGGCATTCGCCTGAATTCGAATGTGCCCCAATTCATGTTGAAGGTGGTCTTAAGTCTGTTAGGCTCTGAGACTAGAACCTGGTTGTATCCTAAGTAATCATATAGAAAAGAAAAAAATTCTGACCTTAATACTGTTTATATCATTTGCTCCATAGATGGCATGAGTAGTTGTCCTTGTCCAAGGTGAGATTAAGATTTCGAAAATCGACACACAAGCGAATTCCCCAAACTTATTTCTTACTGGGACCAAATTTGACACCCAAGTTTCCTTAACGCTTTCTGAATAAGAGGCTCAAGCATTGGATGTACTTTTCTCAATTTTTGTTGGAATGGATTGGCCCCTTATTTTATTGGTATCACATACTGGATGATTCACATGTCATTAGTTTTAATCTCACCGTACATCCACGTGAGCATATCTTGGTACTATTTGAATAAATGGATAAAGGCTTGTCTCTCTTGTGGTGTACAACAACTACCAAGATTGACGTACTTCATATCCTTTTCAGTTCTCAAGTTAATCTGCTCATACGACAGCGTGAAACTGTGTATTTTAGCATTAACAAGTCCACAAAAACGATTATGTAGGTCATCCAGCTTTTCCAGCGATACCACACCCTTTGGGATGAGATTTCTTTTGCTTTCACTGGTTGTATCCTACAATGCCTTCTCATGCTCTTCCTCATCAATTGTTGTGTCTTTGAACACATCAACATTTTCCATGAAGCACAATATCTGCTACTCATCATCAAAAATGTATAGATTAATGATATTATCGAGGATGGATGGCTTATAAATAATTTCAACAGAAAAACCATCCCTAAATGGCGACAACATAGTAGCAGAATTTGTTAAAGCATTTGTGGTTGAGTTACACATTCTTGGAACATAAATGATATTAAAAGCTTGGAAATGTGAAATCAAACACCATACCTCTTGTTAATAGCTTCTAAGATGAGGTGACACACAATGTATGGTATTGTGTTCCTCTCACACCACAATTTATGAGTCACCTATTGCTTTCAAGATGGCAACATTGTGGTCAATGGCTCTTTGCAAGCCCAAGATGAGTGTTTGTTTAGATGGGATCCCCTAGGGTCAATTTTGGGGCAAAAGCCCAAGCTTTGGGGAAAAATCCCAATTTTTTTTATATAAAATGTAAAGTATCCACAAGTTATGGTTGCGGAGTGTGTAGATAGTTAAAGTGTCATAAAGGGTTTTACCCTATTTTATGTAAGTTGAGTTGTCTTTTGAAGATCCACCCATGGTCTATGGACCATGGGATTGTATAAATAGGTGTGTCTTAGGATGTCTAAGGCAGGCAATAGAGAGGAAGATGAATGTAATGGGTCAGTAAGAGGAAGAGCGTAGAAGTCTTAGAGTAGAAGAAAGGCTCTACAACTGTGTGTGCAAAGGCCTAGAGTAGAGTCCGTAGCTGAGTGTGCAAACCCCTACAACTGAGTGCGTAAGAAAGTCTTGAGTCTGTAAGCAGAACTGAAGTATTAATAAAGAGATTATTCCAGAAATTCTTGTGTTTTGTCTGCTTACTCTGTTTTACATGAATGCATTTATATTGTGATAAATGATGGGTTTATGAAATAATATTGTATTGATGTGTGACTTTACACGATTTGTATTGTTATATGAATGCAATTGATGCTAACTGTTTACGCGAAGATTATCTTGTTGTATGTTGAAGTTATTGAACACTTAAGTTGATATGAGTAATTACTAGGTTATAAGTCATCGTTGACACGTGTAAGTAGTTGACCCACTTATTCAAGGTCTGCAAAAGATAGTCATAGATCTTCATGGAGGTCTAGAGGCTGATTAAAGGGAGTTATATCGATAAGCCTTAAAGGCTTATCGATCTACGTGAAGGCAGATTCAGGAAATAAAACAAAATTACACTGATCTTTGGGTGCAGAAACTTGGTTCCAGCATCCCCCCATACTGCTTCGAGTGAGACCTCAGTCTATGTTCTGCGGATTAATGTCGAAAGGGTTGGTAGTGTAGGGATTTGTTTGGGAAAGATAACTCTAAACCTATGTCAGGACCCACTAATCCAATAAATGGTCTCAATCGCCTTAATCCCAAATACAAGGAAAAGGTCCACTTGGAGTTGGAAAGGATGCTTGCAGCGGGTATTATTGAACTAGTGGAGGAATCTGATTGGGTGATTCCAAAGGTCATTCAAGAAAAGAAGCAGAAGGATAAAATAAGGATTTGCGTAGATCTCAAGAAGTTGAATGATGCTTGCATTCATGATCCTTTTCCAACTCCATTCACAGATGAAATACTAGATAATGTCGGCGGTTAGGAGGCCTATTCATTCACTGATGGGTTCTTTGGATACCATTAGATAAATATCATGGTAGAAGACAGGAGTAAGACCACCTTTGCGATAGAATGGGGATTTTTCTAGTATACAGTGATGCCTTTCAGACTTAAGAATGCGTCAATGATCTTTTTCGCACGTGGTCATCGCAGCGTTCAAAGAGTTCATTCACAAGTTCTTGGAGGTCTATTTCAATGACTGGATAGTGTTTGGGCTAGTTAAGCACCATGTAGACAGTTTGCGCTTGATGTTGGATACATGCCGAAGGTATCAGATTGCACTAAACCTGAAGAAATGCTTGTTCTGTGTCCCTTTCAGAATCTTGTTGGGTCATGTGGTGTGCAGACAAGGATTAATGGTGGACCCTACTAAAATCATGGTTATAATCAATTTGGAGGCACCAAGGAGTGTTAAACAGTTGTTTGCAACACTGGGCCATACTAGATATTATCAAAAGTTCATCAAAAGTTATGCTCAGATTACCGTGCCTATGGAAAAATTACTGAAGAAGGATGCTAAATTCTATTGGGTTAAATAATTTCAGCATAACCTGGATGTACTAAAGGAGAAAATGGTCACTGTGTCAATACTTGTCTTCCTGCACTGGAAGAAGGAGTTCCATGTGCATGTAAATGCCTCATGTATTTCACTAGGAGTAGTGCTGACATAAGCCAGTGAATGAGAATTGGATCACCCTATAGCGTTTGCGAGCAGGAAGTTGTCTAAGGCTGAAAAGAATTATTCGATGACAAAATGCAAAGGCTTGGCTATGTTGTACGCACTCTAGAAGTTTAGAAATTACCTACTAGGTGGACATTTTAAGATGTACACAAACCATTCTGCATTAAAATATTTAGTCAATAAGCCTACGTTGGAGGGGGAAATATGTAGATGGCTGTTGTTATTTCAGGAGTATGATTTCGAAGTAATTGTGAAGCCAATAAGGTTGAATGCGGGGCTAGACCATCTGTTGCACATTGAAATAGGGGAGGATCCAACCAATTTGGAGGAATGGTTTCCTGACACACAGCTCTTTGCGGTGTGCATAGCAGATAATCACTTTGCAGACATTATCCACTTTCTAACCACATGGATGGCTCCAGAGGGATACACCAGTCAACAGAAGAAAGAATTGGTGGTACGCGTGATAGACTTTTTAGTTATTGTAGGCCATTTGTATAAGATGGGATCGAAAAAATACTTTGAAGCTATGTGCCCAACTTTGAATGACACAATATCCTCGTTGAAGCTCATGGAGGAGCTGCAGGAGGACATTATGCAGGAAAAGAAATAGTGGAGAAGATTTTAAGCATTGGGTTGTGGTGGTCAAAGTTGCATAAGGGTTCCAAAGCATATTATAGGGCATGTGATGCATGTCATAGGACAGGAAAGTTGTCGTAGAGGGACGAGCTTCCTTTGAATCCACAGGTGACATTACAGCCATTTGAGAAATGGGAAATTGATTTTGTAGGGCCGATTCAACCTCCATGCAAGAAGACGGGCGTGCAGTATATCATCATCGTGACCGAATATTTGACCAAATGGGTAGACGCACATCTTCTGAAGGAATGTACCAGGGCAACAACAATGAAATTCCTATTTGACTATGTCTTGACGAGGTTTTGTTTCCCGAAGATTTTGATGAGTGACAATGGTACACGTTCTCTCAATGAAACGATCAGCACGCTAACAAAGGAGTTCTAGGTTTACCATCAAAATAGTACACCATACCATCCTCAGGCTAATGGAATGGTTGAGGGTTTTAATAAGATATTGGAGAATTAACTGATGAAGGTTTGCAATGCGCAGTGGAATGATTGGGACGTGCGCGTACCAGCAGTGTTATGGGCTTACAGAACTCCCTATAAGAATCTTACGTGTCAGACAGCTTTTAGGTTGGTCTATGGTGTAGAAGTTGTAACGCCTGTGGAATACATTGTGCCTAATCTATGCATAGAGGCTTTCACAGGAATGGTAGACCACAAAGCCTTAGAATAAAGGCTCGCGCAGCTAACAGAACTCAAGGAAGATAGGTTTTTGGTTGGATTCCATCATCAGGTTCAGAAGGGACGTGAAAAATCTTGGCACGATCGACACATCAAAATGTGCACCTTCAATGTAAATGATTTAGTTTTATTATATGATAGTAAGTTTGATAAGTTTCCAGGAAAATTTCAAATGCACTGGTCGGGGCCATATATTATCAAAGAGATTACAGATGGTGGAGTAGTTCATCTCGCAAAGTTGTATGGAGATCCATTTCCGGGGAAGGTAAATGGAAGCCAATTGAATCCATACACCGACGATCCACCCCAATAACTACATGATGGTAGCATAGTCTTAGCACTCCAGGCAGTTGCAAGGAGGCATGGGACTATAAACCACACTATCCATTTGAAGAGCTACGTGACAGGGGGCTACGCAGAAATGAATGATGTCATAGTACCAGAAGAAACGCGAAGGGAGATGTGCTATAGGAGGAGAGACCACGCAATGTAGCCAGAAAGTAATCATTACAGTCGTTGTTCATGATTTGACTGCTAGGAGACATTAAGAGGAGCTGGGGAGGGGGGGTGGGGCACAGCATTTAAGGCATTTAAAGCTAAATTTAAGAATGAAATATTGGAAAATCAGCCACTAATTCAGCATTTATGGATGGATTTTGGGGGGAACAGTCGAATTTGAATTCAAATTCACCTATAAATTACGCGTGGCCATCCAACGGAAAACACTTTGCATCCTTATAATATGTGTTGTGTTGTTTGGTGTGCATGATTCACGAGTATTTCAAAGCTCTAATCGCAAGCCCTGCATTCGACAAGTTGCCTGAGTTAGATTGAAAACTCATTACTGACATCATGTTAGGACCAGGTCCCACTAAAACTGCTAGCACTGGAGGAACTATCGCCTCTAAGGGAGCTGCCCCAAAGGTAATGAGCATGGAGGTTCCAGCTACAGTGCCTACAACACCAAGGTCGCCTAGGGCAAAGCCTATGTCGGTGAGGGAGGTCTCCAAATCAAAGAAAGATAAGAAAAAGAAGTCGGTGTCGGTGCGCAAGTCACTGAGAAATCATGTTGCGACATAGGCCCAGAGGAAGGAAAAGTCGAGTGTGAAAAAGAAGGGGAAAGCGGTGGATCTGGAGGTTGAGGAGGGTGCAGAAGATATAGACAATGCAAGGGTGGATCCTATATCTAAGCTTCCAGAGTATATCCCTCCACACAAGGGAAAAGTGAAGGTCCCTAAGGACCCAAATGCAGGACAATTCCTCCTCAACACACCCTTGTTACTAAAGAACCTAACCTTTGAAGGTCCGCGCTTAGCACGGATCCTACATTTGAAGCTAGAAGATTGGGATTTTTCAAACCATTAGCAGTTCCCCCACCTTTCTATAGACACCTACATGAAGAGGGTCTTATACAACCAATTTGGTGTCACCGCATTAGAGCCTGTGGAATGGATTTGTAGAGTGAACCAATCGGGGTTACTGAACCTTTTGTGGGTGCCCCACTACCATCGCTCCAATATTAACTTGATTATCATTAAGCAGTTGTTGTACTTGGTGCATGACGGATGCTTGTGGCTGAGCGCACCAATCCTTATCACCAATATGTCGATCCATTGGATCATATTGTTGTCGCACTTAGGATTGAATCCAACCAAGGAGTTTGGCAGAAAGACAAGCGAGCGTGACCTCGCAGAGAAGATGAAGGACAAGTTTAAGCTTGTGAAGAATCCACGTGGGTATTCTATTACCTCGATCACTGACCCCGCGGTAAATGTTGCCATGCAGATCCTGGCTGGAAAGGTTATGAGAAAGTGTCATGCAAACGAGTTTCTAGCACCAGTGGTTTCTTTGGTTGCACAGTGTGCGAAGGGCGTGTAGTTCAACTGGGCGTGCTACCTGTGTAGTGAATTCCTTTGCGAACTGTAGAGAGGCATGAGTCGAGAGTAAAAAATTCCACTATTCATGGTTCTTTCTCTCGATTGTGCTAGTCGCCTGGGATTTTCCAGAGGACAGCGAATTTCCTCCCATAGAGAAATATTTGTCGAAAGCTACAAAATTTTCATATTTGTGGGCCATGAAAGATGTTGCACGGGTCACAGAGACCAAAGTATTTTGGGTGTTGATGGAGGCAAGCATTCGCATGGCCATTGACCAAAAGCCGCGGTTGTCACCAACCGTGTTTTAATAGCTTTTAGGATACGTGGATTTCAAAGCTGACTTCCACCACGTATACATCTGGGCGCGGAAGGATCTGGAGAAAAACTGGTTTGACTTACCTTACCTCACTATAGATGATGCTATTGAGGAGGTCATCAAGTGTTGGCCAACAGATTTTCATTCTCCTTCTGATATGACAGCAGGCACCAACAAGTCCACAGAGAAGAAGAAGAAGAAGGACAGATCCAAATAGAAGGTTTAGCAATTGGCTGAGAAACAAAGGAAAGAGCCTGAGGATAAGACCCAAGTTGAAAGCGGAATGTGTTGCGAAGAAGCAGGAAAAACAAGAAGAGCATGGCTCCGAGAGGAGTGATAAGTCTCCTTCACCCCAAACAGAGGAGGAAGAGCAGTCAGAGCAGGGTGGTGGTGGTCAGGATGAGTAGAGCACTCCCTTCTGAGTGAAGCAGTACAGGGAGTAGGAAAAGGAAGGGTCATGGAAGAAAACAAAAGCCACCAAGTTGTCGCTGGACCCAATTACTTTGACAGACGGCAACCTATATGAAATAGGTGATAAGGTGCAGGATACCACCACAGAACCACTACAGTAGTTCGAGCAACAGCAAGAGCAAGCACTGAGTGTTATTCATAAGCATCTACATGAGTTGTAGATCTAGGAAAATAGGATCTAGGTTGAGGTAGGGAAGATTAGCACTGCATCAAGAAATTTGGCACCAGGGACCACTCAAGAAGCTGGGATGTTACAGTCACTGGGTCTCTGGGCAGTCGCACTTCCAGATGGATCTTTGAGCACAGAGGCGGTCACTGAAAAGGCTATTTTCAACACTTTGAAGAGCATCGACCTCAACCTGGCAGCGTTCCCCAACAAGTTTCTTCAAATGTTGCACGTAGGTGTGATAGCAGAGGTTAAAGATCGAGAGTGGCGTGCACTGAGCCTTATAAGCGAGTATAGAGTAAACAATGAACAGATGTTTGTTGAGAAGTTTGAGGTGCTAGAGGCAAAGAAAAAATTTCAGGCACAAAATACCTGTAGTGGCAGAAGCCTGCAGAATAGGGCCCGAACTACATATATCTAAGGAAGCATTGTTGGAGGTGAAGATCAGAAAGCTGGTTGCAGGTGTGTGCAATGCCAAGACAGAAGTGGCTAGAGTTCAGTTTGATCTGAACTTGAAGATCATAGAATTAGAGTTGAAGTCACAGCCTTCAACTCCACCAGAGGTCAGGGAACAATGCGAAGATGCTATGAAGGATGGAGTCATGATAGTAGACACCACGATGGTAGACTACACCACGCTTTTTGAGCAAGCAATGGAGGTCGTCACGACTATGCAGGAAGATCCCAACCTGAAAGCCTTGAATGTAGAAGATCGCAAACTCCAACAACAATATGATGAAGTCAAAGTAATGGCACGCACCATTGCTACCGCACAACACCTTGCTAAGCTGGAGGAGATAAGACAACTTCATCTACAGGTGGAAGCAGCACATCAGAGAGAGGCAATCCTCAAGGCCAGATTGGGGCCTTGGTTGGATGAGGCTTACATTGTCTCTGCCAACATCCAAGAGAAATTGGAAACTTTACATAGGACACAGCAAAAAAATCAAGGAGGACAGTGCAGGACTGACAACAGAGCACTGGTGGAGAAGATCAGATAGGAAACCATGTAGAGTGTGGCTGAAGTGGAAGTGGCACAAGTAGAGTTGGGAGATCTTCGCACTAAGATCTACGTGCCAGTAAAGTGACTTGGGGGTGATTCATGATCTTTGTGTTGGGGGTCTGTTGGGATGGGGTCCCCTAGGGTCAATTTTGGGGCAAAATCCCAAGTTTTTTTGTATAAAATGTAAAGTCTCCGCAAGTTGTGGTTGCGGAGCACGTAGATAGTTAAAGTGTCATAAAGGGTTTTACCCTTCTTTTATGTAAGTTGAGTCGGCTTTTGAAGATCTACCCATGGTCTGCGGACCATGGGATTATATAAATAGGTGTGTCTTAGGATGTCTAAGGCAAGAAATAGAGAGGAAGATGAATGTAATGGGTCAGTAAGAGGAAGAGCATATAAATATTAAAGTAGAAGAAAGGCTTTACAGCTGTGTGCATAGAAGCCTAGAGTAGAGTCCGCAGCTGAGTGCGCGGACCCCTGCAACTAAGTGCACATGAATGTCTTGAGTCTGTAAGCAGAATTGAAGTATTAATAAAGAGATTATTCTAGAAATTCCTGTGTTTTGTCTACTTACTCTGTTTTACATGAATGTGTTTATATTGTGATAAATGATGGGTTTATGAAATAATATTGTATTGATGCACGACTTTACACGATTTGTAGTATTATATGAACGCAATTGATGCTAACTATTTACGCAAAGATTATCTTGTTGTATGTTGAAGTTATTGAACACTTAAGCTGATCTGAGTAATTATTGGGTTATAAGTCATCTTTGATACGCGTAAGTAGTTGATCCACCTATTTAGGGTCCATAAAAGATAGTCATAGATCTTCGCAGAGGTCTAGAGGCCAATTAAAGGGAGTTATATCGATAAGCCTTAAAGTCTAATCAATCTGCACGAAGGCATATTCAGGACATAAAACGAAATTACATTGATCTATGGGTGTGGAAACTTGGTTCTAACGTGCCCCCATACTACTTCAGGTGAGACTTCAGTCCACGCTCCATGGATTGATGTCGAAAGGGCCAGTAGTGTATGGATTGTTTTGGAAAAACTAACTCTACACCTGGGTCAGGACCCACTGAGCCAACAATGCTTCATATTCTGTAGTGTTGTTCATGCACTCAAATTCCAAGCGGCTAGAGATCAAATTTTTTCTCTGTAATGGATTTATTAAAATGCAACCAGCACCAAAGCCCTCCTACATTTTGGAAACATCAAAGTACAAGGTCCACATATCACATGTACAAGGACTAGGAACTACACTAGTACTATCATTACTATTACTAATTGTGCAAATGTCATTTTCACCAATTGGACTAGGAAGGACGTCCAACTATGTATTTGATGGGATTGGGGAGGGCTATGCAAGATGACATCCCAGTTGGATTTCAAGGAATCAATTTCCAAAGATAATTTTTGCGAATTCCACTGATTCATTATGTCCATTCAAGGGAGTGACAGTATGTTTCGTGTATCTTTCTGAATTCACCTAGATACGATTATTTCTACCCTTATACTGAAGCCATAAATGTGACCAGTTCATAGCAAAGTACCCTTGTAGCTTATTGGACCTGTCTCTACTCAACAACACTCCATATATTTCTGGAATGTCCACAATCACTATGTTGCTACATTGGTGGACTCACTCATCAGATGATAAACGAATGATCACATCTCTGAGTTCACCGATTGCATGGACGTGAGTATTGACTAGCTGAATAATTTGTGCATATGTTTTGTCCCATTTTGTTTTAATTTTCTTGGCAACATATAATGGCATTATGTTCACCTATGCACCTGAATCAACCAATAAATTGTGTACATTGAAATTGAAGGTTTCAAAAGTTAATAGAAAAGGTGGGTAGAGTGTATGTGCATCCATTGTTAAAGAATTAAGTACAGATTTGAGGGAACCAGAAGACATACCAGATCCCTTGTTAGAAGAAGCATCATTTCCTACGTTGGATTACCCAAGTGCATGTAAGAGGATGTCCTGCTAGCTCGTGAACTTTGTTAGTTCAAACATTTAAATGTTCGCATGAACCTTCTTCATGTCATCAACTTTGTTGTAATATATAGCGGGAAGGATGGTTGAAGTGTCTGGGGACATGACTTGGTTTTTAACTTTTAGAATGTTGATCTTATTCTTACTACTTACAGAAGAACTTTTCATTGTAGTTGGATAATTAGACTTTCTCTGAGAGTTATATGTCGAGCTGACGGGTACAATGATATTTATTAACAATTTTTCTTTGATTTTTTGTGTCATCAACTTTAGTGCAATAGTCAGCCCCTAGCTTCTCAAATCATATCGGTTGGTCTGCTTTTTGGTCGGGCCATCACTCGGAGGTTGGTTGTTGGCACTACTCTTTTGGGTTGTGAGTATGTAATTGAACATGTTTACTGAGTGCCCCACGCTCGTAGCCTCTTCAGTTGCAATAGCTTCTAGCTTTTCTTCTGTAAGCTTAGTACACTCCTCAACTGTTACTGCATCAATAAGATGTGTAGCAAGAACCTCATGGCCTGATTCCAATATCGGCATGTTTTCTCGCAATGATATTCCTGATGATATGAATAGTATTTATCTGTGCCCATGTTTTCAATATTCAATACAACATTGGAGATCTATGAAAATTTTGTGGGTGGGTTGCTACTACTGTCAAAATTTGGAGTCCTTCTAAACAGGTTGAACTTAGGAGGCCTGCTTCTTACATTGGTCTCGTTTGACCTTTTCTTCAATTCTGCCAACTCATTTGATAGAGTCTTCATAGTACGGGTCAAGCTTTCAAGATCAATAGATTCTTTCTCTTTGGCCTTACTTATAGAGCTTGAGACCTTTTACCCATGTCCTTGGAGTCTTTAGTTGGTTCATCATCTAAAATGACTCCAATCACACGCAAGTCCCTTTCAAACACGATTTCTTCTTCAAAAAAATTGGTCAATTTTTGTTTCGTAGTTTTATTTACAAACTATGCAATGTTGGTTGGCAAGGCAGAAGTGTAATAATCGATGGTGATGGAGTCATGAGGTTTAGTGTTTGTTGAGGATTTGTTCAAAATATGGTTAAACCTCTAATTGAAATCTTTCACTTTTTCCTTTTGCTCCATCTTGAGACTGCCCAGCTCTTTAAATAACATGGCGGGGGTCTTGTTATCAACAAATTTCTTAAGGAAATTTTTCTTAAACCCACTTCAATTCTGGATGGAATTTGGAGGAAGAATATGATACCACATAGCTACTCTATCATCTAAGGTACATGGAAACAGTCTACATGTAATATCAGTGTGGTGTACCTCAAGTGTTTCCAGATGTAGGTAGAAGTTGTCCAGATGGTACTCTGCCTTCACTTCTCTATCAGGGTCATACTTCATTAGGATATTTTCTGGATTCCTTGGCATCTTGTGTAACACACCCGGTAGTGTAAGTGGGCCCTGAGACATCCAATCCAGACCTTTTTCTACCATGTCCTCTTCAATGTCTTCCCTTTCTTCTTCAGAATCTGATTGGTCTTATTCTTCTTCTTCTTTGCCCAACCCACGAAAAGTATCACCTAAGAGCACTATGTTATCACCATCACCACCGTTGAAGGTTGGAGGTTGTTTTGGTTTTTCTATGTTTTCTTTAAAGTCTTCTAACTCTTCAAGGGTGGCAAGAACCAACTCTTCAACTGTTGAAACCACTATCCCAGTAGGGTTGGTTTGGTTATTCCTTGGAAAATATCGAAGAGTTTCTATTCCAGGTATCAATCCAATAGCTCTCACAAAATTTCGGGTGATGGAAGGATGGCCCAGAGATGTTCGTATGTAAGTTTATAAGGTTGTGTAGTCTTGGATAGAGAACAATTATTAATGTTAGGAATGCGCGCAAGGGAGTTGTTGGAAATATTATTGCCTCGACCAGAGGAGTTGGTGGGGTTATCAGCCATAAAAATTTGGTCTCCCTCCTTCTAGCACCAGAAATGTTGACGATTCTAAACCTGCCAACATTCTGTAGAATTTCCTGTAGATTCACAAGCTCGTGCAATTTACTAAATCACAGGACAAGAATCTACTTCTACATTCAACCAGTGGAATCCAATAGATCAATAAAAACAATATGAACAAGAAGAAGACAAATCAATGGCACATAGCACAATAAGTTTTCTTGGAGAAATCCACAGCTCAAAACCCTATCTATCTATATTGTTTTAAATCATAATTATGAGTGAAGATACAAATATTTTTCTCACAAGAACAATTCCACACAAGTATGCTCAAATCTGCCTCACAAGCCCACTCTTAGCCAACACTTATCCAATTTCCACTACCTACCAAGCCCCTATTTCCTTGCGAAATTCCTGAGAGGAATAGCCCATATTCAATTGGGAAATCCTTGCTCCATAACTGTGCAATCCAAAACTAGGTCCTCAACTGATTGAATGCATCATCTGTACAACTCGAAAAATTATACAAATGACAGTACATTATCCCCACACTTTAGCCTCAATTGGGTCTTCCTTTGAACTGAAATGCATGAGTTTCTCATGAGTGAATCTTCAGTTAGATGGATTAGCACTGAGGATGCACCAGTGAACTAACTCACTACTAGACTTCTACTAGTTCCACAAACAATTAGAACTAGTTTAACTGTCATAACTCAGTCAAACTAAGATATCTAATTACAACTCAAATAAACTCAATCTGGACCCCTAAAACTTAGGTATCACACTTACATGACTCCAGATAGACTTCCAACTCGAAATTCCTAAGCTAACTAAGTCAACTTAACTTAATTTAACTATTACAAGTTGCTATGAGAAAAGAATTACAATTTAATTCAAGGACAAATTAAATTGGAATTTCTAGATGTTATTTTTACATTTCTTGTTGTTATTTTCAACACTCTCTCTCAATAATAAAGGAATTAAACTCTATCCCAATCCTGAACCTTTGGAATTTTCTACATGCAACACTTCTATCTAGTGTTGCTGATACAGCAACTCCTGAAAAAAAACAAAAAAAAAAACAAAAAACATCCAACCTAAATTAGTATGATGCTTCTGTCATCAAATTCTCTAACTGTTATTGCCTCTATTAACTTAAAACTCTGTGCTTCTGTTGACTCTTCCTTTCTGCATTGTTGTCAACTCTTCTCTGCACTCTTCAATATCTAACTGCTCTAGCCTCTGTCACTCTAACCTCTGACTACATTAACCGCCACTAACTCGTCCTACCACTATGTATTTTGGGCTCTCGTAGCAAGGTATGATCCATGAGACAAAACCTCTTAATGGACCCTATCCAATTTCAACCCTCTTGTGACTATCACTTCACATCACCCCACCTCACACTTGGAGGTATGGCTTCATGGGCTCCCTTTCCCACTTGGCTCAAAATTTCCGCCTACTAGATGTCACCACTTGATCTCCTCTCTACTTCTCTAATTGTGGCTACTCCACAATTGTTTGAGACTACTTCTGAGGCTTCTTTTGGGGCTACATGTTGAGAGGTAATTCACTCTCCCTCTCAACCACTAAGTCTCTAACATTTTCCTTGTTCCTAAAGGATTGAAATGCATATTGTATCTCAAGTGCATACAGGTTCTTGGCTCACACACCAATTTGTTTCATTTGTCCCATCATCACAAAATTTTCTAGAAAAAAAAAGTGATCTTAAATCGACGATATCTCCCTCATTGAGACTCTAATTTGGACTATTATTTTTTTAAATTTGGGTAGTTTTTCCCAAAAAATACATATATGCTCTTTATTTTTGAAAATTTTCATATCTTCTCTGCAAACTCGCCGCCCATAAAATTCCTTCTCCTCAATCTTCCCACTAGTAGCCTTCTAGCTCCATTAAGAAGTCTACACATAGGGTCTTTTGGATCTGCCCTAAACTAGAGCTCCATCAATATGCAAGGAAAATTTTGAACTAATATCTTCTATATTGTCTTCACCTCTAATACCATGCAAGATTTCATGTGGATTCACAAGCTCATGCAATTTACTAAAGTACAGGACAAGAATCTACTTCTACTTTCAACCAGTGAAAGTCAATAAATCAATGAAAACAATATGAACAAGAAGAAGACAAATAAATGGCACATGACACAATAATTTTTCCTAGGGAAAGCCACAACTTGAAACCCCATCTATCTGTATTGAATTAAATCATAAATATGAGTGAAGATACAAAGCTTGTTCTCACAAGAACAATTCCACACAATTATGCTCAACTCTCTGCCTCACAAGCCCGCTCTTAGCCAACACTTATCCAATTTCCACTGCATGCCAAGCCCCTATTTCCTTGTGCAATTCATGAGAGTATTAGCCCATATTTAATTGGGAAATCCTTCCTCCATAACTGCGCAATCCAAAACTAGGTCCTCAACTAATTGTATGCACCATTTGTACAACTTGGATAATTATACAACTGATAGTACATTGTCCCTACACTCTAGTCTCAACTGGGTCTTCCTTTGAACTGACATGCATGATTTTCTCATGAGTGAATATTCAGTTAGATGGAGTAGCAATGTAGATGCACCAACTCATTACTATACCTCTACTAGTTCCACAAACAATTAGAACTAGTTTAATTGTCTATAACTCAATCAAACTAAGTTATCTAATTACAACTCAAATAAACTCAATCTGGACCCCTAAAACTTAGGGATCACACTTTTATGACTCCAGATAGACTTCCAACTCGAAATTCCTAAGCTAAATAAGTCAACTTAACTTAGTTTAACTATTACAAGTTTCTATGAGAAAATAATTGCAATTTAATTCACAATTTAATTCAAGGACAAATTAAATTGAAATTTAGAGACACATATGAATCGAAAGGATCTGTTTAACATCTAGCAGAATAGTCCACAAAGGATGCGACAGTCGTTACAACCAACAAATGAAGAAATATTTGTCTAATATCTTGTGGAATAGTCCACAAGGATGTGTAGGGAAATGACAACCATCGTAGCACATTGTTAATAATATAAGTAATAAAACAACTGAAATATTTCAACTATCTTAGCACATGTGAAAGCAAACATGAAATACAAACATCCACGGAATTGTCCTACAAACATTCATAATCCATGCATGAATAAAATGATGGCCTTGAAGGCTTATTTTATTAAATAAAAGTTCCAAGACACATGTTTACAATGTACATCACTAGTTCCAGTAGTGGAGAATTGGAGCCACCCCTTGCTACTCAAAGAACTGATCTGCTCTCTAATGCCTTGCGGGAGGAGCCAAGGTGAAAAGTCTTTTGCTCATACAATGAAGGAGTATATAAAACCAAGGGTAAACTTTTGACTATCCTCATGATTGTTTGAATTCCTATGAATTTTCAACTTACATGACTCTTTATATTCCATGTGTGTCCATTGGACTTCCACTTTACAATACATTTTGAATACAATATACATGATCCACAATAGTGATGTGCCATATGACCACCCATGACATGACATGACATAACACTGTTGACATGGACTACTTAATGATGTGGCAATGTCAAGTCACAATTGCTGCTAAGTGCTTGATGACTTCTTGAAGATGCTTTCTTTTCAGCTTGGCATGGCTTGGTGATGAGGAATCTTCAATGATCTCAAGTCTTGAATAGTGGTCACAAACTAGTGCCCCTTTTCTTTCTCTTGATCAATCAACTTGTAAGTTTAGATATAAGAGAGTCTTTAATCATGTTTCCCTCCTTCTTCTCCTTCTCCATCATATTTTCATGAAATGATAAGGTACATGTTCCTGCAATTCACTCATCACGGGATGACATCAATCTGAAAAAGCCCCTAGTCTAAGATGATGCATTCTGATCCATTGACTGAGCCCAAAACAAGTGACAGGTAGGGAAGAGGGACTCAGTGACTACGCAGTGCATAGCTCCAACAGCCAGGAAAATATTGAGCTCTACGACTGCGCAATGCACAATTCAAGCAGGTGTGAGGGACAAGACTGCACAATTTCTGGAGCCAGTGGGACAGGCTAAGGGAATGGGCACTGGGAGACGTAACTGTACAGTTATGGGAGTCAAGGAAGGTTAGGCTACTACGCATCTACACTATTCAAGGGATCAAGGGATGAGCTTGAGGCTTGAGGAGGTGAGGTGCACAATTTAAGCTAGGTGAGGGACATGATTGTGCAATTCTAGAGGTTAAGGTCGGGGCTTGGGCATAGAAACTACGCAGTGCACAATTTTGGGAGGCAAGAATTATGCATTGTGTAGTGCCAAGTAGCAAGGTCACAGCTAAAGTTTTGAGACTGCGCAATGTGCAGCTCAGGAGAGTCCCAATGAACTTAGGTTGCTCAGTAGCGAACTTTTTCGGAAAATCGTTAAGTGTGGGATCGGTGAGATCAATGTGAATGGTGATGAACTTTGACTATGATCACAAAATTAGAATATTTTGATGACACAACAACATAGGAAATCCGAACATATGAACAAATCATCTCCCTCAGTGCGCAAAAATTACGACAAGTGCAACACTTAAGATAGGCTTTAGGACGACTGTGATGACACTTGTGCGGTAGTGCTTAGAACCTTGTGAATGAGTGGGACAAATTTTTACATAGTTAAAACAAGTCGTATGCAAAAATATATACCCTTGAAACTATCAGAATAGGCTTGTACACATTGTGCGGAAACCAAACATGTCAAAGGACGAAAGTTCACACAACATACAAAAGGGAACAAAACACTTCAAGAAAGCTCATGAAATAAGCTTCGATGTTTGTGACAACAATGTGAAAGACCAAGGAAGGCTCCAAAATTGAGTGTAAGCTACAACACTACCTTAAAACCCTTATGAGATACAATATGACCCAAATACTCCACCTCTTGTACCCTAAAGAAACATTTGGAGGGTTTTGCATGCAATTGTTTCTCCTAAAATAGTTTAAGCACCCTATCAACTTGTTGAACATTATCTTTGCAAGACTTGTAGATTAGTATATCATAAAAAAATACTAACACAACTTTTCTAAGAAAGGGTTTGAAAGTGGAATTCATCAAACCTTGAAATGTGGAAGGTGAATTAGTAAGGCCAAGAGGCATGACCAAAAATTCATAATGACCTTCATGAATTATGAATGTTGTTTTTGGATTGTCTTCGATCTTCATTCTAATTTGATGATATTCAAAACAAAGATCCAACTTGGTGAAATAAATTGATCCATGTAATTCATCAAAAATTCCATCAATGACAAGAATGGGAAAATTATCTTTAATAGTGAGCTTATTGAGCTCTCTATAATATGTACACATACACCACGATCCATCCTTCTTGTGCACCAATACTACTTTAGAAGATGAATAACTTTAGCTAGGTTTAATTATACCCACCTCTAGCATTTTTGCAACCATATGTTCAATTTCATTCTTTTGGGCATAGGGGTATTTGTAGGATCTGATGTTTGGCAGAACATTTCCTAGAATCATGTGAATAGAAAGATCATGATCATGAATAGGTGGGAAACCTTGGGAGTCTCAAATACCTTGGAATGATTGTCCAAGACTCTTTAGAGATCTAGACAAATGGATGATTTCGATGTTTAAACATCGAGTGAGAATAATTGTGAAATCACACCTTGTTATCGTTTATTCAAAAGCTTTTTCATGACATTAGAGTTGATTATCTTCCCTTGTTTCCTTGTGATACCCCTTAATTCAATTTCCTTTCCTTCCAAAAAAAAATTAAGAAAATTTCTTGAAAATTAAAAGATATTGTCCCCAAATATTGTAACCATTCGACTCTGAATACAACATCAAAACTACCCATTGGAATGGAAAGAATTGGACTATTCAATATATATTCCCCCATGGTTAGCTTGATATTATGGCACTTCCCTGAGAAATTTATAGTTCCTCCATTTGAAACCATCACTTGACACTCTGGTGTTGGATATAGAAAGCAATTCAATTCCTTGGCTATCTTACAATGAATAAAATTATGGTTGCTACTTGAATTAATTAGCACTATTACATTTTTCTTCTTGATATATCCTTCTATCTTGATAGTTTGAGGAGTGGTAATTCCTACCAATGCATTACAAGATATATTACGATTTATTTTTTCTTTCTCTAGGGTTGATTCCTAGTGTATATCCTCTTCTTTTGATGTTTCTTATTCCTTTTCTTCCCCCTCTTCACAATCTACGTAAAATAATTTCTTCTCAGAACACTTATGACCTTTAGTGTATTTGTTATCAAATTGTAACAAATATCTTTTTCTCTTATTTCCTCTATTTTTTGTGGTGTTAATCTTGTAGGTTGTGGGAGGCTAGGAGAATCTTTATAGTTGTGAGTGATAGACCTCCTTGTTTCCATAATTTTTCTTTCAACTTTTCTTGTCACCCTGAATGAATTTTCCAATGAATTACATTCCCAAAGGTGAACCTTATGTTGGATGTTATCTTTTAAAGTCCCTATGAAGAGATCATTCATATGCTCCTTTGGAATATCATTTACCTTTATATTCAATCTTTGGAAGTCCTCATTGTGCTTTGCTATTGAACCCTTTTGTTTGAGATTTATTAAGTGGCTAAAGAGGTATTTCTCTTTGTATCCTCATAATGTGCTATCAATTCCTCCATAAAAATTGTCCAACTGAAAATTGCTTTATGAGAACAAATCCATTGATACCACACAAATTGATTGGGCTTTTGCGTGTGTGGCACATCATACTAATCAAAGGATTGCTCCATCTGTAGTATCTATGTTACTGGATCCTTGCCATCAAACTTCCTCATATTTATCTTTGGGATATGGTTGATCTTTAGCCCTAAGTTAGAGTCTCTAAAATCATGACTCACATTCTTTTTTGTCTTATCATGAGTTTCATGGACTACCTCATCACCATTAGGAAGCTTTTCTTGTAGCAAATTTTTCAAGCCTTCCATTTATGCTTCTAAATCATCCTTCCAACCTTCCATCTCCAATTTTAAAATTTCCATGTCCACTTTAAACCATCCATCTCCCCTTTTAGTTGATGTTTGGTTTCTCTTTGTGAGAGTGAAATTTGTTGCACTTGCTCCCGTAACTTTGATATATCATGTTTCATTTCTTCCTCTTCATGTCTCATACTAGAGCTTTGTGAGGGCTTAATGGGTGTATAATTTTTTTTGATTTGGAGGCACTTTGGAAAAAATTAATTATATCTATGCTTCACTGCGCTCTTTGAATAACTTCAAACTTATTTTTCAAACAAAAGTTATGCAAATTTAAAAATACACACCTTTTAGAGCTTGATTTTCAGCTTGCTGAAAAGGCTGAACTTGAAACTATTGTATCTTTGTGATTTTGGCCTCCCAAAGTCTGATATTTTGTTATTTTCTATCTCTTTATGTCATCTTTCAAACCCCACTAGTGAGACTGAGATTGGATTCTTTGAGACAAAGTTATTCCAATTATCCTACGATGACATGATTATGGATTGGTTCAGTAGAGAGAACTTGTATGGGATGCCACGTGTCACTATGTAGAAAATCCTATAGATTCACATGCTAATGCAAATTTCTAAAGAAAGAGACAAGAATCTACTTCTACTCTTTACAACGGAAGCACATAAATATCGAGCAAAACAATAATCAACAAGAGGAAAAACATCAATGGCACATAACACAATAAATATTTGAGGAAAGCCACAATTCAAAACTCCACTATCTGTATTGTATTAATCCGAAATATCAAGATGAAATTACAATTCTTGTTCTCTCAAGAACAATCCTAGCACTCAATAAACTCAATCCCCAACTCACAAGTAAACTCTTGGCCAACACCTAGCCAATTCTCCTTCTCTCCAAGTCCCTATTTCCTTGTGCCCGTGGTCAAAGAATTCAGATGAATACAATATGCTCTGCTCAACCTTGAGCTTAACATGCACAATTATTTCCTGTCCTCCACCTGATGACATCCTTTGGCAAATACTTAGCCAAATTTCCAAGCCTCCAAGATTATAATTCTTTGCACAATTATTAAGAGAAATAGCCCATATTTAAAGGGAAATTCCTCAGTTCCTGAATGCATGCACCATCAGTG
The DNA here is from genome assembly GCA_031772625.1 of Pinus tabuliformis. Classification (NCBI taxonomy): domain Eukaryota; kingdom Viridiplantae; phylum Streptophyta; class Pinopsida; order Pinales; family Pinaceae; genus Pinus; species Pinus tabuliformis. The sequence goes on along the minus strand of CM062815.1, from coordinate 259,477,412 downwards.
CAACTCAGAAAAATCTAAAAAAAATAGTACATTGTCCCTGCACTCTAGTCTCAACTCGGTCTTTCTCAAAATTGACAAGCATGAGTTTTTGATGAGGGAATATTCAGTTAACTGGAGTAGCACTAGATTAGTACACTAATGCATCAGCTGACTGTTAACTCACTATTAGTTCCTCAAATAGTTTGGAACTAATTTAACTGGACTTAACTCAATAAACTGAGTTAACTAATTACAACTCGTACTTAACTCATCCTGGACCCCTATAATATAGGGAGAACATATACATGACTTCAAAAACACTTCCAACTCAAAATTCCTAAGTTAACTAAGTCAGATCACTCTAGTTAACTATTACAAGTTGCTATGAGAATAAAATTCAATTTTAATTCTCAGTTTAATTCAAAGAAAAATTAAACTGGAATTTCTGTATTCTATTTTTATCATTTCTTATTGCTATTTTCAACACTCCCTCTCAACAAGAAAGGAATTCAAATTGATCCTGATCCTGAACCTTTGGAATGTTTTGCATGCAACACCTCTCTCTAGTGTTGTTGCTCCAGTAGCTCCAAAAAAAAAACATCCAACCGGAATTAGAATGATGCCTCTATCATCAAAGTTTCTGACTTTTATTGCCTCTATCAACTAAAAACTTTGTGCTTTTTTTGACTTTTCCTTTCTACACTTGTTTTCAACCCTCTTTATGCTCCTTCAGTATCTGACTGCACTAGCCTCTATCACTTTGATCTTGACTGCATCAATGCCACTGATTCTTCCACCTACTTTGTACTTTGGGCTCTTGTAGCAAGGTACGATCCATGAGATAAAACCACTCAATGGACCCTGCCCAATTTCAGCCCTCTTGGGATTATCACTTCAAATCACCCCACCTCTCACCTGGAGGTAGGGCTGCATGTGATCCCTCTGCCCACTTGGCTCAAAATTCCCCCCTACTAGAGGTCTTTGCATGACTGGATGCCTCCACTCGATCTCCTCTCAGCTTCTCCAATTTTCATTGCTCCACAATTATCTAAGACAACTTCTGAGACTCCTTCTTTGCTTAAGTGGATATGTCCACTCGGTCTCCTCTCAAATCCTCTAGTTGTGGCCTCTCCACAACTTCCTCAAGCTGCTTCTGAGGCTTCTCCAAGGTTTGCATGTTGAGAGGTAATTTACTCTCCCTCTCAGCTGCCAATTCTTTAACATTTACCTTGCTCCTCAAGGATTTTCATGCATCTTGAACCTCAAGAGCATACAGGTTCTTGACCCGTGCACCAATTTGTTCCACCTGTCCCGTGGTGATGTGTCTAAGGAAAACCTTTCCCTTACTAAAAACCACATCATAGCCAGGGTCTTCCAATACCGCGACTAAAACAATATTCTTCTTTAGTCCTGGAACATACATCACATCTGTGATCTTGAAAGGGGAGCCAAAATCCCTCTGAAATGTAATTGTACCAATCCAATTATCTTTATACCTCTTGTCATCTCCAAACTCTATGCTCTGCTTGAGGTATTTCTCCTCAAAATCACTAAAGAGATCTCTATTCCCCGTCATATGGAATGAGGCACCGCTGTCAAGATACCACACGCCTCCCATGGTGATGTCAATCATGCATGAAATGTGAGTGAAATCAAGTTCAAATTGTGAAGCTAGAGTCTCATGTGCTGCCGCTACTGCTGGATCCTTCTTTCTTACTTTCTTCTGTGGGTAGTTCTTAGCATAGTGCCCATGCTCGTGACAATGAAAACACTTGACTTTCATCAAGTCCATCTTCTTTCCGCCCTCCTCACCTTGGGACATCTTTCCCTTGGCCTTCTTTGCCTTACTCTCTAAGGAAAATTCCTCTTCCACTTCCTTGGAAGAGGTCCCATCTCTGGTGTTCCTTCTGATCTCCTCCTGCATCAAAGCCGACCACAATTATTCCCAATCTGGTAGCTTCTCCCAACCATTGACAGAGTCCTGATAACTATGCCAACTCTTTGGGAGTCTAAGAAGAGCAAGACTCACCATATCATCCTCTGCAACAGAGATTCCAACACTTCCAAGTTCATCACGACATTGAGTGAACTTGATCAATTAATTAGGAATTGAGTCACCTGCCTCCATCTTGATTTTTCGAAGTTTATCTTTTAGTGCCAACTTCCTTTGATCACTTCTATTCTAGAAAAGGTCCTTCAATGCTTTCCACATAGCATGTGAAGTTTCCTTCCCATGTAGACTCGAGATAATTTGGTCTCGAACTCCCTCAAGGATTATCCGCCTCTCCCTTGCTACACACTTCTTCCATTTGGCCAAATTCTAAGCATTCGATGTTGGTGGCTTAGGAATGTCCTGATCAATGAATTTCTTCAAGCCATTCTCCTCCAACACGGCCTCCATCCTGTCCTTCCAGACTATATAATTTGAGTTGTCATCCAGAGCATACTAGAGCCGCAAACTGTAGAACATCATCTGTCGATCTTGAAGTATGTATTGCAAATTCTAATTTCACCTGTAACAAAAAACTCACAACTTCAAAATCTCCTCTAGTATATTGTTCTTAGCTCTGATACCATGTAGAAAATCCTGTAGATTCACAAGCTAATGCAATTTGCTAAAGCAAGAGACAAGAATCTACTTCTACTCTTTACAGCAGAAGCACATAAGGGTCAAGCAAAACAATAATCAACAAGAGCAAGAACATCAATGGAACATAACACAATAAATATTCGAGGAAAGCCACAGCTCAAAACCCTACTACCTGTATTGTATTAATCCAGAAAATCAAGATGAAATTACAATGTGTGTTCTCTGAAGAACAATCCCAGCACTTAGTAAAATCAATCTCCAACTCACAAGAAAACTCTTGGCCAACACTTAGCCAATTCTCCTACTCTCCAAGTCCCTATTTCCTTGCACCCTTGGTCAAATAATTCAGATGAATACAATATGCTCTACTCAACCTTGAGCTTAACCTGCGCAAGAATTTCATATCCTCCACCTGATGACTTCCTTTGGCCAATACTTAGCCAAATTTCCAAGCCTCCAAGCTTCTAATTCTTTGCATAATTCCTGAGAGAATTAGTCCGTATTTAAAGGGAAATTCCTCAGTTCCTGAATGCATGCACTATTAGTGCAACTCAGAAAAATCTAAAACAAATAGTACATTGTCCCTGCACTCTAGTCTCAACTGGGTCTTTCTCAAAATCGACATGCATGAGTTTCTAATGAGGGAATATTCAGTTAACTAGAGTAGCACTAGTTGAGTGCAATAATGCATCAACTGACTGTTAACTCACTATTAGCTCCTCAAACAGTTTGGAACTAATTTAACTAGTCTAAACTCAATAAATTGAGTTAACTAATTACAACTCATACATAACTCATCCTGGACCCCTATAATATAGGGAGAACATATACATGACTTCAAAAATACTTCCAACTTGAAATTCCTAAGTTAACTAAGTCAACTCACTCTAGTTAAATATTACAAGTTGCTATGAGAATAAAATTCAATTTTAATTTTCAGTTTAATAAAAGGACAAATTAAATTGAAATTTTTGGATTCTATTTTTATCATTTCTTGTTGTTATTTTCAACACACTATTTTAACCTTAAACTCTGAAAATGATATATGAGAAGCTACAATTTGTGCAATTTCATTAAATTTTTACGAAATTAAAATATGATGCACTAAGAGAAATTTATGATGGTTTTACTCGAAACACCTATCTGAGACAAAATTCTAGAGCATGCAAAAACTCTAACTTCATTGGACCATTTCTCCAAAAGTATAACGAACCAGTATCTAAAATTTTTACATGATGTTCATCAAAATCTCGTCTCCGCATGGTAGAAATTTTAGCTTTTGAAGCCTTTCAAAAAGTAATATATATAAAATTTTCAATATTCCTTGTTTGAAGTAGTGAATCCCTAGTATTCATTGCTCTCATACCAAATGTTATGTAACCAATTCAAAAAACAGAAGAAAATATAAATTGACAACTTGAAAATAAGCCTCTTCAAGGGGGAAACCTTCTTTTACATCACATAAATGAACAATTATTGGATGATACAAATGAAAAGACCTCCTTGGTATATATAAGAGTCTAAAGGGTCATGATATGATGAGGGCCTACATAACAATAATAATGTAAAGGCATAATAATAAAAATAATGGGCTTCTATGGGGCACAAAAATAACAATATGGGGGCTACACTAGTATTATAGGGAACTAACATACTTTCTTGAGGTATTTGGGGTAAAGGTAAATCTTATGATGAATATATTTCTGAGTTATATGCTATGCAAATGAAGGAGGGTGAAACTATTATCAGTTTTAACAGAATATTTCAAAGCTTTTATCTTACCATGCCTAAGAACATTCAAAATTTTGAAGATGTTACCATGTTGTATTACTTAGCAACTCATAACCCTAGTTTGGTTTTTTATCTCAAGGAGAGGAAACTGACAACCTTAGAACAGATGTTTATAGATGTTGAAGAAATTGAAAATAATCTTTTGGCTTGTGGAAAACTCCCAGATTAGTTTTGACATGGATATTTGGACACAGAGGAGTAGGATAAAAAATATGAACAACAAAGATCAAATCTAGGTTTTTCATATGTTTCAATATAAAGATACATCATCTTCGGATTTTTCTTTTTCTTCAAATCTTGCAATTAGTCAATCAGTTTTTTATTGTTAAAGATGTAGAATTTTTTTATTAGTAGGATGATGTTATATCTACAATGAAAAATTTGTCCAATTATGAAAAAATGGATGATTTACTATGAGTTTTATTGAATATAATTTTGCAAAGAATATTTGTACATGCTCGCATTGTAAAGGATCTTTTGTTAGCAGTGGTGGAAAAATTTCAAGTCTTGATAAAATAAGGTTACATGATCAATTTGTTGAAGAGGAACATGTAGAAAATTCTCCAAATGTTTTTCTCAGGTCAATATTTCCTCAAAAGGTTTATGTGAAAATTTGAACAGACAATTATCAGATTATGACAAAGAATTAGATTTTCTTCAATTCAATTATCTTGAACTAGCATCAAAGGTATTTAATGATCATGAAGATGTCCTCAGCTGCCCAAATATATATCAACAACTTGTTAAAGAAAATGTTGAAGCTTCTCAAGACATGTTGCTTATACAAAAATTTGTTGTTGTACAACAATTTCTATTTACTAGTCAAGATAATATCTTCTTTCATGTTTTTTATGATCTTGTAGCAGAGTATATGGAGTATTTGAGTAGTTTGGAGATGGTTTCTTTTCTACAACTAATATTTCTTGTTGGTATGCACCAAATTCTATTGATTAGTATTTTTCTATCTATGTTCCTTTCTCTTTTAAAGGCTCAAAAGAGAGATGGTATAAAATCAAGCATCAAGGTGTTGTCTTGGTATCACTAGAAGCTTGATATCACTTGAACATGGCCATATGATTTGTTTCTAGTAGTAATGCTTAAATAATCTCAACAGGTGAGCATTTGGTTTTGTTTTGGTTTTTAGTGTACACACCTTGTCAGGTTTCAACGAGGAGAGTTCCAAAGAATAAATGCTTCAAGGAGGCTTCAAATTTCAGAGTTGTCATATCTAATTGCAAGCAGTTTCAGAATTGACTTCATTAGCCCAACCATAGAGGCACCTGTTCTATAGTTCTCAGTGTCCTACAAGGATACATTGTCACCAGTTGGAGTTGATGTTGTAGAAAAAAATTCAGAGCTAAATTGTAGAAGGTTTTCTTAAGAAAACTCCATCATATTGATTTGTCCTAGTGCATAAATTTACAAATGTTTCCAAATTACTTCGATAATTTGTTACATCTTGAACATTTGTAATTAGACAATTGTCACAAGTTGACCATCTCTAACCAAAATTTTGGAAAGATAAGCTCACTTCAATACTTAGATCTCTGTAGTTGTTCGAAAATTAAAATATTGCCTCCTCAAATTGAGTATGACCGATTATTGGGACAAATAATTTTAAAAGGTAAATGGTTAAAATAATTTCTTATTTCTATTAGATATCTATTTCACTTGGAACTTCTAATTCTAGACAACCAATTTTTGAAATCATTTTCACATTCCCTAGGTAGCATAAGGAGCTTACGACAATTGGAGCTTTCAAGCTCAAAATTAGTAGTGGAAGCAATCACGCTTATTGGGGAAGGGAATGCATAAAAACGCTCTGGTATTTCTACCATAATACCATACAAAGCTTTGATTCTCCAACTAATTTGCAAAGACTACTTCCTCCAAGCCTACCTTAGTCATACTATTTTGAAAGGTTGTCCTAGGACTCTATTGTTTAGTAAAATCCATATTATAATGCACATCTTTGAAGGGATAAAACCTCCAAAGTTTCCTCCACTACCATCGATTGCAAATCCATAAGTTATATAAGAGCCTTGTAACCAAATTTTGGGCTTATTCTCCATGTGGATACATAATACATACTTGAAGGTCCTCCACGTCATTTATTCAAACATGGGTTGATTTAAGGTTATAAATATTTCTTACTTATCCTCCTTGTTGAAATTCAATATAATACTAGAGAGCTAGCTTGTGGCCAAATGGTAGAAGCTATAGAATTTGCAAAACCCTGTGGCACTTGGGAGGTATATACAAGCTCTCAAGATATCAATTTCTCATGTTGAGTTCAATGGTTCTAGTAGCATAAACTCCTTTGAGAAATTGTTGGAGAATATGTTTAACCTATTATGGACCATGGAAACTAGTAATTTGATTGGGATGGATTATCAAAACTAAGAAGTCCATTAAAGCCTAAATATTTTGAAAGCATTGTTTACATTGTCATTCACAGTTTGGATAAAATGGGAACACACTTATTTACATACCCATTTTTGTTTATGGAAGTTCAATGAGTTATTATGGCTATATCAAATGTCTTTTATTTGATTCTCATAAGTCCAATATCTTTGAAGCATATGTTGTGTCGCTTCCTTTCCCTTGTAACCATTTTTGTCTTTGAAATGGTGGCATTTAGAGACTTTTCTCGTTTCATATGAAGTTGTGACAAAGCGTAGCAATGTGCTACGTTCAATTATCATTAGAAGAATAGTATTCAAGGATAAGATATAGAAAAAACTCCCATGTTTCATTTTGATGGTCGCAAGAATGGTACTTACTATTCTAGCTTAAGCTTATACATGTGGGAATTTGTGGAAGACTACTTGGATACATCAAGCTATCAAAGTAAACACATAAATTACCTTTTACATGATTAGTGAGAAAGAATCATCATTGTAGTTTATGGGCTTCAATTGATCTTTGACTTTCAAGCAGATGAGTTGCTGAACAGTTCATTTGAAAATACAGAATTTCAAAGAACATTGTGGGAAAAACTACATCCCCTTCTATCCCGCATGAAAAATGTGCCATTCAAGAAAGCCCTCCCTAAGCCTATGGAGAGGGCTACATCCACATTACATCATGTCTGCCACAACTATTATTAAGTTTATATTCGTATGGTGGAGTGATCAATGGCGCACATTGTTACATGCCCAGATCGACGACGTGAGGGGCCCAAGCACCATCGACGTTTAACGAGAGGAGCGAGCCCTTGTTTGGATTCGTGCCAAACACAATGTCACCGAATCAATGTTCGAGATTTTTTATGGACCACCTGCCTGATTTTCAAAACTAGGGAAGGGAGGGTCGTCAAATGACCCATATGGCCATCCATTTGAATTTTAAGTTTTATTGTTCATATATATCTAACGGTTAAAAAAAACAAAACATATATTTATAAAGGACATTCAATGAAAAAAATAATTTAACATTATATATATATTTTATATATAATATGAAAAATAGAAAGGTGTTGTATTAATAATGAGTCATTCATAGATTCATTATTCTTTATAAAAGCTTAAAAAAAAATATTTTTATAACTATAAACAATCGGTTTGATATTTAGATAATTAAGTTTTTAGAGAACAAAAAAAGAGAGATAATTAAATGGGGGTTGAAGATTTTAAGATTTGTAGCTTGTGCAACTTATTGATCATTCAGAGACAATTAATGAAGATCAATTTGATTCCTAATTTTTAGTAGTGTTGTAATATATGTATTTTCTTTCTTTATCTTTTTATTAGTTTATGTTGTTTTTTTCTACTGAAAGAGATGTATGTGGCAGCAAAATTTTGGTTTTCCCTATGAAAAATAGCATGTTTCAGGGTTACAAATTTACTTATATATTTGTTAGTTCTAGATGGTATCCTAATTTTAGAAAAGTGCATAATTAGTGCTCCATCTATTTCAGAAAATACATTCACATAATTTTTTCCTATTCAATTTATCATTTCACTTTCATGGTTTTAACATAAATTCCATTGGCTTAAGTATTAAAATCATATCTCTTCTAAGTTTGCCTCTTTCCATCTCATAAATTTTGAGGTATGCAACCCACAAATATCGGCCATTTTGATTGGAAGTGATAAGTCCATGAGTTAGACTAGTCATTGCATCTATACAATTCAACTCCAACCAATTATTTTAAAAAATTTCATAAAATTCTGAGTGATGTTTTAGGCACTCACTCCCTACATCCAAGATTTGTCTCTAGGGTTACAATATGTTGAACATATGGACTATACTTATCGATATGCCTAGGTAAGTTGTAGAGTTCCAATGGTGATTGGACAATAAAGATATAGAGATGGGCAAGTAGAGATAAAAATGCTAAAGTTAGTAATTCAAGCACTCAGGAAATCACATAGTTGGACTTGAGCAACAAATAGAGGTAACAATATAGAAAAATCCCTACGTCAAATATTGATATTGTTGTGTAGTTTCATTGGCACATGCAAGAACTAGTATGATTTCAAAAAAAAATTGCCACTACACGGGGATTTACCTCATTCACAAGTGCCATGATTTTTCAAAGATTGAGATTGATAGTAACCTTTAATTATGTTGTGGAGCTCTATAGGAATTGTTTTTGTGGTTTTGTTAATTCAACATTAGATAAAGTAAGCATTAGGTGAACAAAATTTGTTGTTGCATGGGGCCATGATTTTTCAAAGATTAAGATTGGTAGCAAGATTTAATTATGTTGTGGAGCTCTATAGGAATATATTTCATGTTCTTTGAGTTCAAATTATTGGATTATTTAAGATAAAGTAAATGTTAAGCTACAAAATGTTGTTACTCGATAACCTTCTGTGCTATTAGAATTTCTATAATTTGTTTTAATCAACTATATATGTTTGTGCTAGATGGAAATAAATTATGCAATGAACTTGGTTGAATTTATTTTGGATAATATCAAAATAAATGGTTTAATAGAATCTAATTACAAGCAACAAAGCATGATAATTGGTCCTAAAAATAATGTTTGTTAGAATGAATTAGGTTTATTTTATGTAGAATAGAGATCTCCTCCCTTGTGGAGCATATAAATTGTACATATCAATATGCCATGGCAAGTTCTAGGGAAAACTTTAGGGGCTAATATTCACAGGTGGGCTAATTTTCCATGTTTTTTCTAGAAAATGATTCACCAAATTCTGTTTTTTTCTAAAAGTAATTCACCCAAATTTTATAGTATAAAATTATTTTACCTTAAAAGTTGCCAAAATTTTACAAACACTATATAAAATCATTATAAATTTGAATATTTTTACAAAAGTATCTTCAAACATTTTATACTTTGCATGTTAGTGACTAGTAAGATTCGCCAAGGTTTCTAAACTTTAAAATAAATTTGTACCCCTAAAATTTTCCCTCGCAAAGTTGCAATGACAATTGGACAATGAAGAAATCGAGAAGGGGTGTGCATAAGTCAAAATGTTAAAGGTAGTAATTATGGACTTAAGAGATCATAGACTTGGACTCAAATAGTAGACAAGGGAAACAATGAAAACACACATGCATTATGGTACTCAACTCTAAGCTATATGTTTTTGTTTGTCCCAAATGAGGTCAATTTTACTTTAATATATGTCTATGTTTGTTAAATATATTTTCATGAGACAAAGATTACAAATTCTTCTTTGCAATAGGTCGACTTCTTTCTCTATTGCACTCCCCTTGACCCAGACTTAAATAGGAAAACAGAATACAGTTACAAACATAAACTCCGAGATGCAATAGAATAAAACTTGATTTCATTCATATCAAAGAACTGAAATATGCTTACATACAAAAAGGAAATAAACTAGCTCGGGTGATGGTAGCTTATCTTTGAGAAGAGATGTGGTAGATGCATGCCTCTGAACTGTGTTACAATGAGGTCCAAGGGCCTTTTTATTATTGAAAAATAAGGGAAAACCCTAACCCCGGGAGATGGAATGCCAGGAGTTTGTAGGCCTCATTGGGATTAGTTGGGTAGCCAACTTCATGGGGTCGTAACTTGGACATATGATCTCTGTTTGGCACGTATGATACCTCATTGGAAATATATCTCTGAGTAATACGGGATTTTCCATAGGCCCTTTCCTATGGCTATAGACCTATTGCAGACCTCAAAACAATGTCGTTTAGGGGGTCAAAACAACTTTGGTAGTTTAGGACCTGAAAAACTGCTAAAAATAGTAAATGCTGCTATAATCAAGGAAACTGATGAAACCGAATAGATGTCTAGGTGGAATAGAGTGGCCACCAATATCCACCTAGATCAGTCCTCCCCCCTTAGGAAGAAATGGTCCCCATTGCGTGTAGAGCCTCCATGAGGTGAGGAAATTTCAGTTGAACCTGGTCGCCAGTGAACCACATGCCCTGGTGAAGGAGTTGTCCTGCTTTGACAACTCAATATAGATGGATCCTCTATTAGTGAGTGTTCTTGATCTGTGTGTCCATTATTCTGTAAGTTGTGGCTTGTTTGATGCAACTTGGGTTGAGATTTGTTGGTCTCAACTTCTCAGCAACGTTAGATGTGTCCAACAATGGGAGAATGTATGGTCACAGCCAGTCCACATTGAACACTGGATGCAAGCTAAGGAATGGTGGAATACTGAGCTTAAAGGAATTGCCCCTTATAGCCTTGGTGATGGTGTACGACCCATATAGGAGTGGTTAAAGTTTTTTTTGGGGCCCAACGAGGCGCTCCTTCTACAAATGTAACCAAACTTTGTTGCCCACCCAAAATTTGTGTGTCACCCAATGTTGATCATGACATTACGTGTCTAATGCCCTACTCCCACATTTACCCAAGCTAACCAATCCACCAGGGTAAACATGAGATGAAGAGTTACTATGATATGATTCAACTGACCAAGGATAATTTTAGGGGCGAATGTTCGCCCTTTGGCGAAATTAAGGGGTTTTAAATTTTTAGTGGGCGAATATTTTGTTTCCTAGTACATTTTTACAAATCACCTTAAATAGCCCACCTTATTTTAAGGGAGAGGGTAAAAAAAGGTAAATTTAGCCCTTGAAATTAGGACTTACAAACTTCCATTCGCCCATTTTCAAGAATAAGTTTTATTTAAGTGAATCCATTCGCCCATTTTCAAGAATAGGTTTTATTTAAGTGAATCCTATGGGCCAAATACCATATTTATAAAAGAGGTATGGTAAATTAATAAAAATATAAATAAATGAGAGGTATGGTAAATAAATAAAACATTTTTTATATTTACTCCATAAGTCACCTTATATACATGTAAGGGTGTAAACAAATAAAAATATAAGTAAAGTGGAGGTATGGTAAATAAATAAAACGTCTTTTTATACTTACTCAAAAGGTATGGTAAATAAATAAAAATATAAATAAACTAGACGTATCGTAAATAAATAAAACCTCTTTTTATATTTAGTCCATAACCCTTGTTCTATTTATGAAGGCTCAAGAAAGAGGTTTTATTTAAGTGAATCCTATGGGCCAAATACCATATTTGTAAAAGAGGTATGGTAAATTAATAAAAATATAAATAAACGAGAGGTATGGTAAACAAATAAAACATTTTTTTATATTTACTCCATAAGTCACCTAATATTTACGAACACTCAAAAAATGGGTTATATTTAGGTGAAACCTATGGCCAAAATACTATGGGACAAATACCATGGACTAGATTGTTATTAATACCATGCAAAAAACCATTATTAACCCTAATATTAGAATTAATAAAAATAAAAATGGCACATGGTATTGACCCATGGTATTCACCAAAATGGCACATGGTATTGACCCATGGTATTCACCTGGAATGTAGCCTATTTGAATGGAGGAATTAAACCAGCATGTAGCCTATGCTAAGATTCACTAGGACTTTACAAAGTTTTATTATTTAGTGAAAGACTCGCCAAGATCTTACAAGATTTTATAATTGAGTAAATATTCTCCATGCCTGGTGAGAGATTCGCCAAAAAATTATATATACATATTATATTATTGATAAAATAGCCTTCCATTTTTCTTATATACCATGAAGATTCGCCCATTTATTATATTTATAAATTTAGGGGGGGTTATTAAAATTTTCCCTGTTCAACTCCCCATGTACAGTTAAGGAAGTGGAATTGACATGACAAAGACCAATTTGTCCTTCCTTAGAAGCTATAGAACTTCCAGGAGCCAACCAACCCCTTCAAGTGTCCAACCCCTAAGAGGACTTTCTTTTTCACTGACCTAGAGCCTCAACCTCTCCTATGAAAAGGCACGCATGTGAATTGGACCCTCTAGTCGCTCCCACAACAAGGAATACATGCAACTATGGCCATTTTAGGAAATTCAGTGCCCGTGACCTTGGATCCTATGCCACTTTTTCAAGGCCAAGACTCAGGCCACTGCCCAGAATTTCATGAAACTTCTAGAATTGATAAATACCATTGAAACAAGGTCACTAACCCTACTAGCCATGACATACATTTTGTCAAACATATCATAAACATGAAATCAACAACTCATAACAACATATCTAAGCAAATGGATGTCATACTTATCTAAGAATTGTCAAAGAGGACTGGTATCTCTTCGCAATAGCTTCATTGTTATCTATTAGGTCATTCATTCATTCATTAACATTTCATATACTAACCAGAACATGATGAGAGCCATACATCATAACTGTCATAAAACATGCTTATAACCAGCAAATAACCATAGATATATCAATGAGGAAATAATAATTAAAGTCACATAATGGCAAGCACATTTACTCATAAAATACCAAAGGAAAAGGAGATATTATTAACATATGCAAATCCAACCAAGTCAAGGAGTTCCACATACCACTCGTCCATAGATTGGGTTGAACCAAATATTTCTTTCATCCAATCACCCCTGCGTCATATTCCAAGTATGAATGTGGGATCTCATGAAATAAATCAAGTGAAACCAAACCAGAGCTTTCATAGGCCATACCACCTCAACCCTCAACCAGTGATTCCACCTCATAATCGGACATCACTAACCATAACCAAATCAATAAGAATTCCCAACGAGACCTCAAACTGTTTAGAGTAGGATTCCCAGCAGTGGGTAGTAATGTAGTGCCTTCACTGCAGTAGCGCACAGAGATAAGTATGATGACTTTGGTTGAAAGCAAGTGTGTGACCTTGCAGTGATTCAAGTGAGATGCATGGGGGTTCTAACACACGGAGGGGAAAATAAAGTTTGTTCCTTAGAAGCCTGTAATAGTATGTAGCCTGAAAGGAACACACAAGTGGAATGACATCACAAGATGAAATGCGGAATAACCCACGAGACAAAGTGGCAAGTTAATCCAACAACATGTCTTCAACTAGATTCATATAATTGCATGCAAATTAGTTCATAAGAAAATGCCTAAGTTAAACAACATACATTACTAAAGCAACTAGAATAGTCCAACTACAATAACAACATATGCATGAAAGCATGTTGGCCCTGTTATTACTATTATAAGTGAAATTTCCATCCATACATACACCATTGAAAGCCACTAGCCCTGACAGTGGAACATCATAGCCAATAACATGCGCTCCTCCAAATAAGTATACTCTCTCTACATTGTGGAGAAGCCAAGGCTCATCACAATACTCCCAAGCCTTCTCTAATCCTAAGCCTAGCCAAAAGATCGGCTCCCAAAAACTTGTTCCATGAGTTATGAGATTCTATTAATAAAAAAGGGTGGGTGATCCTTGACATTCCCTCTTGTGACTCTTTGACTACCCTCACGACTCTTCAACTTATTTACAAATAAATCATTACATTACATAGTGAATGTTCACACTCCACTAATGACACTTGAAATTTCACTTACAACATATTTACAAATAATGTACATTTTTGACATGTACCCAAGAGATACAAAATAGGCTAGAGAAAACCTAACAAGACAAAACACTATGACTCAGAAGTTTTGGGAAAGCCCAACTCAGCACCCTCCACTTGATGATTCTCAATGACGTATTGATACCAATATTGGTACTATGCTATGGTGTCCCCAAATTGCTTGATAACGTCTTTCTGATAGTGGGCTATTGCCTCCATAGCTTCTGGGTATTTGGTCTTGGAACCCTTATCCAACTCATCCTGAAGCATGTGCAGCATGGTCTTGACTATGGCAAGACCACCAATGTACTTCTGCGTGTTTTTTGTGCTCATCTCCAAGTCATCATTGGTGGCCTCTCGCCTTAGCTTCTCCATGTACCTGTCGACCTCTAGCCAGACTTGGTTCTTCTCATTAGCTTTGGTGAGGGAACCAATTGACAGGATCCTGTGTGTTCTCACCATGACATCCAGACTCTTATACAACTATGCATATGAAGCATGTATGCTACTGAAGAATGGGGCGAGTTTCTCATAGTTCTTGATCAACATCCAGATCCTTGCTTTTTCTAGCTCTGCATGTGGCTTCATCATCTTTAGCAAGTGAAGCGGGGCTCCCTTGTACGTCATTATTCATTCTTGCACATGGGCGATGGAAGCATCAATGCCCTTAAGATTTTGGACAATCTTTCTGCTCCACAATTGGAAACCATATAGATGGACAACAGTCGTATGCACAATGACAAATCTGTCATAGATTTTTTGCATGGTGGCCTCAAGAGTTGATACTTTAGCAAGTATCGCTTTCCCCATCTCTGCCATTATGGATCCTACAAATTATTCTTCCTTCTACCTAGTCGCTTGCAAGTTCTTTGCCATCTGTTCATTCTCTATTAACAGGAACTTGACATTTGATCTTGTGACTCCTACATAAGTCATAGTGGCATCGTCCATGGTGACTGGATGCTTTTTGACATCTGACACTATCACCATTTCCTTCATAAATTCAGGTGACGTGTGATCAACTAGGAAATGATTTCCCCGCACTTGTACAATCTTCTACTACAAATCATCAAATGATAGATTATACACATCCATCACTGAATCATCAACAAGGATAACAACCTCTCCTTTCTCACTCAGGACTAGTTATGATACTGGAGGTGATGGATACTGAGGGGTGACCTCGGGTGCTCTTGGCATGAGTTCAGTATCTTGGTATTGTGGCTCCTATCCACATCCATGTTTTTTACTTCATGCATTTTCTCAATCTACTGAGAAAGCTCTCGATCTTGCATCTTCTCACCCTCTTCTTCATCTGTTGGTTGTTCTAACTCCTCAACTTGTATGGGTGCAATTTTCTCTGTCATCGCATCTTGCTCTTCTTCTTGTTCATGTTTCTGCTTCTCTTCCCTCTCTCTCCTTATTAACTCATGTTCTTCCTTCAACTTCTTCTATTTCTTGCAACTTCCTTTCTGCTTCCTCCAACCTTTTCTTTTCTCTCTTCCTTCACTTTGCTCTCTTTATGTGTTATTGCCTCTTTGCCTCCACTTCCAAAGTTTCTTTCTCAATGAGAGGATCTTCTTTGAACTTGTAGATTTTCTCATCCTCTAGGTTCTCGGAAATCTTCCTCTTACCCTTGTCCTACGCTAGTTTGTTGCTCATTGTTATTTTTTTTGTTGCTTTCTATGGTGTTGTTGCCTGCAGAGTAGCTTTCCATGTTGTGGTTATATTGACTGGTTCATTTCGCTTGGAGTATTTATAACAATACCTCCAAGGGTCCTACTCTACCCAATGACATGTCCTGTGGATCCATGGATAGTACACCTTCACACAATGGTTCTTTCAAATACCATGGGGATCATACAGATTGAAGTCTTTGGTGTCGAACTCCAATTTTGCTAACTCAGCTTTGGCATTCACATCCTTCAAGCTCTTAATTTCATACAATCGAATCCACAAAGGAAGAGTGGGCCATGGTGCCTTATTCCTTCTATGCATCCCTATTGATAACCTTGTGGAGATGTGATATGAGACCTCTTGCATGACCAAATTTTCCATGGCATACCTTGGTAGAACATGCAGAGGCTTATCTACGCCAAACATCTTGATGAAGGTGCCATTGGTTGAGGCATACCAATCTACAATGTTAAGTATTGCCTCCATCACTTCTTGGGACATGCAAGGTGGATCCTACTCAAAGATCAACTTGTACATTGGGATAATGAAATGTTCAGTCAGCCTCACCATAACTCCTCGATAGCTACAATTGAAAAGCAACTTGCAATAAATGTTGATGGCAGCCTCTATTGGTGTCCATGTCCAACCCATGCTAGGAAACTAATGTTTGGCATAGAATGCATCAAGTAAATATGCGAACATGTAGAATCTCACTTTCTCATCCTTGGGCAGATTCTAGGTGTTAGTCACATGGACTTTCAATTGAAGAGCCAACAGATCTGTACAATTGAATGGCTTTTCATCATTCACCAATTGGTCCAACACAACCACCCAATTCTCTTAAAAGGTCTTCGTGCTTTCTTGATTGTACAATCGACATTCAAAGATGAAGTTACTTAGTCTTGTAAACATGATTGGGTGTCACTCTAAACTTCGACAACTCTTTCACCCAATGCTTTATAATGTCTCTGGTGTTTGAATAGTTGTGGGTGGCATATAACAGTGCATCCATGTGGTTCACAGGTTGAGGTAAGTGATACATCTGATGATATTTCTTTGTCCTAAAGGTAGCAAGTTGTGTCCCACAAGCACTGCTCAATGTCATAGTCATTAGATCTATGTGTGAGACAATTCATTGGATGATGTCCGCACATTGGAAGGCCGGGTACCTGCATGCAACCCTATGTAATCCTGGTGGACATTGACATAAACTTGTTGATCCTCTAGATCTTCGTTGAAGTCCCCTGCAAAGATATCCTTGATTTCTTACCATGTTAATTGGATGCCTTCTCAATGAACAACAAAGTGTATGCATAAACTGGTAAATTCACTGACACCTGCTCAACTGCTTCCCCAGTGTTACTCTCAACAGTATCCTTTGATGAAACTCTCTTGGAAGCCATGTTACCTATAATTGTTGGAGAGTTACTCAACAAATGTTGTACCTAGAGACAAAGAGGACACTCATGGCATGAAAATGATAGCTTGAAACCAAAATCACTTCAAGAATAGACCAAACAACAAACTGGGCAGCTCCTGGGAAGAATTGCACAATTTGGGCTCTCAGAGGTGACTGACTACTAACTAGTTTTGCGCATTGTGTAATCCCAACTACCAGTGAGGAGTGAGATATAGGCCAAGGAAGAGCATATAGGCCCAATGGGAGCATGAAAACGAGTAGATCTGAAGGTGGAAGTGATGGTGGGTGCAGATCTGAGTGAATGATGATGCATGCAAATAAAACGAGTACAGAATCAATCAAACTAAAGAACAATGAAGCTTGTGGAGAGATTCACCGCAACGGTGACCTTTAGTGAAAAACTAAGTGATGCATGAAACACAAATCAAAACGCCAGTAGTCGTTCAATAAAACAGGTAAAACAACACTCTCACAAGACAAAAAAACAAAAGAGATAGAAAAAACAGTAAAAGACTAGAAAGGTAAGACTTACCCAGAAAAGAAACGATGATCGCACCAAAGGTTCTTAGATCTCCTCGAGAATGTCAGAGCTCCAAGATTGAGTGTGAAAATGAGCTATGGCAACTTCTGTTAAATATATTTTGTTTGATTTAGGGTTAATGATGTGAAGGCCAAAAATCTAGGAAAAAGCGACATTTGGCAATAGTTTCCAAAATAACTCAATTGTCTCCTCCGAGCTACTAAAAATAGATCCCTATTTTCTAGGGATGCTTTTTTCTTCTTCTTTTTTCTCTTTTTTTTTTCCTTTTTTTGTCGGGAAAAAGCTTCCATGCATTTCCTAGAGAGATTGCATAGTTCCAAGGAGGACTGGCAACTCACTGGTTCATGCATCAAGCAAATGCTAAGGGGAAATCTACTATGCAATTTTTGAGTTGAGTGGCCCTGGTTGCCTCTAATTCTTTGCATAGTTTACCAACTAAAGGTTGGGTGTCAACTGGCTCTACGCAATTCTGGAGCTGAAGGCTCACTCCTAGCTTGGATTTTGTAATTCCTAAGAGAAACGTTGGTTTCCCTCAAGGATTGTCAGTTCACTAAGGCAAGTCTAGAACCAGCTTAAAACCAAGTCAAGATATTTTCTTATGGGTTACATAGTAAACCAACTAAGAAAACACAAGCCAAAATGCAAAAGATAAAGCTCAATTAAAGCACAACTACTTGGGTCAGTTCGAGATAAGTTGTTGTGATTTAGGAGAGAGGCTCCAAAACAATGCATAGGAAAAATTTTGGAGGGTGGTTGTAGCCTCTACAACAGGGCTCCAAATAAATTTTCCAACCAAGGCTTCCAGGACTAGTAACTCAAACCAAGATGTTACATGGCTTCCAGAGCATTTTTCCAGCCAAGGCTCCAGGAACTGCAAGAAAAACCCGTTGTAGTTGTTGATCCTGTGACCTCTTACACTTTCTTGCTCTTCCTTTTCCTTCTTGATCCAAATCCCAAGTATGCCTCACTCCTCCAAGAGTGATCCAAGAAATTCTAAGTGTCCAAGATTATGAGAGAGAGAGAGAGAGAGAGAGTAGAAAATGAGAGCTCCAAAACTAAACAGAGAAAAAGATACAAATGGATCCTCTTAATGAGGCCTTTATTTTCTTTATTTTCCATTATTTTTCCTTCATTTTCCTCCTCACATGCAACATCTGAACTTTCACCTCCCTTTTCTCCTATTTTCCATTATTTTCATAAATAAAATGTCAATGAATGCCTCATGCCTTTCCAAAACTTTTTCCACTTCCTTTTCCAATTTACATAACCACTAATTAATCACAAGTGATCCCCATCACTATGTTTTTGCCCAACATTCATCTTGGAATGTAGATCCCATGACCTCAGTTATTATTTTCCCTTTATTAACTTTATTACATGGATTTTTTACCAAGGTTATTACAGCTTGTACTTAACATTGGCTCTGTCCAATATATCATGGACCTATTGGTGGATGTGTTGAATGCACTCAATGAAGTTGTTAGCCCTATCAGATTCAGCTTGGACATGAGCCGAATCTTCCTGAGTAGTTGCAAATGGTATGGCCACATCAATGGGACATAGTGGCTGGAATCCCAACCCCACCTGAAAGGGGTTGTGGCCAGTTGAGCTATGGAGAGCTCTATTGTAACTGTGTTGGACATAGGGGAGGATTTCATCCCATGTGTGTGGATGCTTCAAGTTGTACATGCGTAAAATGTGCATGATCATCTTGTTGACGACCTCTATTTTGCCATCAATTTGGGTTGGAAGGTCATGGACTTAGTGAGCTTGGTATCCAACATCGACCAAAGGCTTGACCAAAATGTACTCAGGAACCTGTTGTCCCAATTTGAGATAATGGACTATGGGATCCCAAAGTGTACCCACACTCATTCAAAGAAGAGCTTAGCAGTGGCTTCTGTTATAATACTTGGTGAGCCATGATATTTCACCAATATTGTTGCAACTCCCAAGGGATCCTAAACTCAAATTATCAACCCATGGTTCATACAAACTTCGAGGTGATAGTGCTATATGCACTGCAGATTGGATTCCACTCATGCCACCCTCAATTATGACATTAGATAAAAAGTACTCAAAGACCCTTCCTTCTACTGAATTAGAATGAACTCTTGATAAAAGGACAAATTGGAAATTGCTTCTAAGTGTGAAAATAGAAATTTCATTGACTCAACTTGTAAAACCCTAATTACTCAATTCATGAAAAGACAAAGGCTAACCTACTTGCAGAAATGAAGTTATATTATCTTGCAGAATTCATCACACTACCTCATCTACTTGTAGAAATAAATAAATATATATATATATATATATATATATATATATATATATATATATATATATATATATATATATATATATATATATATATATATATATATATAGATATATATATATCGTTCATAATTCATCAAACTACCAATCAGGATCACATCTACCATCTACCTAGTTCATACTTGCCCATAAATCAATAACCTATTTGCATGATAAAGAAACTAACTCTACTCTATTTTTGCAGTGAAGACAAGGAAGGTTTGGAGTGTCCTAGGATCTTTTCCTGATCATATTATCATAGATGGAGGTCATTATGCATCTATGCTAGGTCAAATTTGCAGTGTGGGTCGAAACTGATGAAGAAAAAGGCTGTTATAGGTTTGCTACAAGTGATTGCTACAGGAGGCCCGTAATGCGACAAGCATGTCTATAATGCTATAGGAGGGCATATGAGTCATTTTTGAAGGTGAAAACGTTGGCTTGAGGGTATGGAGAGGTGAATAGTAGTTGAAGCAAATGAAATAAGGTTGGTTTGAGCCCCTAGCCAAGCTCAGGACCTCTCAGAGGCCTGTCTTGCACTAGGATGAGTGCTCTTGGTGACCTAGACAGAATAGCTTATAAAATAGGGTTTTTGGGATAGAGCTTGGAGGTGGAAGGAGAAGGTGAAAGAGCTCAGGATGGAAGTGATGAAGGTGCCCTTCCTTGCAGATCAATCATCCCTATAATCAATCACATGCATGCATCCATTTATCATTTTCAAAATGAAATAAATTATGATGGAAAAGATGAGTTGAATTTAAATGACATCTAATTCATGCAAACCATTGATATACTTACTGAACTAACTTGTAAACTTCAAAAACAACATGTAAAATAGGACAACCAATACTAATATATTTCTAAGAAATCATAAACAAAATATTTTTGGGTTGTGGTTGTGAATCCTTCCACTCATTCTCCCACAAGAGAGGTGATGTAGAGGTTGCAACCACAAGATTTTATAGGTTAACTTCTATTGAAATGCAAGAAACTATGAACTTCTTGGAATCAAGAATAAACATAAGTACAAGAATAGGAACCAAATCCTCTAGGTTGGGCCCAAACCCAAGGGTCTCATCCCTCTGAAACTAACTCAGATGCAGCTTAAAATCCAACTTCTCATTATCAAAAAGTGCAGGTCTAATACATCACATAAAAGTTGAAAATAACAATGTCAATGCTTGGAGATCAATAGCTACACCTAGTTGAACAAAAACTTCAAATCCTAATGAGCTCTTCCTCTAGTTTATTTATACAAAAGGGTAGCTGAAGAAACTCCCTTGAAAATAGGAATGTTTCCCTCCTTGATCTTGAAAATGGTGGATCTTATCCTCCTTGATCTTCACTTGGACTAGGAGTCACTCAGATGCCAATGAAATTGAATTGGTGAGAGAGGATATGGTGATCCCAAGCCGAGTTTAGGTAGTTAAGGAGGTGGGAAAACCCCCTATATTCTCTCCTAGTTGTCCCCATTAAGTCCCTACATAATAATAGCCTTAAAAATGCATTATTTTCCTCCAATTAAACCACATTAGGCCACATTCTATGACAAACACCTTCTACTCATCTTACTAAATATAATATAATGGAAAATGTAAATTAATAGAAGGGAAGGGTAGTTTTAAGGCTGGAAGATGGCATATTAATCTTCAAAATGTACCTATTGATGGGACTCATTGTCACCCCCCTACTGAAGGTGTTTCTCATCATCTGAGCAACTCAGTCATCCATGTGCAGCTCTTTCATGGCCCTGGTGGCCTCCCTGACATCCCAGGAATCCTTAGATGGTTTACCCTCTTGGGGGTAAAAACCTGTATTCTTCTCTATTTTTGTCTGTTCCTTTTGCTCTCTTGTTTCATCTCTTCCTTATTGTAAACCTAGCACTAAGGGTGGACTAAGCTTGAGCCCTATCCACCTGACTTTCATCCTCTTCATGATCCTCTTGTATAATAGTGTTCTCTCCAATGCATTCCTTATCCTTTTGGGAGAGTGACACTCTTTGATCTGCAGACTGTGGGGTAAGGCATGCCATCTAGCAAGCTTGCAGATTTTCTGTTCCCAACAACCTAAATGGTATTCAAAGTGTAGGATGACCAGCTCCTGGTTGGCAAGGTATTTAGGTTCTAAAGTAGCATCATTGGAGATTAGGTCATGATTTCTAATGACAACCCTTGGGCTCATTAGCTCTGCCCTGATATACAATGGTTCCTTTTCTTATTTTGACATTATCCTTTTCACTTTCTCATCTCTTGTCTCCTCATGAGTCATCTAGGATGCTTGGCCATTATTTTCATATCTCCTAATCTTGCATTGGGATCCCAAAAATTAATATTTTTTAGAGTGTAGTTGTGCATGTAAAATTCAACCAATTTTGCTTTAGGCTTCCATGTTATCTTGGTTGTAAAATTCAATGAACTATTTGTAGTCCTGAAAGGGCATAGGTCCATGTTGTGCTAAGGTTTTGATTTGGAATTGCAGCCACTATTCTTTGAGAAAGGCGACATAAGAATTTGATGGATGTCTGCATTGCAATGCTTCCATGGAGAGACTTACGTTGGTGGAAAGTTGTGTTTATTTCTCCTGTAGTCTCTCTCTCAACCTCATATTTTCTTCTTGTAACTGCTCCTTCATTATAGACTCTCTCATTCTTAGCTCACTTAACTATTTTCTCATTTAAATGACCTTTCCTTCCATGAGGCCTACATCTTGTACCTTCTTAACTTTAGAAATTTTCATCCACCTGTGGGTTCTTCCTCTTTCTATCTCTATCTCATAAAGCAGTGGGAATGAAAAAATTTCGGGGATAATCCTCCCTCCTTCAATGAATTTGTAGTAGGAGCTTAAGCTAGGTTGTGGGCTGGGTTCTTGGATCTCTTATAGGTATTTTATAATAGTTTTTGAGGTGGTGGCTACCTCTTGTGAATCTTTCTTAGGCTCCTGTAGCTTCCCTTGTTCTGCCTGTAGCAGATTTTTCCCCTCCTATAGCAAACCCTATCTCTCCTGTAAATTCTCTTTTTCCTCTTCCCCAAATTTAGATTGTGTCCTTGGCTTCTTGAAGGTGACAAATCTAGTGGTAGGCCTACTCACAGGTACTATGGGTGACTTATTTTGGGTTCTGGGAGAAGTGACCTCCTCAATTTTTCCCTCACAAGGTCCCATTTCTTCCTCTTTTCTTGATGACTCATCAATAATTATAGGAACTCTTGTAAGATTTTATGGCTTTCCTTATCTAATTATAGTGCTCTTCCTAGTTCTAAAATACATTTGACTTGGATTTGATTTCTTCCCTTTTGGCTTGACAGGAGTGCCCAATGTAGCTAAGGTTGCATCCACTTCTTGTTTAGTCTCTTCTATTACTTGGGGTGGAGAAGTCTTCTCGGGGATCATTCGTTCTTCTCCTCCTCTTCTCCTTTCATCTCTACTTCTCCTTCCTCTGTCTCTGATGCCTCTTTCTCTTCTACATTTTCCCCTTCATCTTCCTCTATTTTTCCCTCTCTAACTCCAACACTCGAGGTTGGGGTTTCTCCTGGTGTGAGGGCTTGTGTTTCTAAGAAAGTCTCACTATCCATGTTTACAAATTTGTTCCATAGGACAGGGATTCTCAAATGGTTAAGAGCACCTACCACTATCAATTTCATGAGGCCATGGTGAGATAAATTTTAATGTTTTCCTTCCCTTACCTTCTAACTCATCTCCATGATTGACTGCATAAGAAAATGAGGGACACTAAGTCTTTGAGAAAGGGGAAAGTTTGCATTAAATCTCAGTTGTTGGAACAACCTAAAGTGGTAGGCGTAAAGTACACTTAATCTCCCTTAACAAGATATGTATTTAAGGATATGGTAGGCTACCTCATCCCAAGGGTAAGGCATACTTTCTCTCCTCACTCCATTCTTGTCTTCTACAAGCTTATCTTTTGAATTCCTAGCTGTGACACTTACTTGCTTGTCTTCTTTGCTCCATCTCATTCCTAGAGGCAAGGAGGTTATTGTGTTGATAGTTTCTAGACTGAGATAAATGGCCAACCCTCTGACAATAGTTGTGGAATTTTATTCCCCTTGAGAGTGTAACGTTGTGGAAAATTCATGGGCAAGGTCATCATCATACCCCTTTAGTAGCTCAAAGAAGTGCAACAACTGGTAGTTTCTGAAGATGTCAACTACATGAGGGTGTTGGTGAATTCTCCTAGTATCTGAGGGTTCCCTTCTATTAAATCCTCCCCTCATTTCTTCTCTATTACTCCTTGATGCTATGTAGGTGTGGAATTTCAAAAATTCAAGCAGTCTCATTGGTGAAACAGTGGCATAAACAATGCTGAAACAACAGCATAATGCTTGGTGATAGTGAGGAAGAAGGGTGCTCAAAGTTATATTCACCAAACTATCTTTTTATCTTAGCCACAACAACCTCTAAAAGGATGCCCTACTGATCAATTGACTGTTATATGCTCTTAATTTCAAGCAAACTATTCATGAAAAAGGGTGTAGAAACAAAGGAGGAGGGTATCTCTTCTTGTCAGAGCAGTTTTGGGTGTGCATGAATTTTTTGAGAGAGTATACAACCACTGTGAATCATTTTTATCCTCTCAATTCCTCATGTAGCTCATCTTGGCCCTCCTGTAGCAATTGCAGGATTTCCTGTAGCTTTCTCCTATAGCATTGTGTAGGTAGGGTTCGAAACTCCTCGGTGGCACTCTAGCTACTTGATGCACTAACTCGTCCTTCCTCCACCAGTTTTTTGAATAAGTGATGGTGTAAATGGAGTCGAGCCAACACATAATATACTTTTTTGGCTAAAATCTTGGAGCAGTGGTGACTTGGAATTAACACAAGTTTCTTCTTTTGGACTATCCTCACTAACTATCATCATATCCCCCTCCTCATGATTATCACCCCACTCTTTGAGGACACCAGTTTGTTTTGAGTTGAAATTTCCACATTTCATGGGTAACTTAACTCACACTTGAGTTGACTAGTCGAGGGTGGCCAAGTTCACTGGCCACCTCTAGCCTATTAAAACACCTTTTCTCACTTAAAACACATTTTTGTCATTTTTATGCAAAGGGAGGAGGTTAGGGTTGCCATACCTGAGCCTACCCATGGATCGATTTGCTGCAGAGGCTTGCATGCTAGAGCTAGACCATACATCATTATGAATAAGGGAGTTGACCTCTTTGACTTATTTCTTATGCATGTCTTCATTTTTTATGTTGCCTTGACTGTTGTTGTTGCTATGTGTTTGCAGGTGCTTCTTTTAATATTCAAGCTATTGCTCATGGTGGAAAGCTTCCTAAGAATAAGGTGTCTCTTGATGGCTATAAACTGAGCTTCATCATCCCTTCTGGTGGTGAAAAAAAAACATAATATCAGTGTTTATTGTGTGGTTGTACAAGCTGCTACAAGAGGAGTTTCTTCCTATAGAAGTCCCTTGTTCTCCCCTTTAAGTCTTCAGTTGGCATGAGGGAGATGAGGGATATGATGATGAGTGATGAGGATAGGGTTAGAATCATGGAGGAGTAGTGTAGGCACTATAGAGATAGAAAATGATAGCTTCTGTGTTTTTTTAAAGGAAGGACAAAGTGGAGAAGTTTGAGCAAACTTTTGGTGAAATGAGTGGATGGATGATGGATGAGTGATGGAAAAGTCATAGGAGGACCCTCTTTACCCTTTCTTAGAGTCAGGATGGTATTTTGGATCACTTTCCTCCTCATATCTCCCTCTTGTAGCTCTAGGGACTCCTCCTATAGCATTACAAGACCTTCCTGTAGCAACACAGGTCCTTCCTATAACAACACAGAGAGGAGGTGAATTTCAAATTTCTTGATGATAGGATGGTAGAGAGAGATAGAAATTTCAATGTAGAGGATGGATATCGGGTGTATGGATAGAGGAATGGATGGCCTCCTATAGGTATTGGCCTGTAAATATGAATATTCCATTGTGTACAACTCTACAAAACAAAAGAAATGTTAGCAAATAGGATATAAGATTCTTCATTTTCCTATTTTCTTTTCTCTTTTTTCTTTTTTTTTTTTTTAGACACATGGGCTACCTCAGAGGAGGTTTTCAACCTGCATCCCTGCCTTAGGTGCCTCAAGAGAGGTTTTCACCTAGGGATCTTTATTATTTTTTCTTTCTTTTTTGTTCCTGGGTTGCCTCAGAGAGGTTTTCAACCCAGGAGTTGGCCTCAGATGCCTCATAGAGGTTTTCATCCAGGAATTTTTTTTTCTCTCTCTCTTTTTTTTAAACAAAATTTCTAAAAGTGTTGTGGACTGGAAGCTATGAAACTCCCAATCACATTCAATTCCTTGCTGACTAAACTGATAAATTCCTCCTTGGATAGAGGTCTTCTATATAACTTCAACTTGTAACCATTTACAAGTAAGGGGATGCCTTCCTCATTAATGGTTCTGATCTAGAAAAATCCATTTTAAATATTTTTTTCCACTAGGTATGGGCCCAACCATATTTTAATTAGCTTACCTTTAAAATCTTTGAACATAGAATCATATAACAAGGCCCAATCCCCTTCTTGAAAAGTCTTTTCCTTGATATTCTTATCATGCCAGACCTTCCTTTGCAGCTATATGACTTCAGTGTGTAAGAGAGCTTTCATTCTGAACTCATCTAAGTCATTTAGTTAGAGAAGCCTTTCTTGCTGTGTTGTGGTGACATATAAGTCCAACTGAGCTACCATTATTAAAGTGTTATATTCAAACTAAATAGAAATCATAGCTTTCTTCCCATAAACAAAATCATATGGAGTGAATTCAGTGGTGGTTTTCCATGTGGTATTGTAGGCCCAAGTGGCCTCTACTAGTCTCTTTACCCAATCTTTCCTGTTGATGTTAACAAATTTGGTGAGGATACTCTACAGTCCTCTATATGTGACCTCTAATTACCCATTTTCTTGAGGATTATAGGCAGTGGATGTCTTGTGCTTGATATGGTGCTACCTCATGACATCCTCAATCAAATTGGATGTGAATTGTGCTCCTTGGTCAGTGACTACCTTCCTTGGACACCCAAACTTACAGAAGATGTTCTCTCTTAAAAATTATGCTACTTTATGCTCAGTTGCTACTTTGACTTCCTTTGTCTTAGCCCACTTTGTCAAGTAATTAGCGCACACAATGATGTACTTTTTCTACCCTGATGGTGGATCAATTGGCCCACTCAAATCCATGCCACACTTGTCAAATGGCTCTAAGGCCACTTGAGTTTGTAGGGGAATTTCATGCCTAGGTGTGGGTTTTCCCATTCTTTGGCACTGATCACATTTAGTGGTATATATCCTTGCATCTTGATGTAAGGTGGGCCAATAGTAACCATCCTATAAAACTTTAAAGGTTGTCATTTTTGCAATAAAATGACCTCCACAAGGACCATCATGACATGTTGAGAGGATGTAAAAGACCTCCTCCTCTCTTACACATCTCGTCAAGATTTGATGAGGTCTTGATCTAAAAATATTGCCCCCAATCCAAGTGAAAGGGGAGCTTTTCCTTACAATCTTGCTTTTCTCCTTGGGTGATAGATTAGGAAGGAACATCCCAGTAACCAAGTAGTTTGTTATATCATCAAACTAGGGAGAAATCACCGAAATAACAAAGAGGTGCTCATCTGACAACTGACCATCCACCATCTCTTCATTACCTGTAAGCAAGGTTAACTTGGACAAAAAATATGCAACCACATTTTCTTTTCCTGGTTTTTCAATGATAATTAAATAAAATTGCTTAGAAATAACAACCACCTAATTATCCTATCATTAACATCAATCTTGTTCATAAAATGTTTAATAGTTGCATGATTAGTATGAACAAAAGTTTGGTACCCAATGATATAGTGCCTAAATTTGTTTAAAGAATGTACTACAACTAAGAGCTCTTTTTCAGTGACAATGTAATTCAACTCAGCTTTAGACAAATTCTTACTAATGAAGTAAATGGCATAAGGAAACTTATCCTCTACTTGTCCCAAGGCTCCCAAACAAATTTTTTGATGCATTAGTATGGATATGGAAATGCAATGCCCAGTTGGGACCTCTTAGGATAGGTGCAGTAGTCAAATTTTCTTTCAACACTTCAAGGGCCTCTTGACAACTACTGGTCCAATATAAATTTGCATCTTTGGCCAGTAAAAAAAAGAAAAGTGAAGCCACTTTACTAAAGTCTTGGATGAATATCCTATAATTCCTTGCTAGTCCCAAGAAGCTCCTGACATCCCTTTCTTTTGAGGGGTAAGGATTTTTTTTATGATAGAAATTTTGTTTGGGTCCACTTGTATTCCTTCCTTGGAGATGGAATGGCCAAGGACAATCCCCTCATTCATCAAGAACTCACATTTCTCAGGGCTTAGAGAGATTCATTTGGATGCATTTTGTCAAAACCTTGCACACATTGGAGAGAGTTTCAAGGAAGTCACATCCATAAGGAGTGAAATCGTCCATGTAGATTTTCACATAGTCATGAACAAATTCAGCAAAAATACTCAAAAATTCCCTCTAGAAAGTAGCAGGGGCATTGAAAAACCCAAATGGAAGGACTCTAATCAAAGGTACCACAAGAACATGTGAATGTGGTCTTTTCTTGGTCTTCGGTGCTAATATGGATTTGATTATATCCACTAAATCTACCTAGGAAGGAGAAGAATTTCTTCCTTGCGGAGCCATCTAGGACTTGGCCAATGAAGGGTGAGGTAAAATGGTCCTTATTTTTGGTCTTGTTAAGCTCCTTGTAATCCACATAGATCATCTACTCCCCATTCTTATTGGGAACTAACACAAGAGTTGATACCCACTCACTATCTAAATTTGGGTATATGAACCCTACATCCAGTAGTTTTGCAATTCTTCCTTCACAATATCCTTAAGAGTTAGGTTCATCCTCCTCTGGGGTTGGCGCACAGGCTTGCATCCCTCCTTGATGGAAATACGATGGGTATAGACTAATGGATGCACACCTTTCATTTCCTTATAGTCCCAAGAAAAAGCATCTAGGTGTTGCCTCAGTGCTTTGCATAATTGATCTTCCTGTTTGGGCGAGAGAGAAGGGTTTATATTTAAGGTTTTGGATGGGCCAAACTCTATAGTCTTGAAATGTTCTGGACTTGAGTCAATAGGGCATAATTCAGCCCAATGATTACTCTCAGATCCTTTCATTAACTCATCAATGGTTATGGGAGTGGGAGGTTGATTCTGAAGGATGTGGTCAATGAGATCATCTTCATCGGGTTGCCCCATTCTTGTAATTTTCTTCCTCCTCTTCTAGCCACAAGGGTAATTCATGCTCAATGGAAGGTTGAGCAGGAGGATACAATACCAATTGTTTAGAAAAATGTCCATTCTTAATGGTCATGTTCCCATCCCTACAATTAATGTAAGCACCAACAGTGGCTAACCATGGTCTTCCCAAGATGAGAGGATAGCCATTGAACTTGGTTTTGGGATGGACAACTAGGAAATTAGTAGGATACTCCCAAGAGTAAATGGAGACCATAACATCTTCAGTAACTCCCTCGGTAGCTACTGTGGATCTGTCTACAAGCTATAGCACTATGGTGATCTTTCTCAAAGCTCCTTAGAGGTTTAGAATTAGCATGGTTCCTTAGTCATCACATTGATCGTAGCCCCAAGATCAATCATGGTGTTAGGGACTATAAGGTCATCAATGTGCGCATCTTCTAAAGGGCTTCCAGGGTCTAGATATTTCGGGAAGATCACCCTTCCAAGCATCAAATTAAATAATTGCCCAACAACATTTATGGTGGGGTGTCTTTTTTCCTTCTTTGTGGATGTTTGAAAAATTTCTCCTTGATGAGATTATTATAGATGGGAACATATTTAACAACCTGGATAAGGGGTATTTTAACACACAAATTCTTCAATTCTCCCAAAAGTTCAACCTCTTCTCGGGTGTCCTGGCTAGGCTAGATCAACCTCTCAAGAAAAGGAGGTGGGTTAACTTGAGGAAAACTCTCTTCCTTATCTCCTTCAATATATTCAAGTGGAGAAGGTGGGTGGTTATCTAGAAGAACCCTTCCAAACCGAAGGTTGATCTCCTAGATTTCCATAGCATAAGCAGGGTAAGTTGTCTCTCCAATATAGATCTGTTGGGCTTGATTTTTGTTCGGTTTTAGATTTGGTTGAGCAGACATTTGAGGTTTCTTAGGTGGAATAGGATGGGTGAGTTGTGTCTTAGCTTGGGGTGGAGGTATTAAGGTAGGAGGTTGGTTAACTTGAGGTCTCCACCCTTGTGATGGGTTGCCCCATTATGAAAATTGGGTTGAATATGGCTGAAAAGGATGGTTGACAAGTTGAGGAGGATATGGAGGAGCATAAGCCTAAAAAGGGGGTCTATACCAACATGGGTGAGTGGAAGAGTACCAAGGTTTCAAGGGTGTATTATGATTTGGATTATAATCAGAGTAGTGTGCACCTTTGATGCCTTGTTGATATGGCTTAGGTCCTTGAGGTATTCTTTGATTGATGAAACAAAGTTGCTCTAACCCCTCTTCTGCTCCTTAATATACAACTTTTAGTCCTGGAAAAGAAGGGCATTTTTATGTTCCATGATTTGATTCATAGACTAGGAAAACCTCTATGACATTTAAGGGGCACTTGTTCCTAGGATGTCTTTTCATGTAGCTTGGGAAAAAATTAGCTAGTTCCCTTTCTGCTTCCTCCTGTTTTATTTTGATTTGCATGGTATCCATTTATAGTGCAAAGGTATGCAACATTTCACTCTTGAAATCCTCCAACATGTTGCCTATCTCATTCTTAATGGAATTTGTGGAGGGAGAGGAATTGGCCAAGCCTTGACTAGCCCTACCCTTCTTTATAGCAGCCCTAGAGTGATTCTTGAACACAATTTTAATGTCATCATAGGATAAATGATAGATATCTCCCCCAAATAGCATGTTGAGGGTCTCCAACATGTCTTCCCTGATCCCTCGGAGAAGAACTAGTTTGAGTGATTCAGGATCAAGGGTGTAGTTGGCCCTCTTATAACTGAGTTGAAATCCCTCATCATAGTCTTCTAGGGATTCATCAAGTCCAAGAGTCATCCTAAATATTTCTTCCTTGGTTTGTTTCGACCTACATAAATCCATGCACTTGTTATTAAAGGCTTGTTGCATTTGGGCCTAAGTAGTGATGCTAGCCCCAGGCATACCCATAAACCAGCGCAAGGCTGCTTCCTTAAGGGTAGAGGGGAAAAACTCCATCTTCTATTCATCAAAGGCATAGTCATAGGTCCTACAAACAACATAAAATTCAAACATGAAGGTATCAGGATCCTCAGAGGTTAAGCCATAGAAGTGCAGAAGGGAAGTAGGGCTTATATTATCCATTATAGCCTCTCCATTAGTCTTTGTGATAGGGAAAACCTCATTTTCCTCATTTTCAACCATATTTTGGGTAGTTGAAGTGCGTTCTTATTTTTCCCCAATAGGTTCTTCAAAAAATTTAGGTTACTAATCTAGAGGGTCTTCTAAATCCCGTGTAGTCAGAGAAGGAAGCTAACAATCACCGAAGAAGAGTGAAGGTTGACTGCTTGAGGGTGTGGAGGTTTTTGGTAAGAATTTTCCTTGAGTATATCTACTCCTACGAGGCAAGAAAGAATTTTTTTCTCTTTTTCTTTTATGTTACTTCTTAAAAACTGTATGCAAAATAGAAAAAAATGCTTAAGAATAAACAAAACCTACATAGACCCTTCCCCGACAATGGCGCCAAAAAGTGGTGAGCGTTGGTGTTGCACCAAGAATGTTGCAACTCCTAAGGGATCCTCAACTCAAATTATCAACCTAGGGTTCGTATAGACTATGAGGTCACAGTGAAAGATGCACAACAGATAGGATTCCAATCATGCCACCCTCAGTTATGAAATTAGATCAAAAAGTGCTCAAAGACCCTTCCCTCTATTGAATTAGAATGAAATATTGATAAAAAGACAAATTGGAAGTTGCTTCTAATTATGAAAATATAAATTCCATTGACTCGACTTGTAAAACCCTAATTACTCAATTCATGAAAAGATAAAGGCTAACCTACTTGCAAAAATGAAGCTATGTTATCTTGCATAATTCATCACACTGCCTCTTCTACTTGCAGAAAAGAAACTAATATACCTTTCATAATTTGTCAAACTGCCAATGAGAATCATAGGTACCATCTACCTAGTTCATACTTGCTCATAAATCAATAACCTATTTACATGTTAAAGAAACTAACTCTGCTATGTTTTTGCAGCAAAGACAAGGAAGGTTTGGAGTGGCCTAGGATATTTTACTGATCATATTATTATAGATGGAGGTCATTATGCATCTATGCTAGGTCAAAGTTGCAATGTGGATTGAAAATAATGAAGAAATTGGTTCCTATATGTTTTCTATAGGTGATTGATATAGGAGGCCTGTAATGCTACAGGAAGGCATCCAAGTAGTTTTTGAAGGTGAAAATGTTGGCTTGAGGGTGTGGAGAGGTGAATAGTAGTTGAATCAAATGAAATAAGGTTGGCTTTAGTCCCTAGCCAAGCTCAAGGCCTCTCGAAGGCATGTCTTGCACTAGGAAGTGTGCTCACGGTGACCTACACAGAATAGCTTATAAAACAAGGTTTTTGGGACAAATCTTGGAGGTGGAAGGAGAAGGTGAAATAGCTAAGGATGGAAGTGATGATGGTGCCCTTCCTTGCAAACCAATCATCCCTACAATCAATCACATGCATGCATCTATTTATCATTTGTAAAATGAAATAAATTATGATGGAAAAGATGAGTTGAATTTAAATGACATCTAATTCATGCAAACCACTGATATACTCACTGAACTAACTTCTAAACTACATAAAGAAAATGTAAAACAGGACAACCAATACTAATCTATTTCCAAGAAATCATAAACACAATCTTTTTGGGTTGTGGTTGTGAATCCTTCCACTCATTCTCCCACAAGAGAGGTGATGTAGAGGCTGCAACCATGGGATTTTATAGGTTAACTTCTACTAAAATGCAAGAAACTATGAACTACTTGGAATCAAGAAGAAACATAAGTAAAAGAAGAGGGACCAAAGCCTCTGGGTTGGGCCCAAACCCAAGGGTCTCAGCCCTCTGAAACTAACTCAGATGCAACTTAAAATCCAACTTCTCATTATCAAAAAGTGCAGGTCTAATACATCACATAAAAGTTGAAAATAACAATGTCAATGCTTGGAGCTCAATAGCTACACCTAGCTAAACAAAAAATTTGAATCCTAATGAGCTCTTCCTCTAGTTTATTTATACAAAAGGGCAGCTGAAGCAACTCCTTTGAAAATAGGAATGGTTCCCTCCTTGATCTCGAAAATGGTGGATCTTGTCCTCCCTAATCTTCACTTGGACTAGGAGTCACTCGAATGATAATGAAATCGAACTGGTGAGAGAGGATATGGTGATCCCAAGTTGATTTTAGGGAGTTAAGGAGGTGGGAAAACCCCCTAGATTCTCTCCTAGTTGTCTCCATTGAGCCCCTGCATAATAATAGCCTCAAAAACGCCTCATTTCCTGCAATTAAACCACATTAGGCCACATATTATGACAAACACCTTGCATAATATAACGAAAAATGTTAATTAATGCAAGAGAAGGGTAGTTTTAAGGCTGGAGGATGGCATATTAATATTCAAAATGTACCTATTGATGGGACTTAAATACTCTTCTTACAGTACACCAAAATGGCCATCTTAGAGGATATGTCGATGGCCATAAAAATGCAATTGTTGTCATGCTTAGTAGAAGGAAAGCTTGACATGTAATCTATGGAGATAGATTCCCAAGGTTGACTAGGAGTAGGCAAAGGAGTATATAGGCCTTGCTTCTTGATGTTCGGTTTGGAAATGGCACAGGCAGTGCATGATCTGATGTACTTCCCAACATCCTGCTGAAGATTCAACCAACAAAAATACTTATGCAACACTGCCACTATTTTCTCTACTTCGAAATGTCTAGCGACTCGACTATAGTGTGTTCCCAAAATCATCTTGGCACACTCTCTTGAAGGAACACAGAGGTGCCCCAAGTGGCATATTTGTGCACCCTAGAGGTAAAATTCATGAACTTGCATTCTTTCCAGGAGCATATGCTATGTGCTTCTGAATTTTGGATCACTCTTGTAAATATGCGACGACCTCGAAGTCTCATGTCCACAAGAGTCGAGCACAGTGATCAGCGCTATGATAAACAATCGGCTAAGGTAGTCTACAACACTATTAGTGTTTCCCTTCTTGTACTTAATGTTCAAATGGAACTGTTCCAGGTATGTGGACCATTTGTTATGACGATCATTCTACAACTTTCCTTGTGTTTGTATGAACTGAAAGGGTCGGTGGTCTGTGTGGATGACTATTTCCTTCCCCATAATGTAATGCTTCCATTGTTGATGAGCCTGCATAATGGAATACATATATTTTTCATAGGTGGGATACTTTCATAATGTGTCTGAAAATGTTCACTGTGATATGCCACTGGATGCCCCAGCTGAGTAATAATTGAACCAATAGCATAGTCAAAGGCCTATGTCCCAATCTCAAATGGTTACTGCAGGTTTAGCAATGTGTGAACTAGTGAAGAACAGAATAATGCTTCAACTCGGAAAATTCCTTCTATTGGGATTCAGACCAAAATAACTTTTCTTTCACTCCACCCTCAGTGACTTGACTTAAAGGCCAAGTGATATGACAGAACCCCAACATGAACTTGTGGTAGAAATTGGCAAGACCCAGAAAATTGCGAAGCTCCGTTAGAGTGGTTGGAGATATCCAATCCTTAATAACTTGTATCTTGGCTGGGTCCACATGCACACCACTCTCATCAATGATGTACTCTGGATATTGAACCTAGGGCATACCAAAAGTGCATTTCTCCAAATTGGCACACAATTTGTGTTATCACAAGGTTTGGAGGACCTGTTGAATATGGTGGAGGTGCTCTTCCGAACTTTGGCTAAATAGCCGGATGTCATCCAAATACACTATCACGAATGAGTTGATGAAGGGCCACCAGATTTCTTCCTTCAGACTTATGAAGGTTATGGGGACATTCGTCAACCCAAAAGGCATGACCATCCATTCGAAAAGTCCCTCCTTGGGTTTGAAGGCAGTCTTCCACACATCAAAGGGTTTGATTGGTACCTGGTGATAAATAGAATTCAAATCAATCTTGCTAAAATATTTGGCCCCCTTGAGCTGGTCTAGAAGGTCATCAATCCATGGGATTGGATACCTATTCCTAACAATGATCTTATTCAATCCTCGAGAGTCAATACAGAGTCTCCAGGTCCTATCCTTCTTTTGTACCAACACAACTGAGCTCCTACAAGGTAATGAAATTGGCTTGATGTGCCCTTTCTACAATAGCTCCTAAATCTGCCTCTTTATTTAATCATTCTCCATAATAGAGCATCCATATATTGGCTCACTGGGTAGTGATGCACCCGGGGTCAAATCGAAGGAGTGCTTGACTTGAAAATTTAGGAGTACCACTATGGGTGAGGTGGAGATGTCGATGTACTCCTCCACAACCTTGTCCATCTACCGCTACCGTGTGGAGGAGCCCTATCCATAGGTCATCGATGTGGCCACAATATTCTTCTTGCTCTGAGGGTGAATCATAAGGAAGATAAATTTCTGGGTCTAGGAAATGATCTTACTGCATTGCTTCACAGTGATCAAAGCGATGGCAGTAGGCAGTGCTACCTCCAGTATCTTGTATAACTTATTGTCCAAAGAAATAATAACAATGTGAGGCCTAACCTCATACACAACATGATGATTCCACAAGTATGGTTGACCTAATAATACATCATAAACTTCAAGAGGAGAAACATCACACAGTACCTCATCTATGAAGGGCTTGATGTTGTAGGGAAGGTGACATTTTTGGCTAACGCTGAGATCTTGTCCTTGGTGAAGTCACTCGACGATGTATGGTTGCGGCTATGGTGTTGTCAGTAGGCCCAACCACTTCATGACCTCTGCTGAAATGAGGTTGTTTTGGCTTTTGCTGTTGACAGTGAACTACAACGGAGAACCCTTCACCCACATTTGTGAGTGGAAGAGGTGATCTCCCTCCTCAGGATCTTCAGGCTAAATCCTATGGATCTTGGTGGTGGAAATGATGGCACTGGGATCCACATCAATAATATTCTTCTCTTTGTCATCCCCCTTATCGGGTTCTAACTTAGAGTCTAAATAGGAATCTGATTCGGAAGATTTCATCTCGGCCACTAGTGGCTGCTTGGCTCAACACTCACTTGTGTTGTGAGTAGGGCTCTTATGGAACTCACACCATTTCCCTATGTTCTTTTTATTCGTGGTGTTTTTCTTTTCTTTCAGCTTCGGCGGGTTTTCTTTGATCACCCCGCCTTGGCTTTGTCCTTTTTTCTACAGTTTGGGGGTGCCTTTCCCTTGCTTCTGATTTAGAGATTGAAAGTCTCGCTTCTTTTCTTTAAATTCCTTCTTGATATTGACAGCATATAAATAGGATGTGCCAAGCGAGTAGATGTCTAGGAGATCCATCTCATCTTGGATGTACTTGTGCAGACAACCGTAGTACTTGAGTAACAAATTCTTCTCAGAATCCTTGACACCCAACTTTGTGCGAAGGGTATGAAAAATATTTGTGAACTTTGCCATGTCTTGGTCCCTTCCCTACCATAAAGTGGTCCACTTTATGTGTTTATCTTCATAGTTCCTGAAAAGGTAATATTTTTCCTTGATGGCGTCTTAGAAAGGATTCCAAGTGGGTGTGGCTAAAAACAGTGAGGATTCCCTCTTGTCCTTCTATTCATAATAGGTTTCCAACTAGTCCTTGACATGGGGGTTAGCTTTGATGAGTGAAAAAGTAATATTTTCTCGATTCGAAAATTCATGAACTGAAAAATATCCTTCCAATAAATTTAACCATCTATCTAGGACATTTGCATCTATCTGGCCTTAAAATATGGGAATTTCAAAGTTGACTTGTACCTTAAAGGGAGTTTCGCCTCCATAGTGGTTGTTGGATGAAGATGTGTCACATGTGGGTAGTCATCGAAGGATCTGGGTGAAGAGTTATCCATCATCGCATTCCTCTATCGCTCGAGGGCTCCATCGAGCAATATTTTAAAAGGATCTCCTACTCCCTCGTCTTTCCTTTCTTCTGTCGTGGGAGGCCCTCAAAGTTTGTGAGGCTCATCTTGCAAAGGTTCAACTGGTACAAACCATAACTCTTTATACCCTTACCTCATTGGGGACATGCAAAGAAAAAAAGAGAAAGAGCGGACCGCTCTAATACCACTGATTTGAACTTATATAGGAATTTAACAGAATATAGTTACAAACATAAACACTGAGATGTAGCAAAATTAAACTTGATTTCATTCATATCAAAGAACTGAAATATACTTACATACAGAATGGAAATAAACTAGCTTGGGCAATGGTAGCTTATCTTTGAGAAGTGATGTGGCGGCTACATGCCTCTGAATTGTGTTACAATGAGGCTCAAGGGCCTTTTTATTATTGAAAAACAAGGGAAAACCCCAAGCAGCCAAAATCCTAACCCTAGGAGATGGAACGCCAATATTTTCTGGGCCCCGTTGGGGTTAGTCGGGCAGCCAACTTCCTGGGGTCGTAACTTGGTCATATGATCTTTGTTTGGTTCGTACGATACCTCATTGGAAATATCTCTTTGAGTACTATAGGATTTTATACATGCCCTTCCTTATAGCCACAGGCTTGTTGTAGACCTAAAAAATGTCATTTAAAGGGTCAAAACATCTCTGGAAGTTTAGGACCCAAAAAACTACAAAAAAATTAAATGCTACTATAATCAAGGAAACATATGAAATTAACTGGAGGTCTAGGTGGAATAGGAGGGTGGCCACCAATATCCACCTAGATCACCACTTCATTTTATAAATTAACTACTAGCTTCAATTCATTCTCTAGTGCACTCCACTTCATTTTTTATTTTCCTTTTACTATTAATTAATATTATAGCAATACTAGTTCTTTAAAGAAGTGGTGAAACAATTAGCAAAAGAAAAAAATCAAGCACTTAGCAAATGTAAATGATGGATTAGATTGGTGAAGTTGTGGATTAGATTGGTGAAGTGGTTCTAAAGTAGTGGATTACATTTATGAAGTAGGAAAAAATACAAAAACACAAAGTAATGTAAGAAAACAATGTAATTTAAACTTTTGTTAAATCCAAACTTGCATGAATGCCACAATGGGGTGCATGGAGCTTATGATAAGACCTAAAACCTTATCATACCAATAGGAATCAACATAATAGATTTTAAGTATATTATATAAATGAAAGATATTTCTTTCCTATGTTAGATATTTGTTGGCGAAAAATTGTTATAGAGACCCGAGGTTCTGACCTAAGGGTGCCAACAAAGATTTTTGTCGTAGTTTAGCTTAATGTCAGCATATTCGATTTTCTGTAAGGGAAGAAAGTATCATCAGAGGCACCACTGAGAGTTATGTGTGATGATTGGGGTTTATATGGTGATAGAATACATTATACCAATTAAAATACACATTGCGACCATTTTAACCATTTCAGGTAGATAAAATAAAACCCTACACGAGAAATAATAAATCACATTGCACAGGAATGTAACACATCAACTTAAATTTTTTTAAATAGGAACATAAGTATAGACATATCCACACATAAAACACAATGAAGTTCCCTACCATAATATCCTCTTATTATTATCAAGTCTGATCATTGTTACATCTACAGGTTTCGATTATCGTAGCTAGATGTTGGGCATGGAATCCCCCCAAGGCATGTTTTGGGGCTCAAAGCCCAAGTTTTGACCGAATTTTGTTGTAAAGCTCTGCGAATTTCGGGTGCAGGGCATGAAAGTATGATAGAATCACAAGGTTGTTCGCCCTAGTTTTGTAATGTAATGTCGGCTGGTAGACCTACCCCCATGGTCCGCGGACCATGGGATTGTATAAATAGAGCGAGGCTCTAAGTAGAAAATAAGGGAGAAGTATAAAGAAGTATAAGTGACTAAGTCGAAGTGTAAAGTGTGTCTTTGGGTCATAGAGTAAGAGAGGGATCTACAGCTGAGTACGCAGAGGCCTAGTAGTCCATAGCTGAGTGCGCGGACCCCTGCAGCTAAGTGCGCAGGGCAAGTCGAGTCTGTAACCAAGGAAGGAATTAATAAAGAGAAGTTTTATCATAATTCTGTGTATCTGTTCTTGGGTTAATGCATGTTTGATATAATTTGCAAATATACTATTTATTTACTACGCACACTTGTATGAATGGTTTATGTTGTTAAGTATAACTTAAAGCACGCAAGTAGGCTAAAATAATCAACTAACATTGGAATACCAATAAGGTCTTGGGTAATAATGTAGAAGCGCGACGTTCAACCCTTGAGTAAGGCCGCTTGAAGGCAGTATATCAGGATGCGAGGTATGGGAAAGTGCGTGAAGCCACTTGTGCGTAAGGTCAAACCGCAGACCACTTGAACTCATCAGACATCTCCAAAGTGCGGAAACCTGTTTCTAGCACCCACCCATACTACTGGTGAGACCTCAGTCCGTGTTCCATGAAATGTTGTTGAAAGGACCAGTAGTACCGAGATTTGTTTGGCTAAAATAACTCTGAACCTAGGTCAGGCCCCAATAAGCCAACAAATGGT
This sequence comes from Pinus tabuliformis, assembly GCA_031772625.1. NCBI lineage: Eukaryota > Viridiplantae > Streptophyta > Pinopsida > Pinales > Pinaceae > Pinus > Pinus tabuliformis. Next base: position 259,437,556 of record CM062815.1, on the reverse strand, counting down.
TCTGTTGCCGAGATTAGGATCTGCATAGATATTTCTGATGTCGTATCACTAGAATCCAACAAAGAAAGGAACTGAAGAGTGGTTGGATAGAAATATTCACGAGTTCACGGTGCAGGAAAACAGGAATCTACAATTATCAAAGGAAGAGTAGTTAGATTGCTACTTATATACGGAAATCCATGAAATTTTCTTTTCATCCTTCCCCTCTAAGTTGTATGAGTGGATCGCAAAGCTAGTAGACAGTCAAGGAAGGTGTAGGCTCGAAAAACCTATTGTGCGGACTCCAGAGTTGGTGTTATGGAGTACTAAAGAAGGTTTGTTTTGGGTGATTATTTAGCATCTTTTCATTAAAACTTACAAACCTTTTGCATCATGAACTAGGTAGATGATAAGGAATTGTAATAAAATCTATAAGATTAATGTGCAAAACGAAAACACTGACAATTGTCATTTTCTTATGCAGGAAGAAGGAAAAACGAAAGACTGCCATTCCAAAGGAGAGGACAAGGCCAGGTTAACCGCTGTCCCTTTGATGGGTAACCGCATGCAAACAAGGTAAACCAAATCAAAGCGTATCAGCCCAAGAAAGGAAATGGAGATATCGGCTCAGCGCAAGAAAGTAAAGAGATAAATGAGAGCCAATGGTTCGGTGAATCCCTCAGGATCCTTTGATCCTGAGGGATCGCTGCTTTAACTATTTTTGCACCTAGACATCTCCGCCTTCGCCATTATAAAAAGGGGCAGCACTGTTAGCCCGGGGATAGTCTGTGATACTTCTATGTAACTTTTCTTAAATTTAAGACTTTGATCATCGACTCTTGTGGAGAAGTGATCCGCTGTAATTCTATTTAATGCATTAATACAAACTTGGTTGCTATTTCATCTTTGATCCTGGAATAACTTCAAGCGGTGTACCCCTGGAGGCTAAGGGCCCGGCCCTGGAGGAACACTTGCTCCTGTACTATTACTTTTGGTTTATGCGTGGTTTGCTCATCAGTTTTATTCGGTAATCTGATATGTTCTGTTATTTTATATCACAGCTCTGTTACATCTGATCTGTTAAGTGATATCATTTTCTGAGACAGAGACATTATAACTCTACAACACATTGCTATTTCCTTAAGTACTGATATAACTGGCTTTTACAGGATATTGTTGCTGTTCAATTATAGAATGTCTGTGTTGTAACACTTGACTGTTGGTATTACTAAATTCATCTTAGAGATTATATTTCCTTGCGATGGTTGAATCTATGGACGTTGTTGTTCCATTCTGAAATACAGTCGTATTCTTTATAACTAAGATTGATTACCAAGATCAGATTACTATTAAGGTGTGCCGTGTGCATGTATGTGTGGCTTTCAAGCGCTGTTCTATAGTCCATTATTAATCAGTGCTGTTCTATTTCTGTGTGTTGTTCGATTCATCCTTAAAGGTAGAGGATTGCCATTTGATTTTTGTAGGACACGATTGTTGCATTTGATCTTGTAGACTAAGGTGTTGCTGCTTATTAAACTTAATTGTTGTTACAGTTTCCTAGTTGTTGTTCCATTTCTTATCTACTGTTCCATTTCCTGTTATTCGCATTATTATTGCTTTGGTGTGTAGAACGATTTGAGACTGTAGTGGGCATTGACATTTACTATTTGGCTCCCAGATCAACGATCTGTTCCCTGATTTCCTTTGGTCCCATCAGTTTACAAAGGGATGAGTTACTGCTACTGAACCCTTGACTGATAAATTGCTTAGTTTTCTGAATGTATGGTTTAGTCTTTAAAAGTAGTTTGTTGTAAACAAGCATCCGTTTACTCTTGTATTTTTGAACACTATACTACCAGCATTACTCTAGCAAATGATAGCCTCAGACTAAGACACTCTTTGAAATAACAAAATGTTCCTGGATTGGAAATTAATGTGAGGTAATTAGAGGTGAAAGAGACCCTTTTTACAGCTCGACAGGTGCATAGACTGGAAGCATTGAATGATAAGATCGCATGCATTGTGGATCACTGGCTCGAATTATAGGAGGATTTATCACTGAGTTCGTGGTAGATACTTCAGTCAACTATAGTGAGATGGAATGACGCTTCCTCAAAGGACCGCGAGGTAAGTACATTAAATCTTTGAACACTTGGATTAAAATGCTACTATGTGAAAAGAGGGTTATGCGAGTAAATTGATGTTTGGGGCTATGCAAAGTGGGAGGCTCTACAAAAACTAAGGTAGCGCAGAACTAGAAACTAGCCCCTTGATTTCACCTCCGTGAGAAAGCGAGGAAGAGATCATGAAGGTTTCACCAAGAAGTGCGATCAGTTTGATAAAGTAGCGAATTCCATGCATACCACCCCCACCTACACCACCACCAGTTTCACCATCTTCACCCCCATCTTCACCCACACCACCTCCACCACCACCACAGTTCAATATGGCAAGCGCGATAAAGTTGTCGGTGTTCAAAGGAGTAGGGAATGAAGATCCGGACCAGTTTTGGTTCATGGTAAGGGCTGTATGGGAAGCGCAAGGAGTCACGGATGACAATATAAAGAAAGCAATGTTGGTTAGCACTTTGCAGGATCACACATTAACTTGGTACATTAAGTATTCCAATGACAATCCAAACGTAGGGATCGTGGATATCCAAGCTACGCTAAACAAGGAATTTAGCAGGCCAAAATCAGAGACACAGTTGATCATTGGATTTAAGGAAATTGTGATGCTTCCAGGCGAGACCCCTTGGGAGTTGGATCAGAGACTAAAGTGTACAATTCGTGAAGCCAATATGACCTTGATGGATGGGAAACACCATGCATGGTTTGTAGCATCGCTAACGCCGCATCTAAGGAACGCGTTGTCACAGCAGAAGCTAACCACTCAGGCCGAGGCCTTGGAGATCGCAATGAGACTGCACGAGACCCTGATACAAGATCCTAACCTAGGAGTTCAATAGATCCACGTGCAGTTGAAAAACTTGTGCCTTGAGATGTAGAGTTTGAAACAAGACAGGACAGCTCGCCCAGAAGCGCGCTAGGTATGGTACGTAAAGTGCAAAGGCTAGAGACATGACAAGGACCATTGTCTAGTCTTCACGAACTACCTAGCGGGAGGAGGACCAATGCCATTGATACCGGAGGCACAAGCAGGACTGATCACGGCGCCTTTATTATGGTACGCGATTTGTCAGATAGAAGGGAAGCATGCTACCAATAACTGCCATCTATTATAAAAGTATACATAGAATTCCCAGCAGTTGTTCTGTAATTTCTACAGGTCAGTAGGCCACGATGAGCATACCTTTAGAAGTTATGAACTGACGATGGATCAAACTCCTACCTACAGAGTTCAAATCGAAACACGAGCCCTTGATCAAAATGCAGGGATGGCGCGCACTGGATTTCAGGGGCACAGACGAGGTCAAGGTGGAATGGGACCAGGAAGAGGTCATGGACAACTGATATGTTACAATTGCGGAGGACCAGGGCATTATGCCCATGATTGTACAAATCCAACGAGACCATCATGCTTATATTGTACCCATTTTGATCATGAGACGGAGGACTGTCCCACGCTGATAGTGAGGTTGCACGATAAAGGAGCACTCCAACCTCCCCCGACTCAGAACTTGCAAATGATGAGGTCTGAGTCGCGCGAGGAAGACCCAAATGTAAATATCGTGCTCCGAAGTGGTATTACGATGGGGGATGACAAGGGCAAGCAGCCCAAAGAAAGTACCTGGGTTCATAAGGCTCTGACGAAGGAACCTTAATTTGATCTGGATCGCACTAAAGAGACATTCAAGGAAGCTAAGAAGAGCTTAGTGGATGCCTCTACTTCAGGAAGTAAAGACAGACTAGAACCAGAAATGGACCCATCAATGCTCACTACTTTCCTAGAGACATGCATGAAGTTGCTGCATGACAGCAAGGCTGTGAAGGGGCTACAAGAACTCATAACTAGATGTGTTGGGACCATGCCAAGAGAACCGCGTGTAATCTAGAAGCTCGAAAAGCACACGATGCGAACAGGAAGGGAGATAAGATTGACCTCGCAGATCGGGGAATATGAAATGGATCAAGTGATTTTGGATCTAAGATCAGATGTGAATGTCCTCCCAAAGTAGACATGGGAGTGCATGGGCAGGCCTACGCTAAAATGGTCTCCCATTCAATTGCGAATGGTGAACCAGCAAAAGATCCTACCTATGGGAAGATTGCAGGGAATAACGGTAGATATCGAAGGTGCGAGTGCGCTTGTAGATTTAGAAGTGATAGAGATTGCTGATGATAACAATCCCTATCCCGTGCTACTAGGAATAGATTGGGCCACTAACATGAATGGAGTGATAAATATAAAGAAGCGCAAGATGATTTTCGAGAAAAATGCCACTACGCATAGTGGTACCTTTAGACCCTGTGGAAGGATCGCGCTACACAGAGCCAGTGCGCGACTACGATAGTGACGACAATCTAGACTGTACCTACAAGATAACCGGGCGAGAGCAGGACTACGTAAATCCAACAGTGGATTGCAAGATTTCGTGGGAGCACAAAAGCTCCTGCACCTCAGATTTAGACAAGGAAATAGAATGATGGCAAAACTGACACTCAACTGTAACATGATGACAAGTTCATTGCCCTGCGTGGCAACAGAGGTAAGAGATCTACCTATGTATGATGGGTTGAGCGAGGTCAATGACTTCCTGAACAAATTTTAAAGAGAAGTACTGGAACAGCTATGTTTCGATGCTCTAAAATGGGTACTTTGCACTACGCCTGCAAGGTGGTGGGGTACGTACCAGAAGAATTTTGAGGAGTAGTGTGAATGTAGAAGGATGATGCGCATGCGGTTTGGGATGCCTCAAATCCAGCTAACAAACAAGTATGACAGATGGGATGATCCACATGCACACCTCACGAAATGGACCAAGGTCTGCGAGGAAGAGCCACAACATGAGTGGGTGGACATGTTTTGTCATACCCTAGATATCATACCCATGAATTGGTATACTAAGACAGAGCTCTGCCATGGCACGAGTGAATGGGATATCTTGCGTGAAGGATTCCTATTAACCTTCACGTTTGAGGATCGTTGGTGGGATATTGTTGATGATGCGCTACAAGCAGTAAAAGCAACTATCTTCAAAATACCCCAGGAGTCAAAGGAATTACTTCAGTAGGAATGGGTGACCCAGCTGAGCTGTGTAGTGAGGTGTTACAATGTAAACATTGTGGAGGCTAATGAAGATCCACGAAAAATTAACATTCCATAAACAGAAGGCTATCATGAGGTTCAAGGACCATTGATTGAAGATCCTAACATCACCGCGCCGGTAAAAACGAAGCGGGTAAATATTGGGACGGAGGCCGAACCGAAGTATGCAACACCCGATGACTGTTGGGATGATGCGATGGTGGATAAGGTCACTGAGTTACTCCGCAAGTACCAAGACTTATTCTCGACCAAGATTACAGACTTAAAGGGGATCGTTGGTAATTTAGGGATGATGAAGATCACCCTAAAACTCGACGTGAAGTCAGTTAAGCAGAGGCCTTACCGCTTGAATCTAAAGTACAAGGAAAAGGTCCGCGTAGAACTAGACAAAATGCTCGTAGCTGGGATTATTGAGTTGATGGAAGAATCTGACTAGTTAAGCCCTATGGTAGTGTAGGAGAAAAAGCAAAAGGGTGAGATAAGAAAAGGCGTGGACCTCAAGAAGTTGAATGACGACTATGTACATGACCCATTCCCAACCCCATTCATAGATGAAGTATTAGAAAATGTTGGCAGGAAAAAAGCATATTCTTTCACAAATGGGTTCTCAGGATACCACCAGATCAAAATCGCGTCGGAAGACATGAGCAAGACCACCTTCACCACTAAATGGGGCTGCTTTCAATACACTGTCATGCCATTTGGGTTAAAAAATGCACCAGCCATATTTTTACGCATAGTTGTTGCCACCTTCAAAGAATATATCCACAAATTCTGGATTTAAGACCTCTGTGGTTTATTTCTTCTCATTTAGTTACCGAAGAATCCACAGTAAGAACCATTTTCTGCCAATGTTTCAAATCCCAACCAGGATCCATCATCAAGACCATTTGAATGCTTGATAGAAGAAGAGCTAATTTGACAGATTAAATATTAATGAGAGTAAATTAAGATGAATGTCGGCTCTTTTTTTTTTTAATATCAGCTAATTTATTTATTTATTTATTTATTTTATTTATTTATTTTATTATTATTATTATTATTATTATTATTATTATTATTATTATTTAAGATAATTAATTAATTAATATAAATTATTATTATGTTGATCATTATTAAAATTAATATTAATTTTAATTAATCAATTATAATATTTTTAATAATTAGTTATTTTTTATTTTAATATAATTATTATTATTAATACTAACTGTAAATATTATTATTAATAATAATAATTATTAATATAATAAATAATAATAATAATTAGTATTAATAATGATCATAATTAATATTACTAATAATAACAATTCTATATATTGTATTAATATTTAATATTTATTATATAATGTATGTTAGTACAATTTTTATTATGATTATTATAAATTAGACTTATTATTAATATATTTTAATAATTAGTTACCTTTAATTTAATATAATATAATAAAATGTAAATATTATTATTAATAATAATAATTATTATTATTATTATTATTAATTATTATTAATATAATAAATAATAATAATAATTAGTATTAATAATATTAATAATGATTATAATTAATATTACTAATAATAATAATCCTAGTATATTGTATTAATATTTAATATTTATTATATAATGTATGTTAGTACAATTTTTATTATGATTATTATAAATTATAATTATTATTAATATATTTTAATAATTAGTTACCTTTAATTTAATATAATATAATAAAATGTAAATATTATTGTTATTATTATTAATTATTTTTATTATTATAATAAATAATAATAATTAGTATTAATATTAATCCTCAATATTGTATTAATATTTAATATTTATTATATATAATATATAATATATGTTAGTACAATTTTTATTATGATGTTATAAAATAGAATTATTATTAATATATTTTGCTATTTTATGAATAGTATTATTAGTGTATTATTATTGTAATGTATTAATATTAAAATTAATTAAATTGTATTGATATTAATAATAATTATTATTATATTAAAATTGATATTATAATATTAAAAATCGTAGTTAAAAATTAATAATAAATAAATAATTAGTGTTAATGATTGATAATTAATATCAAGACATAATAATTAATATTGATAATTAAAATAGTAATTTTTTGTTTTTAATCACTATTTATAATTACTATTGTGTGACCTTAATTTCTCTAATTAGGGGAAGCCAACTTCCACTAATCTCCATACCATTGTCTCTGTTGAGATTATGTGGGTGCTTGATAATTTCAAGAGCTTCTCTGATCTTTCGCCTATGATGCTATTCTTCCTTAGCGATAATTGAGGCGCTTTCCAAGCAGACATGGTGCTTAGTTTTTGAGGAGTGTTCTGCAAGGCCGAGGTACGAGACCTTTCATTCTTAATATCAGCTCCATGTTCTTTGAGTCTAGTCTGCAAGGAGCGACCTGTTTCACCAATGTAGCTTTTCCCACATGAGCAATCTATTTTATAGAATCCTTTAAGTTGATGTTTATCAATACTATCCTTGACAGATCTCATACCTTGCCTAATAGTTCCAGGTGCTGAGAATTGCGTGCTTATGTTTTTCTTTCTTAGGATTTTAGCAATCTTATCTGTAACTCCATGAATATAAGGTAGAAAAACCCTACCACACTGAAGTTGATCACAAGCCTTAGGTTCATGAGATAACATCCTTTTCTCGGCTTTCTTTATTGCTCTTTTAATCTCATTTTCTTTGTAGCCTAAACTCTTAAAGGTTGAGACTAAATACTTCTTTTCTTCATCTAGTACTTCGGCCCTGGCAGAACACTCCTCAAAAACTAAGCACCATGTCTGCTTGGAAAGCGCCTCAATTATTGCTAAGGAAGAACAGCATCATAGGCGAAAGATCAGGGAAGCTCTTGAAATTATCAAGCACCCACATAATCTCAAAAGACACAATGGTATGGAGATTAGTGGAAGTTGACTTCCCCTAATCAGAGAAATTAAGGTCACACAATAGTAATTATAAATAGTGATTATTAAATATTAATTAAATTATAAATAAAAATATAAATAAATAAATAAAATTCACTATTTTAATTATCAATATTAATTATTATGTCTTGATATTAACTATCAATCATTAACACTAATTATTTATTTATTATTAATTTTTAAATGCGATTTTTAATATTATAATATCAATTTTAATATAATAATTATTATTATTATTATCAATACAATTTAATTAATTTTAATATTAATACATTACAATAATAATACACTCATAATACTATTTATAAAATAGCAAAATATATTAATAATAATTCTATTTTATAACATCATAATAAAAATTGTACTAACATATATTATATATAATAAATATGTATTAATTATAATAAATATTAAATATTAATACAATATTCGAGGATTAATATTATTAATACTAATTATTATTATTATTTATTATATTAATAATTATTATTATTATTATTTACAATTTATTATATTATATTAAATTAAAAGTAACTAATTATTAACATATATTAATAATAATTCTAATTTATAATAATCGTAATAAAAATTGTACTAACATACATTATATAATAAATATTAAATATTAATACAATATACTAGGATTATTATTATTAGTAATATTAATTATGATCATTATTAATACTAATTATTATTATTATTTATTATATTAATAATTATTATAATTAATAATAATATTTACAATTAATATTAATAATTATTATATTAAAAATAATAATAATAAAAATTGTACTAACATATATTATATATAATAAATATTAAATATTAATACAATATTCGAGGATTAATATTATTAATACTAATTATTATTATTATTTATTATATTAATAATAATAATAATTATTATTATTATTATTATTATTATTTATTATATATAATATATGTTAGTAAAAATTTTATTATGATGTTATAAAATAGAATTATTATTAATATATTTTGCTATTTTATGAATAGTATTATTAGTGTATTATTATTGTAATGTATTAATATTAAAATTAATTAAATTGTATTGATATTAATAATAATTATTATTATATTAAAATTGATATTATAATATTAAAAATCGTAGTTAGAAATTAATAATAAATAAATAATTAGTGTTAATGATTGATAATTAATATCAAGACATAATAATTAATATTGATAATTAAAATAGTGAATTTTTTTTTTTTAATCACTATTTATAATTACTATTGTGTGACCTTAATTTCTCTGATTAGGGGAAGCCAACTTCCACTAATCTCCATACCATTGTCTCTGTTGAGATTATGTGGGTGCTTGATAATTTCAAGAGCTTCTCTGATCTTTCGCCTATGATGCTATTCTTTCTTAGCGATAATTGAGGCGCTTTCCAAGCAGACATGGTGCTTAGTTTTTGAGGAGTGTTCTGCCAGGGCCGAGGTACGAGACCTTTCATTCTTAATATCAGTTCCATGTTCTTTGAGTCTAGTCTGCAAGGAGCGACCTGTTTCACCAATGTAGCTTTTCCCACATGAGCAATCTATTTTATAGACTCCTTTAAGTTGATGTTTATCAATACTATCCTTGAGAGATCTCATACCTTGCTTCCAGGTGCTGAGAATTGCGTGCTTATGTTTTTCTTCCTTAGGATTTTAGCAATCTTATCTGTAACTCCATGAATATAAGGTAGAAAAACCCTACCACACTGAAGTTGATCACAAGCCTTAGGTTCATGAGATAACATCCTTTTCTTGGCTTTCTTTATTGCTCTTTTAATCTCATTTTCTTTGTAGCCTAAACTCTTAAAGGTTGAGACTAAATGCTTCTTTTCTCCATCTGGTACTTCGGCCCTGGCAGAACACTCCTCAAAAACTAAGCACCATGTCTGCTTGGAAAGCGCCTCAATTATTGCTAAGGAAGAACAACATCATAGGCGAAAGATCAGAGAAGCTCTTGAAATTATCAAGCACCCACATAATCTCAACAGAGACAAAGGTATGGAGATTAATGGAAGTTGACTTCCCCTAATCAGAGAAATTAAGGTCACACAATAGTAATTATAAATAGTGATTATTAAATATTAATTAAATTATAAAAAATAATAAAAATAAAAATAAAAATAAATAAATAAAATTCACTATTTTAATTATCAATATTAATTACCCGGATGCGGGTGAAAGTACTGAAAGCATGGCAAGGCCACATGGCCAGCGAGAGCTGCCACGAGCCAGCCCATGGAGGGACGAGGCACATCATGCCGGGGGAATAAATGAGGGAGCCCCTGCTCCAGTTCTTAATGAAAATTAATGCTGGCAGAAGGTGAGAGAAGAGCGCATTCATGGCACTCAGGTTCCAAGAGAGGGCCAGGGATTTTAAGGTAGGAGCAAAGATGTTGCAGCGACATTCTTGGCAAGACTAGTTTCAGGTGCAGACGAGCCGGAACATTCTCTGCCCTCTGGAGACTCTGGAGATTGGGAATTGGATCCGTGAAGCGGACACTCTGGGCAGTTTCTCTGTTCATATGGTGAGAACAAGAGAAAGACAACCATGTCGAAGAGGGTCTAGCCGTGGGGCACCTTCTCGCCCTCCCTCAGCGGCAGAAGGGCATCACCACTGTTGTTGTTGCTACTGTTTTCATAGAGTTGGAATTCCCCACCTGCAAGTATCTCAGTTCATGGACACCTCCGACCCGAATAAGGGACCGCCGGGGCAGCCTGCGCTTCCGGCATTTGGCACAGCAGTATTTAAGCTGGGCAATCTTAATACCCATATTTCAATCCTCTTTTCCAGAGACGCAGAGGAGGACCTCGATGGAGCAAGCAGCAGAGAATTACCCTCTGCGAATCCGTTGGACAAGGTCGAGGATCAAGCAGTTGATGCAAAAGGGAAGGCGCCCATCCAAACTCAGACGCAGGAGGCGTCGTCGTCCAGAGCGGGAGCGAAAGAGGTCCAGGAAGACCCCCTCGAAGGCTTTGGGTACCCGGTCGTGGAGATGGACCCGGAAGAATTGGAGCCAGAAGAATAGCACCATCATCCTCCCTCCTTTCAGGTCCTGTTTTGTAGTCTTCTGTCTTGGTCGCTTGGTCATGTTTTGCGGTCCTCTGTCTTGGTCGCTCATTATGAATGGGTCTGGTAATCTTTATATAGGTCCTGCTCTGTTTTCAATTATGTCACCTAGTTTATTATGGAAGTCTGCTAATATACAGGGTCGCCCCTGCGTGGGTAGTGTTTTTGAGTCTCAGCCCCTGCGTGGGCGATGTCAAAGTTAAACAATGACTTTTTGATAAGGTTTTGGGGCTTCCAGCGCACAATGCAAGCAACTGTCAGCTGCAATACCACAGTGCCATCGCTGGCCTTGGAAAACTTGTTTCACTGCATGTAATTTCTCTCTGTATATAATATAATTTCCTAGAGTAGTCTTACTTAGAAAAAAAAATTATCAATATTAATTATTATGTCTTGATATTAATTATCAATCATTAACACTAATTATTTATTTATTATTAATTTTTAATTACGATTTTTAATATTATAATATCAATTTTAATATAATAATAATTATTATTAATATCAATACAATTTAATTAATTTTAATATTAATACATTACAATAATAATACACTCATAATACTATTTATAAAATAGCAAAATATATTAATAATAATTCTATTTTATAACATCATAATAAAAATTGTATTAACATATATTATATATAATAAATATGTATTAATTATAATAAATATTAAATATTAATACAATATTCGAGGATTAATATTATTAATACTAATTATTATTATTATTTATTATATTAATTATTATTATTATTATTATTATTATTATTATTTACAATTTATTGATGATGATGATGATGATGATGATGGTTAACGTCCGCTGAGACCAAATAATGATCTATCGGACCTAAAAAGACAAATTATTTATTTTGATTTAAGGTTTTATTCCTATGCTCAAAAAGCTTGGAGAGAAGCCTCCCGAGTTCACTATAATTTTGGCATTGTAAAAGGCTAGGAAGGTCAGTATTGTAACAAAGGTTGTGAAATTGAGATCTAATGTGGTTGTATGCAGGGCACTCTAAGAGGAAGTGGTTTTCATCCTCGATGCTCCTATTCTCACAAATATGGCAGATCCTTTCCATCCATGGCGTTTTAGGAACTGCCCAGTGGCCAGTTTCACTATGGAGCTCATGAGAATTCGTTCTAATCTTTGCTATATTAATTTTCTTCTTTGAGCTAGTTAGAATAGAGAGATACTTTTGATCTTCAAGGGTGGGGTTGATGACCTTCTTATAATAACTTAATTTTCTTTTAGACGCTAAATCTTTCTCACACCACAATTTTTCTTTGAACTTAGAAGTAACAATATCTTTAATGTTATTTATGTTTTCCAAAGCATCATTCTCATTGATCTCCCAATAGTTTAACCAGGCCCTTGTGTCCTTATGCCATCCTTGGTTAAGCCTTAGGTGGTTTTGGCTGGAATTTAAAGCTAGCTTAGGAAGTCTATGATTGTCTATGTTATTGAGCTTGTGCTTGTACAACAGAAACTTGAGCATAGCTAGGCTCTCAATAGGAGAAATACCTGCTTCTATAAGGAGAATAGGATAGGGTGTATTACTTTTAATTTTCAGGTTATAAGTTATAAAACGCTTCTGGATTTGCTCAATCTTCCTCCATGATTCTCTGGAGATGCTGCAGCCCCAAACTTCACAGCCATATAAGATAACAGGACTGACTAAAGTTTCAAAGAGGAACTTCTTTTTATCCCACATTACGAGGTTTGCTGTTTTACAATTATTTTCAAGACCAAAATAAGCTTTCCATCCCCCATTGATCCTTTTCTCAATGCTATGCTTCCAGTTGAGCTTGAGATGGATATCAATTCCTAGGTACTTGTAAGAATACACTTCGTCCAAGTTATTATTGTCATACATAAAATTAGCGCAAGTGTCCTTCTTGGATTTGATAATCATAACTTTTGTTTTGTCAGTGTTAACAGTCATACCCATGGTAGAGCAGAAATCCTTAAGAAGCTTGAGTTGCTTATCAAGATCAGAAGGGCACCTTGCCAAAAGAACAATATCGTCAGCATAGAGAAGAAGGATAATGACTATCCCAGCTAAGATTGTGCCACCACATCCTGCTTCTTCTAAATAACCTTCGAGCTTATCGATGTAAATGCCAAATAGAGTAGGGGAGAGGGGGCAACCTTGTTTAACTCCGATGTTACACTTAATATCTTTTGACCACCCCTCATTGTTCTTTAGCTTGGCAATTACATTCTCGTATAGCCTTATAGCAGCAGCTCTTAACTCAAGAGGAACCTTTAGCTCTTCTAACCTATTCCAAAGGTTGTATCTAGGAACCGTATCGAAAGCCTTTCTAAAGTCTACAAAGTAGCAAAATAAATTGGATTTATCATTATGACATTCCTCCGCAATGATCCTTAGCGTAACAAGGTGGTCTGTTGTTGAGTGATGCCTTCTGAAACCTGCTTGGCCTTTAGCCCGCTTACCTTCACTTTCAAGCCATATGCTTAACTTCTTTTCCAGAATACTACCATATAACTTGGCTAAGAGAGGGCTGATCATAATTGTCCGATAATTAGAGGGGTTATTTGTATCTCCACTTTTAAAAATAGGGATAATGAGGCTCTCAGTCCAAGGTTTAGGGAACCCTTGCTTAATAGCTTGATTGAAAATCTTGTGGATGTGGGGGATGAGGACAGGGCCTCCAATTTTTAAGATTTTTGCCTGGTAACCTTCAATGTCCTTAGCTTTCCCATTCGCGAGGCGATTAACCCCAAACTTAATGTCTTCTAAAGAGAAGACTTCTTTCGTTGTGAGCAGGGTTTCCAAATTATCCATGACATTAGGAGATTCATAAAGCTTTTTAAGATAAGAATTCCAATCGTGAAGAGCAATTTTATTATTATCCTTAGTCTTCCTAGTCAGAATCTGCCTCCAAAATTTCTTAGGAGCTACCTTAGAGAGGTGTAAGAGATTCTCCTGTCTTTGACGAATGTACTGCCTCTTTTTCCTTTTAATTAGGGCTTTGTATATTCTTATCTTGTCCATTTTAAGAGAATCATCAACAGCTTCCTTAATTGCTCTCCTCGCATTTTTACAATCTTTGTCATACCAAGGATTGGTTTTGCTATTTCTTTTATTATTTGAGACTTCAATTGAGAACTTTTTAAATTAATATTATATTATATTAAATTAAAAGTAACTAATTATTAACATATATTAATAATAATTCTAATTTATAATAATCGTAATAAAAATTGTACTAACATACATTATATAATAAATATTAAATATTAATACAATATACTAGGATTATTATTATTAGTAATATTAATTATGATCATTATTAATACTAATTATTATTATTATTTATTATATTAATAATTATTATTATTAATAATAATATTTACAATTAATATTAATAATTATTATATTAAAAAATAATAATAAAAATTGTACTAACATATATTATATATAATAAATATTAAATATTAATACAATATTCGAGAATTAATATTATTAATACTAATTATTATTATTATTTATTATATTAATAATAATAATTATTATTATTATTATTATTATTATTATTATTATTATTTATTATATATAATATATGTTAGTACAATTTTTATTATGATGTTATAAAATAGAATTATTATTAATATATTTTGCTATTTTATGAATAGTATTATTAGTGTATTATTATTGTAATGTATTAATATTAAAATTAATTAAATTGTATTGATATTAATAATTATTATTATTATATTAAAATTGATATTATAATATTAAAAATCGTAGTTAAAAATTAATAATAAATAAATAATTAGTGTTAATGATTGATAATTAATATCAAGACATAATAATTAATATTGATAATTAAAATAGTGATTTTTTTTTTTTAATCACTACTTATAATTACTATTGTGTGACCTTAATTTCTCTGATTAGGGGAAGCCAACTTCCACTAATCTCCATACCATTGTCTCAGTTGAGATTATGTGAGTGCTTGATAATTTCAAGAGCTTCTCTGATCTTTCGCCTATGATGTTGTTCTTCCTTAGCGATAATTGAGGCGCTTTCCAAGCAGACATGGTGCTTAGTTTTTGAGGAGTGTTCTGCCAGGGCCGAAGTACGAGACCTTTCATTCTTAATATCAGCTCCATGTTCTTTGAGTCTAGTCTGCAAGGAGCGACCTGTTTCACCAATGTAGCTTTTCCCACATGAGCAATCTATTTTATAGACTCCTTTAAGTTGATGTTTATCAATACTATCCTTGACAGATCTCATACCTTGCCTAATAGTTCCAGGTGCTGAGAATTGCGTGCTTATGTTTTTCTTCCTTAGGATTTTAGCAATCTTATCTGTAACTCCATGAATATAAGGTAGAAAAACCCTACCACACTGAGGCTGATCACGGGCCTTAGGTTCATGAGATAACATCCTTTTCTCGGCTTTCTTTATTGCTCTTTTAATCTCATTTTCTTTGTAGCCTAAACTCTTAAAGGTTGAGACTAAATGCTTCTTTTCTTCATCTGGTACTTCGGCTCTGGCAGAACACTCCTCAAAAACTAAGCACCATGTCTGCTTGGAAAGCGCCTCAATTATTGCTAAGGAAGAACAGCATCCTAGGCGAAAGATGAGAGAAGCTCTTGAAATTATCAAGCACCCACATAATCTCAACAGAGACAATGGTATGGAGATTAGTGGAAGTTGACTTCCCCTAATCAGAGAAATTAAGGTCACACAATAGTAATTATAAATAGTGATTATTAAATATTAATTAAATTATAAAAAATAATAAAAATAAAAATAAAAATAAAAATAAAAATAAATAAACAAAATTCACTATTTTAATTATCAATATTAATTATTATGTTTTGATATTAATTATCAATCATTAACACTAATTATTTATTTATTATTAATTTTTAATTACGATTTTTAATATTATAATATCAATTTTAATATAATTATTATTATTATTAATATCAATACAATTTAATTAATTTTAATATTAATACATTACAATAATAATACACTTATAATACTATTTATAAAATAGCAAAATATATTAATAATAATTCTATTTTATAACATCATAATAAAAATTGTACTAACATATATTATATATAATAAATATGTATTAATTATAATAAATATTAAATATCAATACAATATTCGAGAATTAATATTATTAATACTAATTATTATTATTATTTATTATATTAATAATAATAATAATTATTATTATTATTATTAATATTTAAAATTTAATATATTATATTAAATTAAATTAAAGGTAACTAATTATTAACATATATTAATAATAATTCTAATTTATAATAATCGTAATAAAAATTGTACTAACATACATTATATAATAAATATTAAATATTAATACAATATACTAGGATTATTATTATTAGTAATACTAATTATGATCATTATTAATACTAATTATTATTATTATTTATTATATTAATAATTATTATTATTATTATTAATATTTACAATTAATATTAATAATTATTATATTAAAAAAAAAAAAAAAAAATTGTACTAACATATATTATATATAATAAATATTAAATATTAATACAATATTGGAGGATTAATATTATTAATACTAATTATTATTATTATTTATTATATTTATAATAATAATAATAATTATTATTATTATTATTATTATTATTATTTTTTATTATATATAATATATGTTAGTAAATTTTTATTATGATGTTTTAAAATAGAATTATTATTAATATATTTTGCTATTTTATGAATAGTATTATTAATGTATTATTATTGTAATGTATTAATATTAAAATTAATTAAATTGCATTGATATTAATAATTATTATTATTATATTAAAATTGATATTATAATATTAAAAATCGTAGTTAAAAATTAATAATAAATAAATAATTAGTGTTAATGATTGATAATTAATATCAAGACATAATAATTAATATTGATAATTAAAATAGTGAATTTTTTTTTTTAATCACTATTTATAATTACTATTGTGTGACCTTAATTTCTCCGATTAGGGGAAGCCAACTTCCACTAATCTCCATACCATTGTCTTTGTTGAGATTATGTGGGTGCTTGATAATTTCAAGAGCTTCTCTGATCTTTGCCTATGATGCTATTCTTCCTTAGCGATAATTGAGTTGCTTTCCAAGCAGACATGGTGCTTAGTTTTTGAGGAGTGTTCTGCCAAGGCCGAGGTACGAGACCTTTCATTCTTAATATCAGCTCCATGTTCTTTGAGTCTAGTCTGCAAGGAGTGACCTGTTTCACCAATGTAGCTTTTCCCACATGAGCAATCTATTTTATAGACTCCTTTAAGTTGATGTTTATCAATACTATCTTTGACAGATCTCATACCTTGCCTAATAGTTCCAGGTGCTGAGAATTGCGTGCTTATGTTTTTCTTCCTTAGGATTTTAGCAATCTTATCTGTAACTCCATGAATATAAGGTAGAAAATCCCTACCACAATGAAGTTGATCACGAGCCTTAGGTTCATGAGATAACATCCTTTTCTCGGCTTTCTTTATTGCTCTTTTAATCTCATTTTCTTTGTAGCCTAAACTCTTAAAGATTGAGACTAAATGCTTCTTTTCTTCATCTGGTACTTCGGCCCTGGCAGAACACTCCTCAAAAACTAAGCACCATGTCTGCTTGGAAAGCGCCTCAATTATTGCTAAGGAAAAACAGCATCATAGGCGAAAGATCAGAGAAGCTCTTGAAATTATCAAGCACCCACATAATCTCAACAGAGACAATGGTATGGAGATTAGTGGAAGTTGACTTTCCCTAATCAGAGAAATTAAGGTCACACAATAGTAATTATAAATAGTATTATTAAATATTAATTAGATTATAAAAAATAATAAAAATAAAAATAAAAATAAATAAATAAAATTCACTATTTTAATTATCAATATTAATTATTATGTCTTGATATTAATTATCAATCATTAACACTAATTATTTATTTATTATTAATTTTTAATTAAGATTTTTAATATTATAATATCAATTTTAATATAATAATTATTATTATTAATATCAATAAAATTTAATTAATTTTAATATTAATACATTACAATAATAATACACTCATAATACTATTTATAAAATAGCAAAATATATTAATAATAATTCTATTTTATAACATCATAATAAAAATTGTACTAACATATATTATATATAATAAATATGTATTAATTATAATAAATATTAAATATTAATACGATATTCGAGGATTAATATTATTAATACTAATTATTATTATTATTATTATTAATATTTACAATTTATTATATTATATTAAATTAAAAGTAATTAATTATTAACATATATTAATAATAATTCTAATTTATAATAATCGTAATAAAAATTGTACTAACATACATTATATAATAAATATTAAATATTAATACAATATACTAGGATTATTATTATTAGTAATATTAATTATGATCATTATTAATACTAATTATTATTATTATTTATTATATTAATAATTATTATTATTAATAATAATATTTACAATTAATATTAATAATTATTATATTAAAAAAAATAATAATAAAAATTGTACTAACATATATTATATATAATAAATATTAAATATTGTACATATATTATATATAATAAATATTAAATATTAATACAATATTCGAGGATTAATATTATTAATACTAATTATTATTATTATTTATTATATTAATTATTATTATTATTATTATTGTTATTATTATTATTATTATTATTATATTAAATTAAAGGTAACTAATTATTAAAATATATTAATAATAATTCTAATTTATAATAATCATAATAAAAATTATACTAATATACATTATATAATAAATATTAAATATTAATACAATATACTAGGATTATTATTATTAGTAATATTAATTATGATCATTATTAACATTATTAATACTAATTATTATTATTATTTATTATATTAATAATTAATAATAATAATAATAATATTTACAATTAATATCAATAATAATTATTGTATTAAAATAAAAAAATAACTAATTATTAAAAATATTATAATTGATTAATTAAAATTAATATTAATTTTAATAATGATCAACATAATAATAATTTATATTAATCAATTAATTATCTTAAAAACATAACAAATTAATTAAAAAATAATAATAAATAAAATAAATAATAATAATAAATAAATAATAATAATAATAAAATAAATAAATAAAATAGCCGACATTAAAAAAAAAAAAAGAGCTGACATTCATCTTAATTTACTCTCCTCATTAATATTTAATCTCTCAAATTAGCTCTTCTTCTATCAAGCATTCAAATGGTCCTAATGATGGATCCCGATTGGGATTTGAAACGTTGGCAGAAAATGGTTCTTACTGTGGATTCTCCGGTAACTAAATCAGAATACCCACAAATTCCTAGAGGTCTATCTGGATGATTAGACTGCCTTTGGATTGGTTAAGCACCACATAGCAAGCTTATGCTTGATGTTGGATACTTGCCGATGACACTAGATTGCATTGAACCTTAAGAAGTGTACATTCCTCGTTCCCTTTGGGAACCTACTAGGACATGTGGTCTACAAACAGGGACTAATGGTAGACCCTGTGAAGATTGCAGTAATTCTAAATTTGGAAGCAGCGCAAAGTGTTAAACAGTTGCGCACTATGTTGGGGCACACTGGGTACTATAGGAAGTTCATAAAAAGCTATGCCCAGATCACCGCGCCGATGGAGAAACTATTGAAAAAGGATGTCACATTCTATTGGAATGATGATTGCATGAAGATCCTGGATGTCCTAAAGGGAAAATTGGCCTCCGCTTCAATCCTGGTCTTCCCAAAATGGGATGGAGAGTTTCATGTCCATGTTGATGCGTCATGTATCGCGTTGGGAGTGGTGCTCACACAAGAGGGCAAAGAGGGCTTGGATCACCCTATCGCATTTTCAAGTCGTAGATTGTCCAAAGCCAAAAAGAACTATTCCACAACCAAGCACGAGCGATTGGCTATGGTGTACACGCTCCAAAAATATCGACACTATTTGTTAGGAGGACATTTCAAGATGTATACAGACCATTCTACACTAAAGTACTTGGTCAATAAGCCTATGTTGGGGGGGAGCATATGTAGGTGTCTCTTGTTGTTCCAAGAATATGACTTTGAGGTCATGGTAAAACCTGGACGCTTGAACGCAGGACCAGATCACTTGTCGCGTACTTAGACGGGCAAGGAACCTACTAGTTTAGAGGAAGGATTACCTAACACATAGCTCTTTGTTGTGCGCATTGTGGATGAACACTTCAAATATATAATCCACTTTCTGACAATAGGGACAGGGCTAAAGGAATACTCTGTCCAATAGAAGAAGGAATTGGTAGTGCACATGATAGATTTTTCTATCATCGCAGGGCACCTATACAAAATGGGAAATGATGAGATATTGCGAAGGTACGTACCTGAATTTGAACAAAGTCAGATCCTCGTGGAAGCACATGGGGGCACTGCAAGAGGACACTATGCAGGACAAGCAACCACATAAAATATTCTCCACGTAGGGTTGTGGTGGCCAACCCTTCATCAGAATTCAAAAGCACACTGTAAGGCCTGCGATATATGTCAAAGGACCGTAAACCATCGTGAAGGGATGAGATGCCTTTGAATCCGCAAATGACGCTGCAACCCTTCAAAAAGTGCGCAATCAACTTTATGGGACCTATCAAACCCCAGGGACAAACGGGCGTGTCATACATCATCACCATGACGGAGTACCTAACGCACTGGGCGAAAGCATAGTTGGTCAAAGATTGCACGGCCGCTACAGCTGCAAATTTTTTGTTTGAACACGTGTTGACCCGATTTGGCTATTCGAAAATCTTAATGAGTGATCGTGGTACAAATTTCCTTAACGAAACCATTAGTGCGCTCACAGAAGAGTTCCAGGTGTATCATCAGAAAAGCACACTGTATCACCCACAAGCCAATGGGATAGTAGAAGCCTTCAACAAAACACTGGATATTGTGCTAACCAAAGTGTGCAACATGCAGTGAAGCGATTTGGACCTCCACGTACCTGCAGTACTATGGGCTTATAGGACAACGTGTAAGAAATTGATGGGACAAACACCATTTTGGTTAGTTTATGGCATGGAAGCTGTCATGCCAATGGAGTACATTGTACCTAGTCTGCGCATCGCAGCGCTCATAGGTATGACGGATAGTGAAGCTCTGGAAGAAAGGCTCGCACAATTGGAAGAACTTGAGGAGGAACGGTTCTTGGCTATTTTCATTAGCAGGTACAAAAGTAGTGTGAAAAGGCCTGGCACGATCACCATATTAAGTTGTGCACCTTCAAGGTAAATGACTTAATGCTCCTGTATGACAGTAATTTTGAAAAACTCCCGAGAAAATTCAGAATGCATTGGCTGGGACCATACGTGGTTAAGGAGGTCACAAACAGAGGTATGGTCCAACTATTCAAACTAAATGGAGAACCTTTCCTAGGAAAAGTGAATGGTAACCTCTTGAAGCCCTACATGGGTGGGCTGACTATCT
Source organism: Pinus tabuliformis (assembly GCA_031772625.1). Taxonomy (NCBI): domain Eukaryota; kingdom Viridiplantae; phylum Streptophyta; class Pinopsida; order Pinales; family Pinaceae; genus Pinus; species Pinus tabuliformis. The sequence goes on along the minus strand of CM062815.1, from coordinate 259,415,727 downwards.
GACTAGCCAACAGAAGCATAGTCTTTGCGCTCCAAGGATCTAGACAAAGGCGCAAGACTATAAATATATGCAGCAGATACAGGTACAGATGTAGAGAAGCAGTTCAAACACAGAGGTCTCAGAATAACGTATGCAGCAGATCTAGCAAGCAACAGCTCAATGCACTGTTGACCTCCATGTAGTTCGAGAACAGTTGGAGGGACTCTGCATAAAGATCGTCGCGCCAACAGAGTGACCCAAGGGCGAGTCACGATGTTTGTGTTGGGGGCCTGTTGGGCATTGAATCCCCCCAAGGCATGTTTTGGGGCTCAAAGCCCAAGTTTTGACCTAATCTTGTTGTAAAGCTCCGCAAATTGCAAGTATGATAGAGTCATAGGGTTGTCCGCCCTAGTTTTGTAATGTAATGTCAGCTGGATAGACCTACCCATGGTCCGTGGACCATGGGATTGTATAAATAGAGTGAGGCTCTAAGTAGAAAATAAAGGAGAAGTAGAAAGAAGTCTAAGTGACTAAGTTGAAGTGTAAAGTGTGTCTTTGGGTTGTAGAGTAGGAGAGGGCTCTGCAGCTGAGTGCGCAGAGGCCTAATAGTCCGCAACTGAGTGCGCGGACCCCTACAGCTGAGTGCACAAGGTGAGTCAAGTCTGTAACCAAGGAAGGAATTAATAAAGAGAAGTTTTATCATAATTTTGTGTATCTATTCTTGGGTTAATGCATGTTTGATATAATTTGCAAATATATTGTTTATTTACTGCGCGCACCTGTATGAATGGTTTATGTTGTTAAGTATAACTTAAAGCACGCAAGTAGGCTAAAATAATCAACTAACATTGGAATACCAGTAAGGTCTTGGGTAATAATGCAGAAGCGCGATGTTCAGCCCCTAAGTAGGGCTGCGCGAAGGCAATATATCAGGCTGCGAGGTACGGGAAAGTGCGCGAAGCCACCTGCATGCAGGGTCAAACCACGGACCACTTGAACTCATCAGACATCTCCAGGGTGCGGAAACCTGGTTCTAGCACCCTCCCATACTACTTCAGGTGAGACCTCAGTCCGTGCTCCGCGAACTGTTGCCAAAAGGGCCAGTAGTAACAGGATTTGTTTAGCTAAAGTAACTATGAACCTAGGTCAAGCCCCAATAAGCCAACACTAGATCTATCAAGAGTCACTCCCAAAATCCTATTTACAAACACATATTAATTACAATAGTTGACTATGAGACATAAGTTCAATAGCATGTCGACACTTCTATATTTCTTCTCTAGCTGCATAACTCACGTACTAGATGTCTATATATAGTTTTGGCCCATTAATCTTGTCTAGTTTAACTTGTGGTCACTTGATGGGATCCACCCTCGCTTGGTTCACATTCGCTTGACTCTTTCGACTATAACAAATCAATCCTTTTATTCATGGTGTTTGAAATTGCCAACATATAGGGGGTCTCCCTGATATGAAGTCCCAATTAGACCTCACAATATTTTGAGTAGGAGCCCCATCAAGGAAATAGGCCCAGCTGCCATATTGTTAGTTATTTGCCTTGGCTACAATAAGCAACACAAGATAAAATGCATATACTTTTGAGATGAACAAGTAATTTATCCTTGTGATGTATTTAATTGAAAATTGTACGAGTGTTCTTTCACGGAAGGGAAGAGAAAGTGATTTTTTAAGAGAAAAGTAATAGTATTATCCTAATAAGGACACACATATATCTAAAATAATTGTTAGTTATCTTGCAAAATAGTTCACAAAAAAATAACTATCCTATAAGCAAGAGACGCACAATTCAAAGATGCATACTAAATCCAATAAAATAATTCATTTTCATTACTATGTAGAAACATAAAAATGCACTGCAAAAGTGAAAGAATAGCCTTACAATCATTCACAACATATGCATGAAAGTGTTTTTGCTCCAAGAACTTCAAATCATGAAGTGAAAGTCCCAAAATACACCATTACAATGTCATAACACTTGCTCTATTAGTGGAAAGTTAAGCCACCACTTTCTCTGCAAAATATTAATCATCTCTCTTATTCCTAGCTTGAGAAGCCAAGGTGAAAATTCCTTTGTTTGATCTATGAGGGTGCATTTATAATAAATTAGGTGACTCTCCACCTCCCTTGTGACTCTTGACTTTCCCTCATGACTCTTAAGCTCCCATGTGACTTTTCAAATTCATATGTGACCTTTGAGATTCTACATGACTTTAAACTTTCTAGTGAATTTTCATGTTCCATATGGGACAATTGGGCTACCATACATTTTACATTTTCTCATTTTTTTGAAAATACAATATTGCATTTCACAAATTGCGGCAAAATACATTGAAAACATATAACTTTAGTGGTGACACTTTGAGAAGCCATGACTTGGAAATGGTGACATAAGACTTCATTGTAGTGTATCAATGTCAAGCTCTTCTCTTTGTTGTTGTCTTCACATCTTCATGATAAGTCTTGATTGTAATTCATCTTCATCCTCTAAAGGGTTGGTTATGACATAGAGTCTTCCATGTCATCTCGGTCTTCATTCATTTGTCATGGTCCAATATCTCTTTGTCTCTTTGTTCTCTTTGTGTGATAGTCTCTTTAAGCTTTGTATCCACAAGTATCTTCTACCAAAATATCCTTGAGGTCCTCCTTGAGCATCATCCTGCCACGTTTAGATGATAACACCTACAAATAAAATTCACTCATGAAAATACAATATCATTCCAAAAATTGTCTAGTCCACTTTGTTTCTCATGCAACATGCTGACTATGATGGGACATTTCACAAAGGTTGAGGAGAAAGGCCTTCTTGAGCATAGTGTGCAGTGATAGGACATAAGGAGTGAGGTATTAGGCATTGAGATTGTGTGATGTGTAGTTGGAAAGGATAAGCAAGACATGGATTGCACATTGGGAAAGTCCAGGAGGTAAGGAAGAAAAACCAGCTCACTAAGAATGAATAGTGTTCAGTTCTTGAAGGAGAGGGTCCAAGGACTACGTAGTTGAGACCTAAAGGTATTTAGGATGACCCCATTTTTCACTAGAAGTGCGCAATGAACACAAGGTTGGCTAAGGGATTGGGCGGTAGGAAATAACAAGAGGAAAGGAACCATGACTGGGCACTGTGACTACGTATTGTGAAGTGGTTGAGGGAGAAGCTCAAGGGACTACGTAGCTGAGCACTACAGGGATCCAAAAGGGACTCCATTGCCCACTATGATTGCACAATGTTCTAGGAAAGGTAGCTCTAATCAAGACTGTGCATTGGGCAAGTGCAACTGGTAGATCTGAGTGACTGACAATTAGAATTGCACCGTGTGCAATTGAGGGGGACTATCCTCTAGGACTGTGAAGTGCACAATCCCAGGAGGCAGAGGATTCTTCACTATGGCTTAGGAATTCATAGTGCACAATTCCAGGAGGCAAAAAGGTTGGTCCAATATCAAGCAAGTTGCAAGGATAGTGAGAACTCCGAAAATGACTAAGTGTGGGATCAATGTGACAAGAAGGTAAGAATGAGAGCATAACAAGACTTGAACATGATCACACACTCATAAATGATCAACCACATGAAAATAATATGCTCAGTACTGAGCATCAACACGAATTTATTGAAATGACAACAGAATGAAACTTACCTCCAAGTGCGACACTTAATGTATACATGTGCGACACAAGTGTCGAATGTGAAGAGAAAGTGCATGACACCGTAGGAATCATTCCAATGGATGTCCATATGATAGATAGGACATATTAATGTAGGATAATGGACTAGATTTTCCTCTTAAATATGCGCCAAACTATTTTCACAAAGAACGCCACTTTCTTTAACAAAATAAGACACTTGAGATTCCCTTAGAAAGGGACTTGGAAACTTAGAAAACAAGTGTAGAATCACTCTAAAAACTAGAAATGGTGGTTCAAGTGATCAAAGTAAGGCTAAAAAATTTGAATGTAGGCCAAATTTGGATGGTGTTGTAGTGGCGATAACGATCCACTAGAAGAACCCCAGCTTCTCTGTTCAGGTTTAGCTTTATGCAAACATTCTTGTCTTTCAGTAAGTATTCATTCATAATGTGGATCCCCTTAATTTCTCCACTTACCCTGGTTGTAGGTGTAGTCTCTCCTATTCCCATTCTCAAATCGAGCACACTTACAAGGTTTTCTATATTTCAATTGTTTCAATTTGGGAGAAGGATAGTATGTATTTGTGAGTTTAGAATGATCATAGTTTGTAGTCCATCTCTGTTGCTTATCCACTTCCAGCAGACCTATTAAATACCCCAGTGAATTCACTTTAGGAAACACAAACATTTCTTTGCTACCAACAATCTTGTTCAGTACCCTGGTGAAGTTGCTTGCTTCACCTCTCTGCACAAGAAGACTTTCTCTTCTTTCACTGTTGGTTTTATTTTCAATATGCTCATTAGCATTTTAGCAGCTTTTATATAGCCAGGGTGGAAGAGGGATCCCAAATTATTGAGATAAAAAGAGGTTGTTCCTTTAGAGATTATTATATACCTATGAAATTGATATGCTTGCTTTTAGCTTTCTCCTTTCCTTTCTCTACTTGATTGGATCGGCGGGAAAAACACTATTTAGTTACAATATTGATTTAGGTAATGAAGATCTTAAAATAGATATGACATCATGGTTCTACTTAAATATTTACATTTTAATGGATTGAATTTTCCATTCAGACATCATTGACCTTACAGATATTAGACCCAAGCAAAGAAGAGGGACCAAAATTTAATCAAGCGTTGTTGAGTGTCAGAGAGCCCTTTAAAAATTTTGCCACATTTTTCATAACCAAACAAATCACTTCCACACAAGGTCTTATTTATGTAAACTAACCAAAACAAAGCAAAGAAGAAATGACAATGCGTGACATGTAAAAAACAAGAACGAAAAAAAAAAAATGAAATAAATATGTACATAGGAATAAATGCAACTCAAGGTGCCACTGGAAATAATGTTTGAGATCTTAACCATTATCGGGAAGAGAACAATCTTCCCATCTAAGTATTGAAGATGATAAGTATGGTGGCTAAGCTTATCATGAATGGTAAAAGTTTTTATCCACAAGGATTGAAATTTGGTGTGTATAAATTCATCTTCATGGTCTTTATCCCATTTAAATACCAAGTCTCCCACACTAAACTCCTTGTTCCCCCTATATTTCTTATCAAAACAATGCCTGATATGACTTTGGTGCACAACAAACTTTTATTTTATTTTACGCCTTTCTTCCTCTAATTTCATAAGAGTGTATATCCTACTCTAAACAATAAGACATGGTTTACCTTGGGATTCTTAAGAAAATTTTAAGGTTGGGAAGTATAGGTTCGAAGGAAGGATAACTTATTTTCCATACACGAGGAAGTAAGGGGAGGTATTTAGAGAGGGTTTCGATGTAACATGGCCCGCCCACAAATAATTTTCCAATGCATTATGCCAGTTCCTTTGCTCAGAGTAAACGATTTTATTGATGATGTGAATTAAATTATTATTAGTAGATTCAACTAAACCATTTCCTTGAGGGTAATAATTAGATGAGTGCTTTAAAATAATAACATTTTCCAATGAAAAATCATAAAGCTTTAGTGATGAAAAGTAAGTTGCATTATCAAAAACAAGTCACATAGGAATGCCAAACCTGGTGATGATATTCTACGTGAGAAAGTGAATGACTTCCTACTTATTCACTTGATTTAATGGAACTTCTTCAGCCCACTAAGTAAATTAATCTATGGTAGTGAAGATATATCAGATTTTCTTTGGTGAATGAGGAAAAGTTTCACCAATAACATCCAATCCCCATTGTTGAAAAGGCTCTTCAATGACAATGGACCAGAATGGCACGGCTAACTTTTTTTCATGACCATCACATCTTTGACATATAGGACACTTATGGGTGTATGCATATGCATACTTAAATAGTGTGGGACAATAGTAACCAGCCCACATTACTTTTTGAGTTGTAGTGTTTCCCGCATAATGCTCACCAACTGGCTCATCATGAAGGTATTTCAATAAACTTTTTGAATCTTGTGCTTCCAAGCATTTGAGAAGGAAACATTGTGGTGATTTAGAATAAGTACACGTTGAACAAGCTAATATGATAAATCTTTGAGGTGAATCACCTTCTTTAGTTCGCTAACAAGTGCGAGGGAAAGGTGCCTTGCTCTAGATACCTTTATATATTAGTGTACCAAGACATGGTTGAGTTTGTAGGGGTATCTTGCTTAATGTTGTACATTTCAATTTCTTGTTCCCATCCAGAAGAATCCTCTTCTAATGAATTTACTACTTCTACTGAAAGTTGACAGATACCATGGCCTTTTATTGTATGAACATGCTTGAAATATAGATCATGTTCTTGAAGGCTTATCATCTACTTTTTCCTCGTACCACCCAACTCTCATTGCACAAAGAGTGATCTAACCATTGGGTGAGGCATAAAGATGATAACATGACTTTTTAGGAGGTAAGGCCTAAAAGGCTTCACCACCTTGTAAACTCCATATGCTTGCTTATCGATGGTGGGATAATTCAATTTTTATCCTTGTAGGATAGCACTCATAAAGAATATTTTCCACTCATTTCCTTGGTTGTCCTTCTAAGTAAGAATAACTATAATAGATGTATTAGAAGCAAAGATATACAACAATAAATATTTGTTAAATTCCAAATTGTATAATGTTAGGGCATTAGCAATGGCTTGCTTAATTTGGTCAAAGGCATCTTTCTCCCTCTGGTCCCATTTGTAAATGGAATCCTTCTTGATCATCTCTTGCAAAGGCTTAACAATATGTGCATAAGAAACGATTAATTTCCGGAGAAAATTAATTTTCCCCAAGAAGGATTGCATGGCTTTCCTATTCACAAGAAAGGGAATATTAGCAATATCCCTGACCTACTTCGGGTCCACTTTAATCCCGCTCCTAGCTATGATGTGTCCCAAGAGGTTACCCTCATATACTTCAAAGATTCTCTTCTTTGGATTTAAAGATATACCATATTTTCAACACCACTCACATATTTTCCTTAGATGATGAAAGTGATCGGATATTTTCTTTCAAAACATTGTAACATCATCCAAGTAAATGACCACACTTTTTCCAATCAGCCCATACAACAATATTTCCATATCCTACAAAAAAGTAGCACCAATTTTTATAAGTTCAAATGGCATTCGATGAAAAACAAATGTACCCCATTTAGTCATGAATGCAGTTTTTAACCTGTTGGGTTCCACTAGCAGAACTTGTTTACATCCTAAAAAACCATCCAATAGTGAGAACATTTTTGACCCAGATACCATCTAAACTATCTGCTCTATAGATGGCACTAGATAATTATCCTTATCTTAAGCTCGGTTCAGGCTGTGAAAATCAACACATTAACGTATCTCTCTAGAATTAGTTCTAAAAAGAACCAAATTAGAAACCCATGTAGAATGATGACATTTAAATATGATTCGGGCATTCAACAACTTTCTTATTTATTTTTGAATTAGGGATTAAAGCGTAGGATGAAATTTTCTCAACTTTTGTTGAAATGGATTTACCCCTTCCTTAATAGGTATCGCATGCTGAATAATTTGTGTATAATAGGTTTTCAAATCATCATATGTCCACATGAAATGTTATGTAACCAGCTCAAGAAAATATAGAAAAGATAGATCAACGCCTTAGAATTCAGCCTCTTCGAGGGGGCAACCTCCTTTACATTACATAAATGAACAATTCTTTGATGATTCAAATGACAAAACCTCCTTTATATATATAGGAGTCTAAGGAGTCATAATATAATCCATCCAACCTAACAATAATAATATAAAGCCACAAAAATAATAATAGAGGGATTCTATGGGGCACAGAAATAACAATATGGGGGTAATAGGGGCACAACAATATAAATAAGGGGTATAACTATAATAGTAATGGGGTAATCACTAGTATTATAGGGACCCAACATGCCCCTCTCCTTCAAAAAAGTGTTGTCCTCAACGCTTGAGTAATTATGGATACTTCTGCATAAAATTCTCATCCTCCCATGTGGAATCTTCAGCAAATAAGTTCTTCCACTTGATAAGATACTCTGAAATTGATCGATTTCGTAGCTGTCGTGTTCTTGTTTCTGTGACTGCTTCCGATTCCAATATAATTTTTCCTTCCTCGTCAAGTTTTGGAAATATTGTTTGAATTGGGAGCTTGTCGCCTATAACCTTCTTTAAACATGAAACATGGAAAACTGGGTGCAATCGAGAAGCTGCAGGAAGCTCCAATTTGTATGCCATAGTAACAATCTTTTGCAACACCTTGTACGGACCATAATACTTTGGTGATAATTTATTATCCTTCTTAGCTTGCTTTAGGGACATTTTCTTATATTGTTGTAGCCATAGGAATACCCAATCACCTACATCAAAACTTCTTTCACTGCGATGTTGATCTGCCTGTTGTTTCATTCTATTTTGTGCCAACACGAGGTTATCCTTTAAGAGTTGGAGGACTTGTTGTTGATGTTCGATGTTCCACTGCCTAAACCTTAGAATTTTCTCTTAAATATGATGTGATGGATGGTGGTTGATACCCATAAAGTGCCATAAATGGGGTCCTTTTTGTTGATGTATGGAAGGAAGTGTTATACCACCATTCAGCCAGAGGCAACCATTTGACCCATTGTGTCTGTTTATCATATACAAAGCAATGAAGATATCCTTCCAAACATTTGTTTACTATCTCAGTTTGCCCATCAGATTGAGGATGATAAGATGAGCTATAAGCTAACTGAGTACCAAGACAAGAAAATAATTCTGTCCAAAAATTTCCAGTGAAAATGGGATCTCTGTCACTTACAATAATCTTTGGGTTTCCATGTAGCTTTTGAACTGTTTCCATAAATGCAGTAGAAACTGTACTGGCTTTAAATGGGTGTGATAATGCACAAAAGTGTGCATACTTGGTAAGTCTGTCAACTACCACCATGATGACACTCTTTCCCTCAGACTTGGGTAAACCTGTGATAAAATCCATTGAAACCTCCTCCCAACGTTGGCTTGGAATGGATAAAGGTTGTAATAGACCTGGTGTCTTAATTGTTTCAACTTTATTTTGTTGGCAAACCAAACATTCTGCCACAAACTTTTGAATATCTGATTTAAGGCCATCCCAAAAAAATTCCTTCTTAACCCTGTGGTAAGTTTTTAAAAATCCTGAGTGCCCTCCTAAGGGAGAAGTGCGCAATTCCATAAGAATCTTTTGTTTTAGCTAGGAATTCTTATGGAGGTATAAGCGATCTTTGTACCATAACGAATCATTTTGCCAGCTAAATGTATCAGAAGTACTGGAATCTTGTTGTAGCTTTCAAATAAGTGCCCACACTTCTTCGTCATTCTTCCATTCCTCCCTTGCTTCGTTTATCCAATCTGGTTGGATAATAGAAATGGCACACAACAATGCTTCCACATCCTCATCCTTTCTTGAGAGTGCATCTACCACCACATTTTGCTTCCCTTTTTTGTAGATGATTTCAAAGTCATAACCCAACATCTTTGTGACCCACTTTTGTTTTTTTTTTCCAAAGGAAAAAACAGTAACTTTTATTAAAAAGATAATGAAAAGTTACAACTAGCATATGCACTGAAACATTCTATAAACCGCCACAAAGGCTCGAGTGCTTTCGCACCCCCCGCATCGTTAGAAGACTAACGTGCACAGAGAATAAGAAAAAGAGAAGAGAGAAGAGAAAAAGAAAAGAGGCAGAAAAACTGAAAGACTCACGCTTCAAGTCTTTCTCCCCTTTTTCTTTTCGACCTTACGCCACTCTCCTTGAGTGGGCTCGGTCGGCACTATGACTATCTGAGTTTCTGTATTCGGTGGTCCAGCTTCTTTGTCTGAGTCTGAAGAATCAGAGTGATGTTGTCGTTTGATGCCTCCCATGCTTGGATCCACTCTTGTCATCTCTGTCTGGTTGTTCAGTGTGGTTCCCTTCTGATTCTCCATTTCTTGAGATACCTCAGTCTTCTCTGCAGGGATCTCTTCCACCTCTGCTTCTGATTCTTCTTCCTCTGAATCTGGGGATGAAAATTTCCATCCTTTCTTCTGCTTCCCTTTCTGTTTCTTTTTACTGTTTAACTTCTTGGCTTCTGGACATGTGCTTTGTAGGTGTCCTGTCTGCCTACAAAGCCTGCATCTAAAAGCAGTGTTTTCATAATCCAGTACTTGCAACCAGTTTTGTTGTTTGTAGATCAGCCTTATATTGTCCGGCAACCCTTTACTTAAATCTACTTCCACACAAATACGTGCGAAGGTATAGATCCTTTCATCAATCCTATCCATGTATGTTTTGATATATTTCCCTATGCTGTTCCCAATGCTTTCCAGGACTTGATCATTCCAAAAGTGCAGAGGAAGATTGTATAGTCTAACCCATACCGGCATTTTGGTTATAGTCATTTTGTTTGGATCAAAATCTGGAAACCATGGGGTCATAAACAGCCCCGATGTTCCCCAGAACCATGGCCCAGTACTGATGATTGTATCTCTGATTTCCTTGGATGTAAATCTTACTATAAAAAACCCCTTTGAGCATAGATGAATATCGCATTCCATGGTCCAGCTAGTGAAGATCCAATGGAAAAGGTCCAATGGTTTGGGCCAAAAGCTGTTGAAACGGCATATTAGGGCATGCGTTTCATAGGACTTAACGAAATCGTCAAGCCCTGAAGAATCTAAATTTAAAGCTGGGGTTGTCTCTGACTGATCTACAATGTATGGCCTGGGTATATTCCCGCCTTGATCTGAAGAGGACCCTGTGTCTCTGCTGCCCTGAAGAATGTTTTTGTAGGATACCCCTCCCTTGGGTTGGTGCTGGGGTGCAGGTTTTTTTCCCCTGTCTCCCCCTAAGGAGCTTGGTTGTCCCTGAGATGGAGCCCCTCCTCTCAATCTAAAGTTTAAAGAAATGATTGATCCTGGCCCGATCTCATAGCTATCCATCGACCTAAGATCCTGGAGAGACCGCCTGCCACTGACCAGGTGTTGGATCTGAACTGGGTATCCCATTTCTGCCCAGATCTGTTGTTTCAGCTCCAAGGAGGTGCTTCCTGCATGGATCCATACTAAACGAGTTTTTCCCTGAGGGGGTTTAATCAGAATCTGAAACCAAGAAGTTGTTACCTGCTCTGGCTGTAAGCAAACCTCCAGATCTGACGCTGTTTTTGTTTGTTTTTCCTTGAACTTGTCTGGATCTGGTAATACTCTGCTCGATCTATGATTGGTGCCCTCGATCTGTTGCCTGGAAGCACGCTGTGCTCGGATATAGGCTAGATCGTGTAGATCCGAGCCGAGACTACGATGTTTGAGCCCCTGCATTGTGGGAGGGTTCGGAACTGCACCATACGTCCCTCCCCTGCCAGTTCTCTATGCGTTCTGGATTTGGCGATGGCTGGTTTCTAAGATCCATACGGCACGGCAGTTTCTTTGTAGAAGAGTGCCATTAAGGGCCTCGTTCTCCCGCAAGAGCCAAGCCTCCTCGCATATCCAGTTAAGAAGATGAGACCCCGTTGATACCCTCGCCTCCCAGTCTCGCTGAAGGCTTAAGTTTTCTTCCCGATCCAGGAGAGTATGATTCCTATCGGCAGCGAAAACCATCGATGTATAGCCGCGCTGGTCTGGTGGTATATGAGGCGTTTTTCTTCGAAGAGCATGCCTTTTCTCTGAGGGCACTTGCAGTAATGGCAGTCTACCCACATTGTTCACCGTCGTCCCAGTACCTGGCTTGAAATCGACCCCTAAGGCATGCTTGGGATTCGATGCGGCGGCACCAGAAAACCTGCTTGCGCAAACCCTAACCATCACCATTCGCTCCCGTTAATCCAGCCTGTGACTCACTTTTGTTGCTCTTTAGAGGATATTCTTTGTTCTAAAAAGTATTTAAGGCTATCATGATCCCTTTTTACCTTGAAGTGTCTTCCCATTAGGTAGGGTCGCCATTTCTTAAGTGCATGGAGTATTGCCAACATTTCCTTCTCATAAATAGCTTTGCTTAAAAACTTTCCCTTGATTGGACGACTTTCAAAAGCAATGGGTCTTTCATCTTGCATTAGAATAGCACCAATTCCATTTCCTGAAGCATCACATTCCACAATAAAGGTTTTAGTGAAGTCCGGTGTAGCTAAGACTGGTGCTTGGCACATTGCCTCTTTAAGATGTTCAAAGGCCTTTTTTGCTTCCGGAGTCCATGAAAATGAATCTTTCTTCAATAATGTTGTTAGAGGTGCTGCTATTCTCCCATAATTCTTAACAAACTTGCGATAATACCCTGTCAACCCAAGAAATCCTCGCAGATGCTTTATGGATGTGGGGATTTTCCATTCCTTAATGGCTTTAATTTTGCTAGGGTCTACCTTAACTCCTTCATGAGATACAATATGACCCAAATATTCCACCTCCTGGACTCCAAAGAAACATTTGGATCTTTTTGCATATAATTGTTTCTCCTCCAATAGTTGTAGCACCCTGTCAACATGTTCAACATGATCCTTCCAAGACTTGTTGTAGATTAGTATATCATCAAAAAATACTAACACAAATTTTCTAAGGAATGGTTTGAAAATTGAATTCATCAAACCTTGAAATGTTGAAGGTGCATTGGTAAGGCCAAAAGGCATGATCAAAAATTCATAATGACCCTCATGAGTTCTAAATGCCGTTTTCGGAATGTCTTCAATCTTCATTTTGATTTGATGATATCCCGAACAAAGATCCAACTTGGCGAAGTAAATTGATCCATGCAATTCATCCAGTAATTCATCAATGACAGGAATGGGGAACTTATCTTTAATAGTGAGCTTGTTGAGCTCTCTATAATCCGGACACATGCACCATGATCCATCCTTCTTGTGCACCAATACTACTGGAGCTGAGAAAGAACTTTGACTCGGTTGAATTATACCAGCCTCTAGCATTTCTGCAACCATACGTTCAATTTCACTTTTTTGGACATAGGGATATTGTACGGCCTGATGTTTGGAGGAACACTTCCTGGAATCAGATGAATAGCATGATCATGATCACGCATAGGTGGGAGACCTTTGGGAGTCTCAAATACCTTGGAATGATTGTCCAGGAATTTTTGGAGATCTGGAGAAATAGATGATTCCAATGTGGAAACATCTAGCGAACATAATTGTGCAATTACACCTCTTTGCTCCTTTTTTAGAAGCTTAGTCATGCCATTAGAGCTGATTATCTTTCCTGGTTTCCCTGCAATACCCCTTAATTCAACTTCCTTTCCTTCTGTAGAAAATTTGATGAAAAGTTCTTGAAAATTAAAAGCTATTGTACCCAAGGATTGTAGCCATTGAACTCCTAGTACAACATCGGCACCTCCCATTGGAATGGAAAGCATTGAGCTAGTCAATACATATTCTCCCATGGATAGCTTGATATTATGGCACTTTCCAGAGAAATTTATTGTTCCTCCATTTGCAATCATCACTTGACACTCTGGTGCTGGATATAGGAAGCAATTCAATTCTTTTGCTACCCTACAATGAATAAAATTGTGGGTGCTTCCTGAATCAATCAACACTATTACCTTTTTCTTCTTGATTTGTCCTTCTATCTTGATGGTTTGAGGAGTGGTAATTCCCACCAATGCATTACAAGATATGGTCGGATTTATTTTTTCTTCATCTAGGCTTTGTTCCTGGAATATATCCTCTTCTTTTGACCTTTCTTGCTCCTTTTCTTCTTCCTCTTCACAATCTATGTAGAATAATTTCTTCTCAGCACACTTATGACCTTCTGTGTATTTGCTATCACAATTGTAACAAAGCCCTTTTGCTCTTTTTTCTTCCAATTTTTGTGGTGTCAACCTTGTAGGTTGTGGAAGACTAGGGGCAACAACACTTCCGTCTTTATAGTTGTGAGTGGTATGCTTCCTAGTTGCCATAATTTTGCTTTCCATTTTTCTTGCTAACCTGAATGCCTTCTCTAATGAATCAGGTTCCCAAAGGCGAACATCATGTTGGATATTATCGTTTAAAGACCCTATGAACACATCAATCCTATGCTCCTCTGGAATATCTTTTACCCTTATGTTCAATTTTTGGAACTCCTCAATGTGCTCCATTATTGAACCCTTTTGTTTGAGACTTATCAATTGGCTAAAAAAAGTGTTGCTTTTTGTATCCTCATAATGTGCTATCAATTCTTCCGTAAAAATTGCCCAAGTGATAAATTGTTTACAAGAACAAAGCCATTGATACCATACAAACTGATTTGGTTCCAAATATACAGTTTCCATACGTACCTTTTGTGCGTTTTGCACATTATTGAGATCGAAGAATTGCTCCATCTGTAATATCCATGTGGCGGGATCCTTGCCATCAAACTTCCTCATATCGATTTTTGGAATATGGTGATTCTTCGATCCAACATTAGCGTCTATGGAATCATGATTAACATTTCTTTTGTTCTCATCATGAGTTTCCTTTACTACCTTTTCACCATTAGTAAGTATTTCTTGTAGAAAATTTGTCAAATTTGTCTTCAAATCTGCCATGCCTGTCTTCAAATTTGTGTTCAAATCTATCTTCAAATTGTCCATCTTAGCTTCCATGCCATTCATCTTAGCTTCCACGCCATTTATCTTAGCTTCCACACCATTTATCTTAGCATCTGTTAACTTTTGTGAGCGTGACATTTGTTGCACTTGTTCTTGTAATTTTGATATATCATGTAGCATTTCTTCCTCTTCTTCATGAGTCATGCTAGAGCTTTCAGGTTCCTTACTAGGTGTTTTCATTTTCTTTCCTCGGGGCATCAGTTACCAATAATAATTCTCTACTATGCCCTTTGAATTCCTTCAAAATAAATTTTCAAACCAAGCTTAAGCAACAATTTAAAAAAATCTACATACTTTTTTTCACTTTGTAGGAGCTCGATATTGCCTCTGATGTATCTCTGTACTTTCCAATCATCTAGTTCTAAATTTGTGACCTGTAGTAGCTCTTTGTGTCCTCTTTTCAATGCCACCAATCTGATCCAAATTGGATTCTCCAGGAAAGAGTTATGCACAATCTCCCAAGATGACTTGATTATAGGCCTTTCCAGAAGAGCGAAGTTGTATGAAGTGCCACGTGTACAATTTTTGATATTTGGTTCTAAAAAAGATATAAAAGAAACTACAGTCTGTCCTCTTTTTTTACCTTCTTACGAATTTTCAATCTGATTCCCAGAGAGAAAGTTATGACAATTTTCCCCAGGTCACCTGTTTTGAATGTAATTCAGGAGTCTGCAAAATGACCAACTTCCTCAGATCATATCTCCGAAAATATCGTGCACAAAGCTCTGAAATTCAGACCCACGGTTCAGTGCAATTTCTTCTTAAATGGGTTTTTTTTGCGACTTCTGAAACGTTACATAAAAAAAGTTATAGCGAAAATGCCACGATGACCTGTTTGGAGCAGCGAGACCCTAGAATCCAAAGCTCTGATACCAAATGTTATGAAACCAGCTCAAGAAAAGATAGAAAAGATAGATCAATGCCTTAGAATTCAGCCTCTTCGAGGGGGAAACCTCCTTTACATTACATAAATGAACAATTCTTTGATGATTCAAATGACAAAACCTCCTTTCTATATATAGGAGTCTAAGGAGTCACAATATAATCTAGCCGACCTAACAATAATAATATAAATCCACAAAAATAACAATAGAGGGATTCTATGGGGCACAGAAATAACAATATGGGGGTAATAGGGGCACAACAATATAAATAAGGGGTATAAATATAATAGTAATGGGGTAATCACTAGTATTATAGGGACCCAACATGAACACATCTTGATGTTGTTTGAAATATGAATAAAGGCTTGTCATTCTTAGGGATAACAACATGTATTGATGTTTAGATACTTCGATCTTCCTTGGTACCCAAGTTAACTTGTTCGTGTGACAATGTGGAATTGTGGGTCTTCAGGTTGATTGGTCCCTTAAAGTGTTTCTATAGGTCATAAATATTCTATAAAAATACCATTCCCTTAGGAAAGGGATTTCCTTTATGTACCTAAGTTTATTCATGCAAATCCCTTTCATGCTCATCTTCATCAATCATTATGTCTTTAAACACGTCAACATTGGCCAAAAATTCTAGTATATGTTGGTCATCATTAAAAACACATATATTAGTGATATTGTTAGGTATAGATGGCTTATAAATAATCTCAATAGAAAATCCATATCTAAGAGGTGATAATCTAGCAGTAGCATTAGCAAATGTGTCTTCGATTGTGTAGTGAATACTAGGAACATAATTAATATTAAATGCTTGAAAGAAATAAATAAGACACCATACCTCTTGTTGGAAGTTTTTCAAATTAAGCAACACACAATGAATAATATTTTTTACCTGACGTGTAACAATCTTAGAGTCACCTATTACCTTTAACACTTCCTTTGAGGTCTATGGATTTATTTAATCCTAATATAAGTGCTTTGTTTTCTGCAATGTTATTCGTGCACTCAAACTCCAATCGACATGAAATCAAAAACTTTCTCTTTTGAGGGTCAATAAGAATGCAACCAAATCCATAACCCTCTTGTGTATTTGAACAATCAAAATACAAATTCCAAATGTTAGCAGCAATAGGGTTAGTTTCTACACTAGTACTATTTACATCTATATTACAAAAGTCATTTGCACTAGTTGGATTGCAAGGAAGGAGTTCCAACTATGTATCTAGTGGTATGGGGGATGGTTGTACAAAATAACATCCACGATCAATTTCTAAGAAACAATTTCTGAAAATTACTTGCACAAAGCTAATCAACTCACTAAGCACTTCAAGCGTCGTAACAGTATGGTTCACTCTCAACTTGAATCAAATTATTCTTTCCCTTATAAAGAAGCCACAAATGCAACCAATTAGTAGCAAAGTATCCTTGCAACTTGTTAGACATATATCTACTTAAAATAAATCCATAAGCTTTTGGAATGTCCACAATAACAATATCAATACATTGGTGAACTCTATGATCTAAAGATAAATGAATTATAACATTGTTTAATTCACCAATTGCCTACACTAAATATCTATCTAATTGTATGATTTTTGCATCAGTATTTTCCCATTTCGCATTGATTTTCTTTGCAACAGATAAAGGCATAACATTCGCAAATGCACCAGAATCAACAAGGAAATTATGGACATTATAATTGAAAATCTCAAAAGTTAAAAGAAAAGGGGGGCAAGTAGATCTATAATTTACATTGGCAACATTAATTATTGATTTGAGAATAGTGGGAGACTTACTGAATGAGGCTTGGCAAGCATAAATTTTACTACCCGATGGAGGCTAAGATGTAAGCGCCCAGATGATCAACTGACATTGGCCTGCCAACTTGTACAGATCATAGGTGGAAATGTTAGCATTAGCTTTCTTCATGTCTTCAAGAATGTTGTAATCAATGTCGTCATGTTTGGAAAGGCGTGTTGGAGTAGAAGGAGGCGTAAATTTTCTCGATACTTTGGGAGTGACAGACTTATTCTCATTATTCTCAGAAGCATTTTTTTAAGGTTGTGCACTTGTGAATTTGTTATGAGTGCCCTAAGAAGGATTAATAGGAGGTAAAACATTTCTCTACAATTTCTTCCTTAGATCTTGTTGAGGCATCAATCCATTGCTCCTAAAATTGTATTGCTTAGATGGTTTTTGAGGAGTAGCTTCACTCCTCGGGGCTCACCAACACCTTGTTGATCATTATTCAAAATAAGATCAAATGTGAAAATTGAATCACCAACACTTATATTTTCCTCTATCAAGGCTAGTTGATCAGTTTGAGTCTACTTTGAATTCTCTTCTACTAGAAAAATTTCTATGACAATGGAAACCACAATATTCTTTTTATGTTTCCATTAAGGGCATGTTTTCTCAAAATGTGCTTCTTGATGAAAACTAAAATAGTTATCCATGCCCAAATTATCAACGTTAAATACAAAATTAGAGCTTTGTGCATATTTGGTCGATGGATTAATGTTTTTCTTAAGGAACAACTTAAAAGAATTATTATTATTAGAAGCCTCACTTGACTTCTTTTTGAGTTCGGATAGAGTCATTGGTTAACAAATTCAAGGACTTAGTCAAGCTTTCCATATCAAAAGTATCTTTTTCTTTAGTCTTAGCGAAAGAATCTTGAGACTTTTTACCAGTGTCTTTAGAGTCCTTTGTATCTTCCTAATCGACAATGAACCCAGTAGACCTTAATTCATTCTCAACAGTTATTTCTTCCACAAATTTAAGAGCCAAAGTATCCTTTGCAACATTTTCCAAAAGCGGAAATGTTAGTGGGAAATGCAATAGTATAATAATCCTTAGTAATCAAATCATGAGGTTGCACATCAATGGGGAATTTATTCAAAATACGTGTAAATGTCTGATTAAAATCCTTAACCTTTTCTATATCCCCCATATCAATGTTTTTGATCTCTTTAAGTAACATGGAAGGAGTTTTATTGTCAGCAAATTTTTCAAAAAATGAATTGTTTAAAATCCCTCCAATTTGTTAGAAAATGTAACTAGGTTTAGTCTTCGTAATTTCTATTGTACTTATATTATTGTATATTTCATGAAAAGATCAAAAGAAGAACAATAAATATTATTTTTCAAGGATGGGTTTCTTTCTCAAATTATTTGGTCATCTAGGTCAAGCATGATCTTCATGCTTCTAGGTTTTATCAAGTCAAAAGAATATTTTTCATAAGTCAAAATATTGTCTTAGAGTCAAGTCGTCAAGTCTCATTCAGACTTTGAAAAGAAAGTGGAAAAATAAATTTATTTGAGTAAAAAATGTAATTTTTGTACCTCCAAGACCAAGTCAGCTCTGCCTCTTCAAGTTATCCGTGGAAGAGGTAATTCAACCTCCTAGATGTGTATAAATAGAGACAATTCAACTTCATTTGAAGCACCACTCAAGCAAGTTCGATCTCCAAGACAAGAAATGTGAAATTCAAGAGAAGAAGAAGTTGGGAAGTAAGAAATAGAAAGAAGGAAGAAAATCAAAGTTTATGCCCTAGAATCTGCCCGGAATCTCTCACATGTGTGAAGTTCTGAAGTTGTTGCAGGGCTTAAATTACAACTTCACTACTGGTCTAAAATTCTGAAGTTGGGGGTCGAAATTTTGAAGTTGGGAGTCGAAATTATGAAGTTGAAGTTGGTTTGGAAGGTTTTGACTTGAGTTGACCTTCTATTATTGGAAGAGCTTGGGTGGAGGGTTGACTTGGTTCTTGTTGGATGTCTTGGTCTCATTGTTTGGGTCTTGGATTCCTCATTTGATATGATTTTATAAGAAGAGAATATTTTTTGTTTTTCCCCTTGGAGGGATTTTTCCCTGGCTTGGAGCCTACATGTTGTGTTGATTATCTATTTGTGATCTTAATAGTTTATGGTTTTGGTAATTTTTTTATGAACATGACATAATAAATATCAATAAGAAGCCAACATAGCTTCACAAGAAATTATCAAGTAAAGATAAAATCACCCTAACTTTTCCCCTATCGATTTCTCAACATGGTATCAAAGCTAAGGTGAAGAAGAAGTCAGCTTGAGGACCACTCTTGTTGACACAATAATAAGAATTTCATCAAAGATATCTTGAAGGACATTATTTACAAGAAGGACACAAGGAAATAGACTAGGAAGGATATAAGGAAGGACATAAGAGAAGGATACAAGGAAGAGGACTCAAAAGGTTCATCTTGAAGGAAGGCTACTACTCCTCCATTGAAGGCTTTTTATCTTGAAGAAGAACATTGATCTCTCTCTTGGGAAGATTATCATTTTGAAGGTTCTTTGGAAGACATGAAAGCATCAAGAATCTTGGGAACATAATCTACACTCCTTGAAGAAACTTGAAGACCTTATTGTTGCAAGGCATCCTAGAAGTCATCATTCTAGGGAATCTTCGAAGTTTCTTGGAATTCTTGGGAACATCAAGGTATTTGAGTATCTCTTTATCAATCTATAAACACTTATATCAAGTAAGTACTACATTATTCTCTATGGCTCAATCTTCAAATCAGATGACTTCATTTTGTGAGGTAATAAGCTTAATGGGTCAACAAGATTTCAAGCATGGAAGAAAATAATAGATTTAATACTTATGTAAAATGAAGTCATGGACCATGTGTAACACCCTCCTCCCACATCTACCCAAGTAACCGGCCAATTGTAGTAAACATGTGATGAGAAGTTATTATGATAGGATTTGACCTCCTAAGTCACGCTAAGGAAGTGGAACCAACAGAAACACACCATACAAACCTTCAACATCAGCAATAGGACCCCTAGGAACCATCCCAACCTTTTAGCTAACCAACCCCTAATTCCTACTAAGTTGTTAGACTACTTGACCTTTGTATGCTCCCATGCTATGGGCATGCCATCATCCAGGAAGCTCTGGATGCTCTGACAAGCCTGCATGCCTATGTCTAGGGACTATTTCCAACAGACCTGTGCTAGAGTCCGGGAAATTTAAGGCACTTTTCAAGCCTAGAATTCTAGCCACTGCCCAAAACTTCTTGTATCTTCTAGAATCCATTAGACACATGATGACGAGACTAATAAACTAAATACTAACTCCAGGACTAGGACTGACCATCCCCAACTAGGACTGACATTCTGTCAAACACTTGGCATTAATGCAATCTATAGGTCTAAACAACATATCTAAGCATAAGGGCCTCATATTTATCTCAGATTCATTATGAGGAATTTTTTCCTTATCACCTTAGTTGCATTATCATCCATTAGGCCATATATACATTTTTCATTCATATACAAGTAAAAACATGATGATAGCCATATGTAGCCATTGTCATAATACATATTCATAACCGGCATAATAACAACAGAAATACCAAGGAAACAATAGCCATATAATCCACATATAAAACATTATAATACTCATGAGATAACAAGGAGAAATAACCTCATATTAATGATGAAAAATCCAACCCGGTATGGGACTACCACGCTCCACCTGACCGTATAATGGCTTAGCCAAATCTCTCTTCAGCCATTCACCCTCGTGCCATATTCCAAGCATGAATGTGGGATCTCATAAAACACATCGATCCAAAACCATCAAGGGCTTCTAAAGGCCAACCACCTTAACCCATCAAATAATATTCCACCTCACGGTCATACATCACAAAACCATCATCATATTGGTCTCTACGCAAGCCTTCCAGGGCTCTAGAGTGTTTGTTTTGACCAAGGATTCTAGGACTAGTAACTCAACCCACAACTACCACTAGGCTTCCAGAGCATTTTTCCAACCAAGGATTCTAAGACTAGTAACTCAACCCACCAAGGGCTTCTAGAGGATTTGTCCAACCAAGGCTTCAAGGACTAGTAACTCAACCCAAGATGTTACAGGGATTCTAGAGAATTTTTCCAGCCAAGTCTTCTAGGATTAGTAACTCAACCCAAGATGTTATAGGGCTTCCAGAGCATTTGTCTAACTAGGGCTTCCAGGAACTAATATCTCGACCCAAGCTAAGGAAACATGAGAACCAACCAAAAAAAAACAAGGAAATAAACCCACAATCTCCATGGCTATCCAAGAAATGGAAAGGCTAGGAAATCCATTATCAATCCAGCTAATCCTCCATGCCAGTTTCGGATCATGACCAAAAATCCACATGCATATGCCATGCATGCCAAAAAAAGTGAGGAAAACATACATGAAACTCGGTACCTGCAAGAAAAACGCATTGTAGTTTCTGATCCTGATGTCCTCTTATGCTTTCCTACTCCTCCTTTGCCTTCTTGATTCAAAATTCCAAGTATGCCACACCCTCCAAGAGTGCTCCAAGAAAAATCTAAGTAGCCAAGAGTATGAGAGAGATAATAGAGAGAGAACTCCAAAATTGCACTGACCAAGCCTGCCAACTGATCCTCAGAAGTCTTTTTATTAATGAGGTCCTTATTTTCTTCATTTTTCATTATTATCCTTCAATTTCCTCCTCACATGAGACATGTGACCTTTCACCTTCCTTTTCTCCTAATTTCCATTATTTTCAAAAATAAATATGCCAAAATGCCATTTTTCCTTTCCAAATTCTTAGCCATTACCTTTGCCAATTTCCTTCGCTATAATAACCGAAATGAACACCCATTAGGATGCATTTCCCAACATTCATCTTGGAATACAAGTCCCATGACCAATGTCTTATATATTTTTAAATGAATTTTTACCAGGGTTGTTACAGAACCCTCCCCCTTGGGGGAACACCGCCCTTGGTGTTCAATGATACCTATAACCAACAAGACTGCTAAAACAAAACATACTGCCCATGGAGCTTTATAACACATCTCATTACAATATTTACAATGACAACTGTTGAAACATGACAAACATACCATTTACTGGAGCTTTATAACAAAGCTCATTATGATATTTACAATAATAACCACAGACACATTTTCTTCAACCAACAAATAATCATATTGTCTATGGACCTTTATAAATCTAGCCTGATGTAGTATTTATAATAATATGCACATATATACATTTCCTCGACCAACAAATAAAATGATATGGCGCATGTATTAATCAACAAGGGAATCCAGAGGCTCACACCTCCACCCTCAAAGATAGCACCAAGATTCACCTCCTTCCTAAGAAGTCCAGAATCCACTGTCAAAGTCAAAGTTGCATCCAATGTCCAGCGCTACAATCACATGCCACTTGTCCTCTTAGGGAATAGTTATTGGCTCATTGTTCTAAGGCGCACTCCCAATGTGCATATGGTTCCATATGGAAATTCTAATGACCAAATCAAATTCATCTCTAGTCTTCCCTTCTCTGCTACTTAGTCCCTCGAGAAATGCGATCACCCCCTTCTATGCAGTCACACACCTTCCAAGTTCTACTGGCACCCTGTTGGGATAGGGTCCCCAGGGTCAGTTTTTGGGTTAGCTTAACCCAATTTTGTAAAAAAAAATTAAAGAATGTAAAGTCTCTGTGAAATCTGGATGCGTAGCATGCTACTAAATAGGAGTCAAAGGAGATTTAGCCCCTTGTTTGAATAAGTAATAGGTCAGTTTTGAGACTCACCCATGGGCTATGGGCTATGCCATTGTATTAGAAGTGTTATATATTTGAGTCATAGTGAGTCTAGAAGAGTAAGTTAGTTAATGAAGACAAGTCAAGATAGATATTTTTTTAGACAAGTGCTAAGGAAGGAAGGCTTTGCTTCCTGTACTTGGGCAAAAGGGGAAAGCTCATGTAGATGAGTGCACAGGAGGCCTTGGTAAGCCCGCAACTGAGTGTGTGGACCCCCGCAGCTGAGTGCACAAGGTAAAGGATTCTATAAATTGAACGTTGGAACAGAATAAAGACTAATTTTGGAGAAATATCTTGCATCTGAGTATTATGGTTAGTTATGTTTATGTTATGTTCTGTCACTCAATAATATGTTTTCTATGAAATAATGTGTAAATGTTGCGTGAATCTATTGGATCTATAATATTTATGCATGAACTAAGTGATTAGTTGTTTTCACGAAGATAAATGTTGAATCTGCTATGATTTCTAGTGAATTAGATAGATCTGTGTGAAGGTGGATCTAGGGTTATTAAATAGTGCGCGAAAGTAGGTATATTGCTTACTTAGGGTCTATAAAGTTTAATCGTAGACCTTTGTGAAGGTCTAGAAGCCATTTCCTTAGAATTGCAGTGGCGAGCCATAGAGGGATGCTAATCTGCGTGAAGGCAGATCTGAGCTACAAGAGATTAAGACCACTTATCACACTGTCTCTCGATGCAGAAACCTAGTTCTAGCATCCCCCAATACTGCTTCGGGTGAGACTGCAGCTTGCACTATGCAGGTTATTACCAAAAGGGCCAGTAGCTAGGGTTTTGTTGGTTGGCATGAATAACTCTAAACCTGGTCCAGGCCCCCTTAAGCCAACAAATGGTTCTGCTGCCGGGACCGGGATCTATCTAAGAGATGTGAATAAATGGTTCCCTACGAAGAAAGAGATTGACAAGTGGAATGACTGAAACGTGCACGCATTCACATCTCAAGAGAACAAGAGCCCTAAATTATCCAAGGAACAGTGGTTGCAAAGATTTTTGTACATCGATGAGACCGACGCATTCTTCTATTTCTTCCCTAAGGAACTACACAAGTGGTTGTCTAAGTTGGCCGAGACTCAAGGTACATGGAGGCTTGACAGTCTTATAGTGTGGACCCCTGAACTAGTGCAACATCTGGAGGCACAAGAAAGAAATATCGCACAGGCTATGGATCACTGGATTGATCGCACTTTGGGAATTTTTGTGACTTATTTCGTGATAAACAAAAATATTAGCTATAGAAAAGTGGAACGAATGCTCTTTAAAGGACTGCGAGATAATTATTTGAAATCATTAAAAACTAGGATTAAAATGTTGTTATGAGAAAAGAAGGTTATGCCGTTACCTTGATGATTGGGGCTATGCGAAACGGGAGATTCTTTAGAAGGAATAGAGGATCAAGTCCAAAATATAGTCTTCTCATTGAACCCCCTTTAAACGACGATGAAGGGATGGTACTGATTATGCTGCAAAGTGTAGTTCAGTTAATTATGAAGGGTATCCCAAGGATACCTCATCCATCTACTCCACCTCCACCTCCACTTCCACCATTGAACATGGCGAACATGATGAATATGTCAGCATTTAAAGGGGTAGGGAGCGGATATCCCGAACAATTTTGGTTTGTTGCGACAGTTGTATGGACAACACAATATATTATAGATGATAACATCAAGAAAGTGCAGCTAGTTACAGCCTTACAGGATCGCTCGTTAACATGGTACCCAACTCTGAACAGGGAGTTCAGTAAGCCTAAGTCAGAGACATAGTCAGTAATTGAATTTAAGGAAATTTGACAGAAGATAGATGAGACACCATGGGACTTTGATCAAAGTTTGAAATGCCTGATAAGGCAGCCAATATGATAATCACGGATACCCAACATCATGACTAGTATATAGCATCGCTCTTGCCACATTTAACAGTGCCTTTGTCACAACAAAAGATAGCAATGAAAGCAGAAGCCTTGGAGATTGTGATGAGGATGGATGCCTCGCCTATACAGGGTACGAACCTTGGAGTGTAACAGTTTCACTCACAACTAGAAAGCCTGCACTTGGAGTTGCAGAGCCTAAAGAAAGGAAAGGAATCTCAACCGAAAGTGCATGTTGAGGTCTAGTGTATGAAGTGTAAGAGCCGTGGACATGATAAGGACCATTGCCCAGTCTATAAGAACTATATTATCAGGGGAGGGATTGTTCCCCTCAAACCCAAGAATAACGTTGGGATGAGCGCGGGAGCTACGCTATGGTGCACTATCTGTCAGGTTACAAGATAGCATGCGACTGATAACTGCCATTTACTCCAAAATTTTGTACAAACCCCTCAGCAGTTGTTTTGTAATTTTTGCAAATCTATGGGTCGTGATGAACTCCATTGTAGAAGTTATGAGCTCGTGATGGATAGAACTCCTACCTACCGAATGCAGGCAGAAAACCGGCATCAGAATCAAGGTGCAGGAGCAACGTGCGGAGGATTCCAAGGCCGAGGACGATGAAGAGGTGGTGGACCAAGTCGAGGACGTGTGTAAGTCATGTATTATAGCTGTGGCGAAGTAGGGCACTTCACGCGAGATTGTAAAAACACCACGCACCCATCATGTCAATATTTTTGACTGTTTGACCATGTCATAGAGGAATGTTTAGTCCTTATGGTAAAGATGCAAGAAAAGAAGGAACAGCCCCAGCAACCTGCGTAAAACATTCAAATGATGAGGGTTGAGGCCCAAGAAGAAAATCGGAGCATAAATATCATGTTGAGAAGTGGTATGGTGACTGGTAAAGATAAAGATAAGTAGCCTGAGGATGAGGGATGGGTGCGCAAGGCTACTGAGAAGGAAGTAGAATTTGATCTTAATCGCGCTAAAGAAACCTTCATGGAAGCCAAGAATAACTTCGTTGAGGCCTCTACCTCAAGAAGTCAGGAGAAAACACCAGAGACTAGTGCAACGCAAGAGGTAGATCCTTCAGTACTAGCTACTTTTCTGAAGACTTGTATGAAGTTATTGCATGATCAGAAAGCAGTAAAAGGGTTGCAAGAGTTAATCAACAAGTCCGCAAATAAATTAAAGACTCCCACTGAGCAATGCATGGTGAGGAAAATTGGTAAGCATAAGAAGTGCACGGGGCATGAGATGAGGCTAACTGCACAAATAGGTCAGAATATGAAATGGACCATGTAATTTTGGATTTGGGATCTGATGCAAATATCCTACCTAAGCAGACATGGGAAAGAATGGGGAGACCTACGCTGCAGTGGTCTCCTATTCAGTTTCACATGGAAAATCAACAAAATATTATCCCTCTGTGGCTCTTATATGGTGTAACAGTGGACATTGAGGGTGCGAGCATGCTGGCTGACTTTGAGGTCATTGAAATAGTGGATGATAGTAACCCATACCCCACACTACTAGGGATTGACTGGGCTATTGATATGAACAGGGAAATCAACTTGAAGAAGCAGAAGATGAAATTAGAGAAGAATTCGTTCAGGGTTGTAGTGCAACTAGATCTTGTACAAGAGTTGTGTTATACTGAACCTATTTGCGACTATATAGAAAGTGACGCTGATCTAGATCAGATATACAAGATATAGCACGAGATGAAGATTGGATCAACCCCACAGCTAATGGATGAATTGTGTGGGACAGGGATAGCTCCTGTACCTCAGATTCAGATGAAGAACTTGAACACTGGAAGAATCGGCTACATGAAGTATCTACGTTCCATTGCAATATGATGACCAAGTCACTATGGTGTGTCTCAACTAAGGTAAGAAATCTTTCGCATTATGATGGTTTGACTGATGTGGAGTTGTTTCTAGATGAATTTGAAAGGGAAGTACCAGAAGAACATCGATTCCAGGCATTGGAATTGGCACTGCGTGCTACGTCTGCCCGTTGGTGGGGTACGCACAAGGAAAAATTTGTTGGATGAAAGGAATATAGAAGGATGATGAAATTACGGTTTGGGTATGCTAATATGTGGATGACCGAAAAATACAGTGGAATGGATGATTTGCACGATCATTTAGCACGATGGACTAAGGCTTGGGGAACAGAACCACAACCATAATGGGTGCACATTTTTTGTCATACCTTAGATACAATCCCAATGAACTGGTATTTGGAGATGGAGCTTCGCCATGGAACAATTAAATGGGACATCTTAAGGGAGAGTTTTCTATTAACTTTCAGCTTTGAGGATGGGTTTGAGAGCATTGATGAGGCACTCCAAGAGATAAAAGTAGTTATATTCAGAACACCAAAGGAACTAGTAGAATGGGCTCAACCCGATTGGAATACACAACTGCGCCATGCACTGGAGTGTTACAATGTGACCGCTGAAATATTACCATTCCAGAGACCAAAGGACAACGCAAAGTTGAAGGACCGAAGGTGGCAAAACCGAATATATCTAAATCTTTGAAAACTCGACAAGTAAACATTGGATCTAAAGAAAAACCTAAGTTCGCGAAGATAGGAGACTATTGGGACGAAGATACAGTTGATAAGGTAGCTGAGCTGCTACATGAGTACCAGGATTTATTCCCAACGAAGTTTTCAAATTTGAAAGGAATCATCGGAGATTTAGGTGTTATGAAGATTCCGTTGAATTTTGATGCAAAGCCTGTCAAGCAGAGGCCCTATCAGTTAAATCCAAAGTATAAAGAGAAGGTGCACCAAGAACTGGATAAGATGTTGGATGCCGATATTATTGAACCAGTAGAAGAATCTGATTGGGTAAGCCCAATGGTGGTCCACGAGAAGAAACAGAAAGGAAACATTCGAATATGTGTAGATTTGAGAAAGTTGAATGACGCATTTGTGCATGATCCATTTCCAACACCATTTACTGATGAAGTCCAAGTGACTGTGCGCACTTTGACACCAGCACAACACCTCGTGAAATTGCAGGAAGGAAAGCAGTTGCAATCACATATGGAAGAATTACAGAGGAAAGAGGCCCTTCTTAAGGCCAGATTACAGCCATGGATAGAGGAAGCATGCCAGCTTACTTTATTGATTCAAGAAAAGTTAAAGGTACTGCAGTAGACTTAAACAATAATGTGCCTATCAATGGAAGGCCCAACAATAGAGAAATCAATTGAATAAGTGCAGCAGGTCGTGGTGTAGAGCGTTTCTAACATAGTATCTTTACATGTTGAACTACGTGGCCTCCACAGAACAATTGAGGCACCATCCGAGTGACGCGAGGGTGAGTCACCATATTTTTGTTGGGGGCCTATTGGGATAGGGTCACTAGGGTGAGTTTTGGGGCTAGTTTAACCCAATTTTGTGAAATTTTTGTAAAGAATGTAAAGTCTCCACGAAATGTGGATGTAGAGAACATAGATAGATAGGAGTCAAAGGGGCTTTAGCCCCTTGTTGGGATAAGCAATAGGTCAGTTTTGAGACTCACCCATGTGCTGCGGGCCATGGTATTGTATTAGAAATGCTATATATTTGAGTCATATCAAGTCTAGAAAAGTAAGTTATTTAATTAAAACAATTCAAGATAGAGATTGTATAGGCCAAGTGCTAAGGCAGGAAGGCTCTACTTCCTGTACTTGGGCGAAAGGGGAAGGCTCCTGCAGCTGAGTGTGTGGACCCCTACATCTATGTGTGCAAGGTAAAGGAGTCTGTAAATTGAACGCTGGAACTAAATAAAGACTCATTTTCGAGAAATATCTGCATCTGAGTATTATGGTTAATTATGTTTATGTTATGTTATGTCGCTCAATAATATGTTTTCTATGAAATAATGTGTAAATGTTGCACGAATATATTGGATCTATAATATTTATGCATGAACTAAGTGATTTTCACGAAGATAAATGTTGAATCTGCTATGATTTCTGACGAATTAGATAGATCTGCACGAAGGCAAATCTAGGGTTATTAATTAGTGCGCAAAAGTAGATAGACTGCTTCCTTAGGGTCTATAAAGTTTGATCGCAGACCTTCGCGAAGTTCTAGAATCCATTTCTTTAGAATTGCAGTAGCAATCCATAGAAGGATACTGATCTGCGTGAAGGTAGATCTAAGTTACAAGAGGTTAATACCACTTATCACATTGTCTCTAGATGAATAAACCTGGTTTTAGAATCCCCTAATACTTCTTCGAGTGAGACTGCAGCCTGCACTATGCAGGTTGTTTATGAAATGGCCAGCAGCTAAGGTTTTGTTGGTTGGCATGAACAACGCTGAACCTGGGTCAGGCCCCCTTTATTGAGTTATGAAATGGGTATGTATTTATTCTTAATTCCATCACCTTTTTCCTCTTTTCTGATCTCTTTCATATCTTGATATGCTAACATATTGATGGATTATGATAAAAAATGGATGAACTACTCTCAGTTAAGATTTAGCCATTGTAACTAACTTTTATTCCTTTGTATGCAGAGAAACGACGAAAGGAACAGTTTTTGTTTCCTAGCGACAGAACAGCATAAACCAACAAAGGAAGAATGGGGCACGGCGGTTGTGGTCAGGTCGGAGGACGAATTAGGATGATCAGTGCTAAATATGAAGGGTGTCAAAAGATAGCATTCAGTTGCGAATCCCTCAAGATCGGGAGATCCTGAGGAATCACATGTATCTTTTACCTCTTTCTGACTATAAAAGCAAAATATTGTAGGAGGAAAGGGGAGAGATCTTTGTTATTTCAAATTGTAATTTTAATTTATAGACTCATGTTGTTGGGGAACACAACCGTATTTTAATGATACCTGAGTTCAATGATTAATATACAATTGGCATAGTTGTTCATTCGTATTCTCTGAAGTAGCTCAGCAGTATTCGCTGGTGGCTAAGGGCCCAGCCTTTGGTGGATTAAACTGCTCCCTTGTGTTATATATTTCTGATTCTCACAAGTTTGATTGGTTTGATATTTTTCCCATTTTATTTGAGTTTATCTTATTTTCCATTTACTGATTTCCTATATTGAAGTGAGTATGTTTTCTTTACATGTTTTGCAGCATTGTCATTTGATTTTATTTATGCTTATTGTAGATTAAATTATTTAGCCGTTAAGACAGTGAATCTTATTGATTTAATCAGCTGAAAGAGTTTGGTTATCGCTATTGAACTCTCGGTTGACATCATTTCCATTTGGATTGCTTAGTTGAGATTGAGTGTGATTTAGATTGAATCAGCGAAGAAGAGATTGGTTATTTATACTACACTCTCAGTTGATGTTATTGTCAATTGAATTGCTTGTGTGAGATTTGATTACGATTTCAGCAGAGGATTAAGTCTTGATGCTTAGATGAAATATTTCCTCTAATGGTTGCAATTTGAGCTTTATAAATGCATCTGTTTACTCTTGTATCAAAAGTTTATACTTCATCTTAAGAAACATTACTCTCTGGATTCATAGCATGCACATATTGTGTACACTCTTGGAATAAAAAGACTTGCCCGGGTTGATGATTAATGTGAGGTAATTAGGAGTTTTAAAAGACACCTTTTATCAACCAACATTTTGGCACCGTTGTCGGGGAGAGTGTCGCCATTTTACAAAGAGTGATGTATATCTGATAATTGTTGTTGGGAAAGAATTGGGTATTCAAAACGGAAGGTAAGAGCCTACGTAATGAGCAAGTAAAGTGCTTGCTCCTTTGCCCTCTTTTCAACACAATTACATAAAATTGAAGTAGGTGTTTGATGTTTGTCTGTTGAGAGAGAACCTGGTATTAAAAATGGAAGGTAAGAACCTGTGTATGGAGCAAGTAAAATTCCTGCTCCCCCACCTGCTTTCTAGCAGAATTGCTAGGAATTTAAGGTAGAAATAAACATTTGAATTTTTGCATGAATGACTAAGAAGAAAAGACCGGAAAACAATACAATCCCACACCCCAAACCTAAAAAATCTAAGAGACCGGTGACCCTTGGATGATCAACCTTTTTTGATGACATCTTAAGGAAAGTTGAATCTCAGCCATCAGTAGGTCCCTGAACCATTGCTTCTAGACAACTTATTGTCTCCCTTCGGGCCACAGGCTTACCATCTATAGTCTACGCTAAGGTCCACAGTAAAACTGAAGGGACTAAGTATAGTTTTCAAGATATTGAAAATTCACGACCAATTTCCTCACAAGAAGGGAATTCTTGCAACATCTGTGAAGGAGAAGGAGAAACAGGGGAATCTAAGGAACCAAGATCCCTTGAGGTAGTAATTGAGCAAAGGAAACCTAGTGTCCCAGATCAAGGGAGTGTTGTTAGGATCATTCCCGCCTCTTCTAGACATCCTAATGATAACTCTCTAGCTCCATAGATCCCGGAAGGGTACTGGCATATCTTTGATCAAATGGCCAATAATCCACAAACACCCCAAACCTCTACATTACATTATCCTACTGTTGTCATAGCTGTCAACGCCTCCATGAAATCTATCCCTCTACAAAATATTCCCACCTTTCATGGACTCACTTTAGAAGACCCAGATGCGTTCCTGTTTGAATTCGACGTCCTATGTCGGGGTTATGATTACACCACCGACCCCCAGAAACTGAAGCTATTTCCCTCCACTTTAAAGGGAGCAACCCTGCGTTGGTTTATGGGAGTGGGTGGGGGCACCATAAAGATTAGGACCAAATGAAAACTGCCTTCCTTAAAAATATCAAGATTATTGCAAAGCTAGAGAACTAAAAGATGAGATATTCCAAATGGTAGCAAGGCGTAGTGAAACTTTGGAAGAGTATGTGGAACGTTTCCAATATAACCTCCAAAGGTCTCCCTATGCAAATTTGTCTAATAATGTGCTAAAAACCACGATGATTAAGGGGATGAAAGACTAGTGGATAGAAACATTAAATATCATGGGTAAAGGTGATATCTATCAAGAAGTCTATGCCAACATTATTGATTTGTGTATCAGGTGCTCGAGGGGCAGTACAAGACTAAAACCAGTTGAATGCGATAATATCACCAGGGACAGAAAAATCTCTAGCGGAAGCATTACTCGTACTGAAATTGGAAACCTACTGGAAGATTTCAAAACGGATATCCTGGGAACCTTGACAACACAATTAGACATCATGCAAGCCAAGCAGAAGCAGGTCGAAGCAAAATAGAACCTGGTTATTTTTTTCCCTCGATGTAGGAAAAAACATAGTGATAAAGAAGGCCCATTGGATATGGTACAGACCTGTGCCATATGCACTAAAGAACATGCCACAGAAAATTGCCCATCACTCCCAGGATTAAAAGCAGTCTTCAAAGAGGCAGAGAAAGAAGCAAAACCAGTCTACCTGTTAAATCAGTGTCGCAAATGGAAAGCATGGCAGACAGGTATGCCTACCAACCCATCTTCATTCTTTCAACCTTCACAATATATTTCTCAGCAATACACAGGAGCTACATGATAGAACTAGCCACCTTTTCCTAATTGGCCACCACAAGCATTTTCTATGCCACTTTGGTCCAATCAGTCAAATCCAAACAATAGTTGGCCAAATTCCTCTTACTTTCCACCATTATGGCATAACAATCCATATCCATCTCAATGGTCCCCCTCCACTTCACAAAACCAAAACTGGAATCAAGCTGGAAAAGACCTATGAACCAGCTAGCAGGGACAATTCCCCTACCTCAACCTATGCTACTAGCACCTTACACATTGCAGTAGAATCCTCAACCCAATCTACAACCAGAACTCCCAACCCAGCCCAACCCAAATCCTAACAACAGACCAGTCCAGTCGGTACAAATTATTGAAGGTCTGGATCCGAAAACTAAGTTGAGAGAGTGTAATGAACTTAAATTGAGGTCTAGACGAATAATCGAGTCAGAGTATGATAAAAATATACAATTGGAAGAACCACAACCTATAGAACAAACACCTCAAAGGAAGAATACAGTCAAATAGAAAAGCCATGAACAAACTATTACCTCTTCTCCGCCATTCCCAGAAAGATTGATTATATCTCGGCCAATCGAATATCTCGATTTCGATCTCTTGGGAGAATTAAAAGTCTTTGTGTAAAAATACCCCTCCTCCAGGCTATTCAGGACATTCCAATCTATGCAAAAACCATTAAGGAATTGTGTACCAAAAAGCCTATGAGGAAAATAAAAGTAACACCAACTGTCCACGTAGTCGAAACTTTGTCTGATTTATTATTAGGCATAGAGATACC
The DNA here is from genome assembly GCA_031772625.1 of Pinus tabuliformis. NCBI lineage: Eukaryota > Viridiplantae > Streptophyta > Pinopsida > Pinales > Pinaceae > Pinus > Pinus tabuliformis. Next base: position 259,382,434 of record CM062815.1, on the reverse strand, counting down.
GATGAAATATGAGGACCCAAGAAACCTTATTGTCATAATAAAAATAAATGGATGTTCCTTTCCCAATGCGTTAGTCGATCTAGGAGAAACCACTAATATTCTCACAACAACAACCTGTCAGAGACTTGGCATCACAGCCTTAGATCCAACTACGACCTTGTTGGAACTCCCTGACCAATCAGTTATTAAACCAGAATGGACATTATAGGATGTAATGGTGTCTGTAGATTCTTGGGAGTACCCAGCAAATTTCTTGATTATTAATCCAAAAAACCGGCTAGATGGACATCCTCTAATATTAGGAAAACCTTAGCTAGCGACCGTAGATGATTATATAAGCTATCGAACAGGCAATATGACTATAGCTAGAGGAAATAATGTGAAGAACCTAGCTTCATATCCTCTAGCTCAGCCAAGCCTAACTATAATAAAAACTAGGAAGCAACCTGTAACATATTTAATCGAAAATATTCAATCACCGCTAACTGTAACAGATGCTTTTGAATTTAAGAATCAAACAGAAGATGATATTATTAACACTTACATTAACCACCCAACAACTGTATCTAATCTAAAATGTCACATGATTGAAGCAACCCTGGATAACGAAATTGAAGAAGATCTTTTAAAAGATATCAACGACCAAATAATACCATCAACAACTGTTTATAATAGAAAACCCATTGAAATTGAGCCAGGAAAGTCCTTAACATTAACCAAAAAAACCTGAGTGATGACCAGCAGCAGAGGCTTATCCAAATCCTTAGGAAATATAAAGGGGCTTTCACTTGGGATTACCCAAATATGAAAGGGATTGAGCCCCAATTATGTATGCACCACAACTACACTGAAAAAGATGCGAGACCCATTTGACAACCTCAACAAAGATTAAACCCTCACCTAAATGATGTTGTTAAAGACAAACTACAGAAACTGTTAGATGTAAATTTCATCTATCCTATATCTGATAGCAAATGGGTTTCTCCATTAGTTGTGGTTCCTAAAAAGAATGGGAAATGGCGTATATGTGTCGATTACAGAGAGCTTAATAAAGCAATGCAAAAATATCATTTTCCCCTTCCGTTTATTGACCAAGTTCTAGACACACTGGTAGGTAAAAAATTCTTCTCTTTCCTAGATGGCTTCAGTGGCTACAACCAAATCCAAATTGCCCCTGAAGACCAAGATAAGACTACCTTCACCTACCCCTGGGGGACGTTTTCTTACAGGGTATTACCTTTCGAACTGTGCAATGCAGCTGCTAAATTTCAGAGATCCATACTCAGTATTTTCACAGACTTGATAAATGAGGGATTAGAGGTGTACATGGACGATTTTACACCCTATGGAGATGACTTCGAGCAGGCATTACAGACATTGGAGAAAGTCCTGGAAAGATGCATTGCTACTAGGCTCTGCTTAAGCCATGAGAAATGCCACATGATGATGATCGAAGGCCTGATCTTGGGTCATTACATCTCAGCAACTGGAATTCAGGTAGATCCAGCAAAAATTCAGGTAATCCTCTTACTACCTACCCCCTGCACTCAAACTGAGGTACGTAGTTTTTTGGGATTTTCTGGATATTATCGAATATTTATAAAAAACTTCTCCCAAATTGTTACACCATTATATGCTTTGACAGGAAATATCGATTTTATATGGACTGACAAATGTGACATTGCCTTTGTAGAATTAAAATGACTAGTATCAACAGCCCCAGTACTATGGGGCCTGAACTAGGATTTACCATTCCATATTTCATCCGATGCATCAGATACGACCATTGGAGAAGTTCTTGGTCAAGAAGAAGAAAAGAAACCCTATGCGATATACTACGTCAGCAAAATTTAACTCCTACTGAGTTGAATTACATAGTGACCGAGAAAGAGTTTCTAGCTGTAATCTATGCTATTAACAAATTCAGACACTATATAACAGGATACCCTATGGTTTTGTACACTGATCACTCTACTATTAAATATTTAGCTAATAAACCTATTACGAATGGAAAAGTGACACAATGGTTAATCCTTTTGCAGGAATTTTACATAACGATCAAGGATCGACCAGGAAAGGAAAATATGGTGGCAGAGTTCCTCTCACGTGTGCCAAGAACAAATGACGTAATGGCGGTAGTAGAAGACCAGTTCCTCGATGAGAACCTATTTGCTATGACCATGAAAACACCGTGGTACGGAAATGTCACAAATTACCTAGCAGTGGGAAAATTACCCAAACACCTGACACCCAGAGAAAGAAAATTAATAGTGCAATGCAGCACTCGATTCTCCTGGATCGGAGGATACCTCTTTCACACAGGAGTCGACATGCATATCCGCAGGTGTTTCAGGGAAGACGAAATCTACGATATCATAAAAGCCTGCCATGATGGACCTTGTGGTGGACACTATGCAAACCGTAGGACTAGACATAAAGTCTTACATATGGGATATTATTGGCCCACCATTTTTAAGGATGCCAAGGAATTTGTCCAAACATGCGACAGCTGCCAAAGAATGGGCTGCCCTGGTGAGTCTGACGAGATGCCCCTACATCCACAGTTAGTCATCGAACCTCTTGAACGTTGGGTGTTAGATTTCATTGGCCTAATAAATCCATCATCTAATAAAAAGTGATATATACTGGTTGCAACAGAATATTTGACTGAATGGGTGCAGGCAGAAGCATTACCAAGGGAAATAGAGGACACAGTAATCCACTTTCTTTTCAAAATTTTTGTGTGGTATGGCTTGCCTAGAGAAATAATTACCGATGGAGGGCCACAATTTGTAGGCCATAAGATTGCTGCTACACTAAAAATCATCACATTTTGCACAGAATCACATCTCCATACCACCCGCAGGTAGACAGCCAGGTAGAAAGTACCAACAAAGTAATCGACGCCATTTTAACAAAGACAGTCGCCTCACATAGACACGACTGGGCTACCCAATTGCCAGAAGCCCTGTGGGTATATCACACGACTTGGAGGAATACCATAGGATACTCCCCATATCAGCTAGTGTTTGGCAAGGAACCTATCTTCCCCATCGAATTTTAAATTCAGACATTGAGGATAGCCCAAGAAGTAGGGTTGGATTTGAATGAAGCATAGATTAATAGATTACAACAAATAAATGAATTAGATGAAATTTGTCTATCAGCTCATCAGCATACTGCACTCATTCAATAACAAAGAGAAAAATGGCATGATGCCCTCATCAAGAAAAAGATATTCCATGAAGGTGACTCGGCACTTCTATATGATTCTAGGTTCCAGGATTTCTTGGCAAACTCCAAACTAGATGGTTAGGTCCCTATGAGATAAAAGAGGTGCACGATAATGGCACCCTTACATTAGCCACCATTGATGGGACTGGCTAGTCTTTAAAGCAAATGGGCATCGAGTACACTTCTACCACAAACCGCTTACAAGGGAATTCTTTTTCCAACAGATATGTGAAGATTCCATGATACAAATTCTTGTTGAAGAGTGAAACTCTTCGACAGCACCAGTGAAGAATTTAGCTTTGAAACCTGTACATAAAATTGCTTTCCTGTTTTCTTTCTATTTTATTTGGTTAGAACAGTAGAGATGATTGTTTGTCAGTTTTCTTTTCCTGTTTTCCTTTGATGTTCCCTACAGGGAACAGTACCTTTCATGTGCATTTTTCTTTGATGTTCACTATAGGGAACAACATCTTTCGTGTGCATTTCTCTTTGCTATTCCCTACAAGGAACAATTGTTGTTCTCTATAGGGAACAACACTTTTCGCGTTCATTTTTCTTTGTTGTTCCCTACAGGGAACAGTATAGGGAACAACACTTTTTGTGTGCATTTTTCTTTGTTTTTCCCTATAGGGAACAGCTGTTGTTCCCTATAGGGAACAGCTGTTGTTCCCTATAGGGAACAGCTGTTGTTCCCTATAGGGAACAGCTGTTGTTCCCTATAGGGAACAACACTTTTTGTGTACATTTTTCTTTGCTGTTCCCTACAAGGAATAGCTACTGTTCCCTATAGGGAACAACAATTTTCGTGTGTGTTTTCTTTTTTGTTCCCTACAGGGAACATCACTTTTTTGCGTGTATTTTTTTCTTTGTTGTTCCCTACAGGGAACAACACTTTTTGCATGTTTTTCCTTATTGTTCCCTATAGGGAACAACACTTTTTTTGTGTGTTTTCTTTTGTTGTTCCCCTCATGGCACAACACCTTGTGAGTATTTTTTAGAACACCCTTTCTCCCCCTTGCATGATCATTCCTAGGCCATCTCAGTTCACTCTTTATGATCCTCTTTATGGCATAAAAGTACAATACGTATTTAAGGAAAACAAGTATGGAGTCTCCTAATGTAGGCAAATATCTTGAATATTATCATCTTTAACAAGATTTATTTGTGATGATAGAAAAAGAAAGGACACAAATATCTATATCACTTCACTGTCCTCATTTCCACTATAAATCAAACTGATTGATTATCTGTACCATGCTGGTTCTCTCCCATCCCGTATAACTCTCTCTGTTTATTATCAATAAGATTATGGGTATATTTTTTTCTATTGATATGTTCAAACTTCTTCTGCCATCCCTACTCTTAAGGAGTACTGAGCCACCCTCTATATATAAAATGGGGAGTGTTTATATATATATATATATATATATATATATATATATATATATATATATTCATATTCACTAACAATTTTATGATTTTTCCACAGATGGAGGATAAGGGGTCTCATCACGAGCCAGCCTACCATGATCATAAGGAAGGAGCGAAGTGGCATTCCCACTATGGCCACCACACCAGGGATATGATCCAATGGATGCATCAAGAAACAAAGTCCTTGGAACAGGAGGTCTCATCATGAGTCGGCCTGACCACTTTCACTACTTCCCAGTGAATGGCAATGTGTTCATCTGGTTACCATTCCAGCACATTGGTCTCTACTATGGACATCATAATGCACTTCCCCAATTATACATAGAGGACCATGGTTCCTAAGGGTTAGAAAGCAACTATGTCGAGGCTATGGATGCCTGTAGGCAACAGAAGCTCTGCTTATGGTATTGAAGTTTTATTTTCTACATAAATAATTATTATAATGCCCTCTTCTTATGTTTCTATCTTTTTTACAGAGAGATTATGTTCCTAACTTACCTTGAACCTTTATGCATGAGTTAGTCTTTTAAAATCAATCACAGCAGTTTTAAGTGGAATAACGGTGGTAAAGTATTATTTCCTGCGTATGCTATCCTTTTTCTTTATCGCATCACCTCACGGCATCTTATCACTTATTAATAATTCTCGTTACACACCTTTTTTTCATTACTCCAATATCCTTTATGATCCTTTCATTAATATACGTACCTTCCCACTTTCATTACCCAATCCATCACCCCTGTACTTTGTCGCCAGCGCGTCATCCTATCATTCATTTGGTCGTAGGCGACCTATCATTTCGAGAGGGGACAAGGACCTTCAGTATACTCATGTATGCGTTGTCATCTTTTCATTTGATTTTGTATAACATACGACATCCCGTAATCACAGATCATGTGGCATTATAACAGTCCTCGATAACGGTATTTATGTTTATAAAGAATCACTTAATAGAACCATTACAACCATTTGTTGTTCCATATCTCGGCTATGCTCATTGTTGTGCTTTCTCCACTGCACTAATCATTTGTAGAAGTCAAGCATCATGGGAGGAAGAACAGTGCGCTAAGAACCTTTAACACTGGCTGTCTTCGATGAAGCCAGGGAAATTCTAGCTCGCGCAAGATGGATAGCATATTTTACAAGATTTCAACCCCCCAATGAGGAAATCGCCATCAAATTTTTATAGCATCTACAGAATGGAAAATCCTTGGTAAGAGGCAGACAAATCACTGTAACAGATGTTGTGATAGCAGAAGTGTCTGGGTTGCCAGCAGAAGGACCAGTATGGGCTGGCAAGTGATTAAAGTTGCATAACACTATGGAGGTTTTTAGGGATGAAGGACAGGAGCTAATCAAGAAGGGTAAAGGCATTCAGCCATCTTCTCTCAGAGAGCCATGGGGAGAATTGGCATGAATTTTCCAGAACTATATTACCTGCGATGGGCGTAAAGACATGGTAAGGTCGTGACAACTCAAACTTTTAGCAGTTTTAAAACAAAAATGCTCTGTTAATTTGCCTGCATTGTTGAATTCATTATTGCATGACACTGCCAAGAGGCTGAGATGGTCTCAACACACAGAAACAGTAGTTAGCCACCATTGTCTGATCAAGTTAATATTTAGTCACAACCTTGCCCGACAACAATCAACCTAGGATGATCTCATTTTGGCCCTCGAAAGAGGTGAAAACCTGCCAGCATCTATGCCTATTCCAAAGAGAAAAAGGATTGCCCTTTCAGGAATCATACCTCACAAATGCAGACAATCTGTAAGGTTGAAGTCAAAACAGGGAACATCTGAAAATCCTCAAGGTAACACTAGTCAACCCATAGATTTATCCAGCTCGGTAAATTAACAAGACCTACAACTAAAGTCAAGAGGACAAGATAACCATGAAACAGAACCTGAGGAAGGAGCAGGGCATTCCAACGATGAAAGAAGAAATGAAGTGGGACCACCTCCAACACCAAATATGATTTCTCAAGACGATTTGTTGCATGACCTTGAGACAGGGATGGCCCAGGTCTTGGCCAACATGAATTTCTACATGCAACCTGAAGAACCACTTAATCTAAACTTAGGAGGAACCCAATATCCAGGGAATTATGGCTATACCAGAACTATGTCTCCCTCAAAAGATACAAACCACGAAGCGGAAACAGATATAGAGGCTATTCAGGAATTAGAGAGCCAATCTGGTGACACACTCCTAGTGGAAAACAATCATGAAGGTCTAGACCCAAAAAACACTGGCCAAGAAGAGGAAGCAGAGATAGAGATTATTCGGGAATATGATAATCAATCTGGAGACACAGTCTTATTGGAACAAAGCCAAGGTGAAAAACCAGGCTCTTTAGAGATAGAAGCTATTAACGAGACTACCAGCAAACCAGTTACTCCTCTGAAAAGGTATAGAGACAGAAGCTATTAAAGAGATTACCAGCAGACCAGTTACTCCTCCAAAAAGGTATAGAGCCAGAACGAAATTGAAGAAGCTAAGAAAAGAATACTAGAAGCTTCAGAAGATGGTCAAGAGGCTCTGAATAAAAATAAAAGAAATCATAATGGGAAAGGTTCCAAACAATACCCCTAAGGTAGTAAATGTGGCCGTGTAAACGGAATTATATGAAGGCAGGGCTACAGGAACTCAAACTGAGCTCATACCTACTCAAACAATCATTACTCAAGAAGGAATGCATGTAGATTTAGTAGACATAGCTACTTAGACAGAGGTTTGGACCTCCTACAATAAATAAGTACAGATAGAAGACATACCATATTATAGTATAGGCACTCAGACGGACATGCAAGCCAAAGACATTATGATGCACCATGACCCCCTTCTACTAAATCTTCAGGAGGAATTGGTACAAGCCCGGCTCGCATTGGAACAACTTGAACAAGAAACCATTTCCCAAGAAATATCAAGAGATGCAGAAATAGCTTCAGGAAATGAATACAACAGAGAGCGATACTTTTGACATATGTAGAAAGGAGGAAGAAAAAATGGAGAAGATCAAGTTCAAGCTAGACAGAGTCATAGGTCAAACAAACATCATCTGTTCATTGTATTCAGATGTCCTAGCATGTAGGTCTCTGCCACCAATTATGCCTTGTTTTTATTAGAATGGTACATGTTATTGGAAATTAAAGTCGTAAGAGCTGGTAAACCAATTGAATTAGGAACAATTAAAGATTTTATAAATTGCTGCAAGCAACATGGTGTAAAGGTCCAAAGGCTTCTTTGTGAGTTTTATCTTCACGATTTTATATTAGTGAACGAGGTGGAAAAGAACCTAACCTATTTGTAGGAGATGTTCAATTCTAGGCTTTTATTTCGTTTGCAGTTAACCAACTCAAATGGTTTAAAGCTTATAATGCATTTCAAAGACAGGAAAATGGATTGGATCTTTGGGTAAGAAGTGAACCTAAACACCCCTTACAAATGTTTGCCAACCATAAGAGTCTGATGACACGAGAAGGGGTGATTAAAACTTTAGGGCCCATACATAAGGAGATTGTGCAGAAAGGAGTATCATATTTCCTCTCCATTCAAGAAAGATCTTTGACTGCATCTAAGCTCAAATGGACAATCTCCACTAATAGTGTGAAAGATAGGGAAATTTTTAATTACAGAAATTTTAAAGAAGTTGCGACCCGTTTGGTCACCTATAGAAATATTATTTTGAGAGAAGGACCTTATGGGTTAGGATGTCAGTTTCAGAGCCCCATTATTTGGTATCCCCCTAAAGGTTATCGGGATAACTACGAATTGCCTGAAGGAAAGGAAGGGCCTACCTTTGCGCTCCTAGCTCAACATCATGGCATTAGACCAATTTTTGACGGTTTCTCTCCAGCCTACTCTTTAGCTGCACTGCATAAAAACTACTTACTTTTCATGAGGACATGAAACAGGGTAAACAGGGGAGTATGTTGAGTTACGAAATGGGTATGTATTTACTCTTAATTCCATTACCTTTTTCCTCTTTTCTTATCTCTTTCATATCTTGATACGCTAACATATTTATGGATTATGATAAGAAATGGATGAACTACTCTCAGTTAAGATTTAGCCATCGTAACTAAATTTTATTCCTTTTTATGCAGAGAAACGATGAAAGGAATAGTTGTTGTTCCCTAGCGATGGAACAACATAAACCAACAAAGGAAGAATGGGGCTCGTCGGTTGCAATCATGTCGAAGGACAAATCAGGAGCATCATTGATAAATATGAAGGGTGTCAGAAGATAGTATTCAGTTATGAATCCCTCAAGATCGGGAAATCCTGAGGGATCGCATTTATCTTTTACCTCTTTCTGACTATAAAAGCAAAATATTGTAGGAGGAAAGGGGGTAGATATCTGTTATTTCAAATTGTAATTTTAATTTACGGACTCGTGTTGTTGGAGAACACAACCCTATTGTAATGATACCTGAGTTCAATGATTAATATATAATTGACGTTGTTGTTCATTCGTATTCTCTGAAGTAGCTTAGCAGTATTCACTGGTGGCTAAGGGCCCAGCCTCTGGTGGATTAAACTGATCCCTTGTGTTACATATTTTTGATTCTCGCAAGTTTGATTGGTTTGATATTCTTCCCATTTTCTGTGAGTTTATCTTATTTTCCATTTACCGATTTCCTATATTGAAGTGAGTACGTTTTCTTTACATGTTTTGCAACATTGTCATTTGAATTTATTTATGCTTATTGTAGATTAAATTATTTAGTTGTTAAGACAGTGAATCTTATTGATTTAATCAGCGGAAAGAGTTTGGTTATCACTATTGAACTCTTGTTTGACATCATTTCCATTTGGATTGCTTAGTTGAGATTGAGTGTGATTTAGATTGAATCAGCTAAGAAGAGATTGGTTATTGCTACTATGCTCTCGGTTGATGCTATTGTCAATTGAATTCCTTGTGTGAGATTTGATTACGATTTCAACAGAGGATTAAGTCTTGATGCTTAGATGCAATATTTCTTTTAACAGTTGCAATTTGAGCTTTATAAATGCATTCGTTTACTCTTGTATTGAAGGTTTATACTTCATCTTAAGAAACATTACTCTCTGGATTCATAGCATGCACATATTGTGTACATTCTTGGAATAAAAGGACTTGCTCAAGTTGATGATTAATGTGAGGTAATTAGGAGTTTTAAAAGACACCTTTTATCAACCAACACCCTTAAGCCAACACACCCCCATCCCGAGTAGTCCATCCCTTGGCAAGGCTTCCTCGCATCGGAAGATACAAAAACCAAGGCATATCCCTACCTTAAAACCACAATACTAATCATAGCATGCTCATAGAAATCGATGGAGACTATTGGGTACTAGTGTCCCACAATGGCCCTACTCCTAAATACTTTACCAGTATACTGCTGCATGTTCCAATTTCTTTCATTGTTGTTGCTAATTCTTGTAGCCAGTTTCAACCATCCAACCGGGAATTTCCACGCTTCATGTACCAAGCACATAATTTATGTTATATTTAAAATAAATTGAAATAAACTCACATCATACCTCATTGGTGGCCCGTCAACAAGGTACACTTGCAATTATGTTCGCTTCCTGTCACAACAAGTCAAACTAGAATCTTTGACCAAATCATCATGTATAAACATATCACATCAAGTTAGCTCAAAACACAACCATCATAGATAAAAATCATAAATCAAATCTAACAATCATAAACCATAATCATACATCACATGTAATCATCATAGACCAAAATCATAAATCTCATGAATAATAAAACTTAAATAAATATTGATACTTATCTTTTAATCAATCCTTAGCTTCTACCTTTATCCTTATTTTGTACGCACACTAGATTGTTTGCCACACCTGTGATCTAGGTGGATGTTGGTGGCCACCCACATATTCCACATGGAACCCCACCACTGTCTCTTTTAGTTTTTCAGTTTCCTTAATTGAGCACAGTTTACTATTTTTGGCACTTTTTTGGGTCATGAACTTCTAGAACAGTTTTGAGGCCCTAAATGACATTTTTTTGGGGAAAATCATGGCCAACAAGGCTTTTGGACTATTTTTGGATATTCAAAAGTTGTAGTCCTCAGATATATATTTGTAACGAGGTATTGTGCACGTCAAATGGAGATTGTATGCCAAAGTTACGACCCCGGGAAGTTGATGTACCAATTTACCCAAACAGGGCCCATAGTTTTGGTCCTTCATCTCCTAGGGTTAGGTTTTTGGATGTTTAGGGTTTTCCATTATTTCTCAAAAACAAATAGGCCTCTGAGCCTCATTGTAACACATTTCAGAGGCATGTAACTGCCACATCTATTCTTAAAGACTATCGTTGCCTGAACTAGTCTTATTTCCATTTATGTTTGTAATCATATTTCAGTATTTGATATTAATGAAATGAAGTATTATTTATGTTGCATCTCTGTATTTATGGTTATATATGTAATTTGTTGTGTTTCTGTTTAAATTTGGATCAATCAGAAAACACCCAGTGCCTTCTCCTCAACCATGTGAACATACACATATTGTGGATCACACACATACAACCACACAGGACATACAACACCATGCAATACATGCATCTACATCTGACACACAACACATACACCTACACCCAGTGTACAAAACAACATATACATACACCTACACCCAAGGTACAACACAACACATACATACACCTACACCCAGGGTACAACACAACACATACATCCACCTACACCCAATGTACGACACAATACATCCATATCTATCCGATATTTCTGTATTTGATATTAATTAAATGAAGTATTATTTTTGTTGCATCTTTGTATTTATGGCTATATCCATAATTTGTTTCATTCCTGTTTAAATTCAGATCAGTGGTATCAGAGTGGTCTTATGTTTCTTTGTTTTTATTTGCATGTCCCCAATGAGATCTAGATATAAGGAATTAGGGCTCAAACAGGTTGAACCTTTGCAAAACCAACCTCACAAATCCTGACGGCCTCCCATGGGAGAAAGAGAAGAAAGATTAGGGGTCAGGAGATCATTTCAAAGTCTTTCTCAAAGAAGCCCTCGAGTGACAAAGGAACACGATGATGGAAAAAATTGCCCAAATCCTTCAAAAGCTACCCAAGGGAGACACATCTCCTTCCAATAGCTATTCTGGAAGTGCCACACCCTTTAAGGTACAAGTTAACTCTGACATCCCCATATTTGAGGGTTAGATAGATGCGCATGGCGTAGATAAATGGTTAAATCTGCTAGATGGATATTTTTATGTTCATGATTTTTCCACCCAGGAAAAGATCACTTTTTCACTTCTCTAAGTTGCCCCCCCACGTCAAGGACTGGTGGAAAACCTACTGTGAGCAGAAAGATGAAAGGGAACCATCATTGTTTTTAGCCGCACCCACTTGGAATTCATTATGAGACGCCATCAAGGAGTAGTACTAATCTGTCAGGAGCTATGAGGATAAATACATAAAGTGGACCACAATGTGGTAGGGAAGGGACCAAGGCGTGATGGAGTTTACCAATATTTTGCATACCCTTCGCACAAAGTTGGGTATGAAGGATTCTCAGCAACATTTGGTACTCAAGTACCGCGGATGTCTACATAGATATATCCAGGATGAAATGGAGTTCCTGGACATCTCCTCGCTCGGCACGACGTATGGTTAAACTGTCAAGATCAAGAAGAACTTTAAACAGAAGAAGCAAGACTTTGGATCCGTGAATCTGAATGGAAAGGTGTCCCCAAACCGCAGAATGAAGGATAAAGCCATGGCGTGGTGACCCAAGTGTCGAGCAGTAAAAAGGGTCTTTTTCACCTCTATTTACCCTACATTAACTTATCAATCTAGGAACGATTTGTTATCTCAAAGAGTGTACTCAGTTTGAGGCGGTCATTTGTCAGAGTAATGCTAGTAGTATAATGCTCTAAATACAAGAGTAAATGGATGCTTGAAACATGATCTACTTAGAAAAAAAAACCTTAAAACTCAAATCATGCACTCAACAATGTATCAGTGAAGGGTACAGTAATGGTAACTCATCCCTCTGTAAACTGATGTAATTAAAGACAATCAAGGAAAAGATCATCAATCTAGGAACTAGACAACAAATGTCAATGTTCACTACAGTCTCAGATCGTTCTGCACACCAAAGCAATGATAACACAAATGACAGGAAATGGAACAGCGACTAGTCTTATAAACAAGACTAAACAACAAAACCTTAGTCTATAGAAATAAATGCGGCAATCGTATCCTACAAGAATTAGATAACAATCTTTGCTCTAAAGATAAATTGGAGAGCAATGGAAATGGAACGGCAATGAACATAGATGAAATATGGAACAGCAATTAGAGTTAAACATAAATGTACAATGAACCAGAACAAATATCACACACGGCACACTTAATATCTAGAGGAAATAGTAATCTGACTTCGATACAACAAGTATAAATCTCAGTTATAAAGAATAACGATTGTAATTCGCAATGGAACAGTAACGTTAGTTGAGCAACAATCGCAATTAAGTGTAAACCATAGATAAATACAGTAATACCAACTTATGAATGTTACAACACAGTTACTCGATAATTGAACAGCAATAGCATTCTATAAGGAACAACAATTATATCAATGGTTAAAGGAACAACAATGCGTTACAAAATCAGAATAAGCAACACAACATTCCTGCTACAGAGAATTACATTACTTAGTTGAGCATAAGCAAAATATAACAGAACCGTGATGTAAAATAGCGAAACACATCAGATTACTGAACAAATCTAATAATGAAAAACCACACACGAATTAGAGATAATGGTACAGGAGCAAGTGTTCCACCAAGGCCAGGCTCTTAGGCTCTAGGGACACACCGCTTGAGATTACTCCAAAATCAAAGATGGAACGACAACCAGATTTATATTAAAACATCAAACAGAGTTACAGTGGATCACCCTTCAACGAGAGTCGATGATCAAAGTTTCAAATACAAGGAAGAATTACATAAAAATAACAACCAGTCGTCCCCCAGGCTAGCAATGTTGCCCCTTCTTATAACAGTCGAGCGAAGATATCAATGTTGCAAAAATCATTAAGATTCACCAGACTGTTAATTATTTGTTATCCTCTTGTTCTCTTACATCGATTTGATATCTCCTTTTCCCTTTCCTGGCTAATATGCTCCAATTTGGATCGCCTTGTTTGCATGCGATTCCCTGCCAAAGGGACAGCAGTTAACTTTGTCCTGTGTTTTCCTTTGGGACGACAATCTTCCATTTTCTCCTTTTCCTACATAAGAAAAGGGCAATTTTTAGTTGTTTTGCATTGCATACAAATCCCATAGATTTTGTCATAATTTCCTATTATCTACCTAGTTCGTGATGCAAAGAGGTTATGAGTTTTAAAGAAAAGATGACAAAATAAACGATAAAAACATACCTTCTTTAATACTCCACACACCCCCCTACTTACCCTTTTTCATGCCCTCATGAAAACATTGTAGTTGACATGCAAGGCAGTGAGAGAGTAGGCCAGAGACAGGATCTCATGAGGTGGTCTACAGCCATGATGCCTAGCTAGGTGTTCAAAAAGATGTCCTGTCTGACCCTTAGGCATTTCATACAAGGCTTGGTATCCAGGTGTAGGGTGCCAAATAACCGGACTGCGAAACCTACAACCTAACCAAGATGGTCCTTCTCTCAAAATAAGGTCACCATAAAGACTCAAGCGATCAACAGCTAGCTTAAAGTTCTCATAGTTAAATGGTTCCCTGAGTTGGATATTCAGATTAGAAGTCTGATATCGGAATTTGGCAGCTGCAATGGCAAGGTCCTTAATGGTAAAGAAATATTCTATCCCTTGCCTATTGATTGTTGTATGAATGGGTCCTAATGCTTCAATCACGCCCGGAGTCCTCATGAGGATTTTATGCTTATTCCATAACTGCAATGGATCTCTAGGCTCAGTGCTTACCTAGAAGTCTAATCCGTTTTCTTGTCTTTGGAAGGCATTATAGGCTTTAAGCCATTTTATTTGATTAACTCCAAACGAAATAAATGCCTGCAGTTGGATATCCCCAATGAAAGGGTCAGGGTTCTGCTCTGTTTCTTGATCTAACACAAGGTTGTGCAAATAGAACTCACATAACAATCTCTGAACCTTTACCCCATAGTGCTTACAACAATTTATGAAATCGTCAATAGTATTTATTTCTATTGGGGCTCCTGCTTTGACAGCTTTAATTTTCAATTGCAAATATCGTTCCATTAAAAACAAGGCATAATTCTTAGCAGGCGCTCTACATGCTAGGACATCAGTGTACAAAGAGCATAAGGTATCCATTTGTTTGATAACTACATCTAGTCTATGAGTTACCTTTTTGACCCTGTCTTCTTCCTTTCGCCATCCTTCAAAGGCTTGGCTTTCGGATAAGTTGACATTCCTCAGTTGTTGTTGTAATTCTTCATACTTTTCTCGAGAGACCATTTGTTCTATAAGTTTTTTGACTGTTTGTTGGGCTTGCATCAAACCCTCTCGTAGGGTTGCTATCCTCAGATCACTGTCCCACATGGTAGTTGTAAGCGGAAGGTTTACTTGAATCTTCTTATTTCATCATCTCGTGTTTACGGTTCGCATTCCTTCAGAGGGTTGTGCCTTTGTCTGAACTTCTTTGTCACAAGCCGATATATCATTTGTTTGTACTTAAACATGGGCAACAGCTGAATTCCGTTCCTTTTGGTTTTGAATGGCAGGCTGGACTTGAGTCCTCCTAATCTTTTTCTTGAGGGGTTTCGCGGGGGTGCTTGCATGTCTTACCCCCGAGGTCCCTTTTTCTTTCTTTCCCATTTTCAAAACCCTGATTTGTTGTCGAATTCGTGCTATCACATTCAGCAATATTTGTTGTCCTTTTTTTATTAGAAAGAACAACTCTCTGTTTACTCAGGCCTGGACTGTTATCTTGGCCAATTTCTTGGTTCTCTTCTTGGGGTGATTTTTCGTTGTTCTGTTCGGGTTGTTAAGGAGTAAAAACCCTAGCTCATTCTGTTATTTCCTGGATGACTTCTTCTTCCACCCCTTCTCCTTCGTGAAATTCTTCCAGTGTAGTTTGGCTGGGAACAGATTGTTCCTCCTCTGTGTCTTCATTACTTTTCTCTCCAGATGTACTTTCATCATGAATGGAGTGATTCTCTTCTTCTTCTTCCTCGTCGCACAATTCTTCAGATGCATCTTTGTCGTGAGCATAATGCTACTTCAATTCTTCTTCGATATGGAGGTTTAGCGGGCTAAGAGGTTGAGCATATTCACCCATATTGGCCAAAATTTGGGCCAATTCGTCCTCCTGCAATGGATTTTGCAATGGGCTCTCTCCGCATTGCTCTATCTCTTCCTCCGCCTGCCTAGACTGCTCGATCTCTATTTCTCCTCCCTCATTTTCCTCCAACTCTTTTTCATTCTCCTCTCCTTCCAATTGCGGGGGTTGCTCATCCCCTGAATCATCTATCTCCACTGGTTGGCTGGTATTCCCTTGGGAATTTTCCTGCCTTCACAGGTGATGTAGCTCTGGATGACTTTTGCCAATTCTGCCCACGTCTCTCCTAATGCTGCTGGTAGAACTCTCTTTCCTCTTACAGTCAGGTTTTGGCCTTCATCTTGGAATATTTTTATGATTTTTCACAGTCTCTCCTTCTTTAAAGTCCACACAGGTCCAGTGGCTGGTAGTCCCGAGACCTCTGCAATTATGTCATCGGTGACTACTATGTGTCTCCTTCTTATCGTGGAGTGATATTCCTACAAATTCTGCAAGAATTCTATTGCTATGGTCTCGTTAGATTCTTGTAAACGATTGAGATAAACTATCTATCTTGCCCTTGTTAGGATTTCCAGTGCCACATCAGAAACTGTCAATACATGTGGTTCTCTCCGAATTGATCTTCCTCCCATGCTTTAGCACACTGTAAAAAACGTAGAGACTGCAATGGAACAGCAGGTTGTTCAAATTGTTAGAAAATATAGAGAAAATAAAGAAACAACAAGCTCGTTCAAAATATGAGTCACTTACTAATTGTTGCAAAGCATAATATGGAAATAGCTTAGGAACAGCAAGCCATGCAAATTGGAAAACAATATACCATTAAGCCTTGCTATTCCCGAGCGAAAATTCTCCAAATAATAGTCTAACACGTATACCATCAAATTATAATGTCACCTGCTTCCCCCTTGCAATGCAATAGGTCGTCCTCGGCCATCAAATGAGGGAGCGGCATGCCGAACTGCCATGGTACAGAGTCATAAAGGAACAGCGTATACCGAGATGCCATGTTTACAAAAGGAGCATGTTGCCGAAATTGAGGTTTATAATAGAATCGCTTAATAAATAAGAGAATGTCGTGATATGATATGAGGTTGGGAGGATAGGACAACTGACGTGCACAAAAAGTCTGATGCGGTCATTATCAACTTTTTCCGTGATGATTGGTTGTAATAGCTTTTCATGTGTTTAAAAGTTCGGGGAGGTTATATACATAATCTCATTTGACCTATTACAAAGGTATAAGGTAGAGAAGGGTCTTAATAATTGCTATTGGTGTATAAGGAATGTGACTTCAATACCATCAACAGAGCTCTGTTGCCCACAGGTGTCCATAACCTTGTCAGAGTTGTTTGTTTCACCCATGGAACCATGATCCTTTGTGTATGCTTAGGAAGTGTTGTGCAATTTCAAAATGGAGGTCATTACGCTGGCTTGGTAACCAGATAAATCATAATGCCATTCACCAGGAAGGAGTGAAAGGTGGGCAGGCCAGCTTGTGATGAGACCTCCTGTTCCAAGGACTCTTTATTTTTTATGATTTGCCTCTTGGATCATATCCCTGGTGTGGTGGCCATAGCAGGAATTCCACTTCACTTTCTTCCTTATGATCATGGTAGGCTGGCTCTTGGTGAGACCCCCTATCCTTCATTTGACAACCCATATTAGCAAATAATATAAACATTTTTCTCTTTTTTTTCTCTTTTATAAAGTACTTTCCTATTTATACACAAAGGGTGCTTCAGCACTCCTTAAGAGTAGGAATGGTGGAAGATGTATTAACATCTCAATAGAAAAATATACCCTTTGTTCATATTCCTTAATAATGATCAAAGAATATTATGGGAAATTAAAAGGAACCACCATGATAAAGATAACCAATCATATCAGTATTAGTAGAATAATGATAGAAAAGCAACAAATAATTGTGTCCTTTCCTCTTTCCTCCTATCAATTCAAAGCAATTTCTTGTAAAGAATAGCGATTTTATGTAATTTCTTGATTTCAGTATGCTCTAGTTTCGTATCCATTGCATAAGTGTATAGTTGTGTTCCAAATCACAAGAAAAAGACTTGAAACATGTTGTATATTGAGAGGAACAGTAGTTGTCCTTTAATTGGAACAGCAAGGAGAACTAGCGTAAGTGAAAGGAATACGAAAATGTTGTCCTTTCAAAAAGGATCAGCAAAGAATGCAAGTGTTGTTCCTTCGGAAAAGGAACAGCAAAACGAAAGTGTTGTTCCTTCAGAAAAAGGAACGCAAAAACAAAAGTGTTGTTCCTTCAGAAAAGGAACAACAAAATGAAAGTGTTGTTCCTTCGGAAAAGAAACAGTAGAAAATACAAGTGTTGTTCCTTCAGAAAAAGAAATAGTAGAAAACAAGAGTGTTGTTCCTTCGGAAAAGGAACAACAAAACGAAAGTGTTGTTCCTTCGGAAAAAGGAACAGCAAAACAAAAGTGTTTTTCCTTCATAAAAGGAACAACAGAAAAATAAAAGTGTTGTTCCTTTGGAAAAGGAACAGCAAAACCGAAAGTGTTGTTCCTTCGGAAAAGGAACAACAGAAAAACAAAAGTGCTATTTCGAAAGTGTTGTTCCTTCGGAAAAGGAACAACAGAAAAACAAAAGTGTTGTTCCTTCGAAAAAGGAACAGTAGAAAAATGCAAGTGTTGTTCCTTTGGAAAAGGAACAGCAAAAACAACAGTGTTGTTCCTTTGGAAAAGGAACAGCAGAAAAATGCAAGTGTTGTTCCTTTGGAAAAAGGAACAACAAAACGGTGAAACTGCTATTCCTTCGAAATGGAACAGAAAAATGCAGAAGTGTTGTTGCTTCCTAAAAGGAACAGCAAAGTGCAAATATAAAAAATATGTACAGAGAACAGTTTTACACTAACAAAAGAAAAGAATTATATACAGAATGTAAGAACAATTGAATCACTTAATGAACCAGAGGTGAGGAATATTTCTCTTCCTTCACCAAAATTTGCATGTCGGAGTCTTCACAGAGTTACTAATAGAAGGATTCTCGGGTAAGTGGTTTGTGGTATAGTCGAACCCGGTGACCGTTTGCCTTGAATGTATGTCCAGATCCGTCAATGGTGGTCAGAGTAAGGGTTCCATTATCATGTACCTTTTTCATTTCATATGGCCCTAGCCAACGAGTCTGAAGCTTCCCGGGAAAATCCTAAAACCTGGAGTCATGTAGGAGCGCCCAATCTCCTTCGTGGAAGACTTTATTTTTAATGAGAGTGTCATGCCATTTAGCTCACTGTTGTTGGATTAATGCAGTGTGTTGAAGGGCAGAGAGCCTAATTTCATCTAGATCATTAATCTGCTATAATCTATTAGTATATGCCTCGTTTAGATCTAGACCAACTTCTTGGGCTGTTCGCAGTGTTTGTATCTCGAATTCTATCAGAAAAGATGGGTTCCTTTCCAAATACTAGTTGGTATGGTGAATAGCTAGTAGTGCTTCTCCATGTTGTTCTATAAGCCCACAAGGCTTCTGGAAATCTTGCAGCCCAATCGCATCTATGTGACACAATGGTTTTTGTTAGGATTGCTTCTATTATTTTATTGCTGCTTTCTACTCGACCATTTGCCTGTGGGTGGTATGGAGTAGTAATTTTATGTTGGATACGATAGTTTTTTAGTGTTGCAGTAATCTTGTTACCAGCAAATTGTGGTCCACCATCTGTAATTATATCTCTTAGGAGCCCATATTGCACAAATATATGGAATAGGAACTATATGACGAAATCCTCTGTAGCTCTTGGCAGTGCCTCTGCTTCAACCCATTTGGTAACATATTCTATTGCTACGAAAATATATGTTTTCTGGTTCGATGATGGGTTAATTGGACCAACAAAATCGAGGGCCCATCGCTCGAATGGTTCAATAACTAGCTGAGGATTCAGGGGCATTTCATTGGACTGTCCAGGGCATCTTGCTTTTTGGCAGCTGTCACAAGCTTGAACGAACTTCTTTGCATCTTTGAAGATCGTGGGCCAATAACACCCTGTCTACAACACCTTGTGACCAGTTCTTCGACCGGCGAAATGTTCGCCACACGGTTTGTCGTGACAAGCTTTCAAAATGTCAAAAATTTCATCTTCGCGGATGCATCTCCTGATCTGTATATCTGCCCCTGTATGGAACAGGTAGCCCCCAATCCAAGAAAATCGAGTACTTCAGTGAACAATCTGTTTTTGTTCATTGGGGGTCAGATGTTTCGGTAATTTGCCTACTGCTAAATAATTTGCAACATCAGCATACCAGGGTGTTTTAACAGTGACAACAAATCAAATCTCATCTAGAAAATGATCTTCAACTGCTGCTGCATCCACTGGTTTTGGCATTCATGAGAGAAAGTCAGCTACAGGATTTTCCTTTCCAGGTCGGTCCTTTATTATGATATCGAATTCTTGCAATAAAATCAGCCATCTAGTTACTCTACCATTGGTGATTGGTTTATTTGCTAAGTATTTTATGGCAGAGTGATCTGTATACAAGATAACAGGATATCCAGTAATATAATGCCTGAATTTATTGACAGCATGTATTACAGCTAAAAATTCATTTTCAGTAACAGTATAGTTCAATTCAGCAGGAGATAAATTCTTGCTAATATAATAAATTACATATGGTTTTTTATCTTCTTCCTGCCCAAGGACTGCTCCAATAGTTGTATCCGAAGCATCTGATGAAATTTGAAATGGCAGGTCCCAATTTGGACCTCTAAGGACTGGGGTTGTTGACACAAGCTTTTTCAGATCCTGGAAAGCACGGTCGCATTTTTCTGTCCAAAGAAAGTTAACATTACCTGTTAGTGCATATAGGGGTGCAGCAATATGAGAAAAGTGTTCTATAAATCTTCTATAATGACCAGAAAATCCAAGAAAATTTTGTACCTCTGTTTGAGTGGTAGGAGTGGGAATTAGAAAAATTATTTGGATTTTGGCTAGGTCTACCTGTATTCCAGCTGCTGAGATATAATGGCCTAAAATAAGTCCTTTCGTCATCATCATATAGCATTTTTCATGGCTCAAACAAAGCCTGGTGACAATGCAGTGCTGCAACACTTTTTCCAGTGTGTCCAATGTTGGGTCGAAATCATCCTCGTATGGTGTAAAATCACCCATGTATACTTAGAGCCGTTCATTTATTAAGTCTGAAAAGATGTTGAGGACATCCCTTTGAAATGTGGCAGGGCCATTGCATAGGCCAAAAGGTAGAACTCTATAGGTGAATGTTCCCCAAGGACAAGTAAAAGTAGTTTTGTCTTGGTCTTCAGGGGCAATCTGAATCTGATTGTATCCACTGAAGCCATCTACAAAAGAAAAGAATTTATTTCCTGCCAAAGTGTCTAATACTTGGTCAACGAATGGAAGGGGAAAGTGGTATTTTGTGTTGCTTTATTTAGCTCTCTATAATCTACACAAATCCTCCACTTTCCATTCTTCTTTAGCACCACAACAAGTGGAGAGACCCATTTACTATCGGAGATAGGGTAGATGAAGCTCACATCTAAAAATTTTTGAAGTTCCGCTTTTACAATGTCTTTTAGATGAGGGTTAAGTCTCCTTTGTGGTTAGCGAACGAGTCTTGCATCCTTTTCTATGTAAATGTGGTGTGTACATAACTGGGGATCAATTCCTTTCATGTCAGGGTAGTCCCATGCAAATGCTTCTTTGTATTTCCTTAGTACTTGGATCAGCTTCTCTTCTTGTTTAGAAGTCAGGTTAGCATTGATGTTTAAAGTCTTTCCTGGCTCAATTTCTACAATTTTTCTATTTGAGATAGAGGTAGTAGGTATTGTTTGGTCATGTGTATCTTTAAGAGGATCTTCTTCTAATTCATTATCAAATGCTGCTTCTATCATGTGACATTGTATGTGGGATCTGGATTCATCTTGGCTAATGAAATTGTTAATGGCATCATCTTCTGTTTGATCTTTGAAATCGAGGGCATCTTCTATGGTTAATGGAGATCTAATATTTTTGGTGAGGTATGATACAGGATGCTTGTTAGTTTTTATTATTGTGACACTTGGCTGGGCTGGAGGATATAAAGCTAGATTCTTGATATTAGCCCCCCTAGTTATGGTCATACTGCCTTGTCGGTAGCCAATATAAGCGTCGGCAGTTGCAAGCCAAGGTCTGCCTAAAATCAATGGATGTCCATCAAGTCAGCTTTTGGGGTTTATTATCAGAAAATCAGCAGGATACTCCTAGAAATCAACGGATATCATGACATCATGTAGTGTGCCTTCTGGCCTAACCACGGACTGGTCAGCGAGTTCTGATAAAGTGGAAGTCGGTTCTACTGATGTAATGCCCAGTTTTTGACAAGTGGTGGTTGTTAAGATATTGATTGCAGCTCCTAGATCAACTAAGGCATTTTAGAATGTTTGTCCATTGATTTGTACTGTTACTATTGGATTTCCGGGGTCTTCATATTTAACGAGTGTTTCTTTTCCTGATCATAGATCAGATAAGGTACCAACTACTTGGACTTTTGGGTTATTTGTTATTTTCCTCCTTGGTTTTTTTATACACAGCTCTTTGATGGTCTTTGCATATATTGGGATGTCTTGGATGGCTTGGAGGAATGGGATTTTTATGTACAAATTTTTTAGTTCTCCCAAAACGTCAAAATTAGGATGTTGTATAGGTTGAGGTATAATTAGTCGTTCTGGGAAGGGGGGAGAAGATGTGGTTGTTTGATCATGAATTTGTTGTCTGGTCACATCCTCTTCTTGTGGCGGTTGTTATATAGGTAACTGATTTTCAATTTGAGCGGTTTTATTTCCCTATGTTTCTATAATGCGCCTAGATCTTAATTGAATATTATTACACTCCCTTAGATTGGTTTCTAGTTCTAGCGTTTCAATTATTTTGATATATTGGACCGATCTATTATTTGGATTAGGGTTGGGCTAGGCTGGGAGTTGGGGTCTTCAATTAGACTTAGGGTTTTGTTGTAATGCTGGCAGTGTAGGTTGAGGGAGCGGAATGGTTCCTACTGGCTGATTCACCGATCTTTGCTAGTTTGTCTGCCAGACTTGACTCTGCGAAGTAGGATGGGACCATTGTGCTGGATATACATTGTTTTGCCAATATGGTGGAGTATAGGGAAAATTTGGCCAACTGGGTTGACTTGTTTGGTTTGGCCATGGCAATGATGAAGAAAATGGTTGTTGTGACCAATTCAAGAAGGGAGGTTGATTTTGCCACATTGTATTATATTTTTGAGCACGATATTGTGGAGGCTGAAAAGAAGAAGTTAGATCTAGGAACATACCTGATTGTCACGGCTACCATTGACAGCACTGATTGAGTAGGTACACCGGTTCTGGCTCTTCTTATGCTTCCTTGTATACTGCTTTCAATCCAGGAAGTGAGGGACAACTCTCCGTAAAGTGGTCTTTTGTACAAATGGCGCAAACTTGGACTGCATCTAATTGACACTCCTTATGGTTGTGTTTCTTTCTGCATCTGGGACAGAAGATTGCCAAATTCTGTTCTACCTCTGCTTGCTTTTGTTTGGCTTGCATAATATCAAGTTGTGTTGTTAGTGTCCCCAATATGTCAGTTTTAAAATTTTCTAATAAATTTCCAATTTCTGCACGAGTTACTCCCTCTGCAGATATCTTGTTGTCTCTGGTAAACTTGTCATGTTCCGCTGGTTTTAGTCTTGTGCTGCCTCTCGAGCTCCTGATACATAAATTAATAATGTCAACAAAATTTTCCTGATAGATGTCTCATTTTCCCATAATATTTAGTGTTTCAATCCATTATTCCTTCATTCCCCTAATTAATGTTGTTTTTAATACATTATCAGGTAAGGGTAATGATGCATAAGGAGATCTTTGAATATTATACTAGAAACGTTCAACATGTTCTTCTAATGTTTCATTTGGCCTAGCTAACATCTGAAATATTTCATCTTTTAATTCTCTAGACCTGCAATAGTCCTGATACTTCTTTAGAAAAGCATCTTTCATTTGATCCCAATTGTTTATAACACCACCACCCAATTCCATAAACCATCTTAAAGTAGCCCCTTTTAATGTAGAGGGGAACAATTTCAGTTTCTCGGGATCGGTGGTATAGTCATATCCTCTACACAGCACATCAAATTCAAATAAGAATGCATCCAGATCTTCTGATGTAAGGCCATGGAATGTAGGGATATGCTGGAGAGGAATTGCTTTCATAGGTGTGTTAGCCGCAGTATCCACAACGGGGTATTGCAGTGTAGAATTTTGGGTGTTTGGCTGGTTCTGGTCCATTTGGTCAAATATATGCCAATAACCTTCTAGGATATCTAGGAGGGTATTCTTAGGCTGAAGGGGAATGGCTTTAACAGGAATGGCCTTAACATCACTTTCTTTATCTGGGATGATGAGAGTGCCTAATGTCTAGGGGGATTCTAGTTCTTGAGGTTCCTCAATTTCGTTATAAATAATTTTTGCAGCACTTCCCTTATCTAGGCTACTTAATGGCTGAATTATCCCAAGAGGCGATCTTGGTTCTTCAATTTCTCCTGTTTCTCCTTTTCCTTCACAAAGGTTGCTAAGGTTCCCTTCTTGCAATGATTTTGAGCTAGAATTTTCAATTTCTTGAAAATCTTGCTCTTTGGTTTGACTATGCACCTCAGCAAAGGCTATAGATGGCGATCCTGTGGCCTAAAGGGAACTAGTAGGTTGTCTAGAAGCAACTTTTCTAGGTCCTACTGAAGGTTGAGATTCTTCTTTCTTAAGGATTTCGTTTATAAAGGTCGATCGGCCAAGGGTCACTGGCCCCTTAGCTTTGTCAGACTTGGGTAGGGGTTTAGGATTCTTTTCAAGCTTTTTCTGCTTAGTCATGCACACAAATCAAATGCTAATTTCTACCCAAAAAAAGACAGCAACAAATCAATAGGAAAGTGGGTAGGGGAGCAAGGCTATTACATGCTCCGTACGCAGGTTATTACCTTCCCTTTTTAAAAACCAGTTCTCTCCTAGCAGGTTCTTACATCACTCTGGAAAAGAAACAAATGGCTACACTCTTCCCCGGAAACGGCGCCAAAATGTCGAGCAGTAAAAAGGGTCTTTTTCACCTCTATTTACCCTACATTAACTTATCAATCCAGGAACGATTTGTTATCTCAAAGAGTGTACTCAATTTGAGGTGGTCATTTGTCAGAGTAATGCTAGTAGTATAGTGCTCTAAATACAAGAGTAAACGGATGCTTGAAACAAGATCTACTTACAGAAAAGAACCTTAAAACTCAAATCATGCACTAAACAATGTATCAGTGAAGGGTACAGTAATGGTAACTCATCCCTCTATAAACTAATGTAATTAAATAAAATCAAGGAAAAGATCATCAATCTGGGAACTAGACAACAAATGTCAATGTTCATTACAGTCTCAGATCATTCTGCACACCAAAGCAATGATAACACAAATGACAGGAAATGGAACAGCACCTAGTCTTATAAACAATATTGAACAACAAAACCTTAGTCTACAGAAATAAATGCGGCAATTGTATCCTACAAGAATTAGATAACAATCTTTTCTCTAAAGATAAATCGGACAACAATGGAAATGGAATGGCAATGAACAGAGATGAAATATGGAATAGAAATTAGAGTTAAACATAAATGTACAGTGAACCAGAACAAATATCACACACGACACGCTTAATATCTAGAGGAAATAGTAATCTGACTTCGATACAACAAGTATAAATCTCAGTTATAAAGAATAACGATTGTAATTCGCAATGGAACAGCAACGTTAGTTGAGCAACAATCGCGATTAAGTGTAAACCATAGATAAATACAGTAATACCAACTTATGAATGTTACAACACGGTTACTCAGTAATTGAACAGCAATAGCATTTTGTAAGGAACAACAATGTTATATCAATGGTTAAAGGAACAGCAATGCGTTAAAATTCAGAATAAGCAACACAGCATTCCTGTTACAGAGAACGACATTACTTAGTTGGGCATAAGAAAAATATAACAGAATCGTGATGTAAAATAGTGAAACACATTAGATTACCGAACAAAGCTAATAATGAAAAACCACACAAGAATTAGAGATAATGGTACAGGAGCAAGTGTTCCACCAGGGCCAGGCCCTTAGCCTCTAGGGACACACCGCTTGAGATTGCTCCAGAATCAAAGATGGAATAGAAACCAGATTTATATTAAAACATCAAACATAGTTACAGTGGATCACTCTTCAACGAGATTCGATGATCAAAGTTTCAAATACAAGGGATAATTACATAAAAATAACAACCAGTCGTCCCCCGGGCTAGCAGTGTTTCCCCTTCTTATAACAGCTGAGCAGAGATATCAATGTTTCAAAAATTGTTAAGATAGTGATCCCTCAAGATCGAAGGATCCTGAAGGATTCGCCAGACTATTAATTCTCAGTTAGCCTCTTGTTCTCTTGCACCGATTTGATATCTCCTTTTCCCTTTCCTGTCTAATATGCTCCAATTTGGATTGCCTTGTTTGCATGCAGTTCCCTGCCAAAGGGACAATAGTTAACTTTGTCCTGTCTTTTCCTTTGGGATGGAAATCTTTCATTTTCTCCTTTTCCTGCATAAGAAAAGGGAAATTTTTAGTTGTTTTGTGTTGCATACAAATCCCATAGATTTTTTCATAATTTCCTATTATCTACCTAGTTCATGATGCAAAGAGGTTATGAGTTTTAAAGAAAATATGACAAAATAAACGATAAAACATACCTTCTTCAGTACTCCACACCAAGACAACCCATCAAAGCCGCAAGAAAATAACAACACCATGAGGTCAAATAAGGACACAGGAAAGTGGTGTGAGTTCCATAAGAGCCCCACTCATAACACAAGTGAGTGTCAGGCCAAGCAGTCGTTGGTGGTCGAGATTAAAGCTTCAGAATCATATGCATGTTCCAACTCTGAGTTAGAACCCAACAAGAGGAATGAAAAAGGGAAGGATATTATTGATGTAGAGCCTAGCACCACTATTTCCACCACTAAGATCCAAAATAATGAGCTTGAAGGTCCAGAGGAAGGGGAGCGTCTCTTCCACTCATAGATGTGGGTGAAGGGTCCGCCGCTGCAATTCATTGTCGACAGTGGGAGCCAAAAGAACCTCATTTCATTAGAGGTCATGAAGAGGTTGGGCCTACTAACTACACCACACCCATACCCGTATAGTATCAGGTGGCTTCACCAAGGACGAGATCTCCAAGTGAACCAACAATGTCGCCTTCCTTACAACATCAAGCCCTTCAGAAATGAAGTATTCTGTATGTTGCTCCTCTTGAAGTTTGTGATGTATTATTAGTACAACCATACTTGTGGAAGCAACATGATGTATATGTGTCTAGACCTCTATGATTATTTCTTTGGGTAATACATTATACATGATACCCGAGGTAGCCCCACCTATTGCCACCTCTTTGATGTATGCTAAGAAATGCAGTAAGATCATCTCCTAGACTAGGAAATTTATTTTCTTTCTAGTTCACTCTCAAAGTAAGGGGAAGATCGTAGCCACGTCCATGGCCCCTAGGAAGGGTTCCTCCACACAGCAGGAGTAGGTGGATATGATCATGAAAGAATACAGGTACATCTTCTCCTCACCCACAGGGGTATCGATGCACTGTCAAGTCAAGCATTCGTTCGATCTGACTCCTGGATCACCTCTACCCAACAGGACGATATTTTGTCACTCCGTTATAAAAAATGCCAATTACAAGCATCAAAATTATCAACATCAGGTGTTACACAAGTTTTAGGTGGGTGACAAAGTTTGGTTGCATTTGTAGAAATAGCACCTTACCGGAGCCCATCAGAAGTTCAGAAAACTCTGATATGGTCCTTACACCATCAGGAAGGTTGTGGGAGAATATAATTTTGAGCTCAACATTCCCCCATTCCTTGGCCTACACCTAGTGTTCAATGTAGACCGCCTTCAACCATACTTCCCACCATTATTGGACACATCAAACATTGCAAAATAGCTCACACCAACAGAGTTAAACTCAAACTGCATAGAAAAGGCCACAACTAATCAGATTATGGACACACATGTCAAGAACACTCACTAGCAGAATATCCAACTATATTGGGTTATTAAAGATAGCTAACTCCTGCACCAAGGCAAGTGGCTCACCAGGGACTAAGTTTAGCAGAAGTTTCTCCATCTCATGGAGGCACTCAATGCAATGGGGACCATTGCTTCCTAAGGTGGAAGGAATGATCCAGGTGGATGTTGGTGGCCACCTGCCTATTCCATATGGACCCCCACCGTTGTCTCTTTTAGTTTTTCAGTTTTCTTAATTATAGCACAATTTACTATTTTTATCACTTTTTCGGGTCCTGAACTTTTGAAGTTGTTTTGAGGCCCTAAACAATGTTTTTTGGAAAACCTGGGGCCAAAAATGGTCATAAACTAGTGTTGGCTGGTCAGAAGTTGTATTCCTTGGATAGATATTTCTAACGAGATATTGTGCACGTCAAACGAAGATCGTATGCCAAAGTTACAACCCCGGGAAGTTGATGTACCAATTTACCCAAACGGGGCCCATAGTTTTGGTGCTTCATATCCTAGGGTTATGTTTTTGGATGGTTAAGGTTTTCCATTGTTTCTCAATAATAAATAGGCCTCTGAGCCTCATTGTAACATAGTTCAGAGGCATGTAGTTGCCACATCTCTTCTCAGAGATAAGCTACCATCGCCTGAGATAGTCTTATTTCCATTTATGTTTGTAAGCATATTTCAATATTTGATATTAATGAAATGAAGTATTATTTATGTTGCATCTTTGTATTTATGGTTATATCTGTAATTTTTTGTGTTCATGTTTAAATTCAGATCAACTCGACAAACACCTAATGCCTTCTCCTCAACCATGTGCACATACACATATTGTGCATCACACACATACAACCACACACGACATACAACACGATGAAATGCATGCATCTACACTTGAAACACAACACATACACCTACACCTAGTGTACAATACAAAATATACATACACCTACACCTATGGTACAACACAACACATACATACACCTACACCCAATGTACCACACAATACTTCCATCTATACCCGATATACAATGCCACACAACACTTCCATCTATATCCGATATACAATGCTACACAATACATGTAATTACACCTGGTTTACAACACAACACAATACAACTATACCCGATATACAACACCACATGATACATATACTTACACAGAGTACAACATAACGAATACACATGTCATGATACCATGACTATATAATGCACATACATAGTATCACACGCCCGCAACACAACATGTATGATATGCACACAATACCACATGTACACTAGTACCATATGTACAACACATACACAATGCCACCTGTACAAAGCACCACCTGCACAACCTGTGCACAACATCACATATACACAGCACCACCTGCACAACATGTACACAACGCCACATGTACATTGTACCACCTGTACAACGTGTTCACAATACCACATGTGTTACAGATCCATTTGGGCACATCAATCCCATCATCTAGATCAGTGTTTTAGGGCTCAGTTGCTACATGCCCTAAACAAGTCACCCCTTTGAATGCCTCCTTCTCGGACAGTTTCATGACTTGAAGACATCTAGAAATGGCCTCTAGAGGGACCAGCGTAGGTAGTGTTGGAAATAATACTGAGAGGGGGGGGTGAATCAGTATTATCTAATCAATAAAACTTTTTCAATTTCATACTCAGATTCATATGCGCTACTTCAGTTAAGTATACCCGCGTATATACGCGATTGTGTCTATTGCAACTAGCGTATAACCATAAAACTCATGATTCAGTTATGTGATCTTCAATGGATGCATTAGAACATTATTAGCCATATTAACAGTCAACAGTAGCAGTAAAACAGATAGATCAACACACATAAGCAACACACATGAACACCATGATATAAGGTGGAAACCCAATGTGGGTGAAAACCACCTGCTGCAATTCGTTTCTATCTTCCTTTATTAAGAAACTTCTTTTACAATGTACTGGTGCAGTCCTTTACCAACACGCAGGCTGCAACCTGCAGAAGGCTACAACCCTCTCTCGTTCTCCAGATTCTCCTAGAAGGGAGCTCCAACCCCCTTTGCTCTTGTACTAGCTAAGATACTAGTACATAGGCGCCGGCCTACAATCTTCTCTCTTCCGGGTACCAAGTTTCATACATTTTCAGACTGGATACTCCTAAAGCACAACACATAATCTGAAAGGCCACGTTTCATCCAATTTTCATATTGGACCCATAATTATCATTGAAGCTTAAAACAATCACTACTAACATCATCAATCTCTGAATCACTGAAACACTGAAACCCTGTCAATAACACAGTCACCAGAACAAACTACAAAACTCTGCCATAGCAATCAGACCCATCTGCAACTTCAAATATTATAATTCATAATGTATACGCTACTACGATGAATCAAACCCACGTACATACGCGCTTTTGCCAAAGACAACCCGTGTACAGATCTAAAATTTTTTTCTTATAACTTTGTATCTGTACCAGACATCAGTCATACTCATAACATTTATAGTATATTACATGCGTCAGTATGCAGATCTAGAATAAGCATCATAAAGATAGTTCATTTCAAACCATTTGATCCCGATCTCTCCTTAGATCTTGTTCTCCATCAACCGGTGAGATCCCTCCTTAGCTCAGATCAAGCAATGCATCATCAACCCATAACTTGCATACTGGATCTCATCCTTCATCAGATATTCAAGACTTTTCCGATACTCTTGCCTAATGATCTTCTTCTCCTTTTATAGTCTTAGGCCTTTCTCAATACCACGGTCCAAAACCATAATAAATCAATATCAAGAGCCCAATACTTGGGATCAACACACTTGTCGAGATACCATGGTCCAAAACCATAGGTTCAAATACTGAGGACTACCACGGACCAAAAGTAAGCTTTCCGACATGTACGCGCTTTTCCCTGCATGAAACTGCATGTATACCCTACTTGGTATATAGCGAACCTGCGTATACGCGACTTGGTATATAGTGAAACTGCGTGTATACCCTACTTGGTATATAGCGAATTTGCGTATACGCGACTTGGTATATAGTGAACCTGCGTGTATACCCTACTTGGTATATAGTGAACCTGCGTATATACTCTTCTTTCTTCATTCTTTGTATTCTGATCATCAATTCTTTGCTACTGACCTGCTACACTCTAATTTGTCATCTGTGTGATTTGCCATCAAGGACAACACTTGTCTCATAATGCCAACAATCTCCCCCTTTGGACTTGATGGCAAAGCTAACTTGTCACACTTAGAACTATCATCTGATTCCTTTGAACTGTCCTCCATCAGTCACATCTGATATCTCTTCTGAAGATTCATCCAGTTATACATAAGTGAGATGTTCTTTTATGAGAGGGTTGCCATCAAGTACAACACATGCATCATAATGCCAACAATCTCCCCCTTTGACATCAAGGTCAAAGGGTGGACCAAGATATTCTCTTTCCTTGATAAACATTCTGTTGTCCATACTCCCCCTGAGTACCTGTTGAAATCTCCAAATGTGCTCCCCCTTTGTATATGCCAAAGTGTACCAATCTGTCCATGCTCCCCCTAAGTACATGCCAAGTCTCTGTGCTACTGAAGTGTGTTGTTCATGCTCTTCCTGACTGAAGGTAGGATCTGCAAAAAGATGTTCTTCAAGAAGAACCATGACTTATACATCATAAGAGACCTTCCTATCACCAAAAGACTTAATACATACATCCATTTCCCAACCACGTGGGGATATACTAGAATTGACTCATCCACCCAACCAAGTGGGGATACATCAAAAGTTTACACATGATAAAGCAAGAACATTTCATCTTCATCCCAGGCATAGTGGGGAAACCAATATAGGTCGTTACATGACCTTGACACCATGAAAGAGATATCACAAAAGAGATATATGACCTAGAGAGGAAATATCTAGAGCAAGACAATATCTAGAGCAAGACTTATGAAAGTCACCAATAACTGATAGCAGCAGCATCTGTCAAACACTTTTCAGATCAGCAACCATGATCTCCTTCTCCTTTTGTTCTCCATCTGCCTCTGTTCCACCTGAAACCGACAACAGCTGTGAACTAGAACCAAAAGCTTCTAAGGTAATGCCAACAATGCATCATTGGAATTTTATTTGCTCCCCCTGAACATGTGCCAAATGGTCTCTGTCAGAACCATATCTTTGACCCACTGATTTCCTTCAAATTATCATATACGCGACTGTATCCACATAAAAAGCATATATACGCGTATAGTCCTTATGAAACTCGCGTACAACCATTTCCATATCAGCAACCTGTAAAAGTCCTGTAACAAGGTATGTTTGAACATAGATGTCAACTCCTCCTTTTAAACATCATCATGAAATCATTCACATTATATGTGAAACCACCATAGCCATTACATCAACGTCAAGATCTACATGATCCAAGTATCATTACTTGGGAACATCTGCATCAATCAATATATGTAAGTATGAACCTATCATCATATAGATAAGAACTCATCATCATGTCTCCAACAAAGCGACTTTAAGTAGTCATCCATGTATTAGCACTATGTATCTTGAGCTCAACCTCATTTGACAGAACTTCTTGATATCATCAACAACAACAATCCTTATCCACATGAGTGCTTGTATGATCTTTATACATATGATGACAACAGCATATGAGTGACTCATCATCAAGTGAGGAAGATGTGTATTCAAGCTTTGTACTTCTCCTTATCCTTATGAAGATCACCATGTAAGCACCATATATGCATCATCAAAGAATCAACCATAAATCTGATCTGAACATCTACTATGTAACCCCAAGAATCATATGAGATTTTATCATAGACAACTCACAACCACATCATAGCAAGATATATCATTTAGCCATATAAACATCATCATCAAGGCTATTAACCATAATGCCAACAATGCATTATTAAAGGCATATGCTCCCCCTCAACCTGAGCCATATGTTTACTGTTAGATCTGATCATGCATATATCAGCAATAAGCATCAAGACATCATCATCAAGTTAGGATCAAACCCTTCTAAACATCTTACAAGTAACAAGACATTTCCACACATCCTTAGCAAACTGTAAACATTATCAAACAGAGAAAATAATGGTCTGAAACATAACAAATCCTTTTCCTGAACCTGTCCCTACTGCATTTCTTCAGATACTCATATACGCGACTGTGCAGTATCCAACTCGCGTATATACGCTACTTCCCTTTATGGAACTTGCGTATGAGATTCAGGACACTGAAGTTTTACACTTCCAGCTCCCTCTGATTCTGTTATGTCTGTATGTTGTGTTGTGCCGCCTCTTTCTGACTGTACTTCTTTCTTCTTCCACATCTTCAAGTGTGATGTTGTTTTCTCCTTTTGGTGTGATGTCCGCACTTTGTTCCTGCATTCCTTTGCTATATGTCCAAGTTTGTTACATGCATAACATCTTACATGTTTCATTTTTCTCCTGTAGCAATCAGTAGCTTTGTGACCAAACATATTGCAAGCAAAGCAATATCCATTAAAGTACCTTGAATGTGATGATCTTTCTGCATGATGGTCTTGAACCCTTCTTCTTCCACATCTAGCTGCAACATGTCCAAGATTATGACATACATAACATTCAACATTATTCATAGGAGGAGTAAAAGATTTTTTTTAAGGAGTCTCTTTCCTTGATTGTTGATGGGGTTGACCTTTCTTCTCCTTGTTGATCATTTTAGATTTCTCTTTAGAGTTCCTTGCCTCAGATTCATGGAAACCAAGACCAGTCTTGATAGCAGGAGACCTTTGACTACTAAGAATATCATCCAAGGCTTTAGTACTATCTTGAAATTGCAACAGTTTATCCTTTTCTTCTAATTTACCTTTCAAGATATTTACCTCAACTTGAAGTTGTTCTTCCTTTTCTAGACATTGCGTCTTCATGTCTTCTTCAGCTTTCCTTCCTTCTTCCAACTGATGCCTTAGTTTGAGAATCTCCTTTTCGTTTTCTTCATTCAGATCCTGCTACATTTGATGAATTCTGAAGGCACATTCCAGCTGAGATTTTAAGCTGATAACTTCATTTACCTGTTTTTCAATAGCTTGGAGTAGATCTTTATTCTGCTTCTTTGATTCTTCAAGATCTTCCTTTAGCGAGCGGTTCATGGCTTCAAGACTTTCATAGTAACTGGATCTATCTCTGAGTTTCTTGATGGTTGTGCTTCTTTCATTGACTTCATCTCTTAGTGATGTTACTTCATCCTGCAACTTTTGACATTTTTCCTTGAATAACTTCCTTACCTTGTTTCCTTCTTCTAGTTGGGCCTTATGTTTGGTAGCTTCTTCTTTGAAGTCACATTCCCTTTTGTTCAGTAGATCTTGTTGATCTCTGATTTTATCTGAGAGCCTTTTAAATTCTGCCTCTATTTGATATCTTTCTTGTTCACCCATAAGAGCAAATTCAGTTTTTTTGCTATCACTTTCATCTTTTCCAAATGGTAGATAGCAGGAACATCAGAGGATAACAAATTCATACCTGATAGTTCATCTTCATTCTGAAATGATTCTGAATCTGAAGAGCTTCTTATGCCTAATCCTCAATCGATTCTCCCACTGTCATAGTTCTTCTGAGATGTCTTCTTCTTCTTAGGTGCTTTCTTCTTAAGCTTCTTTCCCATAGTTCCACGGATCTCCTTCAAGTGATCAAGTTTCTACCAAAGGACCTGCTCTGATACCAATTGTTGGAAATAATATTGAGAGGGGGGGGTGAATTAGTATTATCTAATCAATAAAACTTTTTCAATTTCATACTCAGATTCATATACGCTACTTCAGTTAAGTATACCCGCATATATACACGATTGTGTCTATTGCAACTAGCGTATAACCATCAAACTCATGATTCAGTTATGTGATCTTCAATGGATGCATCAGAACATTATTAGCCATATTAACAATCAACAGTAGCAGTAAAACATATAGATCAACACACATAAGCAACACACATGAACACCATGATATAAGGTGGAAACCCAATGTGGGTGAAAACCACCTGCTGCAATTTGTTTCTATCTTCCTTTATTAAGAAACTTCTTTTACAATGTACTGGTGTAGTCCTTTACCAGCACGCAGGCTGCAACCTGTAGAAGGCTACAACCTTCTCTCATTCTCCAGATTCTCCTAGAAGGGAGCTCCAACCCCCTTTTCTCTTGTACTAGCTAAGATACTAGTACATAGGCACCGGCCTACAATCTTCTCTCCTCCGGGTACCAAGTTTCATACATTTTTAGACTGGATACTCCTGAAGCACAACACATAATCTGAAAGGCCACGTTTCATCCAATTTTCATACTGGACCCATAACTATCATTGAAGCTTAAAACAATCACTACTAACATCATCAATCTCTGAATCACTGAAACACTGAAACCCTGTCAATAACACAGTCACCAGAATAGACTACAGAACTCTGCCATAGCAATCAGACCCATCTGCAACTTCAAATATTATAATTCATAATTTATACGCTACTACGATGAATCAAACCCGCGTACATACACGCTTTTGCCAAAGGCAGCCCGCGTACAGATCTAAAAATATTTTCTTATAACTTTGTATCTGTACCAGACATCAGTCATACTCATAACATTTATAGTATATTACATGTGTCAGTATGCAGATCTAGAATAAGCATCATAAAGATAGTTCATTTCAAACCATTTGATCCCGATCTCTCCTTAGATCTTGTTCTCCATCAACCGGTGAGATCCCTCCTTAGCTTAGATCAAGCAATGCATCATCAACCCATAACCTGCATACTGGATATCATCCTTCATCAGATATTCAAGACTTTTCCGATACTCTTGCCTAATGATCTTCTTCTCCTTTTATAGTCTTAGGCCTTTCTCAATACCACTATCCAAAACCATAATAAATCAATACCAAGAGCCCAATACTTGGGATCAACACACTTGTCGAGATACCATGGTCCAAAACCATAGGTTCAAATACCGAGGACTAACTACCACAGACCAAAAGTAAGCTTTCCGACATGTACACGCTTTTCCGTGCATGAAACTGCGTGTATACCCTACTTGGTATATAGCGAACCTGCGTATACGCGACTTGGTATATAGTGAAACTGCGTGTATACCCTACTTGGTATATAGCGAACCTGCGTATACGCGACTTGGTATATAGTGAAACTGCGTGTATACCCTACTTGGTATATAGTGAACCTGTGTATATACTCTTCTTTCTTCATTCTTTGTAGTCTGATCATCAATTCTTTGCTACTGACCTGCTACACTCTAATTTTTCATCTGTGTGATTTTCCATCAAGGACAACACTTGTCTCATAATGCCAACAATCTCCCCCTTTGGACTTGATGGCAAAGCTAACTTGTCACACTTAGAACTATCATCTGATTCCTTTGAGTTGTCCTCCATCAGTCACATCTGATATCTCTTCTAAAGATTCATCCAGTTATACATAAGTGAGATGTTCTTCTATGAGAGGGTTGCCATCAAGTACAACACATGCATCATAATGCCAATAGGTAGGCCCATGTAAAGGGTGCGTTGGTGAGAAGTTAAGTCCATGCCAAGGTGCTCTGCAGAGCACTTAGGCTTCCTTTCACCTGCGTTGGGCGAGATTGAGCGAAATTCACATAGGGTTTGGGGAATATTCTTATCTTTTGGAGTCATCTAGAAGGTTCCCTCACTTATCAACTCCTATGAGCTCGAAAATGGATGAGGAATGAGTTAAGATGCATCCTATCCTCTCATCCCTTTCTCCATGGAACTAATTCTAAGTATGCAAGCCCATTCAATGCCACCATTTATGACAAAACCTCCTTCATCTCCCTATAAATTGACCCCTCATCTAAGTGATCAGGGGCTGGATTATGTTGAATTGTAAGGAGATAATGTTGTTATGTGATTTGTCTTTGAAGCAAGTATTGTAATGCTACATGTTTGTCGTGATTTTGATGTGATGTGGATGAGATCCAAGCTGGAGGAATGGCTTTGAATCAGACACAAATGGTTGTAATTCCTTTTTCTATTCAATAAAGTGTTTGAACATTTCTCCCATATGTTTGAATTGTTTTATAATGCTTATATGTGTGAAATGTATCTGATTCCATTCATTTATATTCAATAGATCTTTTGCTTTGATCAATTCTTTGCTTTCTATTGTGTTTACAGCTACTTCTCAAGTGTATTAAGTACGGGAGAGAGCGACAGGATCGATACAAGGGAGATGAATGGAAAGCGGAACTACAAGTAGGTCTTCTCATCTTCTCATCTTATCTATTGCTTATAGGAAAAGACTAAAACACTTTAAACTGTTGTTTTAGATATGGCTACTTATCTAGGGAATTAGTATTTATCCGTAGATACCAAATTCTCCAAAATAACATGTACATAGTACCACATGCATGACATGTACACAACATCACATGCATGACATGTACACAACACCACATGCACACAGCACCACATGTACAACATGTACACTGCACCACATTCTCACAACACCACTTGTACAATCATGCACACAACACCATATGTGTAACATGCACTCAACACCATATGTACATATCATTGCATATACAACATGTACATAGCACCCTAAATATGCAACACTACATATCCAACATCCGCACAACACCATATGCACAAAACACTGCATATCCAACATGTACATAGTACCATCTATACCCAGCACTGCATATGCAACATTCGCACAACACTGTCTATACCACCTTGTACATAACATTGCATAAACAACATGTACACACACTATATATACACAACATCGCATGTGCACAACATCACAGATGAAAAATGTACAACATATACAACATGTGCACAACATCACAGATGAAAAATGTACAACATATACAACATGTGCACAACAGTAGTACCACTCTGTCTCTACCAAGAAACCTTTATTTCGGTGTCTCTATGCCATCCATGCTTATCTTATCAGTCGCAAGGCACATTGCTTTCATTTCACTGATATATCTCTCAACATAGCCTTCCCATAACATAAACATATATAAACACATAATATAAACTCATATCCACATGATACTGACCTCATAGATCTTTCAAGGCTACTCTCCCACTTGATTCCTCATAAACTAGTAACCTCTTCATGTCATTCACCTACATAAGCAAACATTCCTCCACAAGGATGATCCCTGACAAGCCTGTCAGACAGTGACATAAATACATGAATACATACATAAATATATATAAACATTATCATAAAAAATCATGATCTTATCAGACAACGATATGCATACATACATATAAACATCAACATAAAATAATAATGATCTAGTCAGTCAAATACATACATACATACATATGTACATATAAACATTAGCATAAAATAATCATGATCCATGATGACCCTGTCAGAAATGGCATACATGTATACACATATAGACAACAACATAATTACCATATAGCATAAGGTCAAGGTTAAGAGAAAGCCCTTTATCCATGCACAACATGCACAACATTGAGAAAAAACAATTCCCAATCATAGCCAACTCATTTGACACCTCAAATCTATTTACATTACCTTTCCTGATTACCTTTCTCATTATTTTACTGCCACTATCCCTCTACGCCAATGGACCAAACCAATCCAACCAATTTTCATATTCTTACCTTCAACTGCCCTTACTCATGCTTTGAGATTCATTCAGGTCTTACATTACCTGCTAGGTTTCATTCAGCTCTCCATGAGCCCCATTAACTTTCCTCTTTTCCAACCAATTCCCAAGACTCAAAACTTAAAAGCAAAGCACAAGAAACAAATAAGAAGAAAACCATGAAAAACAAAAATCAATACGACAACGCAACAAAGTGGCATGATCATGCACTAGACATAAAAAAAGTTGCAAATCAAGCGCAAGCAAATCACAGAATACCAAAAGCACAAGACTAACAAAAGACACCATGACTCAATCCCCATGGTTCCCAGTGCTTCCAAAGGAAAGTTCAACCTCATCCTTCTTCAAGATTTTATGGTAATCTCTTTTGCCATGCAATCCCTTGCATCATATTGCCATCAACACATAAATGCCAATGCTTAAATAAACATAACAATACATTGGTTACCTTACCTTGTTGTGCCAAGCATGTTTCTTGCAACTGAACACATCGATGCCTTCTCTCAAGGGACTCCAATTCCCTTGACAAATCCACTTTTAACTAGACACTAGCTATTATACCTGTCAAATACATGTTCATGAATCTAGCACATATCCATATAATGTCAGACAATATTAGGGTTAAGAAGACTTCTTGTATGAAAAGCACTCATTCGTTTGGAATTAGGGTTTCCAAACATAACCAAAGGACTTCTTGTCCAATTTCTTTCTTTTACCTTTTTACCTTGTTGCAATCAAGGCTTACCATGTACTATCACATCACCCCACTATTAGTTATATAAACACATCAGTTGTTACCTTGTCACGCTAACACCAAGCATGTTTCTTGCAAATATTTACAGATGTCAACCACATGTTCCAAATATTAAGACAATCATATCTATCAATTTAAAATCAACCTTTACCAAGAGTATCAATCATGTCATAATCCATAGTCAACTCATTGTCATTAGACATAATGCTAAAACTATCACCTACTACACTCAAGTACATATCAATTGTCTCAACACATGTGTGTTAGTGCAATCATATTAAAACAATATCATTGGAACACATACTCATATTATGCATTTCATTAAACATTCAACCAACTTGCAAACATACCATGTTAAATAAATCAACTAGATGACATAATAGACACAAAACACTCAAACACCAAATAGATGTCATAATCAAACAATCAAGCACAAAGTAGATGACATAAGCAAGTCCATACCTTAATGTATCTCAAGAGAGGCAATCTTGTCTGCACAATCAATATAGTTAGCACAATATAACTTTACAACACATCAACTCAAGCACAAATTGTTGGGTTGTGTTATATTCTTTCCACGTAGTTAATAAGGGGTTTGAAGGACACCTGTAACCCCACTTTATGGGGTCCGGGGCAGCGCCCCGGAAAATTTTGGTTTTGGACCCTATGTTAGGTTGGGCGGACCCACCTATGGTTTTGTGCATGATTTTCGCACATGTTTTTTGGACACAATGGTTTTTCGGTCCATGGTATTGGACGCGATGGTTTTCGGTCCATGGTATTGGACGCGATGGTTTTCGGTCCATGGTATTGGATGCTTCAGCATGTATAAATATGTATTGTAACATTGAAAGGAACATAATGAAAAATCAAGCTGGTAGTCCCAGTTTTGGGATCCAGGGAAAAATCTCTATGCATATGTGTTTTATGGGTTATGCTCTCGCATTATTTATTTTCTTTGTTTAAGAATTCGTATGCAGGTAATTTCTGTACAAGGTTAAAACCTACATTTAGTATCAGAGTTGTTTTGGCTTCAAGGGGACGCCTTTGTTGCTGAGGGGTTTCGCTCGGGCCTGTGGTAGACCCTGTTCAGTGGGAGATCTGCGAGATCAATTCTGGTGGTGAAAGAAGATGGCGAGCAGTGGAAAGATAGAGATTGAGAAGTTCAATGGTCAGAATTTTGAGTTGTGGAAACTCAAGATGGAGGATCTGTTGGTGGATAAAGATCAGTGGATCGCGGTAGATCCGGGTACTAAACCATCGGGAGTGACCGATGAAGAATGGAAGAAGTTGGATCGGAAGGCAAAGAGCACAATACGATTGTGTGTCTCGAATTTAGTATTGTTGAATGTATCAGGGGAAGCTACGGCAAAGGCTTTGTGGGTCAAGTTAGGGACTTTGTACCAATCTAAGTCTCTAGTGAATAAACTGTTCCTGCGGAAAAAGCTTTATAACCTGAGGATGAAAGATGGAGACTCGGTGACAGAGCATCTGAATGCGTTTAATACTGTGGTAAGTCAGTTATTATCTGTTGATATTAAAATTTCAGATGAAGATAAGTGCATCAGTCTGTTGTG
Organism: Pinus tabuliformis; assembly: GCA_031772625.1. Classification (NCBI taxonomy): domain Eukaryota; kingdom Viridiplantae; phylum Streptophyta; class Pinopsida; order Pinales; family Pinaceae; genus Pinus; species Pinus tabuliformis. The sequence goes on along the minus strand of CM062815.1, from coordinate 259,341,347 downwards.
TTCTCTACCAGATTTGTGGGATAGTCTGGTTATTGCAATAGGTAGCAATGCAACTGCTTTGCAGTTTGATGAAATAGTCTCAGCCTTGCTGACGAAGGAGATGAGACGGAAAAATATGGACAACCAGAATGGTGATGCCTTGTCTGTACGAGGACGGTCCCAGAACAGAAACAAAAATAAGTCATCGAGTGGGAGATCTAAATCTAGAGGGAGATCTAAATCTCCAAGAAAACCTACAAAGGTGGTATGTTGGAAATGCGGAAAGGAAGGGCACTTCAAAAGCGATTGTAAATCTAAAGCTCCTGATAAATGAAAGGGATCTGATGATGCTCCTTCTGCAGAGGTGAAAACCACCTCAGATGAAGGTGGGGATGTGTACTTGGCTTCTTCAAGTACACATGTAGATCATGAGGCATGGTTGATTGACTCAGGTGCATCCTTTCACTTCACTCCCCATAGAAAGTGGTTCTGTGAGTATGAGAAATACGATGGTGGTGATGTCTTCTTAGGAGATGATAGGAAGTCTAGAATCATTGGTCGGGGAAAAGTAAAGTTGAAGTTGCAAGATGGAAGGGTTAGAACACTTCCGGGTGTTCTACATATTCCTGCATTGGCCAGAAATCTGATTTCTGTAAGCAAGTTGGATGATGCAGGTGTAAAGACGGTGTTCGAGAAAGATACCTGCAAGATGGTTCGAGGAGCACTGATATTAATGCGGGGAGTTTGGATTGGAACTCTGTACAAGCTGCAAGGTAGCACTATTGTTGATGGGTGCAATAGTTCTATGGTTCCTAAAAATGGAGTAGAGAATCTAGTGGTCTCTGGAGAGAAGACCATGTTGTGGCATCAAAGGCTTGGACATATTGGAGAGAAGGGCCTTCGAATACTTCATGGTAAAGGTATGGTAGAAGGTATGAATAATAGCTCTCTGGATTTTGATTTCTATGAAAATTGTGTATATGGGAAGCAGAATTGGGTGAGTTTCCCCTCTGGTGGTAAGAGGACGAAACAGATATTAGAGCTTGTGCACAGTGATGTGTTTGGACCTGTGAAGATTCCATCACTGGGTAAGTTTGTGTACTATGTATCATTTATAGATGACTTCTCAAGGAATACATGGATATATTTCCTTAAGAAGAAATCTGAAGTCTTTGACAGGTTTAAAGAATTTAAGGCTCTGGTGGAAAATCAGACAGAGAAGAAGATAAAGGTGTTGAGGACAGATAATGGTGGAGAATTTTGCAGCAAGGAATTTGAAGAATTCTGTAAGAAGTGTGGTATAGCACGGCAGAAGACTACTCCATATACACCTCAGCAAAATGGAGTCGCAGAAAGAATGAACAAGACGTTGATGGAAAGGGCAAGAAGCATGCTCAGTGGTGCTGGGTTAGGACAGGAATTCTGAGCAGATGCGGTGGATACTGCATGTTACCTGGTCAACAGGTCACCTTCATCAGCGTTGGAGGATAAGACTCCACAAGAAGTATGGATTGGTAAGAAACCCTCTCTTTCACATCTGAGGGTATTTGGATGTGATGCATATGTACATGTTCCAAAGGAGAAACGAACCAAGTTGGATAGTAAATCTGAAAAGTGCATCTTTATTGGGTATAAGGATGGTTTAAAGGGTTATAAGCTTTGGAACCCAGTCACACGGAAGGTTGTGTACAGCCGAGATGTGGTGTTTAGAGAGGTAAAAGATGTTATTCAACATGAAGTCCAACCAAAGGAACCTGAGAAGATAGAGTTTGAGCCAAAGGAGGAAGAATCAAACTCTACAGCAGAGGAGGAATCAGAAGATGAAGAGCCACAAACTCCGACTGTGAGAAGATCAGTTCGAGAAAGAAGGCAACCAGAAAGGTATAGTCCATCTGCTTTTAGTTCAAATTTTGCTTTGTCTATTACTGATAATGATCCCAGAACTGTGAAGGAAGCAGTGGATTCAGAGGATGGAAAACTCTGGAAAGAGGCCATGGTCGATGAAATGGCATCTTTGCAAAAAAATGAGGCTTGGGATCTGGTGGAGTTTCCGGCTGGAAGGAAACCCATTCGCAGCAAATGGGTGTTCAAGAAGAAGACAAATGCAGAAGGAAAGGTGGAGAAATACAAAGCTCAGTTGGTAGCAAAAGGTTATTCCTAGGTGCCGGGAATTGATTTTGGTGATATTTTTTCTCCTGTTACCAAGGTAACTTCTATTAGATTACTTTTATCTGTTGCTGCTGCTTTTGATTTTGAGGTAGAACAGATGGATGTGAAGACAGCATTTCTTCACGGGGATTTGGAAGAGGAAATCTACATGAAGCAACCTGAAGGCTTTGCGGTGAAGGGTAAGAAAGAACTGGTATGCAAGTTAAAGAAGTCTCTGTATGGGTTAAAACAGTCACCAAGGATGTGGTATGAGAAATTTGATACATTTATACGGGGACTTGGCTTCACCAGAAGCAAAGCAGATCATTGTGTGTATTTTAAATTAATTGGTGACCATGTTATTTATCTGGTCATGTATGTGGATGATATGTTGCTGGTTGGAAATGACAAAGAAATTATCCAAGATTTGAAGACCCAATTGTCCTCCAAATTCGACATGAAAGATCATGGTGCTGCAAACTATATTTTGGGCATGGAAATTAAAAGAGATCGGTCAAAGAGGAAGCTCTGGTTAAACCAGAGGAAGTATGTCGAGACAATACTGCAGAGGTTTAATATGCAGGATAGTAAACAGGTGAAGGTTCCTATTCCTGTAGGTGTGAGGTTATCTGCTGAACAGTGTCCCAAGACACAAGAAGAGGAAGAGGACATGTCTCGTGTTCCATATGCAAGTGCAGTGGGTAGCCTGATGTATGCAATGGTCTGTACTAGACCAGACATTGCACATGTAGTGGGAGCATTGAGCAGGTTTATGTCAAAACCTAGGAAGGAGCACTGGACAGCAGTGAAGCGGGTTTTCAGGTATTTGCGTGGCACTAGTGATTATGGTTTGTGCTACCAAGGAAGACCAGGATTGGACAAAGTGTTGGATATGCATGGCTTTGTTGATGCAGACTGGGCTGGAGATCTGGATCAGAGAAGATCTACAAGTGGGTATGTGTTTAACCTATTTGGAGGTGCAGTCAGTTGGATGAGTAAGAAACAATCTGTAGTGGCACTATCAACTACAGAGGCAGAATACATGGCAGCCACTCATGCAAGCAAGGAAGCAGTTTGGTTGCAGAGATTGTGTTCAAGTATGGGGTTAGTACAGGGAGCTATAAGAATAGACTGTGACAGCCAAAGTGCAATTTTCTTGGCAAAGAACCCTGCTTATCATTCAAAGACAAAGCACATTGATGTTCAGTATCACTTTGTGAGGGATATGATAGAAGACAGAAAGGTGTTGCTGGTAAAGGTGGACACTTTGAAGAATACTGCAGATGCATTGACAAAATCTGTGAGCTCTGAGAAGTTCTCTTGGTGTAGAGAAGCAATGGGAATCTCAAGGCTGAAAAAATGACTAAGCTCTCCTGTGGCCCTCTGTGGAAAGAAAACAACAAGTGGGAGATTGTTGGGTTGTGTTATATTCTTTCCACGTAGTTAATAGGGGGTTTGAAGGACACCTGTAACCCCACTTTATGGGGTCCGGGGCAGCGCCCCGGAAAATTTTGGTTTTGGACCATATGTTAGGTTGGGCGGACCCACCTATGGTTTTGTGCATGATTTTCGCACATGTTTTTTGGATGCGATGGTTTTTCGGTCCATGGTATTGGACGCGATGGTTTTCGGTCCATGGTATTGGATGCTTCGGCATGTATAAATATGTATTGTAACATTGAAAGGAACATAATGAAAAATCAAGCTGGTAGTCCCGGTTTTGGGATCCAGGGAAAAATCTCTGTGCATATGTGTTTTATGGGTTATGCTCTCACATTATTTATTTTCTTTGTTTAAGAATTCGTATGCAGATAATTTTTGTACAGGGTTAAAACCTACACAAATAAGATCATGATATCCATAAAAGTAACTAACTAACATGTTCACATCATAAGCTCATAAACATTTGGCATTCATGCATAACAATCACATATGTACAATCAGTCTAGGTTAGTATGACATAATATCACAACATATTAACTCATACTTGAATGTCATAACCATGATCATCTGCATAGGTCAATCCAAATTAGAACAAAACATAATAACATCAATATCTTAATGTAATAACCCTAATCATCAAGTTACTAGCATTTAACAACAATAAGTTATATATCATGTTCATCAACAACATATAACCTAATCATCAAGCTAACTATCATATAACAACAACAAGTTAACCTATAACATACTCATCAACAACATATAACATATGAAATAATCATAACAAGTTAACCTATAACATACTCATAAACAAAATATAACATAATCATCAAGTTATCTAACCTAAAACAACAATAGCAATGCATACAACCACAAGTTAATGTCATTCATGACTATCTGACACATGTGCATATGATTATACTAATCAACTAGAATTTATCATGTATGTAACCATAACATCACATAAATGTACATAAACCTAATGTATATAACCCTAACGCATATGACATAACATACCTACATGTCAAACATACAATACATATATGATGATATGCTCTTGCCTCGAGTTCCAATGTTGCAACTTCACTTTGATGATCTGCATCTCCTGCTCTATCTCAGCTTACACATTAGCATCATAACATACCAATATCATCATGATCACCTAGTTGCATATAATGACCTCACAATGCATGTCTAACCTACCATAAATGCATAACCATAACCATGACAATGCATGCATATAGACACTGACACACATAACAATGCATATACACCTATACACTCATGATGGCACATTTCACAACAACAACATCAACATTCACATGGTTACATCACTACACCCATGATCAACACCATGAAATTGCAACAAGCACATGGTCTTACAACACAAGAAACACATATGCAACCAACATGAATGCATGACCAATACATAGCCCATCTAGTCCAAGGGGTGAACCATGCTCTAATACCACTCTTAACACCCTCCTCCCACATCTACCCAAGTAAATGGCTAACTGGGGTAAACATGTGGCGAGAAGTTACTATGATATGACTCGATCTCCTAAGTCACATTAAGGAAGTGGAACTCGTGAAAACACACCATGCGGACCTTCAACATCAACAATAGGACCCCTACGAACCATCCCACCCTTTCTGCTAACCAGCCCCTGAGTCCTACTGAGTTTTTAGACTACTTCACCTCAGGATGCTCCCATGCTATGGGCATGCCAACGTTTAGGAGGCTCTGGACGCTCCCACAAGCCTGCATTTCTGCGTCTAGGGACTATTTCCAACAGACCTATGCCAGAGTCTGAAGGATTTAAGGCACTTTTCAAGCCTAGAATTCTAGCCACTTCCCATAACATGTTGTAACTTCTAGAATCCATTAAACACATGATGAAAAGACTAATAAAACAAAAACTAACTCCTGTACTAGGCCTAACCATCCCAACCAGGACTGACATTTTGTCAAACACTTGGCATTAATGCAATCTATAGGTCTAAACAACATATCTAAGCATAGGGGTCTCATACTTATTTTATATTCTCTATGAGACATTATTTCCTTATCACCTTAGCTACATTATCATCCATTAGGCCATAGATACATTGTTCATTCATATACAAGTAAAAACATGATGAGAGCCATACATAGCCACTGTCATAATACATATTCATAACCAGCATAATAACAATAGAAATACCAAGGAAACAACAACCATATAATCCACATATAAACCAATATAATACTCATGATATAACAAGGAGAAATAACCTCATATTAATGATGCAAAATCCAACCTGGTATGGGACTACCACGTTCCACCTAACCATAGAATGGTTGAGCCAAATCTCTCTTCAGTCATTCACCCTCGTGCCATATTCCAAGCATGAATGTGGGATCTCATAAAACACATCAATCCAAAACCATCCAGGGCTTCCAGAGGCCAACCACCTCAACCCATCAAACAGTGATTCCACCTCACGGTCATACATCACAAAACCATCATCAAATTGGTCTCTACCCAAGCCTTCCAAGGCTCCAGAGTGTTTGTTGCAACTAAGGCTTCCAAGACTAGTAACTCAACCCACATCTTTCATGGAGCTTCCAGAGTGTTTGTCCAACCAATGCTTCCAAGTCTAGTAACTCAACCCAATATGTTACAGGGCTTTTATAGCGTTTATCCAACCAAGGCTTCCAGGAACTAATAACTGAACCCAAGCTAAGGAAAAATGAGAACCAACCAAAACAAAATAAGGAAATAAACCCACAATATCCATGGCTATCCGGGAAATGGAAAGGCTAGGAAATCCACTGTCAATCTAGGAAATCTTCCATGCCAGTGAAAAATCATGACCAAAAATCCACATGCAAATACCATGCATGCAAAAAATAGTGAGGAAAAAATACATGCAACTCGATACATGTAAGCAAAACCCATTGTAGCTGCTGATCCCGATGTCCTATTACGCTTTCCTACTCTTACATTACTTTCTTTCTCCAAAAATCCAAGTATTTCGCAACCTCCAAGAGTGCTCCAAGAAAACTCTAAGTATCCAAGAGTATGAGAGAGAGAGAATATAGAGATACCTCCAAAACTGCACTGACCAACTGATCCTCAAAAGCCTTTTTATCAATGAGGCCTCTATTTTCTTCATTTTCCAATATTTTCCTTCAATTTCCTCCTCACATGCGACCTGTGACCTTTCACCTTCCTTTTCTCCTAATTTCCATTATTTTCATAAATAAATGTTCCAAAATGCCATTTTTCCTTTCCAAAGCCTTAGCCCTTGCCTTTTCCAATTTCCTTAGCCATAATGACTTAAATGAACATCCACTAGGATGTTTTTCCCATCGTTCAACTTGGAATACGTGTCCCATGACTGTGGTCTCATATATTTTTACATGAATTTTTACCAAGGTTGTTACACCATGTTCTAGGCAAAGTTGCAGAACTAGAGAAAGATAGGTCTCAAGAATAAGCCAAGTACATGAAAGGAGAAGTGAGGGCTCAAAGAATTCTCATTGAATCCATTAAGGATACTCTCATTCCTTTTGTTGTAGATTTAGGCACATCTAAAGCAATATATGACAAGTTGGTGAAATTGTATTTGGTAAGCACTACAGGTCAGAAGATATCTCTAAGGGATTAGATTTACAAGACAAGGTTATCAAATGATGAATACTTGACTTCCTATCTCTTAAAGGTATCACAATTAAGGGATAAATTTGAAGGGCTTGGAGAATCTATTTTTGATTCTAAACTAATAACTTGTATACTCAATGCATAACCTCCCGAACAAAGTAGCTTTCTGACAAGCATTTAATCAATAAAGGACACTTCGAACTTTGATGAGATATGTTCTTTGTGTATGATATAAATAATATTATTGGCTACAGATGACACTGAACCAATTGAAAAGTCTCAATATTTTGCTACTAAAGTAAAGAAGAAGAAAGGGAAGTTTGGAAAGTTTGAGCCTCGTCAAAGGAATATCAATTAGCCATGAAGAAATCTAGATATGTCCAAAATAAAATTCTTTGGATGCAACGAATATGGACATTTTAAAAGATATTTCCCCAAAGACTAGAAAAACCAGAAGAACAACAAGAGAAAGGAAAGAAGTGGAGCACATATAGCCGAAGAAAATGAAGAAACCGAAAAGAAACTGAAGAATGAAGACACCAAGGATATATATTATTGAAGGACTCCCCCATTATCAGGTCTGCTTACAATATGTTTTACTTTTCATTAAAGTATGGTAGTTATAGTAGCACGTAAAGTTATATTTGTAGAGGAAGTTTGGTTTTTGAAGCATGGAATCATGGAAAGAAGCATAAAGCATTGAAAGGATTAGAGTCTACATTGTTAGTTGCATCTCATTGGTAGCAATCATCAAGCAAAGATAGAATATTTTGGACCATCCAGTACTCCACCATTCATGCAATTACTTTTTGGCATTCACATAATTATAGAAGTAGTCTACTAACTAGAAAGGATCACAAGGATCCTTGATAGTGGTTATGAAGATTCTTCACTATGTGAAAGAATCTTTGTAACATAACAAAATGCATATTTTTACTAAAATAATGGAATCTAGCATCGAATAAGCTTGTAGAAATGAAGATAATCAAATTGTAGCATGAAGATATAATTGATCACTTCTCATCTAGAGAAGGAGTCTCATCTTCAACATGATTCTAGACCATCATCCTCAAGAAAAGATGCAGCTCATTCAAAATAAAGAATACTAGATGGCAAGCATAAAGGAAGAGATATGTCGATATTTAAGAGCTTCTCATCAGAAAGTAGAATTCGTGTCTTCAATAAATTGCAAGAAAGCTCGTTTTAGAAATATACTTGGAGCACAAGCGTGATATGTTTATACAAAACTCTTCTATTCAAATTACTCTACATAAAGAAGAATGATGAATAAGAAAGAACTCTTCCATATACATAGAAGCATGATGATTTTTTTAAAACTCTTCCATATTATTATCCAGTTTATAGAAATATCATGGATGGGAAAAACACGTGATGATATTGATCAACATCTAATTTGGTCTCTTGAAGAATGAAAGATGTACAACTTCATAGGGAGCTACATAAACTCTACTAAACATGATTTTGACGCTTGATTAGTTCACTCCACAAACATATTGACTAATATTTGAAAGGAAGAAAGCATGAACAAGGATTCAAGTATGAATATAAATCATACAAAGGGATGTTTATCTTAGAGGGAGCTACTAGTAGAACATGACATCCTGAAGGCTATCACAACTAGGTAAATCCATTTTTGATAATTTGGTATGATGATTTGTAACAGCCCTTGTCACAAATCCATGTAATAAAGTTAATAAAGGGAAAATAATAACTAAGGTCATGGGACACATATTCCAAGCTGAATGTTGGATAAAAACATAGCAATGGGGATCACTTGTGATTAATTAGTGGCTATTGAAATTGGCAAAGGCAATGGCAAAGGTTTTGGAAAGGCAAGAGGCATTCATTGGCATTTTATTTATGAAAATAATGGAAAATAGGAGAAAAGGGAGGTGAAAAGTCATAATTTGCATGTGAGGAGGAAAATCAAGGAAAAATAATAGAAAATGAAGAAAATAGAGGCCTCATTAATAAAAAGGCTTATGAGGAACAGTTTATAGCTTTTTCTCAGTTCATTTTTGGAGCTCTCAATTTCTACTCTCTATCTCTCTCATAGTCTTGGACACTTAGAGTTTCTTGGAGCACTCTTAGATGAGTGTGGCATACTTTGGAATTGGAGCAAGAAGGTAAGGAAGAGAATGAAATCACAAGTGGACATTGGGATCAACAACTACAACAGACTTTGTTTGTAGGTACTACATTGCATGTATGATTTCCTTGCTAGTTTTGGCATGCATGACACATGCATGTGGTTTCTAGGTTATGATATGAGATTGGCATGGAGGATTTCCTGGATTGACAGTGATTTTGCCTAGCCTTGCCATTTTCGAATAGCCATAGTGTTGTGGGTTTCTTTCCTTTTATTTTCTGGTTGGTTCTCATGTTCCTTATGGTCGTGTGGTTGTGGGTTGAGTTACTAGTTCCTGGAGGCTTGGTTGGACAAATGCTCTAGAAGCCCTGTAACATATTGGGTTGAGTTACTAGTCATGGAATCCTTGGTTGGAAAAACGCTTTGGAACCCTTGGTGGGTTGTGTTACTAGTCCTGGAAGCCTTGGTTGGAAAAACGCTTCGGAGCCCAACAAGAGTTGTGGGTTGAGTTACTAGTCCTGGAAGCCTTGGTTGGAACAAACACTATGGAGCTCTGGATAGCTTGGGTAAAAACCAATCTGGTGATGGTTAGTGATATCCAACTATGAGGTGGAATCACTGGTTGAGGGTTGAGGTGGTTTGGCCTTTGGAATCCTTGGTTTGGTTTCATTTGATTTGTTTCATGAGATCCCACATTCATACTTGGAATATGGCACGAGGGTGATTGGCCGAAAGAGAGATTTTTTTCAGCCCAATCTATGGTCGGGTGGTACGTCGAAGTCCCTAACTTGGTTGCATTTTCATATGTTAATAAGATTTCCTTTTCCTTTGTTATTTTATGAGAAAATGTGCTTACTGTTATGTGACTTTAATGGTCGTTTCCTCATTGATATATCTCTGGTTATTTGTTGGTTATAACCGTTTTTTATGATAGTTATGATGTATGGATTTCATCATCTTTTGGTTAGTATATGAAATGTTAATGAATGAATGACCTAATAGATAACAATGCAACTATTGTGAGGAGATACCATTCCTCTTTGATGACTCTCAAATAAGTATGAGATCACTATGCTTAGATTTGTTGTTATGAATTGTATATTTCATGTTTATGATATGTCTAACGAAATACTTATCATGGATAGTAGGGATCAAATCAAGTCCTTGTTCAAGTGTTTGCATTAGTAAACTTGTTTCAATGTTATTTGTCATTTCTGGAAGTTTCATGAAGTTTTGGGCCGTGGCATGAGTCCTGACCCTAAACAATTGGCATGATATCCTGGGTCGTTGGCACTAAACTGCCCAAAAAAGGCCACATTCGCATGGATTCCTTGTTGTGGGAGTGACTGGAGGGTCCTATGCACATGCATGCCTTTTCATGTGAACGACTGAGGCTCTAGGTTAGTGAAAAAAGCAAGTTCTCTCAGGGGTTGGACACCTAAAGAGGTTGGTTGGATCTTGAAGGTTCTGTAGCTTCTGAGGAAGGTTAGACTGGTCTTGCCATGTTGATTCCACTTCCTTAATTGTACATGGGGAGTTGAATCATATTATAGTAAATGTGAGAGGACGGTACTACATGATTTGACTTGGCTACCTGAAAGGACATATTGCAGAAGTATGGATTGGAAAGATAATAGTTGAGACAACCAACCTACAACTATTTTTTTTAAGCTCAATTATAAACTCATGGATTGAGTGGATAACATTGATTTTTGGCTTAGTAGTGTTGATGATAGAAATGTTCACACCATCAAGGTAGAAAAGGTAGCAAGTCACAAGATAGCATGTTGGTCATGTTGGATCCGATGATATTCACTTTCCCAATGGACAAAGGGAGAAATGATTAACTCTACATTGATTGGTTTGGCAAGATACTATTGATGATGAAGATAATGATTGATGGAAAGTGATGTAAAAGGCTGATGGCATGAACCCTGTTACGAAGGAAGATCGAGAAAGGAATTTGGCTCCACAACATCCAGGAAGGTCAAAGCTCAAATATGATATGATGATGAAAGATAGGAGCCCTTGCAACTACTACTATGATCTCCACGGAAGAATAAGTAGCCAATGAAAGAAACAAAATAATGAATTATATGATTATGATAAAGTCTCCATGTTTGAGATGGAGCAATAAACCTCCTTTATATTTAATACGGAGTAAGGACCTCCTCCTTGATTGAGAAGGGGTGATGGTTGAAACTATATTCTCCATAGGTGTCATGCACTAGGTTAGGAATAATCATCATATGTTTATTGTATCACACTGGGAGGGAGAATAGAGGATTGGATAAGCATATGGGAACTAGTAATCCTTGAGGATTGTTGAATCTACGATAGGAAGTAGTTACGTGGACCGACACTCTTTGAGGATCTAACATGGCATCCAAGATAATAGTGGTCAAAGAGGACATATATTTTTTGAGGATTGGGAATCCAAGGTAATAATAAGTTTTGAAAGGACATACCTTGTGAACATCCAGATGGGGTATGCACCTTGAGAGGCTTAGGTGTCCATATATGTGTGCCTCCCAACATTGTGATCTAATCTTGTGGAGAGTTAGAGCTTGTTAGTCAAAAGGCCTCATTATGTTGGTATCTGACAATATTGGTCAAGTTAATGAATCTTAAACGATGGCTTACAAATCTGACTCTTCTTATGAGAAAATTTTAGTTTGAGAATATCCTTGTACCTGTTATAGGATTATGAATACCTCCCTAGTTAAGAGGGAGTGTTAGAAAATGTAACTAGGTTCGGTCTTCATAATTGCTATTATATTTATATTAGTATATTTCATGAAAAGATCCAAAGAAGAAAAAGAAATATTAATTTTCAACCATGGCTTTCATGCTCAAATTATTTGGCCATTTAGGTCAAGCATGTTCTTCATGCTTCTAGTTTTATTGAGTCAAAATAATATTTTTCATAAGTTAAAATATTGTCTTAGAGTCAAGCCCCATTTTGACTTTGAAAATAAAGTTGAAAAAGAAATTTATTTGAGTCAAAAATGTAATTTTTGTACCTATAAGACCAATTCGACCCTACCTCTTCAAGTTGGCCCTGGAAAGGGTAATTTGACCTCCTAGATGTGCATAAATAGAGACATTTCGACTTAATTTGAAGAACCACTCAAGGAAGTTCAATATCCAAGACAATAAGTGTGAAATTCAAGAGAAGAAGAAATTGGGAAGAAAGAGAGAGAAAGAAGGAAGAAAATCGAAGTTTCTACCCTAGAATCTACCTAAATTTCTCACACGTGTGAAGTTCTGAAGTTAATGCAGGGCCAAAGTTGAAAATTGATTGCAAGTTTGAAATTCTAAATCTAGGGGCCAAAATTCTGAAGTTGGGACCCGAAATTCTAAAGTTGAAGCTGGTTTGAAAGCTTTTGACTTGAGTTGACCTTGTCTTCATAGAATAGCTTGGGAGGATGGTTGACTTGGGTCTTGTTGGAGGTATTAGTCTTTTTTTTCAAGTCGTGGATACCTCAATTGACCTATTTCTATAAGAAGGGAATAATTTCTTTGGTTGTCCCCTAGCTTGGAGCGTACATCTTGTGTTCATTGTCTATTTGTGATATTCATAGTTTATGGTTTTGTAATTGTTTGATGAAAAAAACATAATAAAGAACAATAATAAGCAAACATAACTTCACAAGAAATTATCAAGTAAAGATAAATCACCCCAACTACTTCCCCTATCAATTTATCAACACAATTATGGATTGAATTTGGTGCTATGGTACCAAACTGATGCTATACCTTCAATTGTACGAAAATAATATACAAGTAACATCATCAAAACATACCTCTAACATACTTAGGTGTAAGTAGAATTCATCAATGTGATCTTTGACTTTCAATTTAATGTTTGGATCATACTTTGTAAGTAGCTTTTCCAAGTGCTTTGGTAAGCAATGAAGATTTCCCAGAAGAGCAAGAGGCCCTTGGGCCATCCAATCCAATTAGTCATCAACCATGTCTTCATTCTCCTCCTCCTCTTCACTCTCTGATTTTGAAGACTCTTCTCCTTCACCATTCATATTTTTTTCATTATTTTGTTGTTCATTATCTCTTGGTTGTTCCTCATCAGAAGAATGAAAATCGTCCATGTCTCCTTCTAGGTTTTCTCCAACAGGTGGTATAAGGCCCCCTGTACGAAAAGATTCTTAAAGTAAGATGGTTAAATCTTCAAGGGTTGTGGTAACCAATTCTTCCACTGAAGAAACTAAAACACCATGATGGATTGTCTCTTTCTTTGATTTCTTATGAGGAAGAATGGATGTGACAGGAAGTAATCTAAGAGCTCTAGCAAATTGACGAGTGATAGGTTGAATCGTCCAGAGTGTCTCATAAGTGATTTCGTAAGCATGGTTTGGACCTTGGTGAGATGACACTTATTTCTCAGATATATGAGTTGGAGTTGGGATCGGGTAATTTCTACCTTGAACAGAAGGTCCTTTATATGAATATGGTGAATTATCAACCATAAAAAGGTTTCGCTCCTTCTAGTGCCAGAATTTTGGTGATGTTGGAAACTGCCAACATATAGGGGGTCTCCCCGATATGAAGTCCTAATTAGACCTCACACCGTTTGGAGTAGGAACCCCATTCGAGAAATAGGCATGGCTTCCATATTCTTAATGATTTTCCTTTTCTGCAAGAAATGACACAGGAGAAAATGCATATACTTTCGAGATGAACAAGTAAGTTAGCCTTGTGATGCATTCAACTACTAAGTGTATAAGGGTTATTTCACGGAAGGGAAGAGAAAGTGAGTCTTTAAGAGAAAAATAATAGTACTATCCTAATAAATTCACACACATATATTTAAAAGAATCGTTAATTATCTTTCTAAATAGTTCACAAAGAAATTACGATCATGAAAGCAAGAGACGCACAATTCAAAGATTCATACTAAATCCAAACGAAATATTTCATTTTCATTAATATGTAGAAACATAAACATACATCAGAAATAATGAAATAATAGTCTTACCATCATTCACAACATATTAATGAAAGTGTGTTACCTCCAAGAACTTTAAATAATTAAGCGAAGGTCCCAAATACACCACTATAATGATACAACACTTGCTCCAATAGTGGAATGTTAAGCCACCACTTTCTCCTCAAAAGACTAATCTTCTCTCCTATGGATATCTTGAGAAGCCAAGGTGGAAATTACTTTTATTGAGCTATTAGGGTGTAATTATAACAAATGATGTGACTCTCCACCTCCCTTATGACTCTTGACCTTCCCTCATGACTCTTGAGCTCCCATGTGACTTTTCAAATTCCTATGTGACCTTTGAGCTTCTACATGAATTTAGAACTTTCTAGTGACTTTTCATATTCCATGTGGGACCCTTGGGCTTCCACACATTTTACATTTTCTCATTTTTTTGAAAACACAATATTAAATTTCATAAATTATGGCAAAATACATTGATAGCATATAACTTTAGTGGTGACGCTTTGAGAAGCCATGACTTGGAAATGGTAACATGAGACTTCATTGTAGAGTATCAATGTCAAGCTATTATCTTTGTTGTTGTCTTCAAATCTTCATGATAAGTCTTTTTTGTACTTCATATTCGTCCTACAAAGGGTTGGTTATGATATAGAGTCTTCCATGTCATCTTTGTCTGCATTCAGCTATCATGGTCCAGTATCTCTTTGTCTCTTTGTTATCTTTATGTGATGGTCTCCTTAAGTTTCATCTCCATAATTTTCTTCTAACAACATCTCCTTGAGGTCCTTCTTGATCATCATACTACCATCTCCAATTGATAACACCTATAAATGAAATTCACTCATGATAAGACAATATCAATCTTGAAATCATCTACTCTACTTTGTTTCTCATGCAACACACTGACTGTGAAGGTACAGTGTGAAAGGGTTGAGGAGAGAGGCCCTATTGAGAACAATGTGTAGTGACAGGAGGTAATGAGTGAGGGACTAGGCTCTGAGATTGTGTAATGTGCAGTTGGCAAGGACATGAAAGTCAAGGATTGCACATTGGGCAAGTCCAGGCAACAAGGAAGGACTACCATCTAATTAAGAATGCATTGTACATAGTTATTGAAGGAGAGGGTCTAAGGATTGTGCAATTTATCACTAAAAGGATAGAGGGATGACCCCACTATTCATTGGAAGTGTGCAATGTGCAGTGAAGGCAAGGTTGGCTAAGGGATTGCGTAGTAGGCAAGAGCAGGAGGAAAGGAGGCATGACTAGGCACTGTGACTTCCCAGTGCACACTAGCTGAGGGAGAAGCTTAATGGTCTATGCAGTTGAGCACTATATGGGTCTACAAGAGGCTCCACTATCCATTATGATTGTAGAGTTCTTAGGGAAAGGTAGGGTTGATCAATGTTGCACATTGGGCAAGTGCAACTGACAGATCTAAGTGACTGAGCACTAGGATTGCGCAATGTATAGTTGAGGGGGACTGGCCTCTAGGATTGTGTAATGTGTAATTCCAAGAGGTAGAGGGTTCTTCAAATAGCTTATTACTATGCAATACATAGTTCCATGAGGCAAAAAGGTTGGTCCAATATCAAGCAAGTTGCAAGGACAATGATAACTCCAAAATGAATGGGTGTGGGATCAATGTGACAAGAAGGTAAGAATTAGAGCATAAAAATAATTTAACTTGATCACACACTCATAAATGATCAATCACATGAAAATAAGATGCTCAATACCCAACATCAATATGTATTGATTGAAATGACAACAAAATGACACTTACCTCCAAGTGCAACACTTAAGGTATATCTTTGCGACACAAGTGTCGATTATGAAGAGAAAGTGTGAAACACCTTAGGAATGAGTCCAATGCATGTCCCTATTATAGATAGGACCTATTACTGTAGGATAATGCATCAAACTTGCCTCTTAAGGATGTGCCAATTTTTTTCATAAAAAATGACACTTCATTTAACAAAAGACGACACTTGGGATTCCTTTAAAAAGGGACTTGGAAACTTAGAAAATAAGTGTAGAATCACTCTAACAGCTAGAAATGATAGTTCACACGATTAAAGGAAGGCTTAAAATTTTAATGTATACCAAATTTTTGAGGGTGTTGTAGCAGCAACAACACCTTTTGCAGACTTGACTAATTCCAACATAAGAAATCAGTCCTCTGCTTGTCGCTTCCTTCTTTTCTGTTGTTGTATTTAAGCCAAATTAACCATGCTCTTTTCCATCTTGTGCTACATGTTCTATGCAACCATATTCTGATTGGAACTATCCAAAAAAATAAGGACCCAACAAGCCTCGACCATAATCTATTGACTCACCCTTGATTTAATCTTTCACTTGTTCACTTGGTCCTTCCTTTAGCTACTCAACTATATTTATGCCTCATTTTCCTATTTAGATGTTTCTCCTTCAAATGAAGAACCCAACTCAGGAATAATCTCCAAAAATTTACGAAAAAAAGTAGTTATACATATCCAAGTGATCTTTGCAGGTCCCTATCAAGGTAGAACTCTTATCAAAAAAATGTTGTGTTGTATCAGTATTTGGTTTCTTGGGTTGGGTTGCGAGTAATCCATTCCATTAAATATCTACATCTAGATTAAACTTGTACATTCGTAAATATTTTTCTTGGATGGTACACTTGAGATCTAAAATTAGACCTCTTCTCGAAAATTATATACTAATTGATTGCATTTGGCGAGAAGGCTTGAGCAATCCTGCGCTTGACTAAAAATATTTTGAGAGTCTTAAATTTTCATCTAAAACTTGGAGAGAAGAGTGTGCCTTGATCCATAACCTGATCAATCCGCTAGATACACTCTGCAATGGGGTTTGGTACTTTTTCCCGCAACTCAAAAATGGTGCATTGGAAATATTTGTTCTTAGCTGTGAGAATAGTCTAGTCACTCTCGAGAAACTCTAACATTGAATTGGCTCATAAGTTAAAATATCTTTTGGCAACATAGAACTTGCCTCTAACAATGGTGGCCACATTTGAATAAGCTTGGCCTAAATGTCGACAAACTCTTGCTTGACTTTGTCCTTTTACTACTAAAGTTAATCGCTTTCCTCCCTAACTTGAGCGATTTATTGTTGCAGTATATATCGGTCTTGTATTAGTTGAGTTATAGTTTGATGTTGTTTCTCATGGACTTGAGTGAGCTCAAACTACTTTTGGTCTACTAAGGTCATCCGCTCTTCCAATTGTAAGGAAGATTCTTTAAGGAACTAAAATAGTTGTGTAAAAGACCAATGCTGAAGTCTTTAGTAGAAAGAGAATCAACCAATGGGATTTTTGTCTATAAGGGTTGACCACTAGCAATCGATCGATCATAGTGGTCCTACATAGGTGATACTATAATGCCTTTTTGCACTTCTTGAATGGGATATCTACATATTTATGGTTTCTTGGCAAACTTTGACACCATTTCGGGAAAATGAACATCATTAGCAATTTAGCTGGAAGAGAATTGATGGTATCTAGTGGAGGCCCATCAATGGGATTGTTAACAAAATGTGTGGAGGGTGCATTAGAGTCTATATATGGTGGGTTGATACCTTGCAGAGAGAATACTAGCTAAGGTTGGCTTGTAGAAGGGATGGTGGATGGTTGCACTACCTCCACAATCAATGTAGGTGTAGTAGTCATGGCTGGTTCATCATCATCCACCTTAATGAGCTTTGAGATATCGATACCAACCATCTTTGCTAAAAGCCAAAACAAAAGGAATAATGGAAGTAGGTGGTGTTGTAGCAGGAGTTGCTATAATTGCTTCAAGAATAACAAGTGTTCAAAATGGATTTGTGTGAAAAGGGAGTACATTAGGGATTAGGGAACTTTTGGAAGGTGCAGTTTCAATAGGGGTGGAAGTAACCAGGAGGTGGAATTATTCTAGAGTGAAGTTTATTAATGAGTAGTTGATCCTCTTCAGGTTCGAAAGCAAATAATGGTGGGGAATTCAGGTGCTTGCAAAATGAGGATGACACAACTATTGGTGGATTTCATTGTGTGATGCCATTGAAGGCATAGTAAATTCCATCTAGTTGTTGGAGTTGTTGGAGGCCATAATAGCTAATAAACTCCTTCTAAAAATCCTCCTCTGATAAATAGTATGGTAACGAATGGGTACAAAATTTTCGTTTGTTTGTATCCTTAGGGTTCACATAATAGTGGTTATGGTCAATGCTAAACCAAATATGGTATGCATATCTATCAAATTAGAATTGTGGAACTCTCATGATTTTAGTGGCTTCAACCATTTGGTTGTACCACACACCAAAAACATTCTCATTAAAAGAAATATTGGTAGAGTCGGAATGGGTTTTCTAAAAGGTTAAATATAGAGATTTACAATATTGAGGGGCATGGAGAATATGACCTATAGGGTGTTTCCACTTAAGCATGGCAATATCAACGATTAGATAGCCATAAATAAAATAACCCCCTTTCTGATAAACTTCCTCATAAGCATGAAAGAATTCGTCGAACAAATAATTACACCAATTTAGCTAAGCACCATAAACAAAGAATTAGAGTACATTCACCCTTGGTGTAATGCCGAGTAACTTTCCCAGTGATCAATTGACATGAAAATTTGACCTGGAAATTGTTGATTGGCTCAATAATAGGTACTCATCCTTTTTCACTTACTTCCATACTTTTGATATAAATTAGTTGTGCCCATATTTTTGCTATGCTTAGCCCCTCCCTAGAACGTTGTAGAGACGTCATGCCCTTCCATTGATAATCATTTCATCCTATGAATATCATGTACATGAATTGGATATTCTTTGTCGAGTCATAGGGAACCATTATAGATCCAAATGTTAAGAAATTTGGTGCATCGAGCAACCTTGCCAATAGTGTCGAACACAGGTAAGTCACACAACAGAAGTAGAGTAGACTCATACAACTTATCAAATGGGGGTTTCACTTGAGGGACAATATTGTCGAATAGTGTGGGTGTAACATTCAAATAAACTTCATGTCTCATATAAGGAAACAAATGTCCATATGTGAAATCATTATCCACAAGGATAACCTTCTCATACTTTCCATATAAATATCTAAGGTGTGAAGACGCGGATCAAAAAATTCAAACTAAATTGCAGGTTTAAGAGAATGAAGCATGGTTAAACGCTTACGAGAATATAATGCATAGGAGGATGGTGGTGAAAAGTGGGAATAGAAGGCACAAAATCATATGCCAATGTTAATGCTCAAGGAAGGCTTAAAGATATATGACTAAAAATAAAAATAAAAAGAATGCCCAATACTTTTAGACTCGTATTGTAGATAATAAATTTGCCAATTTGGCCATTGAATGAGGTAGGAGGGAAAGGATGAACAAAATCATATTCAATTTGAGAATTTAATTAAACAAAACATATATCCCAAGACAAGACGTCGTTGATTGGAAAGAGTGACATGATAGTATAACCAAAGAAATAATATGGTCAATAAACCCAACAACAATAACTAATTCTAGGATTTTGACTGTTAAAGCAAGGATGACTCAACATAACGATAAATAATGAAAAATCAACTACAAACAATTATATGACACTTGGAATTTACCTCCCCGGCCACAATCGGTTACGATATGATGTAATAAGAAATCAAGACATAATTGACACAAATAAAGAAACTGACTAGAACTAAAAAGACTATCTGACTCTACACTAAGACCTAATTTACACTCCAAAATAGAGAGCAATCAAAACCCTATGAATATAGTGGCCATAGTAGGCATTCAAGCAAGCACCATTCCCCTAACTAAGCAGGATAATCCCATCAATTTTCATGAGCTTAACAACTCCACACTTGATTTCCACAACTATAAAAGGTCTCATTGTATCTGTAGCTTCCTAGGATGTGTTAAGTATTTGTTGTCATAGAGAGGAAATTAGTCTCCAATTGAAAAGGACTTGTTCTTAATATGATGGTCATGCCAAACATATTTCCTTTATTTCTTGATGCTTTGATGAAAATATGTTAAGAACCTATACTCATCAAGTTCCCATAACTCTTGAAGTCGCTTCACAATTGACTCATCATCTATGATTTTAGTAGCTTGTGTAATATATAGATTGGGAACAGGGAACTCAGTAGGGACTACAACTCAGTTACCATACGCTAACTGAAAAGGGGCATGCTTGTGTAGCATTTTAGTGGTATCCCAATAAGCCCATAATGTAGTAGGAACCCTTTTATCCCAATCATTCTTGTTAGAAAAACAAACCTTAGTGAGTCTCTTCTCCAAGATTTTATTGAATTCTTCTACTGTACCATTCACTTGTGGATGATAAGGAATTCTCTTATGATATTGGATCAAGAGTTCCTGCATTAAGGTTGCAATATTGTCATTGATGAAATGAGACCCTTGATCACTAGTAAATCTTCAAGGGTAACTGGATCTAGTGATAATGTTCTAAAAAAGGAACTGAGTTGTAGTGTTGGTAGTATAATCTTTTACAGGAGATGCTTCTACCCACTAGGTAAGGTAATTTTTTATAGTAATGATATATTTGGCATGTGAATGTTGTGAAAGAGGATTGATGGGTCCAATAAAATCAACAACTCATTTTTAAAGGCCTGCAACGCTCTAACTCGATGAAATGGGATCTCATCTTGATGAGAGGGCTTCCCAACCCTTTGGAAAACATCGCAAGTCTTAAAAAATTATTTCGCATCCTTAAACAAGGTTGGCCAACATAATCTATCCTGATGCACCTTTTGAGTAGTCGCTTTCCCTCCAATGTGTCCTCTCAGAACACCACTATGACATTCCCATAAGATGGCATCCCTCTCATGGCTCAAAATACACCTGTGCAAGATACTATCAAGTCTCAACTTATATAATTAACCTACAATCAAATAATAAGTGGTTACTCGCACAACCAGATGCCTCTTATAAGTGGCAGAATAATCTTTTGGGCACTTCCCAGTAGTTAACAAAAGTGCAACATCTTGGAGATACTTTGGAACAACCTCAACTCAGAACATGTTTGCATCAAGAAGCTGGTCATCAACGTACCCTCCAAATTACTCTAACTCTAATCGGGAAATATGATCTAGTCCTACATTAGTTCATATAGGCTTTACAATAACCTCAAAATAAAATTCTTGAAACAAAATCAACCATTGGAAAATCCTCCCTTCCAGTACAGGCTTGTTGACTAGATATTTTAATGTAGAATGATCGGTGAAGACTTTAAAATGACCTCCTACCTGATAATGATGAAACTTCTGAAGTGAATAGACCATTTCTAAAGCCTCACGCTCAATCATAGTGTAGCTACATTCTATAGTAGAGAGTTTATAGCTAGCAAAGTATATAGGATGGTTTAGATTTCATTCTATAGGTTGCATAAGAATGACACTAAGAGAAATACCAAACACATCGATGTGCACATGGAATTATTTAATCCAATTTGAATAGAAGAGAATTGGAGCACTTTCTAACTTTTCCTTTAGGGTATAAAAGGAAACAACACACTCAGAGGACCATATAAAGGGCTCAATCTTCTTCAAGGGCTTCTCCAGTGGTGCAGTAATCAAAGCATAGTTGTGGATGAATCTACGATAATACCTTGTGTGTCCCAAAGTGGATCTAATTTTTTTAACACTTGTTGGAGGAGGAATGTTGAGGATGACCACAACCTTAGTTGGGTCAACTGAAACACCAACCTTGCAAGTGATGTGACTTGATAAGGTCCCAAATGGTACAACAAAAATACACTTCTTTAGGTTGAGAGAGATCTATAACTGTCTGCACTAGTCAAACATTACCCTTAACAAACCTTTTTTTTTCTTTTCAAAAGACTGTATATTGTTGAGTCATCCATATAGACCTCAAGGAAATTATGTATATATTCTCTAAAGTCTATGATAACAACTCTAAAAAAGACCACAAGTGAATTCTTAAGACCAAATGACATTACATGATAGGCATATGAACCCCATTCTATTGTAAAAGTAGTTTTCTTCTTATCCTCCTTTGTGATCCACGCTTGATGATATCCTTAAAAATCCATATGTAAAGGAATAAACTTCCTACACTGCAACATTATCCAACACTTCATCACTAAAATGAGTAGGAAATGGATCATAAATATAGACATTATTTAGGTTGCGAAAATCAAAGCAAGCTCTAATTTCCTTGGAATCCTTCTTATCCTGGATAACTATGGGACTTATATAGTCAACTTCATCCACAGGGAAGATGAGTCATGTTGTTGACATCTTATCAATCTCCCTTTTTACCTTTTTTTTTACCCTAGGATTCAAACGACATTGACGATGATTGACCAAATATGCATTTGATTTCAAAAAAATCTTCATCTCCCTAAGATCCCTATTAATACCCTTTAGCTATGAAAATGATGTGGGAAACAATTCTTCATATTCTTTAAGTAGGTCAAATATCTCCTTAGTAGTATGTTCATCCCAATAGTCTCCTATAGAAGCCAACTTTTGTTTCTCATTAGATCCAATATTGAATTTCCGCAACTTCAAAGGTTGTAGATGTGGGGAATCCTAAAGGGGGTTATCCTCAATGTTGTGATCCCTTTAGACTCTTTTAAAGAGAGATGTCCCAACCCTTATAAGTCTTCACCATAAGATTCTTTGTCAATTTTTCTGCAAGCAACAATTGATTGGAAACCTGAGTCAAAAATAGTTCAGCAACCTGATCCATTGAAGAATTTTGCAACCGGTTATCTAGTAGGAAATAAGACTCTCTTTATATCCTTCAAAGCTTCAACAAGACAAGCATATTCATTTGAGAAACTAAAGTTGACATAGAATTGAGAAACCAACTCATCCCAACTAGAAGTCTAGCTCTTCATCTCCTCTTTTAAATACAAATCCTTAGGAATAAGTCCCAAAATATGGATAAAGTAGTGCACCCAAAATTCAACATGTATCTTGTTCTTCTTTGATTTTATAGTGAAATCCTGAATATGCTTCTATAGATTGTTATAACCTTGATACAAAGGATCAACACAAAATCCTTTTTTTGGCTCAGCAAATCAATAGACAAAAATAGACTTGACTTTTCCCATGAAGAAAGATAATTATGGTTAGCAACCCACCACTAAGCAGGAGTAGCTTGAAATACAACATCCATCAGAGGAAATCGTTGCTCCTACGCAACAGTACATTCAACATTCCATACAAAACACCAACAAGAATAAGACTATCAAAGGTGGGATAATGCCTTACCTTTGTTCCAATCCACCAAGTTGATTAGATAGTTGCACGTCTTCTAGAATACAAATCATGGTCACCTTTCTTCCATTCCTCCAGTGAAACCTATGAACTAGCTTCAGTATTATGAATACTTCACTAATTACATGATCCATCTATTCTAGGATTGATATAATCCTCCCTCTTCCCTACAGTTAGCTTATTTTGTTGATCCAGGACATTAGTTTCTTCTGCATCATCAATAGGATATGTGTATCTAGGACCCTGATAAGGATCAAAGGCTTGAATAACCTAGACTCCATTTACCTCAAAATTCATAGTTTCACACTATAGATCAATGAAGGCATAATTTTAAAAATCCAAATCAACACTCAATAATGTTGGATATAGGTATTTTTCTCCAACAGTATCAATGACTTCAAAGTCAACATAAGTCTTCACACCAACAACATATACTCCCACATCCTCCAAGTGGTAAATACGAAAAAAAATACAATATTGGTTAGGCATCCACAATTGGATTGGAGAGAACACCAGTTTAGGCCTTCCAGTGCCTCCCAAGTATTTTGCAATAAGGTGTTAACATCAAATCCCAAATCCAACATAGTATCTTTCATATGATACCCATCAATTTGAGCATCAATTCATAACTCTATTCTGGTTCTCCTCTTGTTTTTCCTGACTCTTCTACCTTGTCACTCTATAAAGTTTGCAGAAATAGGGCACTCTAATAACTCTTCATCCCTAAAAAATCCTTCAGCTTCTTCCACAACTGTTGAGAAATCTGGTCATCACTCAAAATTTCAAGAAATAGTTAGAACCACTTAATAACATGTTGGGCAAACTCTATAGAAAATTGAGGGCTATCCAATGATCTCCTTTCAGGAACTGAATTATGATATCTCTGTGACCCTGCAATCCTAGGAAAGAGAGAGGAAGCACCAATCTCCTTAAAAATATCCACAACCTCATTATAATACCTCTTATGCTGAAAAAAGTTCATATTGAGTTGGTGATGGCTCTACTTTTCCGATAAGGGGTTGTTAAGAGCTTACTTTGTCAAAACCATTCCTCATCCCACCTTGGGTAACAATATTGATATTCAGATGCTAAACTAAATTCAAATTTTGTAACTCAAAATTGATTAAATCGTCTCCCCTTTGGCGATTACACTCCTCCCATCGAGTGTTCAACACTAGATAGTCTTCTGTAGTATGGATATTGACTTGAAAATTGAACACCAAGGCCTCCTAGGTAATGGACAATCTCAAGCTATGTGGCCCTCTTGGTCATAGTTATAACATCTAACTAGACCTCTTCTACCATCCCATCCACCTCTATATCCTTCACCCTCTCTTCCACTAGATTACTCATTTAATCGAAAATTAGTATAATCCAATCGATCAACTAAAGCATCCAAGGCTTTTCACTGGTCAGTATGATGTGTAGAAGACCCATTGTGTTATCACAATTTTAGTTGTTAATTTTTAAAAGCGTTGATAGTTTCAGTGTTAGCATCGATTTGTAAATAAAACAGTGTTAAAGCGCTGACAACGGGAGTGTCAGCGCCGATTTGTAATAAACAGGAGAATGTCGATAATGGGGTTATCAGCGTTTATTAGCTCCAGAAAAAATATTAATAGGAATATGCTGACAATGAGAGTGTCAGTGTTATTAGGCATTAGCTAATAGCGGGGATATGAACGCCAAAAATAAATTTCAATTTCAATTTTTGAAATGCACTGACACATTCCACATCAGAAACAAAATAATCATTATTAAAATAAAATAAAAAAAGGAAAATGTGCTGACAACGGGAGTAGCAACGCATTTTTGTAAAAATGGCCAGTTAAAACTCTATTTTTCTGGTACAACATAGTAATTTCATGCATGATTTCCAAACAAATGAGAACTAATTTTTCAAAACTGAAATACCATTTTTGTCCGCAACAGATCCATTTAGAAAAACATCTCTTGGTTTTCTAATATCTATAAGAGTTTGGAGTTTCGAAGGGATCATTGGACCCTATTTTTCGGGATTTCGTGAGGAAAAATCTCATGGACATTGTTGACTTGGATTCCACCTCACCAAATTTGACTTGTTTATCCTTATCTCCATCCATGACTCCAACAACATCATGATCTTTAGATACATATAGGATTGGAAAGTTTTATATGCATGTATTTGAGATGTACGTTGTGATTTTTAGACTTTGTAATTAAAGCTTTGCTAGAAATTGGTTTTCAGTTAGTTTGTATTTTCTATATAAGCAAAGACTGTAGAAGAAGAAAGGGTTGGATTTTATTTGAGATATATCATCCCGTGTGTATTATTAAGCATATTTTAATGAAAATTGTCTTCATGAGTAGTTTACATAAATTCTCGTGTTATTATTCCTTGTTGGTTTTTTCTTCATTTTATACTTCCTCATGTTTGAAATAATGAGTGTTTGAAATTGGAATTCATATCTTTATGCTCCTTTTTATTTATTCTATGGCATTCAATAAATGTTGTTCACTTAACCATTGCACTAATTTCCTTCATTTTTCTTCCAACTTCCTTAAAGTGTCAAAGGAATTATCACTACCTTGCTTTTGTGTTTTGCTCATTAAAGTTGTAACTATATAAAGCCTAATTGGGTCAGACTCCATGCCCAATGATAGTATTCTCACAAATCCCAACCAAATTCAATCATTCTTAAACAAATATGACCACAGGACTCAATTGCAAACCTGCTACTACAATTACCTTGAGTAGGTTAGTTTAGGGAGAGATCTATCTCCAGGTTGAAGGGTCAGATTTCAACCTCAAAGAGATTTGAGGTTACCTTAGAGTTCTTCCCGCAGCCAGGTTTTTCTCTAAGTGTTAACACACTAAAATTGCAAAACATGGAGTTAGGTACATTTGAATACTTGTTTAGGACATGACACAATCAAAGGAGAGGGACCATAAGGGTGACACATTTCATAATACTCATTTGAGGACGTACCTTGTTGATTTGGAAATGCATGATACTATGTCACTAAAAAGGAACATTCTTCAACACTTTCACAACTCCTCCTAAATGTATTGTATGAGGAGGAGGGGGTTCTAGTGGTACATTAGAGGGTCCCCCACCTCACAACCTTAGGAATTCTGTAACATGATGACCCTCTATGTGATAACATGTCCACCAAACTTACGGTCCACTAGGTTTGTTAGTATTCATTTCCTTAAACATTTTAGTTAAATCAACAATTTGATGTTGTATAACAAGCATAGCAGGATCACCAGAAGCAAAGCCTGCTCTAAAGTTGTTAGGATATCTTGCCATCACTTCAATATTCATATCTTTTGGCAATGCATTAGTATCAATTTTCTATTGTGCTAGAGGGATCCTGGTCAATGGAAACGATGCTTTGATAAGAATTTCCTTCATGGTCCAGATGAATTAAATAAGTCAGCTTCCCAACAACATCCTTGAACCTCTGCATACATTCCCATAGAGTCTCTCCTTCTCGCTACTTAATATCCCATAACTCATCCAAGCCCTGCTTCTCAAACTGAGGTAGTTTGAATTTCTTAATGAATCCTTTTCTAACCGTATCAAAGTTGATTTTTAAATTGTCGCTAACCATTTAAAAACTACCGAAGGGCTCTATGTCTCAATGTGGTCTGGAATTCATTCACTTTATATTCTTCTAGACTCTATCTATATCTCCATATAGCTTCACACAAATATTAGTTTTGCTCTGCGTCCTCATCTCCTTAGCCTTAAAACTCATGATACTGAGTAAATGATAAACCTACATTCCCAACCATTGGAGTATGACTAAGAGGAACTAAAATAAATCCTCTCGAACCAGGTTGGGAAATATTACTCAAACCCTATTGGCTACTGGTAAAATAACTACTGCTCACATCTACCATGTAGAACTTCAAATTTTTAACGAGTTTAGGAAGAATCCTTACCGGATTAGAATAAAGTACTAGGGGAAGGGATGGAGGCGGACTAGCCCAACTGCTACTTTGATGAACATTGATTTTGGGGAAGATATCATCTCCATAAAACATCCTTGTCATGTGCAAGGGTACTAGAACTAATTTTTGTTGTTTGTGGGCCTAGTATTGGGGTTTCACTTGACTCCTAGTAAGCATTCTCACTTCAACTCGGTCCTCCTTCTTCACTTCCTCTAGCTCCACTTCTTGGAATTGATCTCACATCTCCTTTCAACTCTCATTTCCACATCTCAGGATTGGCCAATACTTCTCCTATCTATTATAACTCCCTTTACCTTCTCTGAATCTCACATAATTTTCATTCTTTCCATTCATTAGATATTCGCGCCCTCCTTATTTCTCTAAATTCTCATGTATTCCACATCTCCTCCCCATTTATTGCAACTCTTTATCAATTTCTACAATGGGTCATTGTCCTCTCCAAGACACCCCCCACCGCCGTGCCAAGTATGAGGAAATTACAACAATCTTTCTTCTACCATCAAAAGCTTAATCCACAACAAGATATCCTTCAATAACCTTCCTCTTAGCCCAAATACAAATATTTCCTTTGCTTTAGAGATCTTGGTGGTTATCTGCAACAAACTCAATGATATATCCTTCCAACATAGCTTGGAACCAAAAATCAACAACCCTAGTAAGCTCATGATCCAACCGATGTAACACAACTAGATAAGTTGTTGTCCAAGTCCTAAAGATACGATCAACACTTCCAATGCCTAAGGAATGTTGCAACTTGCTCAACCAATTATACAACTTCTCAGGGAATTCACACCAAAATATCTTATATTGGTCATAGGAAGGCTTAAAAAAAGGGACCTTGTCATGATCCTAGTCTGGGCTTTTTTCCCATAGTTGTGCCTTTTGATAAATGAACAAAACACACTTCTCTTGCCATCATTATCGAATGTTTCTCTTAAGGATTTTAGTCACCATTTTCTAAAACCCCAATTAGTTATATGCCCCGATAATAGAACCATTTGTTGGGGAAAAATAGTTACAGAGACCCAGGGTTACAACCTTAGGGTGCCAACAAAGATTTCCATCATACTCTAGATTAAAGCCTACATATGTGGAGTTTTGCAAGGGAAGAAAGTCTCACCCGAGGCTTCTCCAAGATTTATGTGCGATGATTGGGGTTTATATACTGATAGAATATATTATACCAATTAAAATATGCATTGCAACCATTAACCATTACAAATAGATAAGAGAAAACCACGTGCAAGAAATAATAAAGCACATTGCATTATAACGTAACACATCAACTTAAAATTTTTAAAATAGGCACATAAAAACAAACATATCAACACATAAAACACAATGAATTTCTTTGCAATAATATCCTCTTATCATTATCAAGTCTTATCATTGTTACTATAGATCTGGATCACTCCTAAAATCCTCATTACAAATAAAAAATTATAACAACAGACTGCAACATCATGTTGGCCCTTCTCTATTTCTTCTCTTGCTGTGCATCTTGACTTACATGTGTATATATAGCTTTGGCCCATTGATCATGTCCAATTTAACTCGTGCTCACTTGATTGAGTCAACTCTAACCACAATGATGAGATCCACGCTTACTTGAACCACATTCACTTGATTCTTTCAACTATAACAACTCGATCATTCTTTTGTGGACTTGATGAATCCCAACATAACCACTTGTTCCTCTGCTTGTCGCTCCCTTATTTTATACTACTATCCTCTGACCAAATTAACCATGCTCCTTTCCATCTTGTGCTTCTTGTTCTCTACAACCATATTCCGACCAAAACTGTCCAAAAAATGAAGGACGCAACAATATTGGTGAAGGGAAAATAGTTTTAGTCAAACAATGCATTAATATGTGATCAATGACTAATCGATTGCTATACTCCTTGCACAACCTTTAGGAATGACTAAGAAGAGTGTAGTTTCAAAGTTAATTTAGTCCCCAAAAAATAACAAAATATAATTAAAATACTTTTTTGTAACTTTTAGGTGTGAAAGGGATAAAATTAAATTTGAAATGTAAATTTCTTAATGCTTAAGAAATTGGGGTTAACAAAGATTTGTGTTAGTTTATTTGATTTCACATTATTCTTTATTATTAAGATAGTTTTTTTTAATCATTTTTAATTATGATTGATATTTGTTTTTGCACTTTTACATTACATATCTCAATTTTCTCTAATTTTAATCTATATGTTTTACAATACACTACATGTCTCATCCAAATTTATCTCACTTTTGTCGATGTTGTGAAAAAAAAGGTCTCCATAACTACCATTAGCATGTTTATATGTTAATTTGTTTTGTACAAGGTGTGCTTTCAAATAAAATTGCCCTGTAATATAACCTCGTTTCTTTATTACATAGAGAGTGTCTCTTTAGTGTCATTATTTCCTGATAAATTGATCTAACCTTATGAAATTTGTGTTCTCACAATGGGTAATGTTAGCACTCTATAATTTCCTTTAGGCTAAGAAAGGATTACAAAGGTAACCACGAACCACTTTTAGGCTAGAATCTAGCCCTTCTAGCCTTCGAGAAGGCTCTCTCACTAGGGTTTTCTCACACAATTAGCTAACTGAATGATTAAGATGTTAGGCTAGTTCTTAAGGATAGAAAGAAATAGAATTGTTTAATTGGGAATGGATTCACTCTCAATTGATGTTTTCAGTGAATAGGTGGGATAGTGAAGAGTTCTTGTAGCAAAAGAAAGATAGGTAGTCTTTATGATGTTTTGATCAAGTTCATTGTACGAGGGGGTGAGCAGCAAAACAATGGAAAAATGACAAATAAAGCATCTAACTAAAGGATGAATTTCTCATGTCATCCAAGATGAAAAACATTGATTGTTTAACAAACTTAAAACAGAGCACTAAAATAGTGAATTCTAAGATAATTATTTGTTTATCTAAACAAGAAGACATATATTCATGGCATAATGATTCAAATAGGAAACTTACATCACAAAGAGACACATCATCATAGAGACTAACATGAGAATTCCTATAACAAGTCCTTCGGCCTTCTACTATTCACTGAAAGTATTTAAAATGTACAAAAAACAAGTCTCTTTCTTCACACACAGACCAACCCTTTGCACTATGATATTCACATGTTTTATACATCAAAATATTCGACTGCCACCTAGCAGGGTCGAATTTTTCAAAGGAAAGCTAGTCATCAGCTAGATACATTGAATTTTCACCTACTCTACTGAAAAATAGGAACTAATTACCTACTGCAAATCTTAACTTAATACATCATCAAGGCATTTAATTTTCACAACAATGCATAATTGCATCATCCTAAATTTCTACAACACCTAATAACATGATAAAAACAACTTTTATCAACCAAATCCTCGAAAAAGCAAGTTAAAATGTGCATTGTGTCAAAAAAGCAACAAATCTACTGCAAATCTCTAATTTCACAGCAACTTGCACAACAATTCGAGTTGTGCATATCTCTGCCATTTTTCTAACATTCTAAAGCATGTGGTTTGACTTTAAATATCCTTGAGAAGCTTATGAACTCATAAAACAACTTCAAAACTAAAAACATGCCTGCGAAAACACTATATCCCTTTGGCAGCAAATGTGCAACAGACTTGTGTATCACCCTCAACATCTCCAAAACCTTGACCATGTGGTGATTTTTTATGAACCAAACTACTTAAGCAAACACCCGCAAGCCATTATAACCTTATAACATCTCGTAAAACTTATCCAGACCTCAAAATTGTGTCTACTTTATCAAAATGGGGAATCATGACCAATGTGCAACATGTCTTCTTCTGTTTCTACATTCTGCATCAAAAGCTAACATATGTAAGTTTTATAGGCAAAAAGAAAAAATTCAAAACTTTGGGGCATCCACCTGATGAACTTTAATTATGTGTTGCTTCTGCAAGCATGTCTAAACTGCCCCTCTTCCTCCTTCCTCTAGATTGCCTGGCCTCAGTCAGTTGTTGTTTTACTTGTCTGAGTCTTCTTCTTAAGACAAAATTATGTGTATAAATATTCCTTACTTTCCTATGCAAAGGCAAGGTCCATTTCAACTTGTGTTTGGATTTTTGGATGAAAGGTTCAACAATTTTCAATTGATTAAATAACCTCAGCTTATCCTTTTGATATTTCTCTGTGAGCCAATCTACTTGTTGTTGAACCTCCTCTATTTTTTCCATCAGTCTATTGAACTCATTTTTCTCATCATATACTTCAATTGTCCTTTGTTTTGGATGAGAAACTTATTTCATTTTCATCTCCATTTTCCTAATAGAAGACCTAGTTCTAGGTCCTCTAGACTGCTCAACTATCATCTTCTGCACATCTTCTATGTCTGCTATCTGTTTTCCTTTGTCTTCAATAATAGGTACCAAAGCTCTCTTTGATGGTTCTTCCTTACTGGGCTTAGTAGATTCTTGTAAGGCTTTCCTCTTGAGATCTCTATTTTCTTGTTGCAATTGTGCTATCATTAGATGTTCCAAGTTTATCTTGCAACTCCCTGATTCTTTGATCCTTTTCATCAGCTTCCACTCCTTCAGGTGCACTCTCTGCTATCTCTATGGTTTGACTAGGTGTAGGGTCTACAAGAAATATCTTGGTTGAAGCTCTTGTTCTTGGTCTCCTGGCCACTTTTTCTAACTCAGGTGAAAAGTGAAGTTTCTTGGCACTTATCTTGTCTACTAATTTCTCCTCAATCAAAAACATTTTCACTGAGCCAGCAACTACAGATGAGGCTCCTTTAGTTGCAATTGATGGGGTGTCTCCCTTACTATTTTGGCTGTTAGAGGATTATGTCATCCACCCTAAAGATATCATGAATTTTTTTTCCATGATTGCTCCCTCTTGTCAAGTTCTTCTAGCACCAAAAATTTAATCAATGAAAAATGGAATAGGCTAGGCTCAATCTGACTCCCCCTTGCTTGAAATTTGTCAACCATTTTGTTGAGACTCCTAAACAAATAGTAAGGCAAATTCAAGGCTTTCTTGCTTGTAAAATGCATTAGAAGTCTAATGTGGTACTGATAGATTTTGTTGAACCTCCCTTCACATGTAAAATACCTTTGAATCACTTTCAACAACTTACTATAGTGGTCCAACAAATAACTCCTTGGGATAATGGACCCATACCCCTCCTTGTATTGTGGCTTCAAAAAGTCTTTAAAATGAGCTAAATCCAACTCCATGCCTTTAAACCACTCTTCACCATGTAAAGGGATATCAATGGCAACAATTATTGATTGCTCAGAGACAACAAACTCCAAATTTCCAACCTTTACCTCCTTCCCCTTGAAATTTAGTGCAAATTGTTTGGTGAGCTAGAAGTGGTGGCCCTGGCTCTGAATCTTCTCACAAAAAGAAATACACCCAGCTTGTTCAAATGAAACCCTGATGGCAGGGTCAAAATTCACTAGACTGAGGTCTTGGGGTTCATATCTTACAATGTCTCCTCCTTTTACCTTCTTTTTCATCTCTAGAGTTTCCATGGTTGTATGTGCAAGTTTACAATACTTTTTCAAAGAAATGTGCAGTGTTATTCAACAGTGAATTTTGCAGCAAAGTGGAAACAGGTAAATGCGCAGCAAACAGGGGAAATGCACAACAACAGTGACTAGGGTTTCTTTGGGAAGCAGCAACAAGGAATTGATCAATGTTACTCCACTGAAAATCAAGAAAAAGGTATGTATGACTCACAACAATACTGAATACAACAAAAGAACGATCTTTATGCAAACAGGAGGTAGCAAGAGCTTTGTGTAGCAGAAAACACAACAATTGTAGCTTTAGATGGTTAGGGTAAGACTCAAGCTTTTTGACCAATTTTCTGAGATGAACTAGGGCACATGCATCACTAAAAAATTTAGAGGAGTGGGAAAATCCCTTACCTGTAACTGAACTGATAATTTCTTGAAATGCGCAGCGGGTTCCTCAGTTATGCAACAGACTCCAATTTTTGCATCAGTTTCCAATTTTCGTAGCAGCTTCTAATGGCAAATATAAGTGTTCCTCTTCTCATCCTCCAAAGCATTTCAGAGCAGATGATAGCTTCGAATGGATGAAATGAAAAGGGTCTTTTATAGCCTTCATACACTTCAAAGATTCTTTTAATGTAATGATGACCCACTTCTAGATGTGAAATAATGGCAACATGACATGACTAACCATAACTGATTACCATAAGTGGCATGACTAATCCAACTAACTCATGATGACCAAAATCTTTCATGAAATGACCTTTTAATACTCTTTCATGGTGACCAATGACCCCTTATGATTACCCTTTTAATGATGATCCTTCATGACATTACACTTTGGATTTTAGCAAATAAACCCTTTTGAGTTAAAAACTTTTCATGACACTCAATCCAAATCTAGACCTCTTATTCAGAAAATACCCCTTTAAACTATAATACTCATGAAATCAAGATCGACATTTACAAATTGATCTAAGAAGAATAGAAATACTGAAATGACTAAGATTCCTATAATATAGGACCCTAGTAGGTGATTCATATGGAATTACCATCCTCTATCATCAATCCATGTGAAGTTGTGTGAAAAAATATATGCAAGCCCCATGATCTAGGAGGATCCTAAAAGGCCAAATTTTTAAAGTCCTCAAAACGCAATGAAACCAATCTCAAATCAAAGAGCTTGTTGTTCTGAATCCAACTACGTGAATGACACCTCAAACCAACATTGTATGAAGAAGTTATGGCCTATTGAAGATTTTCAAAAACAACTACAAATTTTGCAGGCAAGGACACTTGGCATGTTGACGTCAATAGTACGGATGTTTACTTCAGTCGTATGGACGCTGACATCATAAGATGACATGGTAGTACGGGAGCCAATCATAGAGCGACATGTGTCAGCAGTCCAATCAGTCGTATGGCCCAATCTGGATGTGTTATGCGTCAACCCAATCAACATGCCAAAATTCGCTGAGGTGACAAATTGGACCATTTCGGTAGTCAGCAGTAGCAAATTTGTCACCTACCTAAAGCGTCTAATGACCCTTAAAAATATTGGTGGAAAAAATGGCCCCGTGGGCCTTAGCAAATTAAAAAACAAAAAAAATTAGTCGTCAACCAGCAAGCGGTCAAACCCCATCAGGTGGTTATATACAAAACAAACACAACGGTTGGAGGGTTCGACGGGTCGACCCTGTGACCTCTTGCCCGCCAGCCCAATGGCTTACCACTAGGCCAAGTGGCCCAATAATAACAAGGCGCCACCAAATTATATTTAAGCCACTCATTCACCAAGGTTCAGGGGAACGGAGGTGCACAAACTCATCCGTCCGAAACTCTGTGTGGAACCTTGCATGCACACACTACGAGATAGGGAATAATCCTTGGTGTATTTCAAGAATATTCTTGGAATATTCTTGTGAGGGAATCTGTAGGGAATCTAAAAGATTCCCTAGAGCACCAAAGGTCACAAACATAGAACACGGTTGACTTTATAGTCATTTTTCATGATTTTTCGCTAGGAATCTAACCGTGCAGCTTGTTTCTTCAACAAAGGTCTACATTTCCAAGCCATCCCTGGAAGTGGAGGTATAAGGTGTCATTTTTCAATTGCTTGTAATTTTATTTCATTGCCCATTAATGAAAGAGGCCTCCGCACATTGAGCAGGGCCTGGAGATGTAGCCCACATTGGGTGAACTCCGTTATCAAGTTGTTTTTGTGCCTTTGATCTCATGATTTCTTTTGAATTCCACTTATTTTATGTGTTTACATTACTTGGTTATATTCTCTTTGAAATAAAATTATGTATGCATCCTTGAAGTAAAAGATCTGGATCAAGTTTGGTATTAGAGCAGGGCTTCTTGATATGAGTTACATGAGCGAATCCTAACAAGGAACAAGCTCCAAAGAGGTGAAGGAAAACTCAAAACATTTGGTCCCGAAGCGGGGTGTGCAGCATGAAGACAGAACATGGCAAATGAGGAAGCTCGATTGGAGGAAGAACACAATTATCGCAAGATCTTCTTCACCATGGCAGAGAAAGTAGACAAATTGTTTATAGAATATGAGAAGAAAATCAAGCCTAAGAAGAAAGATCCTGGTGATCATACCTTGGTAAACCATGGAGGTGGAGGAGAAGATCCCTCTACCTCTCCATCTTCCAGTGACAATTATTTTTCTTCCTCTTCTCGTCATTCTAACAGACATCATAGGAATGCATCTAAAAAGCCAACTTTTACGCTAGATGTAAAGTTTGATTTTCCCACATATAATGGAAAATGTAATGTAGAGAAGTTAAACAATTGGATTAAACAAATCAAGGTCTATTTCTGGATTCAACAGATCTTCCCAAGATCCAATTAGCATCTCTTCGGCTAAGTGGCACCGCTCTCGTTTGGTGGGAGAGCAAGTTATAGAAAGGTAGCAAAAACTTGGGTAATCTCCTTTCTTCTTGGTCCAATTTTGTTTCTGCATTAAAAGATCAGTTTTATCCTTTGGGTTATCGACAAAAGGATTTAATGGAATGGAAATATTTGAGACAAGGAAAGGGTCAAAATGTACAAAGCTTCACAGAAGAGTTTAGAAAACAAGCTTTAAATTTGGGCATTTCACTTGATTCACCAAAAATTGTAACAAAGTATATTGGTGCTTTACATAGTTACATCAGGCATTCTTTGTTATTATTTGAGCCTACTACTATTGATGCGGCCAGTGTGAAGGCCATTCACCTTGAAAGCAAGGCGAGAATGACAAAGAAGATCAACCCAAGAAATCATCTTTCAAACCTCATAATGGAAAGTTCAAGGGAAAAGGAAAGGGAAAGGACAAGAAGGCAGCTACAACCAAGAAGGAAGAAGGAGCAAAGCCATCTTGCATAGATTGCAAGAAGGAAGGTCGTGATTATGAACACTACTGGAAGTTGCATCAAGAGTTGAAGCCAAAGAGATTTGGTGGAAAGAGCAAGCAAAGGATGGTGGCAACCTTGTAGCAAGACCTTGGATTTGACTCCGGTGACGAGACACAAATCACAACAGTGGGCGTGCAAGGTTCCCTTTCTCTTCATACTAATTAAAATTATGAATTGCATGCAAGTCCAATTTCTTCAAATGAGTCGCTTGTTAATGAATGAAAGAGTACTGAATTGTTCCACATTAAAGTTGTGATGAAACGTACTAAAGTGGAAACCTTGTTTGATCCAGGTTCACAAGAAAATTTGATTTCAGAATCCTTGGTTAAGAAATTAGGGTTAGAGATCGAGCCTCATCTAAAACCCTACCCTCTTGGTTGGGTGTGTGAAAAGACAAATTACATGCAACCAAACAATGTAGGGCTAGATGTTTTACTGCATCCAAACTAGTAGATGAGGTTGACCTTGGTGTTGTACCTTTGGATATCTATGGCATTGTATTGGGGAGTCCATATTTTTATGATAGGACAGTAGTTTTCTTTCACCATGAAAACAAGTATCATCTCACGAAAGATGAGGTGGAATACATTGTTAGAGCTCTTCGTGCCAAGATCGGTGCCAATCTTGTAAGTGCGAGTCAAATGAAGAGATTGATAAATTCCAACAAAGGGTGCATTCTCATCTTGGTTGTGAGAGAAAAATTTGTGGAGACATCTAAAGCTTTCCAAGGTTGTGATCCCACTCATAAAAAAGAATTGTACGAAATTGTTTCTAACTATAATGGGATTTTTCAGGAACCAAGTGGGTTGCCTCCGAAGTGTGAGATCCAACATGAAATTAACTTACATCAGGATGCTCCTTTACCAAATATTGGTATGTACAAGTTTTCAACCATTGAGATGGAGCAGATAAAGAAACAGGTGCAGGAATTGCTAAACCAAGGGGTCATAAGGCCAAGTTCTTCTCCATGCGGTTCACCCATTGTGTTGGTGCCAAAAAAGGATGGCACATGGAGGATGTGCATGGACTACATGAAACTCAACAAAATAACGGTGAAGAATCGGTACTCTCTCCCTTGCATTGACGATTTATTAGATAAATTGAAAAATGTTGTCTATTTCACAAAATTAGAGTTGCGTAGTGGCTATCATCAAGTTAGGATTGCAGAATAGGATGTACGGAAGATTGCATTCAAGGAAAAACAGGGGTTGTTTGAATGGCTAGTGATGCCATTCAGACTATGCAATGCTCCAGTCACATTCATGAGGGTGATGAATGACATTTTCAGACCTTTTCTTGATGATTTTGTACTTGTGTATCTTGATGACATTCTTGTTTTCAGTAGAACATGGGAAGATCATGTGAGTCATGTTAAAAGGGTGCTTGATGTTTTGCAAAAAGAAAAATTATATTTCAAAATATCTAAGTGTGAATTTGGTAAGACCTCTTTGGTTTACTTGGGTCACATTGTTGGAGGTGGACGGTTAAAAAAAGTTGATGTGATTGTGAAGTGGCCTAAGCCCACCAATGTTACAAATATTTGTAGCTTTTTGGGTGTAGTACAATACTGGAGAAGGTTGATTGCCAACTTCTTCATCATTGCACCCCCCTTGCATGCATTGACAAGTGTGAAGTAAACCTTTCAGTGGGGAGGAAAGCAACAAAAAACCTTTGATACATTGAAAGAGAGGATTTGTACCGCACTAGTTTTGGCCTTATATGACCTCCAACAACCTTTTTAGATAGAGACAGATGCTAGTGGATACACCATGGGAGCAGTGTTGATGCAACAGAGGAAACCTGTTTGTTACCATTCAAAAACATTCTCCAAAGTTGTTGTGAGTTATCCCACATATGACAAGGAGTTCTATGCCTTGGTCCAAATCATGAAGAAGTGGAAGCACTATTTGATTGGCAAGGAGACCTTCATTCAAACAGATCACCAGCCCTTGCAGTACCTCCAATTACAAACAAGCTTCAATAGGCATGCCATTTCTGGTGGATGGGGTTCCTTCAATAGTTTCACCTAGTAATAAAATAAAATAAGGGCACTAACAACAAAGTGGCAGATATGCTTTCTCACCCTCCTATTTCTGCATCTATAGTTTTGCAAAATGCTTCTTTATCTTTTGAAAGTTATGTTGAACAGTATGTTGATGATGAAGATTTTAAGGAGATTTATGCAAAGCTGACTCATGGATCACAGGTAGATAATTACCATTTGCAGGGAAAATTGTTGTACCATCTTGGCAAACTTTGTATCCCCACCAATGAAAGAATACATGTAATCAAAGAGGCACATACCTCTCTTGTGTCGAGTCATTTTGGTGTAGGGAAAACTTTGTGTCATTTCCAAGGGTTTTTTAATTGGTCTCACATGAAAAACACCATGACTTGATATGTAAAGGGATGTGTCTTCTATTTAGTTTGCAAGCCCACTAATAGAAAACTGGGGCTCTACACACCACTCCCTGTTCTGATTTGTCCATGGGAAAGTGTGTCAATGGATTTTGTTGGCAGTTTTCCTTTGACTAGGAGAGGTCATGACTATTTGTATGTTGTTGTGGATAGATTTAGCAAAATGTGTGTCTTAAAGCCTTATAAAAATTATATCACTACAGAGCAGACTACTCATATCTTCTTCCAATTTGTATGGGTCCACTTTGGGTTGCCCACATTCATTGTGTCTGATTGAGACTCTCATTGTTAAAATTATGTAACTATGGTCAAATTCCACTTTGGACAACTCACATGATGGATATAATGATTTCATTGAATTCCTATTTGCGAGAGGACCAAAATCGACCTAAATATCACCTCGTTTGGATAAGAAGAAGTTGGTTTTTGAATTTATGAATCCACTCATGTATATTGGATAAGGTCGGCCCTATGCATATGTAGAATTGGACAGGTCAACCTCAACATCAAGTGGATCCTCATGTAAGCCTATAAATAGAAGAGACCTCAAGCTCAATTTGACACATTGATTAAGCCATATTCTCTTCTCTTATATTGTCTTGGTCCACACGGGTCTAATGAAGAAAGTTTGCACAAGGATCCAAAACTACAGGGTTGAAGCTTGCACGAATCTAGGGTTTTTGTTTCTTGATTGTTGACTCGTAACTAAGAATTCTTGGCCCTGGACTGATTTAGGTGGATATTGGTAGCCACCCACCTATTCCACTTGGACCCCCACCATTGTTTCTTTTAGTTTTTCAATTTCCTTATTTGTAGCACAATTTACTATTTTTGGCAGTTTTTCGGGTCCTCAACTTCTAGAGTCGTTTTGAGGCCCTAAACGACATTTATTGGGAAAATCGAGGCCAACATGGGTGAAGTTTGGCCATTCAAAAGTTGTATTCCTTGAATAGATCTTTCTAACGAGGTATTGTGTGTGTCAAACGAAGATTGTATGCCAAAGTTATGACCCCGGGAAGTTGATGTACCAATTTACCCAAATGGGGCCCATAGTTTGGCGCTTCATCTCCTACGGTTAGGTTTTTGGATGTTTAGGGGTTTCCATTGTTTCTCGATAATAAATAGGCCTTTGAGCCTTATTGTAACACAGTTCAGAGGCATGTAGCCGCCTCATCTCTTCTCATAGATAAGCTACCATTTCCCGAGCTAGTCTTACTTCCATTCTGTTTGTAAGCATATTTCAATATTTGATATTAATGAAATGAAGTGTTATTTCTGCTACATCTTTGTATTTATGGTTATATCTGTAATTTTTTGCATTCCTGTTTAAATCTGGATCAGTGGTATCAGAGCGGTCTACTCTTTCTCTGTTTTTCTTTGCATGTCCCCAACGAGGTCGGGATATAAGGAGTTAGTACTTGATCTGGTTGAACCTTTGCAAGATCAACCTCACAAACCTTGACGACTACCCATAGGGAAGAAAATAAAGAC
This sequence comes from Pinus tabuliformis, assembly GCA_031772625.1. Lineage (NCBI taxonomy): Eukaryota > Viridiplantae > Streptophyta > Pinopsida > Pinales > Pinaceae > Pinus > Pinus tabuliformis. Next base: position 259,301,027 of record CM062815.1, on the reverse strand, counting down.
GAGGGAGCAAAAGATCCTATCAAAATATTGCTCGAGGAGGCTCTTGAGAAATAAAGGAACAGGATGATGGATAAATTTTCCCAGATCCTTCAACAGTTGCCCACCGACAATGCATCCACATCCGACAACCACTCTGGAGGCTCCACTCCTTTTAAGGTACAAGTAAACTTTGACATTCCCATATTTAAGGGTCAAATAGATGCAAACTCTGTAGATAAATAGTTAAATTTGCTAGAAGGATATTTTTTTGTTCATGATTTTTCCAGCCGGGAAATGATTACTTTTGCTCTTCTCAAAGCTGCCCCCCACATCAAGGACTGGTGGGAAACCTACTATGAGCAGAAGGATGAAAGTACGACCTCACTGTTTTCAGCCGCACCCACTTGGAATTCGTTCCTAGATGCCATCAAGGATCAATACTACCCTATCGAGAGCTATGAGGATAAATACATAAAGTGGACCACGTTGCGGCAGGGAAGGGACAAAGATGTGCCGAAGTTTACCAATTTTTTTCATACCCTTCGCACAAAGTTGGGTATCAAGGATTCTGAGAAACTTTTGGCACTCAAGTACCACGGCTTCCTACACAGATACATCCAGGATGAGATGGAGTTCTTGGACATCTCCTCACTCGGTACGACGTACCGATACGCTGTCAAGATTGAGCAGAAGTTTAAACAGAAGAAGTGAGACTTTGGATCTGTGAATCCAAAGCAAGGGAAAGGTGCCCCCAAACTATAGAACAAAGGACAAAGCCAAGGCGGGGCAGCCCAAGACAACCTGCCAAAGCCGCAAGAAAATAACAACACCGCGAAGCCAAAGAAGGACATCGGAAAGTGGTGTGAGTTCCATAAGAGCTCCACTCACAACACAAGTGAGTGTCAGGCCAAGCAGTCACTGGTGGCCAAGATGAAGGCTTTAGAATCAGATGCATGTTCCAACTCTGAGTTAGAACCCGACAAAGGGTATGACAAAGGGAAGTAGATTACCGATGCAGAGCCCAATGCCACCACTACCACCATGAAGATCCAGAAAGAGGAACTTGAAGATCTAGAGGAGGAGCACCTCCTCCACTCCTAGATGTGGGTAAAGGGTTCCCTGCTACAGTTCATTGTCAACAATGGGAGCCAAAAGAACCTCATTTCAGCATAGGTCGTGAAGTGGCTAGGCTTACCGACCACAACACACCCATAACCGTACACCATCGGGCTTCACCAAGGATGGGATCTTCACGTGAGCCAATAGTGCCACCTTCCATACAACATCAAGCCCTTCACGGATGAGGTATTATGGGACGTTGCTCCCCTTGATGTTTGTGATGTATTATTTGGCCAACCATACTTATGGAAGCAACATGTTATGTATGAGTCAAGGCCTCGCGTTGTTATTTTTACCTTGGGAAATAAGTTGTACAAGATACCGGAGGTAGCACCACCTATCGCCATCTCTTTAATTATTGCAAAACAATGTAGTAAGCTCATTTCCAAAACCAGGAAATTTGTTTTCCTGATGATATGCCCTCATGGAAAGAAGAAGACAGTGGCTCGACCTCTAGACAAGCCCTCTCTGCACAAAAGCAATAGATGGACAAGGTCATGGAGAAGTACGAGGACATCTTCATGTCCCCTACAGGGGTGCCTCTGCACTGTCAGGTTAAGCACTCCATCGATCTGATACTAGGTGCATCGCTTCCCAATGGACCAATCTATTGGCGCTCCGTTCTAAAGAATGAGGAAATCAAGAAGGCAGATTCAAGAGCTACTGCAGAAAGGTCACATCCAGCCGAGTTATCACTGTGTGGAAGCCCGATCGTGTTGGTACAAAAGAAGGATGGGACTTGGAGACTCTGTATTGACTACCAGGCACTGAACAAGATCACTGTTTGGAATAGGTACACGATCCCAGAATTGATGACCTTCTAGACCAACTCAAGGGGGAACAATATTTCATAAAGATCGACTTGAAGTCCGCATATCACCATATACCAATCGAACCCTCTGATGTGTAGAAGATTGCCTTCAAAGCCAAGGAGGGCCTTGTTGAAAATGCAACAAGATGATGGAGCTTAGTGAAAAGAAGTCGCATTCACTAAGTGGGCCTGTAGGCTATTTTTGGCGCAAAGTCTATTTTTAGACTATGTCTATTTTTAGACATATGGATCATGGTCTATGAGTTGCAGGATGCTATTTGTGGATGATTGGTCATGTTGGTAAAAATAGATGGACTTCTATTTTTAGACATATGGGCGGAGTCTATTTTTAGACTGCCAGGCTAAAAATAGAACAGTCGAATATTATTAGCTCTTAATAATATTTGGACTATAAAAATTATCTTATCCTCTTGGAGCACTTCAGTTCGAACTATGGATGTGGCACATGCAGCTGCCAGAAGGAAATACACTTTTCTTATGGGTCAGTTGAGCTATTGCATGATGGACTTCAGTTAGAACTCAAGTGATTGAGTTTGGTGGAGTTGATTGAGGAGTTGATGGAATTGTGTTCAGTTTGACTTAGTTGAACTAGTTGTATTTAGTCTAACTGCAGAATACACTAGTGATGAGTGATGTGAATTAATTATTAATTAATTCACTAATTATTAACTCATAAAGCAACTAAAGTATACATCAGTTAACTCAGTGCATGGACAGTTCAGAGGAGACAAGTGTTAGAGGTGGAGACTACTATCAGTTGTGACTATAGCTATGCATGAGATTTGCACAATCAATGATGGAGATTGCCAATGAGGATTGCGTAGTAAAAACCAAGGGAAAACAAGTTTGGATTAGATCTATTCTCACATCGGATTGCGCAGTAGAGGCAGGCAGACAGTGAAGGAGATTTGAACCTGTGACTTGATTCAGATCTGAGCTAGTTTGTGTGTAGCAGGTGGAGATAGTACTGAGTACTTGTGAGGAGTATTGTACTATGTATTATTACATGTTCTCTATCATTATAATATACAGATAGTTGGGGGTTTTCAGCTGTATGCTTTCCCCAGTACATACTGTGTTAATGTGCGCATGCGATTGATGTTTCATTATTTTTAATTCTGCAAAATTGATGATCAACGTAGAGGAGGTTATGTATTATGCATGCATTCCGAAAATAGTGTATAATCATGATAATCTCTGTGAATAAGTGTTATATTATTCAAAATTTCTACATGGTATCGGAGCAGAGTTGATCATCAGATCTATTATTCAGAAAGTGATTACATTTTATTTCTTCAGGCAGAGTCTGTAATCGGGCCAGGTAGCCTCTGGATTCATCCTTCTTTTGGAAGGTGAGATATCCGGTAAAAGCCCATACAGTCGATCTCTGTGCGAGAAATACTTTGTTCTCACGAATTTTAGATCAAAAGCGGTTGAGTTTTGAGCTGGTGGAATTCGAATTTGCAACAGTGTTTTCTTGATGTCAAAGTTGAAATGTCTTTCAACGGATTGCAATTGGAGTATGCCCTTGAAGGCAGCTCGAATTATATTACATGGAAAGACAGGATGGAGGCGGTGTTAGATGACAATGGGTTGAAGGAGTTCATAGAGGTTGAGGTCCCAAAGCCTACTGATGCTGCTCACATTGAGGTTTGGCAAAAGAAGACAGCAAAGTGTCGAAGGATTCTGTTGGAGGGCGTGAAGGATCACATTGTGTCCAGCTTGCATGGAAAGGCTTCTCCATACTTGATGTGGAAAGCGTTGACAGATTTATTCCAAAGCAAGAGCGACCAGAGGAAGTTGGCACTCAAGGATAAACTCAGAAACATTAAGTGTGAGAAAGGATACAGTATGCCCAAGTATCTCATGAAGTTCACTCAATGTCGGGATGAGCTAGGAAGTGTGGGGGTGACTGTCGATGATGAGGACTTGGTGAGCTTGGCTCTCCTAGATCTTCCGAAGAGTTGGCATTCCTATCAGGACTCTGTCAATGGTCAGGAGAAATTTCCAGGATGGGAGAGACTTTGGTCAGATCTTGTGCAAGATGAGATCAGGCGGAATACCAGGGACAGATCTTCATCAAAGGCACCTAATGAACAAAATTGTGCTTTGGCTGCCAAAGCAAAGAAGGGGAAGAACAAGAAAGCTTCTCATTCTGGTGCAAAAGGCAAGAAGCAAGACATGTCCAAGGTGAAGTGGTTTCACTGTCACCAGCACGGACATTATGCCACAAATTGTCCGTAGAAGAAGAATAATAAGCAAGCTGTTGGATCTGCGGCAGGAGAGGCCTTATCCTCGCAGTTTGAGCTAGATTTTTCGTTGATTGCATGCTTGGTATCAAGTTTGATGGGATCGGTATGGTTCTTGGATAGTGGTGCATCTTTTCACATGACAGGAGATCGAGATTTGTTTTCTGATCTGGAGGAGAAAGATCTTGAAGTGCACATCGAGATGGGCGATGATGGTAGATACAGTGCGACAGTATCGGTACCATTTCCTTTGAGAGGGAGTCTGGTAAACCCTTCGTATTGAAGGAAGTGATGCATGTTCCAGGATTGAAGAAGAATCTTATCTCTGCGGCGATGTTAGAAGACAAGGGATATGATGTTGTTTTTAGCGAGGGAAAGGCTTTCCTGCGCAGTAAGACAACTGGAGAAACTCGGAAGATAGGGGTTTGAGTCAGGAACTTTTATCAGTTGCATGTAGATGGCTGCGTAGCAATGGCATGCAAGGTAGAAGGATTGGTGAGCCGGGATGATGGCGAGTTGTGGCACAGGAGATTGGGCCACCTTCACCATGGAGCCTTGAAGATATTGTAGCAGATTACTACTGGGCTTCCTAAATGCACTCTTGCGCAGTCAGATCAGTGTAAGGGGTGTACTTCGGGAAAATTTGTGAAAGCCACCTTTCACGAGAAGGATAGTCATGCCACGACGATCCTTGAGAGAATTCACACAAACGTGTGTGGACCTTTCTCAGTAGCTTCGACAGCAAAGCACAGGTACTATGTGATCTTTGTTGATGATTTCTCTCGAAAGTGTTGGATCTTCTTCATGCAGAAGAAGAGCAAGACATACTCAAAGTTCTGTGAGTTCAAAGCACTGGTCGAGAAGGAATCGAGGAAGAAGGTGAAGGCTGTTAGGAGTGACAATGGTGGTGAATTCATCTCTGGCGAGTTCAAGGACTTCTGCAGTGCAAAAGGGATTCGAAGAGAGCTCATAGCTCCCTATAACCCACAGCAGAACGGGGTTGCTGAGCGGAAGAACAAAACGATCGTGGGTGCTGCACGGGCGATGTTGCATGATCAAGGCCTACCCATTCACTTGTGGGTAGAGGCATGCAATACTGCAGTATATGTGCAGAACCGTTGTCCTCACAGGATACTTGGCATGAGTACACCCGAGGAGGCTTATTCTGGTAAGAGGACTGATATTTCCCATTTGAGGATTTTTGGTTCTAACGTTTACATGCATGTGACGAAGGATGCCAGGAAGAAGTTGGAGCCAACCGCAGAGGTTGGGATATTTGTGGGGTACACTGATACGCCCCACAACTATCATGTGTATTTTCCAGACAGTCGCAAGACTGTTGTGTGACGGGATATCAAATTTCAAGAGGAGAAAGCCATGAAGTGTTCGCTTGAGAGGGAGTCACACTTGCATGCAAATGAGGAGCCATTAGTTCCTAAGGATGAGCTTCAGGACGTGGATCAGCCACAAGATGAAGTTCACGGAGTGGAAGATACCACTCATGCAGTGCCAACCATCAGAGGGCGAAAGTGCACTATAGAAGCTGAGCGACTGGCTCAAGATGCAGAGAAGGTTGTAGGACCACCTACAGGACAACGCAGATAGAGACAGTCACCTGATCGGTACACTGGATACATGGATCTTGTGAGCAAATGTGTTGTGACTGAGCCATCCTCTTTCAAGGAAGCTGTGGAGGATCCCGCATGGGTAGATGCCATGGTGGAAGAGTATGATTCGATTGTCAGAAACAGTGCATGGGAGATTGTCCCAAGACTGGAGGGGAAATCAATGGTGGGTTCGAGATGGATCTACAAAGTGAAGTAGGCAGCTAACGAGAGTGTGGAGAAATACAAGGCAAGATTTGTTGCCCGAGGCTTCTCACAGATAGAGGGGATCGATTATGAGGAGACCTTTGCACCTGTCGAAAGGTATTCTTCCATACGGACGATTCTTGCTCTCTCAGCACAGATGGGGTGGCACATTCATCAGATGGATGTGAAGACTGTGTTCCTCAACAGAGTCATTGAGGAGGAGGTGTACATAGAGCAGCTCAAAGGTTTCGAGATCTTCAGCAGCGAGTCGCATGTGTGCAGGCTCAAGAGAGCGTTGTATGGGTTGAAACAAGCACCACGTGCTTGGTACACATGGATAGACAGTTATTTCACTGGACTTGGATTCTCCAAGAGTGAGACGGATCCTAACCTATACCAGATTGTGGTGGAGGGTAAGTTGCTTATCATTGTACTTTATGTATATGATTTGATTTTGACAGGAGATGAGCTGTTGATACTTTCATGCAAGGATGATCTTGCTAGAGAGTTTGAGATGAAGGACTTGGGCAGTGATGGACTATTTGTTTCTCAGAGTAAGTATGCTCGAGAGATACTAGAGAAGTTCAACATGCATGGCTACAAGCCTGTTGATACTCCTCTTCTTGGAGGTTGGAGGAAAGAGGATGCTACTTCAGCGGAGGTAGTGGATGCCACTGTTTATCGACAGTTGGTGGGGTCGCTTATGTATCTGGTCAATACATGACCCGATATATGCTATGCTGTTAACCAGCTTTCACAAGCTATGGTTAAGCCAACCAAGCTCTTCTGGAAGGCAGGCAAGCATGTATTGCGTTATCTCAGAGGCACATCGGGATATGGATTGTGGTACAGATAGGAGGATGAGGTGAAGCTATGTGGCTTCACGGATGCAGATTGGGCAGGGAGCCCAACGGACAGAAAGAGCACATCTGGAGGGATTTTCAGTATCGGGTCGACAACAGTTTCTTGGTACAGCAGGAAGCAGAGATCCGTGGCACTCAGTTCAGCAGAGGCCGAGTATATGGCAACAAGTTTGGCTGCATGCGAGGCTATATGGATGAGGAAGATCCTGGTCGGGTTGTTCGGGTCACACTTGGAGCCTACAGTGATTTATTGTGATAACCAGAGTTGCATTAAACTCTCGGATAATCCAGTATTTCATAATAGATCCAAGCACATCGACATCAGGTACCATCATATCAGAGATTGTGTGCAACGGAGAATCATGTTACTTTCATACATTCCAACAGAGGATCAGGATGCTGATATCTTGACGAAGGCACTCACCAGGAGCAAATTCGAATACCACCGAGGCAGGATAGGGGTTGCAAATAATCCATATCTTGTTGAGATGGAGTGTTGAAAATGCAACAAGATGATGGAGCTTAGTGAAAAGAAGTCACCTTCACTAAGTGGGCCCGTAGGCTATTTTTGGCGCAAAGTCTATTTTTGGACATATGGATCATGGTATATGAGTTGCGGGATGCTATTTGTGGATGATTGGTCATGTTGGTAAAAATAGATGGACTTCTATTTTTAGACATACGGGCAGAGTCTATTTTTAGATTGCCAGGCTAAAAGTAGAACAGTCAAATATTATTAGCTCTTAATAATATTTGGACTATAAACATTATCTTATCCTCTTGGAGAACTTCAGTTTGAGCTACGGATGTGGCACATGCAGTTGCCAGAAGGAAATACGCTTTTCTTATGGGTCAGTTGAGCTATTGCATGATGGACTTCAATCAGAACTCAAGTGATTGAGTTTGGTGGAGTTGATTGAGGAGTTGATGGAGTTGTGTTCAGTTTGACTTAGTTGAACTAGTTGTATTTAGTCTAACTGTAGAATACACTAGTGATGAGTGATGTGAATTAATTATTAATTAATTCACTAATTATTAACTCATAAAGCAACTAAAGAATACATCAGTTAACTCAGTGCATAGACAGTTCAATGGAGACCGGTGTTAGAGGTGGAGACTACTATCAATTGTGACTATATATGTGCATGAGATTTGCACAATCAATGATGGAGATTGCCAATGAGGATTGCGTAGTAAAAACCAAGGGAAAATGAGTTTGGATTAGATCTATTCTCACATTGGATTGCGCAGTAGAGGCAGGCAAACAACGGAGGAGATTTGAACCTGTGACTTGATTCAGATATGAGCTAGTTTGTGTGTAGCAGGTGGAGATAGTACTGAGTACTTGTGAGGAGTATTGTACTATGTATTTTTACATGTTCTCTATCATTATAATATACAGATAGTTGGGGGTTTTCAGCTGTATGCTTTCCCCAATACATACTGTGTTAATGTGCGCATGCGATTGATGTTTCATTGTTTTTAATTCTGCAAAATTGATGATCAACGTATTGGAGGTTATGTATTATGCATGCATTCCAAAAATAGTGTATAATCAGGATAATCTCTGTGAATAAGTGTTATATTACTCAAAATTTCTACAGGCCTTTTCAAATGGTTGGTTATGCCTTTCGAGTTGTCGAATGCTCCTGCAACCTTCATGAGGCTGATGGATGATATCTTGTGGCCCTTCACCAACTTGTTTGTAGTGGTATACTTGGATGACATCCTAATCTTCAGCTAGAGTTAGGAAGATCACCTCCACCACATCCGACAGGTTCTCCAAACACTACGGAAACACAAGCTCTGTGCCAATTTGGAGAAATGCACTTTTGGCATGACCTAGATTTAGTATCTAGGATACATTATTGATGAACGGGGAGTGCATGTGGATCCAGTCAAGATCCAAGTCATTCGAGATTGGTCAACCCCAACCACTCTGACAGAGCTCCGTAGCTTTCTGGGTCTTGCCAATTTCTACCGCAGGTTCGTGTTGGGGTTCTCTCATATCACTTGGCCCTTGAGTCAAGTCACCAAGGGAGGAGAGAAAGAAAAATTCTTTTGGTCTGAATCTCAACAAAAGGCATTCGCAAAGTTGAAACATCGCCTCTGCTCTATACCAGTGCTCACATTACCAGACTTGAAACAACCATTTGAGATCGAGACAGATGCCTCTGACTATGCTATCAGGGTAGTCCTTACTCAACAGGGGCATCCGGTGGAATATCACACTGAGAAACTTTCAGACACAGTCCGAAAGTATCCCACTTATGACAAAGAGATGTATTCCATTGTGCAAGCCTATCGACAATGGAAGCATTACATTTTGGGGAAGGAAACAGTCATCCACACAGACCACTGACCCTACAGTTCATACATATGCAAGGGAAGTTTTAGAATGATCGCCATCAGAAGTGGTCGACATACCTGCAAAAATTCCATTTGAATGTCAAGTACAAGAAGGGCAACTCCAATAATGTTGCAGACTACCTCAGCCAACCACCGATCATGGCGTTAACCATTGTGCTCAACTCTTGTGGACACATTACTTCTGATTGGCCATTACTCTACAAAAGCGACCCAGAATTTGGCCACACATACTAAACGCTCTTGGAAGGTTAGCAAGTTCCAGATTTTCACCTCCAGGATGCCCTGTTATGCCACCTGGGACACCTTTGTGTTCCTTCAAGCAAGCGTGCTAAGATGATTTGGGAAGCACACAAGAGTCGGGCCACTGGGCATTTCAGGGTCAAGAAAATGGTGGCAATACTATAGAAGTATTTCTATTGGCTGAATATTCAACAGGATGTCAGGAAGTACATCAGATCCTGCACTACCTGCGTCATTGCCAAACCGACCATCAAGAAGCAAGGCCTCCATACTCCGTTGCCTACCCCTAGTCGACCTTGGGAATCCATTTCCATGGATTATATGTCGGGCCTCCTTTCTACTAAGCATGGCAACGACTATGATTTTGTGGTCATCAACAGATTCTTGAAGATGGCCATTATGGTGGCCTGCAAGAAGAATATCATAGCATAAGCCACTGCTAAACTCTTCTTTTAACGAGTCTTGGTACACTTTGGGATCCCACAATCTATCATTTCATATCGGGACAACAGGTTCCTCGGTACATTTTGGTCCAGTCTTTGGTCGATGCTGGACACCAAGCTCACTAAGTCCACAACTTTCCATCCCCGAACTGATGGCTAGACATAGGTTGTCAACAGGATGATCGTACACATTCTGCGCATGTACAACTCAAAGCATCAACACACATGGGATGCGAGCCTCCCCTATGTCCAATACATCTATAACCAAGCTCTCCATAGCTTTACTGGCCACAACCCTTTTCAGGTGGGCTTGGGATTCTAGCCACTATGTCCCATTGATGTGGCCATACCAGTTGTAGCTACTCAGACAAATCCCGCTCATGTCCTGTCTAAAGCCGATAAGGAAAAAAAACTTCATTGAGCACATCCAACACATCCTCTAGTAGGTCCATGTCATTCTAGAGAAATCAAATGCCAAGTACTAGCAGTGACATGATCAACATCGAGTGCCACACAAGTTTTAGGTGGGTGACAAAGTCTGGTTGCATTTGTAGAAGGAATGCCTCACTGGAGCCTACTGGAAAATCAGACCAATGCGATATGGTCCTTACACCATTACCAAGGCTATGGGAGATAATGCATTTGAACTCAGAATTCCCTCATTCCCTGGCCTACACCCAATGTTCAATGTGGACCGCCTTCGACCATACTTCCCACCATTGCTGGACACATCAGACATTACAGAAGAACTCACACCTACATAGTTAAATCCAAACTGCATGGAACAAGGCACAACTGATTAGATCATGGACACATACATCAAGAACACCCGACAATAAAGGATCCAACTATATCGAGTTGTCAAAGCAGGTCAACTCCTTCACTAGGGCAAGTGGCTCACCAGGGACCAAGTTCAGCAGAAGTTTCCTCATCTCATGGAGGAACTCAATGCAATGGGTACCATTGCTTCCTAAGGGGGGAGGCAATGATTCAGGTGGATATTGGTGGCCACCCGCCTATTCCACTTGGACCCCCACCATTGTTTCTTTCAGTTTTTCAGTTTCATTATTTGTAGAACAATTTACTATTTTTGGCAGTTTTTCGAGTCTTGAAATTCCAGAGTCGTTTTGAGGCCCTAAATGGCATTTTTTGGGAAAAATGAGGCCCATGTTATTTAATGTTGGTCGTTAAAAAGTTGTAGTCCTCAAATAGATCTTTCTAATGAGGTATTGTGTGCGTCAAACGAAGATCGTATGCCAAAGTTACGATCCCAGGAAGTTGATGTACCAATTTATCCAAATGGGGCCCATCGTTTGGCGCTTCATCTCCTAGGGTTAGGTTTTTGGATGTTTAGGGTTTTCCATTATTTCTAAATAATAAATAGGCCTTTGAGCCTCATTGTAACACAGTTTAGAGGCATGTAGCCGCCACATCTCTTCTCAACGATAAGTTACCATCGCTCGAGCTAGTCTTATTTCCATTCTGTTTGTACGCATATTTCAGTATTTGATATTAATGAAATGAAGTGTTATTTCTGCTGCATCTCTGTATTTATGGTTATATCTGTAATTTTTGCATTCATGTTTAAATCTGGATCATGGATGCATGCACAGAGTGGTCAAGGGTGCGTCCGAGAAGCCTCATACACTTGCATAGTAGCCTAAAGGGAGCGTCTAGGGTTTCTAAAGCAGATCAGACAGTCTAGTCCCCAGACGCACACACAAAGTGGTAAAGGGTCAGTCTAGGAAGCCTCAGATACTCATATAGTAGCTTGAAGGGTGTGTCTGGGTGTTTGAGGCATATATGAGTGTATTTGTCCCCAGTTGCACACATACAGTTCACCAGGGAGCGTCCATGCCTACCATAGTCGCTCGCACAACTCCTCCTCTATGCATCTGGGACTAAAAGATGAAACTTTAGTACTATGAAGATTTCGCTCAGTGACAACAGTGTTCAGTAGTGCACTACAGATAGTACCAGTACATTATAGTCCTTAGAATCAAGGTTTTGAATACAAGCATGTTTAGGTTCATTTCATGGATGTTCTAGTTGTTGTGAAGATATGGATCATTGTACTCTCTTTTGCTGAATCATTTGATGACAATCTATAAGAAGAAGAATTTGTAAGGGTTTTCCCCATAGTGGGTTTTTCCCTGGTCTCCGACCAATCCTGGTGTCTCTATGTGTGCATGATTTTCTTCTATTGTTCCTTTATGTTCCACTCCATTGATGATGATGATATTGTTCTTTATACATAGTTGCATTTTGATGAATAATGATGTAAATATGAATAATGTCATGATGTAAGGGGTAAACTTAATGTGTTAACGAAGAAATGCATTTATCAAAACAAAAATCAATATAGCCCTAAGAAAATTTAACACTCGCTTCCTTAGAGAGTTTTGGGGTTTCCGGAGTTTTGACCAGGAGATTTCTCTCAAATTGTGAGGTATAGCTGCTAAGGAAGTTCTTTGTTGGGTAGGCCAGTTTTGGCACCCAGATTGTACTTTGATATTGCTTAATAATAAAACCCTCAGATCGTTGCATTGGTTTTCCCGCATTGGGTTTTTCCAAGGACATTGGTCCAAAAATAATGGTGTCATGTGGTGTGTTTGTTCTTGTTTCTTTTAGTGGCTGATCTGTAATATGTTGAGCATGCACTGGTGTTTATTTTTAGTATTTACTTTGTAAATAACTTGTTAAAGAAAAATAACAAGTAGGTAGGAATAAATAAGAAAAAGTGCATGAAGGGTTTATAAACTAATTAAACTTAGAAACTTCAACATGGTATCAGAGTGTGATTATAGATCATAGGAGGACTAAAAGACATCAACCGAGTGGAGCAATAGTAGCAGAAAACAGTTGTCCCGAGGTGACAGAAGTTGTTTCTAGTAGTGCAGAAGCCAAGAAGTGTGACACAGAGCCAGCCAAAGCCATGCAGAAGAAGCCGGGAGTTGCGCAGAGCCTTAAAGAGGCTAGCGTTGCTAACGCAGAGGGCCAGAGGGCTGACGTAGGGCATTCCAGGGCTGACAGAGACCCATCTAGGTCAACGCAGAGCCAGCGTGAGGCTGATAGGAGCTGATGCAGTTCACAGAGAGGCAGTTGCTGGAGTCTAGAAGGCTGCAGAAATATTGCAGAGTGGAGTTGGTGAGGTACTCTAGTATGAACAGTACCTGACAGAGCAGGGCCAGAGGAGTTGTTACCGAGGGTTTCTAGCCGAGGAACCTGGATCAATAATGCAGTTGCACAAGACGATTAGAGTAGGGGGCATCTCGGCAAGCAACAGAAGGATTTCCAGGAGGGAAATCAAGACTCAGAGGGAGTCTAGAAGAGAACTTCCAGACAGGAAGTAGAGACTTAGAGGAGTCAAACAAAGAACTTCCATGAGGGAAGTAGAGGAGCGTCATGGCACTACACGGGGTAAGAGACTAGGATATACTGGACGGAGCATCAAACTTCGCAGTCTGGAAGGCCAGGATCTTATCAGTGCTTGACAAGAATCGTGTCAAGAACTTCGCCTTGAAGGTTATATCTATCCCAATCGACCCCAATGATAACGACAAGTATGAAGAGGCGATGGCGAGGGCCAAGTGCATTATCCTTGACGGGGTCAAGGATCATGTGGTACCACATATAGCCGAGAAGGAAACAACAATTGAGATGTGGGACGCTCTCAGCAACCTGTACCAACATACTTTTGTGCAGAGAAGAATGTTGCTCGAGAACCAGATGAGGTCATATCAGATGAAGAAGGGTCAATCGATTGACACCTTCTTAGGAGGACTGAATGAGATCCGAGACCAGTTGATTGCTATAGGAGCGACACGGAATCAGGAGATTATGGTGAGGATAGTCCTGAATGCTATCTCAGAAGATTGGGAAGTGTTTGTCCAGAGTATCTTGGGCAGAGGAACTCTCCTACCTTGAGACGAGATGTGGGCATCTCTTCGCTAGGAAGAGATCAGATGACAGCCAAAGACAGGTAGCAGCAACAAAGGGATCAAAGTTCAGCAGGAGGAGGAAGATGTGGCCCTAGCATCTGAGGGAAAGTAGGAGAAGCGGAAGAAGAAAGATCTCTCCAAGATCAAGTGCTTCCACTGTGGGGAGTTGGGCCATTATGCGACCTAGTGTCCGAGGAAGAAGAGTAATGGAGAGTCTTCCGAGACTAAGGCAGTGCCAGCATGGGTAGAGAAGGAAGTTTTGACAGACGATGACTGTGCCATGAGTGCACATGCACCACTTGAGCGGAAGTGGGGAGACATCGAGCTGTAGTCATGTGGACTACAGGCGATGAGGGGCAGGATCCTCGAGGTACCCAACCTCTTGGATTAGACCTTGCTACGAGAGCCCTGTTGAGGAGTAGCAGGATTGGTTGAGTGGATAGAGACGGATGCAGATGGAGCAGTGGAGAGAGCTATAGTGCAGGAGTCTCAAGACAACGTAGAGCTAGCAGGCTGCAACAGTGCGAGAGGCACAAGAGTGTTGCACCAGTGCAGGAAGGCACAAAGAGGTGTGCAATAGTGTGAGATGTAGGGAGTTGTTGCAGTAGCACAGAGGTCAGAGAGGCAGCACTTGTCAACGACAGAGGGAGATTCAACATCAAAGGGTGTTTCTAGCCCAACAGGGAGGCCAGTTGGGAGATCAGTTACTTACTTCTCAGTAATTGAGTTGCAGTGCAGCAATGGGTAGCACAATGCAGCATGATGAGAGGAGGTGCAGTGCGGATGCAGTGCTGGGATAAAGGACCAACAATAGCACAGACATAGAGGGAGTTGTCGTACAGATGTAGCAGTGGCAGTGGCAAAACCATGGGCAGTAGTACAAGAGGTAGCAATGCAAAGGATGTTAGGCAGGAAGGCCTAGCATCAGCACAGGTACCGATGCCGGATGATCAGAGTAATACTCAGTGAGAAGTATTGTTAGAGCACAGTCCTGGCTAAGAGGGAGTGTTGATTTGGGGTAGAATCAGATGTGCTCTAGCCACAAAATTTGGTGGAGAGGTTGGGGCACATGAGATCTCCAATACCCAGAAAGGGTTTGGGCAGATTCTAAACAGATCAAGAGATATTAAAATAATTAATATTTTTAATGGAGTCCCGAAGTCTAAACTTAGGGAAAATAAAATATTAATGTGTAATAATATGAATCTGTGTTAGAGTGGTCCAAAAGACATGGATCAAGCCAGATCTAATCTTAGCCGTTTATTAGAGACTTAATCTCGACTGTTGAGATGTCAACAGGAAAAGTATAAGAGGAGGCTTGAGGGTCACTTGGAGAGTACAACAGAGTGATAATTCATTCTATTCTCTAGAGCGGGGTTTGCTAAGGGAGGTAGAATTAGTGATCGAGAGAGCAGCTGAGGGGCATTGAGCACAAAGAAATAGAGAAGGTAGAGATTGTGTTGGGAGAGCAGCGCAACAGCTAAGGAGAGTGATGTAGAGCCAACAAGGGCTCACACAGGGCCATGCAGAGGCAGCCAAGTGTTGCGCAGAGCACCAGAGGGGCTAGCGTGGCTGATGCAGAGGCTCCTAGAGCTGACGCAGGCCAAGGAAGGCTGACGCAGGGCCAACACTAGGCTAGGAGTGGCTGACGCAATCCAGATTGGGAAGACAATGGGGTTGCAGAGCAGTTTTGTGTTGAGGGACTGCCGGAAGGGCTTTGCGGGGTTTCAGCCAGGAGATTTCTCTCAAACTGTGAGGTATGGCTGCTGGTGAGCTCCAGTATTGTAGCAATAATGCTACAACTCCTGGGGCTTCCTGTCTCTTAATTTTATCAACCCGGTAGTTCGTACAAACTTGGAAGCGACGGTGCTGTATGCACAAGTACTAGCTCTTGTCGCAGCTGTCACTTGGTCAGCTGGCACAAGTCCGCTAGGGCTCAAGCCAACTTCTATAGGCTCACAGAAGAAGCTTTATCAATGATGGACGAAAGCTAGCTCAAAGGAGACTAATCTACTTGACAAAAATGAACTGAAAGCAAATCAAAGCATGTAAACCTAGGAAACCCTAATTTAACTAGTCTAACCTCTATAATGCAAAGAATGTGAAGGAAACTTCTACCAATGCTGCTGTTACCTCTAATAAGTGAAAATGCATGGATCTAAGCTGCTTGCATCATAAAAGACATGTTTTTGTATTTTTCCTTTAAGTGTGTGGAATGATTGTGATTGTGTGCTAATTAGGGTTTGGTTGTGCAGATGGAATGGAGAAGGAAGGAGAACGTGGGACAGGTTGGGAAGGCTAGGAGAGGTCCCTAGGGATCCTTAGCATCCATCCATAGAGGTTCCTCACATTCAGAAGCTCAACAACCGAGTGAGTGGCCTCCTACAGGATGTCTGCAGGGGATCCTACAGGATACTTAGAGGTTTCTACAGGATGTCTATAAACTGCTACAGGATGACCTACCGTGAGTGTTTGAAGAGATGGAGGAGTGATGGAATGGTAGGGGGAGATGTGCAAGGTGGGAATGAGGCTGGTGATGGCTCTAGAAGTGGAGGAATGAGATGAGAAATGAGTGTAGGGAGTAGGTTGGAAGATAGAGGGCTAGGTCAACAAAAGGCTAGGAAATGAAGTTACGTGAGGAGTGGAAGGCTTTGGGAGATAACAGAACGGGGTAAAGGTCGAGGAGATGTGATGCATGCGTGATCAAGATGGAGAATGAAGTAATGGACGAGAGAGGGCAGTGCAAGTGAAACGAATGCTTGTGACTGTTACCAAACCGATAATGCATTAACCTAAACTACCTGTGCTTGTAAATTCAATGAACAGCAATCCAAAACGCGAAGGAGAATGTGCATGAAGCTGTGGTAAAGGAGTGTGGTGCAGGTGTGAATGACAAGGAAGCATCTAACGTAACATGATTGTGTTTGCAGTAATCATGAGATAAATAAATGCGTGTTTTTGGTGGTTAGTCATGGACTGCACCCCAATCCCAAATGAGACGGCAGTGAGCCTTAACAACCCTTTTTGTTGGAGCTCCAATGGACTATATCTATCCTCTGCTACACTAAACAACTGTGAACAAACTCACCATAAGCAAATCCTATCTAACTCATGAAAAAGACCAACTTAACAACCTGTAATTCGAATTGCATGTGCAAATAAAAAGCTCAAAGTGCTTAAATGAAATGGAAACAACACTACAGCAGAGGGGATCTATGGCTCTCAAGTTGGGCCCTAACCTGAGAGCTATAGTCTCCTTAAGAAACTCAGAACTAGATCACAAACTGCCTTCTTTATTCATAATCTGATGTTATGCCAAATTGGCTTACAAAAAGGAACGAAAACTGAACTGTGCTCCAAAATTACAATAGCAATACGAGAGTTTCAACAACCTATCCAAGGCTAAGGCCTCTATACTTATACGAAAACGATGATCCAACAAGTTTCCTTGATTTCAGGAGCTCGGCTGTCCAACTAGAGTTTAACTGCTGATCCTGTAGGACGGTCATAACTGTTGTTCCTGTAGAGCAGTTTATAACTGTTGTTCCTGTAGAACAGCTGGCTGCTTCTTAAGCTCGGAGGGGAGATGGATTGGAGCTCGGAGTTCTTGGTGGGAATCACGAGGAATGTCCCAAGACCGTGGACATCCTCTCCTAAAAACCAGCAGTGCCACCTCATTGTCTCTTTATCTCCTTTTCGTTGTCTCTTGCTCCCTTTTAATGCCAAAACCTGGAATCATAATGCATTAGTCACGTAGATAAAGTGCCTACCCTTCTTCCTACAAACAACATGAATAAACTAAGAAATGCATGCATAAGCAATAAAAAATGAATGGTTTGAGCAAGTAGAATAGGCCAAAATGAGCCCAAATTGTACCAAAATTGGGGCTCATCATCACCCCCCAGCTGAACCATTTGCTCATCCTTGAGCAATTTTGCCCCGGCTCCTTGTCCTTGGCCGAGAGCTGGGGCCCAGAACCTGCTCCTTCTTCTCTACTTTTGGGGCCTCCGTTTTCTTTGCCTCAGGTGGAGACGAGGGTGGTGCTTCTTCCCCCTTTTTCATTTCCTTGAGCCGGGCTTCAGAAGGCAACTGGCCTATTTTTCGCATCCAGGAAGTGACTTTTGGGCTTCCCTTCTCAGGGGTGGCCTGTGTTTTGGAGGGAGTTCTTGTACTGGGTGAAGTAGGGATGTCTCCTGAAGTGGGTTGGTTGCTGGGTGGAGGCTGCGACTTGTCTGTTTTCATTCTCTGACTCCTCCTTGCTTCAGAAGGTAGAGGGATCTCCCTCTCTCTCTTTTCTTTGGGTTTTGCCGGTGTGCTGAGGGCAGCCAGTACCGCTGCCGCCTCCTTTTCGAGGATGCTAGCCTTCTCTTTCTTGTGCTTTGCTCTCTCAGAGCTCCTTGTAGAGGGTCCCTCCTCCTTTGGTTTCGGGCTTCCTGCAGAAGACCCTTCCTTGACCGGTTTTGGGCTCCCTGTAGGAGCATCTTCCTTAGCTCTTGGGCTTCCTGTAGGAGCCTTTTCTTTTAGCACGTCTGGGCTTCCTGCAGGAGCTTTTCCTTTTTCTTTCGGGCTACCTGTAGAAGCTTTTTCCTTTAGCAGTTTTGGGCTTCCTGTAGAAGCCTTTTCTTGAATTTTTGGGCTTCCTGTAGAAGCCTTTGTCTTTGTTTCCAGACTTCCTGTAGAAGTCTGTTCCTTAGTGATTTTCGGGCTTCCTGTAGAAGACCCTACTTTGTCCACTTTCGGCCCTCCTGTAGAAGACTCTTTCTTTACGCTCTGTGGGTTTCTTGTAGAAGATCCCTTCTCTGTTTTTGAGCCTCCTGTAGAAGCCTTCGTCTGCTTTCCTGTAGGCGTTGTTCTGGGGCTTCCTGTAGAAGCCTGTGTTTGTCTCCCCGTAGATGCAACGGTCACCACCTTTTCTTACTTGGCTGCATGGATTTTGCTTTTGGCTTTGACTGCAGGAGCTGACGAGGTGCTTGGGCTGACAGGGACCACCTCCGCTTTGTCCATTCTGCTCTTCATCCTCTGTTCCCTTGCTGTCAAAACAGGTGTGTCACCCTCCTCTTCGTCTTCCTTTTCTTCTTGCTTCCTCTTTTGTTCCTTCCTCTGCACCGTGGCAGGGGTCTTCTGACCTGGTTCCCTCTTTTCTTTGGCCACTGCCTCTTTGTCTTCACTGCTGGAGGAGCCACTATCTTCGACCAGCATTTTGATGTCCCCATCTCGTGTTAGATTTCTAAATGACTCCTAGGAGAGGGGAACTTTATAGGAGTGCAGTGCATCCTCTACAAGCAACTTGATCAGCCCATGGTGTGCCACCTGATCTGGGACGCCACCCTTCAGCTTCATAGCACATTCCATTAAAGATTGCAACAGGAAATAAGGAATGCTTAATTTCTTTTCTACAGGAAGCTCACTTCGGTGCCTTAACTCGTTCAACAATCGGAAATGATACCCGTAGACGATGCTATAGCGCCCCTCACATGTAATATATTTCATAATCTGCAAGCTGACCTCGTTCCAAGGTGGTGTCAAACTATTCCTTCGTACTCCATTCTTATCTTCAGAGAATTCTTCCTCAGGTGGAAAGAATTCCTTCTTCACTTGCTGGCTCTGTTTTCGTTCTTCTTTATCCCACGGGAGACCCATAGGAAGCTCAGTGATTCTACTGATGGACTGCGGGGTTATCTTGAGGCTTAGGCCTCTGAAATTGACTGTGGCCAGCACCTTGGATTTTGGCCTTAGGGCCTGCAAGAATTCCTCGGCCACTTCCTCATCGTAGCCCTGTAGTTTATCACAAAAAGGCATCCATTGTGCTCTCGTGAAGAGCTCAACCACTGCCGGATTTCTTCTTAGTGTATTTGAATCAGTGGGCTCTCGCCTGATAAACCCACCAGGCATGATGAACACAGTGGTTTTGACCAAAGGCGGTAGATACAAAGGAAATTCGGTCTTATAGACAGAGCATGCAATGAATTCTGAGAACCACAGTCTAATTATACCTCTATCCTGTAGAAGCGATAGTATGGGCACGGTAATCCAATATCTTTTATGACCAGACTGTGAATGATGACCTTTTCACCTTTGAAAACCAATTGCGGAAGGAGTTTCAAGGTTACCTCTTTTCCGCCACCTTTTTTACGTGAAGACTTCACCTTCCTGTAGAGACTGCTTTCTGTAGATACTGCTTCCTGTAGGACTGTGTTCCTGTAGAAACTGTTCCTGTAGGAGCAGTGCGCAGACTTCGGGGGGAGCTATAGTTGGACAGCGGTCGAGAGGTGCCGAGAGCTTGGCGTATCAACATGCAGAGGTAATCAGAGGAGCTACTCGAGTTTTGAAGTGAGGTTGATGGATATACACGCTTAATCGAGCCGATTAGATTTTGAATCGGCGCAGCTCGTGGCGCGGGGGGTGAGCTGTCCCCGTCGGACTGTTGGGTGACGTCACCCATCGTCCGCCTGCACATTCGCTTGCTGCCGCATTCATTCCCACAGATCTGCCGCCGCCCTTTTCGGTTAAACTCGTTTCACGGTTGACGGGACTAATCTTCTCGTGCGTGCTACGTGTGTCTTTTGTCGTGGCTGCCACCTCATCATCTGACTATCCTTTCACTAACCGATGTGGCTAGTCAACTGGCCTTACGGCCGCTCAAACATTCACCTTTATGCCATGCAAAACAAATCAAAGTAATATCCATGTGATTTGACGGAGAGAAGGATTAGAACACTTACCTGCGCGCGGCTGCACATGATTTCCAGTTTGTGGACGATGGATTTACCTGCTGCACGCGGCTTACACAGACCCGGAGGCACATGGCTACCGGTTGCTGACGCTGGAGTGGATGGTTTCGCGTTCATGCGCCCGTGTTTTATCTCGGATGGCGGTGTTGTGGACGGTATTCATTCGAGCAGGTTGAACTGTTACAGGATCCCCGCGAGGGGTCTTGTCACAGTCCTTTCTCCTTGGGTACATGCTGCATGCTGGCGGTTCTAGCTTCTTGATCACGATCCCAGCGCTTCTGATGCATAACGTGGATGTGGTATGGCTCTCGGTGCTTGGTTTTCCTTTGACAGATGTTTTTTACGAGAACTCATTGCTTTGTTGTGCTGCTGCAGGGATCTTGGTTGCATGGCGACGAGGATGGTGGAGCAAGATAATAGCAATGTTCAGGGGTGCCATCAGTGGCATGCATGCGTTCAATCCACTCCTCAGTCGCTAGATCTTCACTTGAAACATATTTCGGCCGTCGCAACCTTCTACAGGAAGTTTCATGTAGAACACAGAGCTTCCTGTAGAAATTTTGCACTTTCCTGTAGAAGATCCGCGTCTTCCTATAGGAAGACTGTCTGTTCCTGTAGAAAACTGTATCTTCCTGTAGAAGATCCAAATCATGATAAAAATTGCACATACCTTGAAAAGCATTGTTATTCTTGGAGGAGGTGTTGATGACATCCTTTGATAGCATGATGAAGGCCCCTGGCTTGGAGTGGAGAGGCTTCTTCTCCTCCATAGAACATCTGCATGCAAAACTTTTATTGTGCTTATTGTTTTTTCTTTCTCTCTTTTTTTTTTTTTTTTTTTTTTGAAAAAACAACTAGGGCGCCTCATGGAGGTTTTCACCCTAATTGCCTGCCTTGGGCGCCTCCAAGGGAGGTTTTCACCCAAAGATCTTATTCTCTTTTCTCTTTTTTTTTAACCCATTGACCACCTCATGGAGGTTTTCAATCAATGAGCCAATCTAAGGCGCCTCCAAGGAGGTTTTCACCTTAGATTTCTATTTTACTTTTTTCATTTTTTTTTTCTTTTTTCTCTTTTTTTTCTCTTTTTTTTTCTACCCTACCCTACTTGAAAAACAAAATCATTTCAAGTATAAGAATACTTCCAATGGAGCCATGTGCACATCGAGATTAGAGAAAAAATGATGTGAAGGCTCGAAATGCATGTTTGGACAAGTATCCAGATCTCAGAGACCAAATGATCTGACTTTGAAGGGATCAAACAAAATTGAGGGAGAAAGTACCACTGTAACTTAGTGACCTTCTGAAACCATATCTCAATATAGCTTTGATATCCTTGGTTCTTTTGCTGATCTGGATCATTCTTCATGTCACCCTCTATCATGACCTTCTGATCTTCCTCTTTTTGTTGATCTTTCTCTTGAGTACATGGAAGATTTGATGGTAACCATGAGGGATCTTTCTTTATCTCTGCTTCTGATGTCTTATCTTTATCAAGTGCAGCCCATGGTTCTTTGATCTCCTCTTTTGAATCTTCTTTTGCTGGATGTGATCCTTCAATGCTTTCAAGATGATCTCTTTTTTGCAATGCTTTTCCTGAGCTTTGGTGAACATCATTGAGCTCAAGAGGAGTCATTTGCACATGTTGTGCCTCAGCTTTGCAATTGGGTTGAGCTGCTCCATGGTAGGGTTTTGGAAATGGTGGTAAGGGTGGTTGAGTGGAGGTGTGAAATGGAGATGGAGATGGATGGCATTGTGGTTGGGTAGGCATTTGGGGTTGCCTTGGTGGAGGAGGAGGCGATGGTTGTGGATGAGCAGGTGGTGGAGGAAAATGAGCTGGATGAGAGTTGTACTGGGGCCTCCACTCCTGATAAGGTGCACTGAGGCTGTGGCTGAGCATAAGAGTGAAATGAATGAGCAACTGGTTGGGCATAATATGGATCTGTGAAGGAACAAGGAGAATATGACCAAGGAGGAGGTGTAGACCAGGAAGGATGAGCAGGGGGACCCCAAGAAGGCATGAAGGTGGCTTGGTAAGGGTCATAATAGGTCTCGGGTGTCCCTTGTAGTTCCTGCTGGTAGGGTATGGGTCCATGTGGCCTTCTTTGGTTCATATAACAGAGTGATTCAGTGGCTCTCTTGGCTCTTTGATATGTAGCTTTGATTCTGGGCAAGGAAGGGAACTGATCTGTAGGATGGTATTCCTCACAGATGAAACACACTTCTAGGGAGTGCATTGGACATTCGTTCCTAGGATGCTTTTTAAGGCACCTAGGACAAAAAATGACCAAAGCCCTCTTGGCTTCCTCTTGCTTCTTCTGGATCCGCAAGGTATCCAGTTGCATGGCAAGAAACTGCCTCATATCACTCTTGAAATCTTCGATCTGATTTTCAAATTCATCCTTGGACAAGATGTTGCTCTCAACATTTCTGCTTGTAGCCATTTGCTCCAGAGGAATGTTTCTTTCTTTTTCTCCCCTAGAGGTTCTTCAGATATGTCTTGATGTCCACCCAGGGGTTCTTTCATCACAGCCATCGAAGAAGAACGTTGGCTGTGTGAAGCAGTGGGGGGGGTTGTGCAATCATTTTTCTAACTTATCTCTACTCCTACAAAGCATGAAATGAAATGCTAATCTATGCTTGCAGAAATGAAATTGCGGAATTGAAATGCTAATCTACGCTTGCAGAATTGAAATACTAATCTACGCTTGCAGGAAGGGAAAGGCTAGTCTACGCTTGCAAAATTGAAATTGCGGAATTGAAAGGCTAATCTAGGAAAGCAAGAAATGCTAATCTATGAAAGCAGGAAAGGCTAATCTATGAAAGCAAGAAATACTAATCTACTTTTGCATAAATGAAATTGCATAATGGAAATGAAATAAACTACTTAGCAGAAGGTTGTAGTAGAAAATAGAAGAATAGCAACAATCACCAATACTCTGCCGCTTCCCCGGCAACGGCGCCAAAAAGATGGTGAGCTCCAGTATTGTAGAAATAATGCTACAACTCCTGGGGCTTCCTGTCTCTTAATTTTATCAACCCGGTAGTTCGTACAAACTTGGAAGCGACGGTGCTGTATGCACAAGTACTAGCTCTTGTCGCAGCTGTCACTTGGTCAGCTGGCACAAGTCCGCTAGGGCTCAAGCCAACTTCTATAGGCTCACAGAAGAAGCTTTATCAATGATGGACGAAAGCTAGCTCAAAGGAGACTAATCTACTTGACAAAAATGAACTGAAAGCAAATCAAAGCATGTAAACCTAGGAAACCCTAATTTAACTAGTCTAACCTCTATAATGCAAAGAATGTGAAGGAAACTTCTACCAATGCTGCTGTTACCTCTAATAAGTGAAAATGCATGGATCTAAGCTGCTTGCATCATAAAAGACATGTTTTTGTATTTTTCCTTTAAGTGTGTGGAATGATTGTGATTGTGTGCTAATTAGGGTTTGGTTGTGCAGATGGAATGGAGAAGGAAGGAGAACGTGGGACAGGTTGGGAAGGCTATGAGAGGTCCCTAGGGATCCTTAGCATCCATCCATAGAGGTTCCTCACATTCAGAAGCTCAGCAACCGAGTGAGTGGCCTCCTACAGGATGTCTGCAGGGGATCCTACAGGATACTTAGAGGTTTCTACAGGATGTCTATAAACTGTTACAGGATGACCTACCGTGAGTGTTTGAAGAGATGGAGGAGTGATGGAATGGTAGGGGGAGATGTGCAAGGTGGGAATGAGGTTGGTGATGGCTCTAGAAGTGGAGGAATGAGATGAGAAATGAGTGTAGGGAGTAGGTTGGAAGATAGAGGGCTAGGTCAACAAAAGGCTAGGAAATGAAGTTACGTGAGGAGTGGAAGGCTTTGGGAGATAACAGAGCGGGGTAAAGGTCGAGGAGATGTGATGCATGCGTGATCAAGATGGAGAATGAAGTAATGGACGAGAGAGGGCAGTGCAAGTGAAACGAATGCTTGTGACTGTTACCAAACCGATAATGCATTAACCTAAACTACCTGTGCTTGTAAATTCAATGAACAGCAATCCAAAACGCGAAGGAGAATGTGCATGAAGCTGTGGTAAAGGAGTGTGGTGCAGGTGTGAATGACAAGGAAGCATCTAACGTAACGTGACTGTGTTTGCAGTAATCATGAGATAAAGAAATGCGTGTTTTTGGTGGTTAGTCATGGACTGCACCCCAATCCCAAATGAGACGGCAGTGAGCCTTAACAACCCTTTTTGTTGGAGCTCCAATGGACTATATCTATCCTCTGCTATACTAAACAACTGTGAACAAACTCACCATAAGCAAATCCTATCTAACTCATGAAAAAGACCAACTTAACAACCTGTAATTCGAATTGCATGTGCAAATAAAAAGCTCAAAGTGCTGAAATGAAATGGAAACAACACTACAGCAGAGGGGATCTATGGCTCTCAGGTTGGGCCCTAACCTGAGAGCTATAGTCTCCTTAAGAAACTCAGAACTAGATCACAAACTGCCTTCTTTATTCATAATATGATGTTATGCCAAATTGGCTTACAAAAAGGAACGAAAACTGAACTGTGCTCCAAAATTACAATAGCAATACGAGAGTTTCAACAACCTATCCAAGGCTAAGGCCTCTATACTTATACGAAAACGATGATCCAACAAGTGTCCTTGATTTTAGGAGCTCGGCTGTCCAACTAGAGTTTAACTGCTGATCCTGTAGGACGGTCATAACTGCTGTTCCTGTAGAGCAGTTTATAACTGTTGTTCCTGTAGAACAGCTGGCTGCTTCTTAAGCTCAGAGGGGAGATGGATTGGAGCTCGGAGTTCTTGATGGGAATCACGAGGAATGTCCCAAGACCGTGGACATTCTCTCCTAAAAACCAGCAGTGCCACCTCATTGTCTCTTTATCTCCTTTTCGTTGTCTCTTGCTCCCTTTTAATGCCAAAACCTGGAATCATAATGCATTAGTCACGTAGATAAAGTGCCTACCCTTCTTCCTACAAACAACATGAATAAACTAAGAAATGCATGCATAAGCAATAAAAAATGAATGGTTTGAGCAAGTAGAATAGGCCAAAATGAGCCCAAATTGTACCAAAATTGGGGCTCATCATCTGCTAAGGAAATTCTCTGTTGGGTAGCCCAGTTTCGGCACCCAGATTGTACTATGATATTGCTTAATAAGAAAACCCTTAGATAACTGCACCAATTTTCTCGCATTGGGTTTTTCTGGGGACATTGGTCCAAAAATAATGGTGTCATGTGGTGTGTTTGTTCTTGTTTCTTTTAGTTGTTGATCTATAATATGTTGAGCATGCACTGGTGTTTATTTTCAGTATTTACTTTGTAAATAACTTGTTAAAGAAAAATAACAAGTAGGTAGGAATAAATCAGAAAAAGTGCATGAAGGGTTTCTAAACTAAGTAAACTTAGAAACTTCAACATAGAGAAGATTGGAGACAATGATTTTCCTCTCGATTTTCCAGGATACATGCAGATGTACTCAGTGGTGAACGTTGAAAACTTGAAGCTTTATGAGCTGCCTTTGATCATGAACGCCGAAGATGTTGGATAGGTTCCTACAGTGGACGACTTTGCACCAAAATACTTGGACAAGCTACTCGAGGATATCATTCTTGACAGGAGAACTAGGACTTCACGACATGGAGTACCTTCATATTCATTTCAAGGGAATGCATCCAAGTAAGGTTTGTTGGATTGAAAAGGAGAAAGTGAGGGAGCAATTCCCTCACTTGCCAATTGACTGATAAATCTTTTGGCGGCCCAAAAGCTCATTAGTGGGGAGGAATGATCTAGGAGGATCCTAAAAGGCCAAATTTTCAAAGTCCTCAAAACAAAACGAAACTAGTCTCAAATCGAATAGCTCATCGTTCTGATTCCAACGACGTGAACGACACCTCAAACCAACATCATATGAAGAATTTATGGCTGTTGAAGTTTTTCCAAAATAATGAAAAATTTTGTAGGTAGTGAAACTTGGCAAGCTTACGTTAGTCGTACGGATGCTGATGTCAGCAGGCAATGTGGTAGTATGAATGAGGGATCCAATCGCAAAACGACAAGTGTTAGATGATGTTATAAACCCAATCACCCACCTAGTCAGCCGTACAGACCAATCCAAACGTGCCACATGTCAGCCTAGTCAACATGCCAAAATTCGCTAAGGAGGCGACAAATTGGACTGGCCTAGTGGCCAGTGGTGGCGAATTTATCACCTACTTAAAATGTCTAATTACCCTTCAAAATATTGGCGGAAAAAATTGCTCGTGGGCCTTATTAAATTAAAATACAAAAAAAATTAGTCGCTAGTTAGCAGACGATCAAACCCCACTGCCCGGACCACGACGGTTAACACATATACCATGTACGACAAGCCAGAACCTTAACGATTGGAGCACCCACTGGGTGGTTATATACAAAAAAAAACACAATGGTTGGCGGGTCCAACGGGTTGAACCTATGACCTCCGTCCCGCCAACCCAATGACTTACCACGAGGCCAAGTGGCCTGATAATAACGAGGCACCAATAAGTTATATTTAAGCCACTCATTCGTCGAGGGTCATGGGAATAGAGGTGCACAGAATCGTCTGTCCAAAACTCTATGTGGAACCTTACATGCATGCACTACGAGGCAGGGGAATATTCCCTAGCATATTCTAAGAATATTCTTGGAATATTCATGTGAGGGAATTTGCGAGGAATCTAGAATATTCCCTAGAGCCCCAAAGGTCACCAGCATAGAACAGGGTCGACTTTATAGTCATTTTTCACGAATTTTCACCAGAAATCCAACCGTGCAACTTGTTTCTTCAGCAGAGGTCTACATTTTCAGGCCATCCCTGGAAGTGGAGGTATAAGGTGTCATTTTGTAATTGCTTGTAATTTGATTTCGCTGCCAATTAATGAAAGAGGCCTCCCCACATTGAGTAGGGCCCGAAGACATAGCCCACATTGGGTGAAATCCATTATCAAGTTGTTTTTGTGCCTTTGATCTCATGGTTTCTTTTGAATTCCGCTTCTTTTATGTGTTAATGTTACTTGGTTACATGCTCTTTGAAATGCAATTTTGTATACATCCTTGAAGTAAAAGATCTGGATCACCCCACAATATGTATGCAAAGGAGGAGATGGTTTAGTGGTAAGTGTTTGTTGCCTCTATTTTTTTTTACATTACACTACACTTCTCATCCATATTTTATTGTAAAGTTCACCTCACTTTTGTCGATGTTGTGAAAAAAAGTGTCTCCATAACTACAATTAGCATGTTTATATGTTAATTTGTTTTGTACAAGGTGCCCTTTCATATAAAATTTCCCCATAATATAACCTCGTATCTTAATTACATCAAAAGTGTCTCTTTAATGTCATTATCTCCCTATAAATTGATCTAACCTTGTGAAATTTGTATGCTTACACCATGGGTAATTCATATGGAATTACCATGCTCTCTCATCAATCCATGTGAAGTTGTATGAAAGAATATATGCAAGCCCCACAATACGCATGCAAAGGAAGAGATGGTTTAGTGGTAAGTGTTAGTTGCCTCTATGATATGTCATGCTAGGTTGAAAGATCAACAATGCAATCACTCCAACAAAATACACCAAATGTTACATGATTGATCCATGTCTGCCAGTGATCTTAACTCCACTTTATTTCAGATATCCTAACATAACCTTGAATATTAGTCCCATAGACTCTAGGGCATTATCAACACATTGGTAATTGTGGAAGGGGAGCATGACTATGACAATATTCTTCTAGTTTGAAATGTTACATATATCCTTGTACATGTTGCTTGGATTCTCACAAGATCTTGAAACCAACCACTATTTTAACTTCTTGTGAATGATTATGTTCTAAAAGGGGAGGTCATTTTTCTTGGTCTTGTGAACCATCATAATTCTAAGAGACATTTTTGACAACTCCACCAAGGGCATGATGTAAAGGCTAAGAGGAAGCTCTCGAATCCCCTTGGAGGCTTCTATGAAATATGTGTTTTACATTCCTATCATTTTCAATGCTAAGGACAATCAACTCCAACACTCCTCTAATGCTTATAA
The DNA here is from genome assembly GCA_031772625.1 of Pinus tabuliformis. Classification (NCBI taxonomy): domain Eukaryota; kingdom Viridiplantae; phylum Streptophyta; class Pinopsida; order Pinales; family Pinaceae; genus Pinus; species Pinus tabuliformis. The sequence goes on along the minus strand of CM062815.1, from coordinate 259,272,381 downwards.
AAAATGTTGAGATCATTGCTTTGTGACAAGACACTTTGAGGGCAATTACAACAAAAAAAGATACCCCAAATCTTCCTACAACACATAATCACAATACCAAAAACAAACAAACCCAAAATGCGCTTATTCTAGATCATTACACAACAAAACAATAATAATAAATCTAACCTAAAATCTTCATTCTTTTCACCAAATATTTTTATAAAATAACTATGTTTCAATTTCCACATAACTAGATCACCAATGAAATCTTCCATCACATTAGCTTGGCTGGTTTCATAACCTCCTTTTTCATCCCATCAGATTTCAATCACATTAACTTGGCTGGTTTCGTAATCTCCTTTTTCATCCCATCCCATCCCATATATCCGTTCTTTTATAGGGAAAAAATCTTCAATATTCATTATCCAACTTGTTTTACGACCATTGCTTATCACAACTTGCCAAATCCCCAAATTACTTCCACATTTGTCCCCTAGTTACACAAAATAATATATACACATTTTTAATAGAACAACGTATAGGGAACACTTGGGACCATGTGTGAAAGAAAGAAGTGAGAGCTACACTTTCTCATGTACTATGAAGTGGCTAACACAAGACACCGTACAAAAGGATGGGCCCACGACAAAGTTAGTGGAAAGGCACCAAATTTCATGACTGTACCTTACAATGCCACGTTTGTTACACGTGAAGAGAGAGCCGTGTATGACCATCCACGAAGACCAAAAGGCACTTTCTATCATTTTATTACTGGAACGTTCTACAATTTCTACACGGTGTACAATTTGGAACGATATTTTGTTTTGGTTTGATTGACTAGAAAGTAAAAGTAGGAGTGGAACACCTGTTTTGTTATATTAAGTAATGTCGTTGAACGTGCCATGCCAACCCATAGGACGAGATTCCCACGCCAATGGGGTTAGTGGTTTGACGTGGTCTCTAGTGACGTGTTAGTCACCCCACCCTCGCAGATCAAGGGAAACTGACCTCCGGTAAAAACGCACCCGTGATTGAGGGATAGCGTCCGTGATCCATGGGGTCGTTGGATTAGTTTTTTTTCTATTTTGGAAATCGAATTTTAATTTCTGGGATAATTTTTCAAGTGGGGAGCTAAAAGCTTTATGTTATTTTTTTAATCAAAACTTTGTGATATAATTTTCGATGTTATAATTTTTTATTATTTAAATTATGTTTGTGAATGTCTAAATAAATCTAATGGTTTTTTTGGAAATTGGAAAATTTAAATTTGCAATTTTATGATTTTAATAAATTTTAGTTAAATTTCAAATTTAATTGGATTTCCTACTTAAATTATGTTTTGTTATTTTTATTTTTGAGATTGATATTTATAGTAAAAATAGTAAGATGACTTTATATTTTGTATTTTTCTATATTATGGGCGTATGGGTGACACTGACACTTATGGGTGACACTGATACCTCTAGAGATTTGAACACCGGTTACAGTTTTGCAAATTGATTCCAAACACCAAAATTCTAAAGGCCAAAGTTGGGGATGGGACTTGATTTCTTATTACTTATATCTTCCTACACTACGTGCATATGGGTGACGCCTCTAGAGATTTCAACACGGGTGAGATTCTTGCAAATCGATTCCAAACACCAAAACTCCATAACTTAATAATAATAATCTAATTTTAATATTATGGCCAAGTGAGATGTCAAATTGATGTATGATACTTTTTTTGTGGGATACAAGACTCGTTTTTGCACAATTATTTCATTGTGTTTGTGGGATACAAGGGAGCCAAATACCAAATTGATGTATGAGACCACCCCTTGTGGGATAAAGGCACTAAGCCAAAAACCAAATTATTATTATTATTATCATCTAATTTTAAGGTCATGACCAAGCCAGACACCAAATTGGTGTATGAGACCCCCTTGTTTGTGGGACAAGGAACCAACCTCCGCGCAACAATTTGATTGCTAAGTCTACGAAGGCATACATACTCTACCCCCCTCTAGTTTTGAACCTGTGACCTCTTAGGAGGAAACACATACTCTTAACCATTAGGTCCACTCAAGCTGTATAATTGATCTCTGAGACCCCCTTGTGGAATAATAGTACCAAGCCAAAAACCAAATTAACTATTTCATTGCTGGATACCAGGTGTGATAGGGGGCAAAGCCAAACACCAAATTATGTATAATTGATATATGAGACCCCCCTTGTGGGATAAGGGCATCAAACCAAACACCAAATTGATGTATGAGACCCCCCTTGTAGGATAAGGGTGCCAAACCAAACACCAAATTGATTGATAACGATCTATCTTTGTGTAAGCATTTCATTGATAAAGTCTACAAAGGCCCCTACTTTGGATTTGTACCTATGAATTGTTACGAGGGATTACATGTTCTTAACCATTAGGCCCACTCAAGCTACATAAACTATATGGATGTAAATTCTATTAAGAGCAGTTATTATTTTGCTATGAAAACTGATATATGTGTGTGTGTGAGCCTAGCCAAGACCATCCTAACTATTGGATGAAAGTGAGTTTGGACTCTCCTTAAGATACTTTAATTCCCACAAAAATGGCTTCCATCCTCAATCCCTCCCCATAAAATTTGAACTAAAAACTTAGTAATAACTATACCCCACTTAAATCAACTAATCTACCCCTAATAAATTTAATAATATATATCTTAATTTATACTATATTTATTTTATTTTATAAAAAAATTCAACAAATATAACTAACTCTTAAATGTAATTTACCGAACCCTTAAATATAATTTACATATTCCATGTAACAGAAATTCTAAAAAAAACATTATCTCACACATTACTTTACATAATTAAACTTGTCAAATAAATTAACCGACCGGCCCTCTTTAAAACAACTTTGCTACCAGGGTTTCTTGCTATAAGATTAATATGTTTTTGGTAAGTAAATTTTTTGGTAGATCCTCATCAAATCTAGAACGGGAAAAAGGGCCTCCGTCCTTGACACACGCGGATCTTCCTGGCCATGCCAGGGGAAATTCAAGTCAGAATAGTACAGAATCCAAGTCAGCCACGGAATAGCCTGGAATTTCAATAGATATACTGTTGGCAGGATGGATGATAACATAGGAGCCTTGTGAAGGGAATGGAAGCAGCAGGCAGCAGACCTTACGATCATTTCAGTGGCTCTATATCCTCTGACAAGAGCCAAGAACTGGAAAGGCCGGGAATGGTTACTTTAGTGGCGAAGAGCAAGTTTGAGGTGACAGGCTTTTTCGGTGCGAAGAGGCCGAGAATTTAATAGCTGGGTGTGTTGAAAGGGCGGGCACAACGGGGACCGAATTCTCGAAGGTGGGGGGAGGGGCCGATGGCCTGCGGGAGAAGTTCCTGGAGGTTGTTTTGGCTGCTCGCTTCATACGAACGCTCGTCTCCAAGAAAAGGCGACGATTTATTATGGGGAGCTTCGATCTGGACATGTCGTACATCACGGACCGCCTCGTGGCAATGTCCTTCCCTTCTCAGCACATTCGGGCCGTTTACAGGAACCCCCTCTGGCAGGTCAAGCGAGTCCTCGACACCAAGCATGGTTCCCACTACAAGGTCACACTAAAAACTTTCTTTCTTTTCTTCTCATCTCTGTTTTTTTGCCTGGAATACTTAATGTGTTTTAAGACGAGGGAGAGATAATTTATGTTTCTTCTTGATTGACATCGTCGTTTTGCTGGGGGATGTTATAGCAATTCATGACCGGCAATTGCCTAAATGTCGTTGAAAGAAAATTTAGAGCTTTTCTTCATGTTCATATACATGTTCATTCAGGTTTGAACCAATCTTCTAAAAAACAAACTGACTTTTAAATTGTCTTTTTTCACAATCCCTTGATTCAGTGATCAGGTTTTGAATCAAAAAGTACAATTCCCTGATGGCATACTAGTAAAATTCCAAATGTATCTCAGACTTTAAATATATCTCGAAGCTTAATTAAATAAACTTTGATTCCAAGTTCAGATACACTCTTCAATCGAGATTCCATTCCATCAGGCATCAAGTTTATACCAAGAGAAAATCGCCTTCCAAACAGAAATTTGCAAAAATATTGCAAAAATAAATAAGCGATAGACCCATATAACACCAAATCAACTTTTCATATAACCCAAAATCGAAGACCTACCCATTCTTGCTTAACAAAAATATCTCAAGTCAATTTTTGATATATAACAGTTTTTTTTGTTGTTTCCAAATTTTTCAAGTTGCCAATCTTTTAGAGTTTCTCAGGCCCAAGTTCGTGCTTGATATGTCTGATAAGTTTATTTCCCGATCTTCAATGATATATTCCCAAAAACGATATACGAAACACTGATCGATAGAATATAAAACTAATGAATTCTTTTAATATATAAGTTACCTGATTTAGCTAATTTCTAAAAATAATATATTATATATTATTTGTTTTTAGCTATACATATAAATTTATTTAAATTAACAAATGAATTCTTTTAATATATTTATTTTCTAAGAATAATAATAATTTAATGTAACAAGAATATTAGTGGTTTGACTAGGGTCATTAGGTCAAAATTAGCCGTTGGAGTCTCTGCACACTCTATTTAAACAAGCTAAGCCGGATTGGTTCTTCAACTTGTCCTGACGATGAACCACACTGGTTGGTTCGAAACGCGTCGACAAAAGATTGGTTATGTGATTTCGCCGAAGATTATCTAAACAAGAATATAAAACTGTCACGGGGATTCCATTTGTATCTGGTCTTCCGTACCCCAATGGTATGAGTTTCAAATAGCTTAGGCCTGGTGTAATTTTTGAATGATTTTGACAAAGGAAAAATAGTTACCCTCAGTGCTGGGCACCTACAACAGAACAGAAGTCCATATTATGTGGCACTGCCCATCAGGGCATCTTGCTACAATCACTTCCAACAAAAGATATCAATATGTCGTATAAATTTACACCTATATATATATTCAACGGGTCTTGGTTCACTGGTAAGTGGGGTGCTTCAATGTTCATACCCTACCAAGGTTCAAATCACCAGTGCCCCTTGTAAATTAATATTCTTAAAATGGAGAAGGGCATGTTTGCTTAGAAGGATATTGTCAAAAACAATTACATTAATAATCAATCTTGTAACAGACCAGCACCTATAATATGCACAGAACAGGCTTCCAGTTGAGATTAGACATAGCTGATAGTCACATGGATGCAATCAGCCATATGTGAAGCATTTATACCATGTACAACACAACTCATTCTGGTGATGGGATTTATAACTGCAGGTGACTGTAATTTGTCAACTTGACTGAACAACCAAAATACTATAATCAAAAACTTAATAACCCTGACTAAGTCACCAACCTGAAAACCACGGCAGTAAGTATCTTAGAAGAGCCAGCATTAACTACATCTAATCAAAGCGTAAATTTACTAAATGTCATTTAGCCTTAATTGAGCAGTATAGATGGAATTCCAGGTAAACCCAGTAAGTCATCAGTAAACAATTTTTATTGCAGATCTTGTAGCATTTTGAACTGGAACATGCTTAACATCTGCTGGAACTAACCATTTAAAACAACAGAGTTATCCGTACATCTTTTCAAGGGAAGCGGAATAGCTCAGAGAAGTTGCTGATCTGCAGTAATTGGTCTACATCATTGCAGTACACGTGAGGATTACTTATTTGCAAAGATCGGTTAAAAAAGTTAAAAGTAATAAGCTGTGGACCCTTTCATACCAAAATAACCCAGCCTAAGCTCAACCTCGATTGAATTAAGATACACAGAATTGATTTAAGGTGTTCTGCAACTTGTCCAGTCCAGTTTGAGTAGACTTTGGTCAACTTCGAATGTCATTTAAGTCTCTTTCTTGCCTAAAGCATTTTCAAATTTTTTTCACCAAGGAACCCTGAACTTAGCACATGGGACTTTTGATATGATCGTACACTAAATTTTATTACGGCAAATATGTAACTTTTTTTTCTTCATATTGGGGATATTTGGAGCCTGTCTATAAATACTATATTTGTCTCCATATCCATTTCTTCTAGCCTTTAGAGTAGTATCTTTTTATATCAGTTTTTTCTTCTGATGCTCTAAAAGATTAGATGTTTAATGAACCAAAACTTAACAGGATTACTGTGGCATATAATCTAGCCTTGCTGGAGTATTTTGGGTCTGTAAATTGCTGTGGGTTTGCAAATCCATGAGGTTATAATCTAATATGTAGCAAATGCTTATTATTAAGATGTAAGATTAGAAGCAAATAACTCAAAATATTGAATTGAATTGCAACAATTGCTTGTTACTAAATTGTAATATTAGAAGAATACAACTCAAAATATTGAAATGAATTGAGAATATAAGAGAGAAGCTACGGTGGTAAAAATAGAGCAAACCTTGGGAAACCTGATGTGAGAAGACACAAGAAGAAAATGAGGATTGTCCCTTGCTCTTTTCTTCCCAAATTAAAATGCATGTTACACACTATTACACACTATTACACTGGATTATGATACACACTATTACAATTGATTTGCGGCTGCAGGGCCTTCTTCCTCTGTTCTACTCTGATATCATACTCCTCTCCCATGCTTTGCTATGGAAGAATAAATCATTACAATAAGAATGGGCATTTCGTTGTGGCTCAATTTTTAACATGCCCTAATAGCCATCTAGGGTTAGGGTTAGGGCTTTTGCATGCCCAAACTTATGGTTAGGGTTAGGGTTCTTGACCGTATAGAATCTTCTTAGATAGACTTACATGGTTAGCTCCACATATGCGAGTAATGGGAGTTGACATGGTGTCCTCTTGGGACTATGGTGGTCCTATTATGGACATTAATTGTTACACATCTATACCGTTTTGGGCTGTAGCATGCAGCTATTAGTGCAATCTAGATATACAACAAGAAGAGAGGACAGCCAAGTGGTTCCAAGAAAATAGATTGGCAGGAGACTTCCAAGGAGGGAAAGAAGAAGTGGAAGGAAATGGGAAAGAAGATTGTCGCCATTATCGCCATTAAACATCAGTGTAGGTATCCAAACAACCACTGTAATCAATGAAACATTGAGGGCCATATGGAAGATAAGTCTTGGAAGCCTATAGAATATCAAGTTAGTTTTGTTAAATTTATGTCTAGTGGGTTAGATTGGCAGCTTACCTTCAGGTATATATGTGTTGCGAAAATCCTGATTTTATCATGGAAAAATTGCAAAATTGCGACATTTTGGCCTAGCCGATGTTTGCTGATATTTGTGGTGGTATCTTAATTTTGCTGATGTTTGCTGATTTTTATCAATATTCTCTTAATTTTTATGAGTTTTTTGGTTTTCTGGATCTTTGCCGATGTTTGCAACGTTATATAAGGAAGCAAAATTTACTGGAGGCAGACATGATAAGGAATTTAAGCTGTTAGTGTGGAGTTTGGATTGACCGTATTTCTTACTTATTTTTTTAAAGGGTAATGAACTTTGAAGTACAAATTAGATCTTTCTGTAGAAGCAGTGAGTTAGGGATCATTGCACTGAGAGAGCAAGATTTTTCTCACAGTCCAGGTTGGTAGATATATTTGTTTCCATACGTGGTTAACACATAAGAAAACAGAAAATGAAAATCACCATCCAACATCTTAATGTCAGAAAGGAAAAGTAAAAAGGAACCCAAGTTTATATTAAAAAATTATCATCTATTCATCTCAACCCTGGATCTCTTTAGTAGCAATAGGTTTTCACCTGTCTTAAGATGGATCTATGCTAGTAAACCATCAGTTACACATGGAATGCTGATATGGATTATGTCTGGAGAAACAGGAACAAGAAAGTCAGTTTGTTTCTCGTGGTCCTTAATAATTCACTGGAAATATCCTAGAGTCATTGATTGTGCTGGGCTGGAGGTGCTGAAGGTTCACAGATGCATATTTGTTATTTTGGATACTTGGTACATATTTGTTTTTTAATGTGGTAGATGTTTTGGAACCAATTAACTCTTATCTACACATTGATTGTTTAAGAAGTAGCCAAATCCAAACTGTTAAATTAACTCTTTATTGTCTTATTTCTACTGGGACCATTGACTCTTGAATTGTGCGCACTCTAAATGTTTTTGTTTGCTCACATGCAAACTGTATTGTGAAATGAACAGGTTTATAGGCAGAACATGAGCAACATATTACTAGGAAAGCATATTAAATTTAGAAAAGTAATGCTGAGAATGAGATTCACTGATCTCTCCTTTATGAAGCATTTATTTTCTGTGAAGTAGTGTGTGTCTGACTTTAGGCAGATGCAACTGTGTTGCAGAACCTGCTAGTTATGAGATTGACATGCGTGCATGTAATATTTTAGCTTTATCATTTTTGGACTGAATCCATTCTCATCTATCTGTATTGATAGATGTCTTTACTGTTCTAATTGTTTTGTTTATGATTTCTCACTATGATAGTAATTTTGCAGGTTTATAATCTTTGTGCGGAAGAAACTTATGATCCTGAGTACTTTGATGGTCGAGTGGAAGCAATCCCTTTTGATGACAACCATGTTCCTCCCCTGTCATTGATCAAAATATTTTGTGAGAGTGTACATGCATGGCTTTCAAGTGATGCTCAGAATGTTGCAGTTGTCCACTGTATGGTGAGTGATTAGTTTACATAGAAATTCAACTCAAATAGCTAGTGGAAAAAACATTAGGGTAATTTTAGGTAGCGCTTGCCCTCTTGACCTCAAAAGCTTGAGGAACCTTTTATAATATGGCTTGTTGTCGTTTTAGGTTTTCTTCCCTTCACTGATCAGTTTACCCTATGCCATGTTTGCAAATCATTCTTACATTTCTTCATTGTAAGAATGGAGCTGTGTTTAACTCTTATAAATTTTAAAATTTAATCAACTAAGTCATAACATTTTAAAATGTATTGTTTGCAACAAGCAATGTTTGTTGAAATACACAATGAATTGTTTTGGGCATTGGGCTAATTGCGTCAATCAATATGTGACAAGGGGAAATGGTTTTTGTTATTTTTACAAACAAATAGTCAATTTCAGAAATTGAAAGTTAAAGGTAATGGTTTTAATCAGCCTCTAGTAAGAGTGTCTAATGGCTTCTACGCATTTCTGGGGGATATTGATGTGCTAAAATTGGTGAAATTTCTGTCTTTTGCTGATTTATTCTACATGTTCTGAGCACTATTTGGATGGCTGTTAGGTTGTAACTAAAGTGCAGCAAACCTTGTTGAATTTTGAAGCATCAATAGATGAAAGAAAAGGCATACAATAAAGGTTTCCAAAGCTGAATTATCTTATTCCTGTAAAATATCTTCGAAATTTTGATTTGGAAGGTGATGTCTCTGATTCTATTTTGATCATAGAGAATGCTGGAGTTGCTTTTTCTCATATATTTGAACTGCCTGCAACTTTGTTTTGGAGGTTTCTAGGTTCCAAGAAAGTTGCTAAAATGTTTCATTCTCTTGTCAGACTATCGATTTAGCAACTTTGCAGTATTTCTTGGCCTTCTCTTGGAGCACTATTTACAAGTCAAGATATTGAAGAGGACACATTGAACAGTAAGTTTCAGGATTGAGTGGAATAATGAAGGATTGAAATTTGATTATTACAGGTTGGTGCAGGATAGTCAGAGAGAGCATTAGAACAAAATTATTGGAACTTTGATTTGTTTTTCAGGTGTTTCCTTCATATTTTGAGCTATATATGCATCTAGTGCTCATTGGTGACAGATTTATTATTCAAATGGGAATACCTATTTTTGAAAGGGAATCTGGTGATCAATGTCCTGTTGGAGTTAAAAGCTAAGAAATGACTTCAAAGTTCAGAGCTGGTTCTTGTATCATAAAAGAAGATTTACTGATGGGAAAACTAAAATCAACTTTATTGGTTGTTTATATTTCTTTTCTTGATCATCCCAGAGAAGCTTAACCATCTGTTATGGCCTGACTTTCAAAGTGTAGCAATCTGTCAATCAATGCAGAGAGTTTAGAGATTGCACCTCCTCTGTAATTCCAGTGTCATTGGTATTTTTTCTGTACAGATCAAAGGGATGTTTCCTGAGAAGGATTGATAGTCTACTTTTTGCAATGTTGCATGGCCTGCTGCTTGAAAATTTGGGCAGTATGTCTATCCTTGTTGAATAATGGTTGAACATTGATTGCTATTTGCACTGCAAACAAATATTTTTCACCGTAACTTGCTTGGACAAGCCTGAGAGCAGCCTATTATCAAGTTTGAGGTTTGGAAGACATAATTTCAACAGTCTTATTGTTATAGATAGGCTCCTTTGTGATGCATGAAGGAAACTTACAATTTCATTTGGAAACTTCAGATGAAGCTTCATAAAAGAGAGGCAAGAAAATGCAACTTTGCCAGAATTGGATAACAGAAGGAATCCACAAATGATATATTCTCTCATTGAATGTCATTAGAGGTTTCATAGTTTTCATTTGTCTTTTTTCGTTATTCTTTGTGATTTTAGAACTTCTTGCCATACAGGCAGGGTGGTAGAAAGGTTTTACAATATCAGGGTAAGAGGAAAATCACAAATTGATTGTGACAGTAACTCTGAATTTCAACATAGAACTGAGGCCAGTCATGAAAAAACAGAGCTCAAGCATGACAGATCTCCTTTATGTCAGGTGGAGGAAGAAGCCAACTGGGGGATTGAAAGCTAGAGTTTAAACCTTAATGCAACACTGAGAAATGAGACATCTTCCGTTCAACTTCAATGGAGCAGGTTAATGATGACAGATGCAAATAGTACATATTTCCAGCCAGAACAGTTAAAAGCATACTACATACTATCGATTACATCATTCTAATTTTTATTTTGTTAGAGAAGGAAAAGGTTTGTGGTAACAGTGTGGATTTTCAGCTTGCAGATTTATTTGAAAAAGATTTAGACAGTTTTGGGACTAAGCATTGAACTAGTCTGCAACTGTGGTTTCGATTGACTATTATAGCTAGTTGACCTTGATTGATGGAAACTCATTTATCTATTGTTCAACTTGCTGATTTTCTTGACAGAAAGTATCAGTGCTGACATCTATCCCATATGTAATATTTTTGGCATTTGAATTAAAGGGGATGGTTGGAGCGAATGTCTTCAGTCTTTTCTTGGGCTGAATTCAGATGTAGATGACTGTGAGGCAATGGTGGAACTTTGAAAAGTGAGAAGGATATCCTTGATAGTGGCAGTATTATTTAGTTTGATCAATTCTCCGTTTTCTTTACAAGTGGGATAGATAAGTCAATAATGCAAGGGAGTGATACCAAATTCTTCTCATTTTTAACTCTCTAACTTGTGAAGTCCATTGTTTTAAAATGGATGATATATCATGTGTAGTTCATGTGATGATATTTGTGCAGATCATGTGTGGATCTCAGTATGTGAGGTTTCTTCACACAAAGTGGCCACTGTGTAAGACTTCATTGTTGCACCAAGTGATCATTTTTACAGTTCGTGACATGCACAGTGACATGATAATTGCATTTTAAGGAGGTTCCTTTTGGGCCTTTCTTGATACATGATTTGTCCTGCCCATCTGTAAATTTGTGGTATATACTATATATTGTTTGAGTCCACTATATAATATATATGAAATATACTTTAAAAAATGTGATGAATTTTACCAAATCACAATTTATGAACCGTAACTAATTCTTATATTGCTCATCATGTTGGTGAGTGCAGTTAGCTTTCTTTCATATACCCATACCAGTGTTGAAACCTAACGATTCCAGTGGTGAATAGTGCTGGTTGCTACGGCATTTCATTTATTGTGGGTCATTGAGTCATGTGTTTGGTAAGTATGTCTACCATTCTGCATTAAAATTTTGATGTCTGATGTGTGATCCCATTTTATGATATTCTGACAGGCAGGTAAGGGCCGAACAGGGTTGATGGTATGTGCATATCTTGTATACACTGGTACCCCAGTTGAGGAGGCATTGCAGTTGTATGCAGACCGCCGAAGCCATGTCAATGAAGGGGTATGCATTATTGCTGAATGTTTCATGACAGACTTTACTTTATGTCAATGAACTTTTATGACTTAAACTACTATTTGATTGTGTGTTAGGTAACTATTGCAAGCCAGCGGCGCTATGTTTGGTACTGGAGTAAGACACTTGTTTCTTGCAGTGAGAGCACAATTCCTCCCGAGGTCCATCTACCTCCAGCAAAATGTCGAGAACTGCAAAGGATACGCTTGTATGATACTCTTTATTCTAGACCTGTGAAGTTTGTCATCCAAGAAATTAGAGAGGTGGGACTTCTTTCTCTTTGTAGTATTTTGATTTATACTTCCATCTGAAAAGGGCTATTTACCTGGAGAAGTTTTAATATAGATACTATTTATATTGGGCATTCAATCTTATGCTGTAAAACAATCATTTCATTTTGTTTTTTCATTGCTTTTTCTGGCATAATAATGTACTAGGAACAATGGAACACTCTCTTGCCCAATACAAGAGCATTCTAGTGCATTGTTGCCATCTAGCTTGTCTTGTGGCGGCTTCCATAATTTTCAAGCAAGTTCATTTCCATCTTGAGTTTAAAAGGTGTATTCTATCAGCAAGCTACCAATATTGGAAATTGTTTCAAATTGTAACATACATCGTTTCTTAATCAACTCCTACAAGATTTTCTCTGGATATCACGCAAGCAATAGTAACAATTTAACCAGAAAATTTGAAAGAAACATTGTTTTTCTGTATTGTAGGTGGCATACAGGATATCCTCTCCATATTAGAGCATTTTTCAGTAGGAAATAACATTTTATCACCAGAATATGTTTTTATTTAGCTTTCTATGATCATAGTGATATTTAACCTCGATTCTTCCTTTGCACTCGTTCTTTTTTTTTCTCTTTTCCCTTCAATTGGAATTTTCAGTTTTTCCAATATTTTGTATATTTATGTTGCGGTATATTTACATTCTTTTATACTTATCCTGAAATAGGGGACATTTTTAAATCCTCATTCTTGAAGTGTTGGCTGAGGGAGTGAAGATATTCGATGTTTTTTAACAGGATGCTTTATCTTCTTCTAGGAGTTTAGATGGTTCTAACCCCAGAATAGCAGCAGCAGAAATACTAGATGATTTCAATTTCAGGTTTTCTTTTACTCAAATTGAGAAAAGCTAAAGTATTTGTAATGCATATGACAAAGTACGTGATCAATAGACAAAGAGCCAGAGGCATGGTGTGAATATCTATTAATATGCCTTACTATTTTTGAAAAGAAGATATTTTGCTTGTACTATCTAGAGCCACAAGAGCTGTCATATAGAAGGCTCACAAATTGTCATCAATGTGCCTAAGGAAAAACAGAACCCTAGAACAGAACAGGGACAGGACAGTCTAATAGCGATGGTTGGATGAAATTGTTTTGAGTGCATATGATGCCAAAAATGCTCAAGTTTTGTCCATTGATGCTTTTTGAGATTCTGGGCTAGCTGTAAGTTGACAACTGATTGATTGGATATTTTTAAATGCTGCAGAAACCAGGGCAACTTTATCAACCAGCAGTAGAATTGGCTCGTAATTATTGCAGAGCATTGCAAAAGAGGATTCAAAGGACAACGGGTCCCCAGTATGACTTTTCATTCTTGCACAACGACGGCAATGAAAAAAAGGGGGATGGTGAACAACCTGATTTCGTTGTGCAAATGTGTACCGAAAGTCCTATTATTTACAAGAAAACTTGTCTTGATTACAACTTTGACAAACCTCTTTCGGTAAAATTAAGCATCTTTCACTTATTATTTGGGTCTCTTGTAGATGCATGTTTTTGGACCTTATCCTAGTAATTATGTTGTGTTCTTTGACAGGTAACAGGGGACGTAAGAGTAATTCTATATGATAAAAGTGGCAGCAGGCTTTTCTATTGTTGCTTCAACACTGCCTTCGTAGTCAATAACAAGTTACAGGTGCTTGCACTTTTTCCCTGTTTTTGATTTAAATATGCATTGCTTTTATTGTATAACAGGACTGTCAATATAGGTTAAAAATTTTCCTAGCACTTGTACCCATGTTCAATTCCTATATATCCTATCCATTTGTCGTAAGGGAAAAAAATTACTAAAGCTATACTCCGTTTTTCCTTGTATGATTTGCAGTTTCCTCGAAGAGAGCTGGACAAAGTAGGGCGGAAAGCAAAATCTATTATTGGACCTACCTTCTGCGTCGAATTGTTATTTGGGCCTTCAGAGCCTCATCATCCCGATTAGTTATTAACATTAGTAACATTGATGATTCATTCTGATTTGTATATTAATTCTTCTGTTAATGTAATCATTTTAATTGACGAGTCTAAGTTTTCTTCTAATTAATAAAGGTATCATTTGCACCCTTTTGCTAACCTGCATTAACTTTCCAGTTAAAATTTTCTCAGCTATTTTGAAGTATATTCTCTTGTATGGTGCAATTCAGATTTAAATAAGAAATACATTCAAAGGCCAGCTTCAATAACTTGGCCTTAATATGAACAAAAATTGAGTGCTGTGAATATATTCTTTTGCAGAAAGTAAATACGTGTTTTTTGTGTGATATTTAATTATTATTATATCAGAAACGATCAAATCCTTCCAAATAATATCAGTTCCTGTTCCTATCCGATCCCATCAATTATCGTTTTACATATTATTCTTTGCTAAGGATGTTTCGGTTTTGATTTTGAGCTGTTAATGCTCAAGGTTTAAAGGTAATTTCATTCTTCTTAGTCATCTATTTTCTCACAATGGTTTGTAAGTTCTCTGAGTTTTCGCTACGAGTTGGAGGCCTTTCTACTAGCCTCCCAAGGATGTATACTATTAAGTTCACGGGAATTGGGGTAAAAATAATTTTCTTGCTAAATATGGGATTTCTAAGATTTTCCATGGCTTTTGTCAACAACATTGTATATAAACGGGAAATTTTTTAAATGGCATAGATGGCAACATGCTTGGTAACAATATTTTCCAGTGGACAATCGATTCTACCGTTTATTTTTGCGATTCCAGAAATCCTTAAAGCATTAGGTAAAATCGCAGAATTCCAGCTAGGCGATGATACATAATTGCAGAATTCCAGCTAGGCGATGATACATATTCACAAGTGTAATATTAGGCATTATTGTTACTCTCAACCGAAGTAATGGAAATTTGCAGTCAAAGTTTGTAAATGTGGAAATTTGGAAAAACATGGAGTAATAGGAGAAAAATAAAACTTTATGGCACGATGATCTTGGATAATCTGTAACCCACACCGATAGGGTGTCCAGATTCCATGCTCTGTAAGTAATCATGGTCATGGTCACGAAAAAACCGGAAATTGGAAATTTGTAATGGTGATGTGATAAATTTTGTTTTACCGTCCTGTAGTTTGTGGAGTGGTCCTTGTCAATGATGTGAATGTTTGGGTACTTGATGTTGGTGTTGAAGCCTCAACAACCAAGTTGATGGGCTTGGGACTCCACTTTTAAATTTTGATCAGCGCTTGTTAAGTGAACTTTATCCCCTTGACTAGCTACATCGCTGAATGGGCTTGCTTTGATTGGATGTTTCATTAATTCCTGTCATCTTACGCAATTGCTTAGTTTGTGGCAGTTGCCATATTGATTTTCTTCCAAGTTGATTTGCATTCGTTGCATTCCCTGCAACATATTAAAAGTATGTATGTAAAACCAAGGTTTGAGATGAACTGATATAATTATATGTTAGCAAAGCTTTGCTCATGATTCTAAATACATCAAAAGTTGACACTTCGACTCCCAAAGAAGTTTATCAAAGAAGGTTTATTATACGGCTGTAGAAGAGTTATATTTCTTGGAATTTTTCTGGGTATTTTTTGGTTGAATTTACACAGAACTCAGCAGGGATTTGTTGGAATCACAAGTTTGAGTTGTGAGTTCTCTACAATTCGAGTGCCTTCAGCATTTTAGCAGGGATTTGTTGGAATCACAAGTTTGAGTTGTGAGCTCTCTACAATTCGAGTGCTTTCAGCGTTTTTCAAGATGCTGAATAAAGGCACATTTTAAATAGCAAAAATCAATGATTTGAACACATTTTAAATAGCAAAAGATCAATAATTCGAACACATTTTAAACAACAAAAAATCAATAATTTGACAAAAATTCTAAAACATATAATAATTAGACAATACCAATTTTCCAGAAATTGTGAATCCAAAACAAATCCAAAACAACCGTTGATTCTTAAATCCAAGATCCAAAAATGCAGAAAGATGCATTTAGAGTTTCCTGTCAAATTGAGTTGTTGGACTTCATAGCTTATGAAAGTTATCAAAAAAAAATGACGTTTGAAAGCCCCTCCCTGTTCTCTTCATGTTGCAGAGGAAATTCTTCGATCAAAGTTCATGTGGGCTTGAAAATTCCTTGTACAAACACTATCTTTTTTATTATAGTGTTCTGGTTGGTTGACAAGATAATAGACATTGTTTTTGAAGATTTGTGGGTTCAGACGTAATTAAATCAGATCTTAATGTAATGGTGGGTTTATTGTACAGTTTTTTTGGTGTTGGTATGGAGATATGTTGTGGAGTTAGATAAGATGTTGTAATGGTGGGGTTATTGTATATAGTTTTTCTTTGTAGAGATATGTTGCGGAGTTAGATAAGATGTGTGGCGAGGTTTTAATTTCAAATAATAAAAATAATAATGAAAAATAATGAAAATAATAAGGAAAATAATAAAGAGATTAATATAACATAATAGAGTGTGTAAATGAAGAAATAATGAAAAAATAATAGTAAGTTGATTAATAAAAAAATAATAATAATAAATAATGAAAATAATAAGGAAAATAATAAAGAGAGTAATATAACATAATAGAGTGCAAATTAAAAATTAATAATAAGTTGATTAATAAAATATAATGTATTTTATAATTTCATGTTTAAGTTCATTTGAGGTAGTTTAATTGGTAAATGGTTTTGGAAATGAAGTCTCATTGAACAGGAAGTCTTGGGTTTGTGCTATCCCCATTGGAGTGAGAAGTTGGTAGATATACCAAGTTACCGGGTCAATGAACATATGGTAGATATACCAAGTTACCCTTGCAAACCTCAAGATGTGATTACTATAAGAGATCAACAAAGATTGAGAGCTATCATTAAGAAGCTATTAAGAAGCTATCATTACTAAGCTTACAAAAAATAATAATTTCATGTTTAAATTTAATTAATCAAAATATACTTAAATAAAAATATGAAATATGTATAAAACCTAAATATAGGTATAAATTAAGATTATTTTCACTTTATAAATTAAAATAAAAATGATTCATATGGATAACTATAATATTTTAAATAATGATGATTTATATTCATGACTATGATATTTAAATTTAATTAAAAAACAAGTTGTCTAATTAGATGAAATGATTTTTTATAAGCATTTTTTGTAGTCAATTTTGCCCAAAATCCTGTAAAAAATTAATATGTACATTAAATAGATATGTATTATTATTATTATTATCTGGTTCGGTATTGTGAGACCTGAGATTAGCAGAACTAAACTGTGGCTTGAGCAGTTGAAACACAAGGGCATTTAAGGCTTCAAAATTGGGTTGTTGGATTTTTGCCAAATGATTTTTTCACTATAAAATGTCTTAACAAAACACATTATCACCATCTATTTTATGCTCCATAAATATAATAATTAATTATTAAAATTTTAATAATATTTTAATAAATTAGTGATGATAAATCACACTTGTTGGTTCCAAATGATTAAAAATTAACATAAAAATTTTTATTTAATATTTTTTAATATAAAATATAATTAATATCCTAACTTAAATATTTATTAGAAAAATCAAATTTTCATACATCTAAACTTTTCCTAATTGCATTTCAAATTACATTTCGAAGAAAATGTAAAATATACCTTTTGAAAAATAATTTAATTATTTACCAATCTTAAAATCTTACGTTTGAATTTATAATAATTTCAATTTTTTCAAAATACAAATTTTACATTAGGAAAATTTGCATTTAAAAAAATTTAATGCTTCTCGACACTAGTGATAACCTACAATCCTAAGTTTGGCGCATCTCCGGTTTAGGAAATCTTTGATATGTTTATCGGTTCCGAGGACAATAAATTGCTGACACGTTTTGAGGGGTGAACTGTAAAGGCAATGAATTACTGACGCGTTTTGAAGGGTGAACTGTAAATGCAATGATCGGCTAGCAAATGGTGTGCCATCGCGGATTCGCAAGCCACGTGAATTGACCGTTGCACGAGATTAGTAGTTCCGTGATAAATGGACAGCCTAGCAGCATTATATTAATGTGGTGTAAGGCTTAGAATTTTAAAGAGGCCACAGTTCGAACTTTGTAAAGGCTGCGATATGAAGTTTTGAGAGGCTACGAAATTATTATTACTGTTTTCCTGGGAATTTTGACGAGATGCAATTACATAAACAATGAGAGGCAGTGTTATAAACATAATTAAGGTTGTGATGATATACATATGGAAGTTTGGAAAGTTGATGTAGGAATTTATTAAAATCACAAGTTTGATGGGTAATTTTTGCACGATCAAAATATTTTAGAATTTTTTTATAATGCTGAATTTATATATAATCAAAAAACTAATTTATGTGTAATTCTTGCATTCATAATTGTTTGCATTGACGTTTTGAGCCGTCCACCGTGACTCATCATCAGTGATTGTGTAAGACAGTGGCTCATCATCAGTGATTGTGTAAGACAGATTGTGTAAGACAGATCTCACTGTGGCTCATCATCAGGATAGATTAGTAATTGTGTAAGACAGATTTCATTGGTATGAATAGATAAAGTTAGGGGATAGAAAATAAGTAATTGTGTAAAACAGATTTCATTGGTATGAATAGATAAAGTTAGGGGATGGAAAATAAGTGACAACTGGATTCCTACTTTAACATCTTAGAACACCCTTGCCTAGCTCAACTCTTCCTCGGACATGCTTGACCTATCACCTCACTAACAAACCTCACTTCTTTATCTTAAAAATTCAAATAAAAATTAATTTACAATTTAACTAAAAAATAAAAAAAATAAAATAAAATAATTTGAAATTAGTTTCATAGATCATTACTAATATTAACATTAACATTAATAGAGACTAAACAACTAAATAAATAAATTTACTAGTAATAACATTAATATCAATTAATATTAATACTACTTATTTATATTATCATTTAAACACATAATCTAACTCAAAATTTATATAAAAATTTCATTTAAGAAAATTAACAAGATCAATTAAAAACTTGTACGAAATAAAACTGTATTAACAATTAGTATTAATCAACACCAAGAATGAACAAAACTAGAATAGAATTAAGACAATATAATAAACCAATATGAAATAACTAATTACAAATAAAATAAATATAATAATTAAAGTTCTTGTTATAGAATTAAATATTTCAATATAAACTTCTTGTTATAGAATTAAATATTTCAATATAAACCACTATATTTTAGTATCATTATTATATAATTAAATTAAAATCGAAAGAAAACAAAATCATAAAAATTTCATTTTTTTAGAAATAACACTAATATTAATAATTAGTATTAATCAACACTAACATGATTAAGATCAATCTAATTAATTTATCCTAAAAATAAGAATAAGAACAAAACTAGAATAAATTAATTATATAAAATGAAACAAATAAAACAAAAGCCAATATAAATAACTAGTTACAAATAAAAATAAATAAGAATCAATTTAAATCAAGATAATTATAATTCTCATTATATAATTAAATATTTTAATTTACATGAGTGTATGTTGGGACGGTCGGGGCGGTAGAGGCTGCGTTGCAGCATATGACGTACTATGTACAGTTGTAATTAGACTTATATAGCTTCTTCAAGGGGGTTCGCCCTCCCTTGAAAAAAAAAAATTAAATATTTCAATTTAAATCATTCTATTATTATATAAATCAAAACCAGATTTAAATTAATTATATAAAATAAAATAAAATTCTTATCATATAATTATATATTTCAAAATTAAAAACCAAATATTATAAAACAACAATTATGACAAGGTCGGCTTCCATTCACTTTACACCCTCCTAACTTTATTCATACCAATGAGATCTGTCTTACACAATTATTGATCTAGAGCCACGGTGGATGGATGAGCCATGGTGGATGGCTCGAAACATCGATGCAAACAATTATGGATGCGAGAACTCCGGAAGAAAACTACACAAAACACTGATTGTAGAAGCCTAAAAACAATAAAACTAATTTATATAACACAAATTAAAATTTCACCTTAAATTTTTTCATAAATTTTTACAATAAAAAATCCAAAAAATCACACGACAACGATCAATACATTAGCCAAATTAGCTCAAAAAGTTTATAAACCACATGCAACTTGAGATAATAGTTAGTAGTGTGATCTTTTCATAAAAGGGCATTGTTTGGATGTGCAAGGCCACCCGGCCACTGAGTAGTAACATTGTCTAAGAGGCTTACATGCTTCACAACGTTTTTAAATGATTTCCCGTCATTTGTATTTTCCTTCATCACGATCTTATGTCTCGATAAACAGGAAGATTACCGTCAGTTACAGTTTGTTTATGGGAGATTTTGGGATCCTCGGTGTCACGCCCCTACACCTGCGGTAGTCTTCCAACTGCTTGTAGCAAGGTGCGGCACCACCGAACGCTTTCTTTTCACCAATACTAACATTCGTGGACTACGCCTACTTTCACATTAACATACTTAGCTTGTGTTTCGCAACTAAGTAAAAGCAATTATCCTTTATACTTAATGAAGCCCATACTCATTCATTATCATCATGCAATTATACCGAGAACAATAACAATTGCAACAAGTATGAAGGGGAGGGGCAACTCCCCATAATGTGAGTCTGCCCGACAATTTTATTAAGAATATCAGATTACAATACAAGTGTGCCTTGGTCGAACCAAGTCTCACACTTAACCAAATTTTACAATAGATAGGCAACCTGCCTTTTCAACATCTTGTGCATCTCTTGCACGAAGGACGGTGCTCACCCAAGCCACCAAGAATCCTTGCCAAGTCTTACACCAAGAAACCAATCATAGAATCCACCCCAGACACCTCTGTCCAACCTTCGACCTGATCAAGACTTCACAAAGCGTGCAATCCTCCTTAAGGAAATGCGCATGAGATATGCGCAAGTCCTCCTCTATAACTGCGCACTTATTCCTTTGTCTTATGCGAAGATCCAAGAGTGAATACCATGGATGCTTATGAGCTCTCAACGTATGCCATATATATGCATACTACGTAGTTTTATGTGTGGACCCATATGTGGGTGGTAGCCCTTTGGCCGACCCCCAAATTGACATTCACACACCCTTTACAACCTTTATTCAAGTCGGCCTTACCACCGTAAGCCAACCTCCATGCACAGGTATAAACCTCGCACTTCGTTTCACCATGTTTAACTTTCATCGCATGGTCGTTCAGCATTTCGTCGCACGGTCGTTCAGCATTTCGTCGCACGGTCGTTCATCGTTTCGTCGCTTCTCCGTTCAGTGCGCGCCCTCGTGCACGACTCGCCGGCGCCCGTCGCACCAATCTTCCGAAGGCCTTACATCCTCCTCCACCTGAAATCGTTGTCGTCCTTGACAACATACCATCCCGGTAGCCATCCACCAAGATCATCATCATCCATGATGTTGACTCCTCCTCACAAAGCAAACAACCTTGCAACATGTGTAGAGCCTCATCTCCATCATGATTCGACTTAGTGACCAACTGCCACCAAGCTCACCATACCAAGGTATGCACCTCCACGGTATGCTCTCCATCAGATGTCATCTCGATCCATGATTACTGACCTCCTGTCTTCATCATGTGTCCTCATGTGAACTACTGCCATGATACTCCAATACGATGCCAACACATCTCTGCCCACTGCTAGCCCTCATGCCTGAACTAGTTGGATGGCCAGTCCAACTGCCACGCTCAATCGTGAGAGTGAACATCCTCATGCCACCATCAGTCGTTTCTCAAAAACATCCTGTCACATCCTTGACTCATCAAGAATCTATCTCCATAATCCATGCTCAGGTCCATGGAAACTCCATCCAAGTCCATGGCCCTGTTGCACAAGAGTGTACAACCTCTCCATAGGCTCATAAGTAATAAGTCTCCATGTCACACCAGCAAATCCATCTGCACAACATCCTTGCCTTGGCACTCCTCATTGGATGTCCATGACACCTCTACAAGTGCTCCCACATAATGTCCCTGCATAAGACTGCCATGCTCCATGCCTCCAACCTAATGTCCATGACTATGTTGCCCATGTAGTCCAACCAAGTAGACCTACCACAACAATCGGTCATCCTCATCCAAGCTGCTATCTTCGGTCTAATGAACTCAGTCACCCAACCATATCATCATGTCATGAGTCCATCCATCATAGCTCCTCCACCAAAGTGTCCACCAAGGCTATCTCTTGGTCTCGGCCATGAGAAGTCCACCCAAGCAACCCAAGTGTGTGCCCTCCAATCTGTCCATGAGTCATGCCGGGCACTTAGCCAATTCTCCATGTGGCTAAAGCATGACCCAATCATCCACAACGATCATCAAGTTCCACCCTTGTCAAGGGCCTTTGCACCTTCTACCATAAGGTCACAAACAACCCCAACAAGTCCTGCAACAACCAATAATCCTTGCTTCTCCATACAAGGTTCCATCATAGTCATCCATGGTAAGATCCTCCATAGCATAGGCAAACTGGCTTTGCTTCTCCCTGCATACAGTCCATCCTCCAAATGCTCAAATGAAACACAAGTATCAATACTTACTTCATCATCATGAGGCACTTCCTCATTTATCCATGTCCACAAACTGCACGATCCTGGTCCAACTTGATCAATCTCAAGTTCATCCTCCATCGTGGTCATGTCTGCAACATCTTCAACTGTCACGACTTCTTCTTCCTTGTTTGCACAATCTGCAAATTCACCTTGCTCCATTGTCCATCCAAGTTGAATAAGCTTGTCTTCAACATTCTTTTCCAAGACTTCAAGTTCCTTTCGAACTCGGGGATTCTCTTCTTTCAACCGCTTCAACCTGTATAAGGTAAGCAAGAGCTTCCCTTCACCTTCTCCCAAACTTGCCATGCCTTGTCGTTCAGCTTGGTCCAAGCACTAAGCTTCACCTCTGCTAAACCTGCTATCACTGTCATCAACTGTCAAGTTTCCAAGTGTACCCACACCTGCACTTCGTCACGAGCAACCTTTGCTCACCAGCTCCAACCGAGCTCTGATACCAACTATCACGCCCCTACACCTGCGGTAGTCTTCCAACCGCTTGTAGCAAGGTGCGACACCATCGAACGCTTTCCTTTCACCAATACTAACATTCGTGGACTACGCCTACTTTCACATTAACATACTTAGCTTGTGTTTCGCAACTAAGTAAAAGCAATTATCCTTTATACTTAATGAAGCCCATACTCATTCATTATCATCATGCAATTATACCGAGAACAATAACAATTGCAACAAGTATAAAGGGGAGGGGCAACTCCCCTTAATGTGAGTCTGCCCGACAATTTTATTAAGAATATCATATTACAATACAAGTGTGTCTTGGCCGAACCAAGGCTCACACTTAACCAAATTTTACAATAGATAGGCAACCTGCCTTTTCAACATCTTGTGCATCTCTTGCACGAAGGACGGTGCTCACCCGAGCCACCAAGAATCCTTGCCAAGTCTTACACCAAGAAACCAATCATAGAATCCACCCCGGACACCTCTGTCCAACCTTCGACCTGATCAAGACTTCAAAAAGCGTGCAATCCTCCTTAAGGAAATGCGCAAGTCCTCCTCTATAACTGCGCACTCATTCCTTTGTCTTATGCGAAGATCCAAGAGTGAATGCCATGGATGCTTATGAGCTCTCAACGTATGCCATATATATGCATACTACATAGTTTTATGTGTGGACCCATATGTGGGTGGTAGCCCTTTGGCCGACCCCCAAATTGGCATTCACACACCCTTTACAACCTTTATTCAAGTCGGCCTTACCACCGTAAGCCAACCTCCACGCACAGGTATAAACCTCGCACTTCATTTCACCATGTTTAACTTTCGTCGCATGGTCGTTCAGCATTTCGTCGCACGGTCGTTCAGCGTTTCGTCGCACGGTCGTTCAGCGTTTCGTCGCTTCTCCATTCAGCGCGTGCCCGTCGTGCGCCCTCGTGCACGACTCGCCGGCGCCCGTCGCACCAATCTTCCGAAGGCCTTACACTCGGCATTGGGGATATCAAAATATGAGGTATTAGGGATTTTTCAGTGTTAATGCTGAACACTGAGAATTTTGATTTCAATATATATATATATATATAATAGAAGGTATGAAATAATATTTTAAAACGTAAAAGCGGTCATGTTACATCACTTTTGTATTTGAAAGTTAAATATAATGATTACAATACCTAGAGATGTAAAAGTGGCGATTAAATATTTTTTTTTTATAACTGGGCTATTTTCAATTGAGACATTAAAATTTAATATTTTTTAAATTATAATTTTTAAAACATATATTTAAAAATAATTAAATGCAGATTTTTTTAATAAAAAAATTATTTAAAAAATAATTAAAATAAAACATTTAGATATAAAAATTTAAAAAAATTAATTCTTATAAAAAAAAATTAATTCACACCACTAAAATACATTAAATTAAAAGAAATTAATGATTAACAAAATTAAAATATTTTAAAAAATTTAATTTAAAGAAAAAAAACAAAAAACAACAAAAGGCCAATTCAGGGCTAGGTGACCCGTTTGCCATGAATCGGGACTTGGACTCATGGCAAAACTAACATCTTCTGCCATGAATCCAAACTTGAACCCATGGTAAATGGGGCCTGAAGCCCTAATTGCCCACTTGTTTATTTTTTGTTTTTTGGTTTGTTTCTCGTTTTTAAAAATTTATTTATGTTTGTTTTTAATATATGTTATAAGTTGGTTTTTTTGGGTTTAAGCTGTATTCAAATTTAATATATTTTATAATTTTTTAAATCATATATATATTTTAAATATTTTCTAGAGTGGTAGGTGGGATGTGGATATTTTTTTTCTTAGGAGGATGTGAAATTCACTTTTGTTTGGAATTTGGGGAGGGTTTCCAACAATCAAGCCAAAACTTATAGTCTCCTCCAAGAGCTTATCTTAGCGGGGGCTCGTGGTTTTGCATCATTAACAATTATTGGTCACTCAAATTATAATAAAGCATATTTAGAAAGGTATTTCTCCTAGAGACCTGCATCTCAACTCAAATTTTCTTCGTCTCAGGTCTCTCCTAGTTTAATTCTTGGAGGTTAATTGTTACCATATCCTCCAATACAATAACCTTATAGAAAATCAAATGGTGAATCTTGTTAGAAGATTGGACCTGAGTTTGTTATTGATTAATAATCGCTTAAACTACTCCCCAGTTCCATGATATTTAATATGGTCGATAGAGGACATTTTGATGGGCAGATGGTGGACAAGTTCCTTATGTCGATGGTGTTCACATGCATCCTTCATAACAATTGGCTTGAATGATAGAATACCATGTTCATGCATCACATGAAATGGCAGACTAGGACATGTGAAGTTATTACATTCTTGAGTGTAAGGGGAGGTTCAAGTGGGATGGTATGAATGTGCAAGGGCTTGCGTGAAGGTCTTTAATATTGACCTTGCTTCTAATGGATTTTGTGGACGTTGGCACAAATCTCTCTTTATGGACCTTGGGAAGGTGAAATTTTGAAGCTTGAAGTGACATTCAAGTATGATGACTTGTGGTGTAAATGGAAATTCTCCAAAGTGCACTAGGTTTACCGGTAGCTTTGTCCTTTGTAGTCCCTGTAGGAAATCCCTGGTATAATAATCCTCTATCCTTATCTGATCATTCAATCACTAGAAGGTAATTACACTTTGAGTTTTTTTCATATCATTTTAAAGATGAGTAATGTTTTGTGGAGTTTACTCTGGGTTGCACATCTTTTATATTGGTGGAAGAACTTTTAAGGTTAGTTTTTGTTCTTTCCTTTGAATTTCTTGTTGGCCTACATGGGTTTGTTCATTGAGGAAAAATATTCTAGTGAGTTGGATTTGTTCGATTGCTCTCTACTCTTAGTTTCTTTTATCAGGAGGGAGTGTCGTCTCTCTCATCCCCTGGGATTTTGGTCTTCTCTAGTGGTTATTATATTTCTTATCTTGGCCTATATGTGATTATTGTTGGAAATGTATTATTGTGTGAAGTCAAGAGTCTTTGGCTACCCTATTTTTGGCGAGTTCCCAATAACATCTCTTTGGGGGGCCTATGTGCTCTCACCATCTCTCATCATTCAAAATGTGGAATTATGGTTTTGCGAGAGACAGTGAAAGATTGCCAACTTAACTAGGTGGAGGAATTATGCCATCTACAACAAGATTTATTCCAATTGCAAATACAACATAACCAAAAAAATTTCAACTTTGACCCTGGCAATATTAAGTTGCTTGTGGTGCACATAACCCATATGTGACACACTAAGGATGAGTTATCCTCTCCTTTCTAGCAAGTGGTTGATTTCAAAGCCTCTTTGAGCCAATTGCAAACTGGTTCCTACTCTTTCAAGGTCTTGATCAATTCTACATTCACCGTTCTTCCATATTTAAATGTTATGGAACCTTCTACGAAGGATGTAGTCTTGGGTAAAGAGGATTTTTCCATTTCTAAAGTCTAGCTAGAATGAAGTACAAGCTTATAAAAAATTTAACCATTTTCTAGAGACTATATGTAACCAGCAATGCATTTTTTATAATTTTAGTAGTAGGCATATGTTGGATTTAGTTAGCTGTTAGGCAACATACTGTGAAGACATTAGAAACACGAGCTTTTATTTTGGTCACTTTTATTGTATTATTATATCTTAAAATACAATTTTTTAATATAAAATTGATTTCTTATGGTTATTGTATTAATGATTTTTTTTTTTTTTTTCGATTTTTAATGTTTAGTTATATATATTTTTTTTCAATTTTCAATTTGTTTATAATTTATCTAATTACTATTATTATTTTATACCTTTAAAGTTGTTTATTTGTTTTATTTTATTTTATTTAAGGGTTAAAATGTACCCTTTTTTGGTATTTTATAGGTTTTTTCCTCCTCGCCATTTAGATTGTTTTTCCTCTTATTTTTTAAGAAAAAGGTGGTTTTTTTCCATTTTAAAATTGATTTAAAACTCCCCCATAAAAAATTGCAAATTCTTTTAATGTAATTGAAGAAAAATCAATTAATAATTTTAAGAAATCATGTAATACCAATTTTAGATTTGGAGTTGATTTTATGTTTTTTATTTTCTAGGTTACCAGTTGTCTAAATATCACAGTGTCAATTAATTTGAAAATTGAACACCAAAAATAAAATAAAAACAAATAAATATTTGAAAATATTTGGAATAAAAAAGGAAAAAGAGAAAGGTAGAGAAACTTTAGGTGTTGATTTTTAAGGGTTTTCATAGTCATTATATTTGGTCTTTAATGTCATGATTGAAAAATATTCAAATTTTAACCTTATAAAATGGGTGATCCTACATCATCACTTTTGAAATTCAAGGTGTTTCTTCATGCCTTTCGCACTCATGATTTTTGGTTTTTAATGCCATGGTTGAAAAATGTTGGAATTTTAACATTGAATGAAAGAATGGTGATGTTGCATCACCTCTTTTTAAAATGAGCATAAATATCAACACTAAATATGACCTCTAAAACATGATAACTTGGTGAAGTTCTTGCTAAATTGATAACTTTGTTCTTGACAAAGCCTCATCCTGATTTGATATGTGGAACATTGTTGATGAAACCTTGAGATGTCAATATTTTGGGACAATGGGATACTGGGTGATCGGGTGTTTGGGTATCAAATGATAAGGTTTTCAGAGTTTCGAGAGACCAAGAAAAACACCTTTTAATTAGAAGACTTGATATGTTTATGTTCTGATACAAATATAAATGTTATGTAACAAATCCATCTTTTGTAAGTTGATGTTTTGGGTATCAGATGTTGGAATTTTGGGATTACATTTAAAGTAAGCTTACAATATGTCCCAACTTGATATGGGAAATTTGCTTTGGAACCTTGCGACACTAGGAAACCTTTGTTTGGTCAACAACCTCTGATAGACCACTCCTACTCAGTTGCTTAGCTTGACCTCATAATAACTCATAAATTGTGCTACAAAGAGAAATAAACATACAACTATGAAAAAGGAGATAGCTCAATCGCGTAATATCAAAACATATAATGAACAAATTCTTTTGCTCATAATTCTACTATGTATTACCATAGAGACAAACACATCAATCAAATAAATACATACACTAATAAGAGGCATAAACACACTATCTCATCACAACCAAACTCTATACAAATAATTTCTCTAAAATGTCTATCAACCTCTAACTTCGCCTCTTCCTTTTCAGGACTAAATTCACTTGTTTATCTTAGCTTGATTTCACATAGTTTAAGCCTTCTTTTGTCTAGGCCACACCCTTCAATTCATGTTGAAAGGCTTACATAAATACTTGGAAGATCAAACTTCCAAATTACAACAAATCCTAACAACTCCATAAGTTTTGCAACTAATTACTAAAATTTCTCTTAACTCTAACCTCTTATGGAACAAATTATCTCCTAAATGCTATATATGCTTAGATGGGTTTAGGAGAAAAATTCTTAACTTTATCCTCTAATCTAAATTAAGAGGCTCCCTCCCTTTAGTACAGGCTTGTTTGATCTTTTAGAGGTTAGGAGTTAACTTTGAGAAGATGTTCTTGCATCATACTCCTAGAGTACAAAATTAATGGATTCTTGTTCACGAATCTTCTATATATTTCATTCCACTTGGATCCCATGCTTTATGATGATACTGTCCACTTTCTTGGTTGTATCATTGCTTCGTTGGTATTTCAAATCTTATTAGATCCCATGCTTTACTTTGTTTTTTCCCATTTTCCTTGTCTTCACAATCATCTTTAGCTAATTGAGTTTAGCTGCTGATTTTCTTCACCATTGCTTTTCTTTCCCTCTTGGAAATCGTCATCACTTCATCACTTTCCTTGCTCCAAATTTCTACAACAATATATCCTCTTTTGTCCTCAACTCCTTGAGGATACTTTTCACCCATTAAGACAATTTTTTTTCCTAGGAAAAATGGACTTGTTTTTCTGTAGCGTTAATTTTAGTAATTCCTTGATGTAAAAGAGTTATAATAAGTCTTCCTCCTCAAAAATAAAATTGAGGCATTTAATTGACTTCTTCATTCCACTTACTGCTTTGTAGAAGATTACTTGCTTCAATCTCTTTTTGCACCTACACAAAATACAAATGAATTCCATAAAATAACTTGCTTTCCATCTTGTTCACCAATCCACCTTGCAATAACTTGATGGTTCTCCACCTTAGCTTTCATATATGCATAATGTTATAACTCAAAAAGCCACCCCCTTGGGTCCATTATAAGAGAACACAATTTTCCAAGTTAGAAAGCCAAAATTTGTTTGTGAAATGCTCCAAAAAGCATGAATTTGAGGCTTCAATGCTCACCTGTAGTTATGGCCAAGCAACACTAGGCCTAACAATGCTCTTTGTGTATTGGTTTCAAGAAACATAGGACTAATGATGCCCCAGTGACACTGTGTTGGAGAATAGAGCGCAAATTTGCATGGATAAGGTTTGATTAGGTCAAAATTGATCACTCAGAGAAGATAAGGATCAAAGGACTAGACATGGTCAAGAAAGTGTCTACATTCAATATGATCACTCCTTGAGAAAACCTATAAAAGCAAGCTCTCCATAGATCACAAAGAGGGAAAAAGATAGATATGTTGAAGTGTCGCAAGAGGATTTACCTATAGTTTCTCTCTGCAATAAGCAAGCATAACAGATTCAACGAAAAGTTAGTGTTGGTGAGGAGGAGGCTATAGGCGAAGTCCACAAGAGAGCGGGATGATGTATAACTAATTTGGTATAATACAAGTTTCATATCTTTCCCCCCATTCTTTCATGTATTTCATTGATATTTACATTATTGAATATGGATGTATTTGCATGTATGCACTAACTGTTATTGTAGGGAATAAAGTTTTGTTGGTTTCTTTGTTGTGTGCAGGTATTCAAGAGTAGGGATAGGAGATGAGATATTTGGGAGATCTCCCTCAAGCTGGCTACACCAAATAAAGTTTTTTCTTGTGATAGAAAGGTATGACCCTTCACTCTTCTTATGATTTCTAGTTTGAATGTGCATGCTTGGGATTACATTGAGTTGTGTTGTGCTTTTATTCCTATACCATCCATCTTGGAAGGTTTTGGGAAGGCTTGCTAGATTTAAAGTAACTCGTTACTACGAGCGCAATATATCCTTAAACAAAAATGGTGACGCCGTTAGGACATCCTAGTGGGCACATTTTTGTATCCTTTGTTAGTTCATCTAGTTGTTTTTTTCTTAATTTCCTCAATATTTTATAGTAGTCATAAGTCAAATAATTAACTTGGATTTGAAACCTTGGTGCTCAAAAGCTCAAGATCTACGTTTTTCCCTTCTTTTCCTCGACTCTAGTTAGTACCAGAACATTCAAGACTCTTTTGTTGCTCAGTTAAATCTGTAGTAGAGCATTGTCAGGCTATTGTAGCTCAGTTTTCTCTGCAACATAGTGTTGAACTTATTCTATGGGTTTATGAAGGGTTTTATTTGGAATTTATTTATTTTTTTGGTACTTATGTTTTCCCGCTAGAGGTATACTTTCAAACCCATAATTTTTTTTTTAATGTTTGATTATTGCATAAATTCTCTAGATTTGCTTCAAATAAGTAGATTTGGTTTTCTGATTTAGGGTTTTGAACTCTCTCTTGGGTTTGATTCCCATCAGAGACATTGGTGGCTAGATACCTGTTTGACATCATTGTCATGACAACCCATTATTATTTGATTTCTTGTGTGTTATTGCTTGTTCGTTTATTCCTATTAGTGCATACTTTCTTGCAAGATAGGGTTTAGGTGTTGAATGGGTCTTTTTGAATTTTTTTGTTTGTTTTTTCTTATTGTTCATTTACAAAATTAGTAAGTAAGGATTGTTTTCATCGCTCCATTTGAAGCAAAAAATATCCTACCCTTAAATTTTATCATAGGTTTCATAAAAATTCAATATTTTCATAAGAGTATTTTTGAATGGTTTTCTTTGAACAACATGAGTATAAAACACCACATAAGTTTCATCGACATACGCTTGACATAATAAAAAATCACTTAAAATAAATGCCTAATTAAAAGTTATTTGAGATTTTTACTTTCTCTGGTAGCAAATCCACAATAGCTAAGGCTAGGGTCTTAAATAAAGAGTATAAGGTAAACTCTCCAAGATAACAAAACAAACCTAATATATTGAGTTAGGGAGAGAAAATCCACTTGCAGTGGCATGTTTCCTAGGAAGCCTTATCACACAAGGGTTAATCACGAGATCACATTGCGTCCAGTACAGTGATCTACCTTGCTTCATTTGATTTTGGTTGCATTGGTTTGCACATACTTTGGGGCTATATCTTGGGAGGCTTTGGGCTCGATAACCTACCCTTGCTTGTAGACTTGATTGGCGATTGTTCCCCTAGGTCAGGTTGTTGTTTATGATATCTTCCGTGGCCATTGCCTTAGTTAACTATCACGGGTGATGGCGAGGGGGTCATCCTTGCTGTACCCAGGGTATAACTCACTCAGCTCTCTTTAGGGGTGCTCCATGACTCATAAGAGCACTTGATTTCTGGTGTAAGATCCATTAAGCAAGAGGATGTTGTAACTGTCCCAACAATTTCCTCACAAATGACCTCGACATTCATTAACCATGTTATGAATTCAGGAGGATTCTTTTGATATCTAGTTTTCTTGCTTGCTCCCTTATATTATATAGATGCATGCTATTTGGCCATGTTTAATGGCCTTAGGATTTTTGTTTTTCACGTTTTTGTCACATTTTGGCTTCCAACGTGATAAAGTTTTATTTTCATCAATCTTGTCATCTTGATGGCCTTTCTCCTTATGAGGAGGGTCCACTTAATTGTAGACGTAGACTTAACCCTAGCACTACCATAGACACACCTGTGTCACGGGTTACTTTGGGTGCTAATTAAGGGGTCAAATATTCTATTCATTTAGTGGTTGACCATAGTATTCCACCTCAATTCCATACCTAGACACCCATCTCTCTAGATGAGGGTGTATACTTTTTCAGAATGTTATGTAGTCCTTTACCTGAGCTCTTTATGGATAACACAACTATCTATATGACGAGACCTACTATGTCCACACCTATAGTGATTGACACTCTTCCATAGATCACATCCACCTCCACCTCTATGATGACAGGTCCTATCCATATCACATCCACATAGAACCCTTTCTTGTTCTGGTGGAATCTTTAGGGTTACTCTTTCCATCAATATAGTACATCCACTACCGATACCTCCACATTAATGACCACATCATCTCCATTCATATTTAGTTGAGGTTTTAACTCAACCACGTCTAGCATACCTATGTGCAATGTTGGAGGGTCAAACTTCAAGTTCACATCTAGATTCTCGGACCCCATGATTGGTGTCAATGTATTCATAGGGAGTATGACTATATCCAATAATGGATTTTCATATTGTTGTAATCCTTTTACCTGGTCCATGTCATCCTCTATCTTAGTTGGGGATACTTACATTTCTAGTGGGTTCTGTTAGCACCTAAATCTACCCTAGGCTGAAGGAAGGAAAAATTCAGGGTAACCACAAACCACGCTCAGTCTAGTAGCTAGCCCTACCAAAGCAGGAGAGGGCTCTCTCCGAGTCATGCTCATTGAATAGATAAGCAAAAAACGGTCTGAGATGACTTACAATGAAGTATTGATCTTAGGCTAGTAAGTGAATAGGGATACAAGAAACAATTTTCTATGAATGACTAAGCTTTTGGGATGGTATGGGACCAACGGTCAACAAAGAACAGAGAATTTAATACAAAGGCACAGATTACTTCGTGAGGCAATGCAGGCGGAAAGTGTAGCAATTTAGTTTGAAATAACATGGAATGAAGAGATTGTTTAGGAGAGTGAAAAGGGCATAGGAACATGAATCCTTTTCAACAGAAGAAGAACACTGAACATGAAAATTTCCCACAGGCAGAGCAATAAAATTGAATTCTACCTTATCTAACTCAGAAAATTTCACTGGAAATGAACATGAATTGAATTATGAAACATAACGAAATACATATGAAAAAATAAGAGACACATTTGCTACACTCACAACCACATGAATCTCATGAAATAGAGCCGTTGCCTTTCATTAATTCTCTGTCAAAAATATACAGTGAAGAAGCAGAGTTTCTTTCCCACAGTCTTCCAGAAGTTATAAGCCAACCAACCCTTTGCAAATAGTTTGCGTACAATATATAGAATGTGCTATGTGTTGGCATTATGATTCAGGTGTTGTCCTTGATGGCAACCCATTTAGGTGGTAGATCACTATTCTTGATGATCAGCTCTCTATTTTTAAGAAGGACGCAGGCAATCTGTTCAGAAAGTGCGTCCCCGCAGGTATACCATGTAGACCCCGCGTCCAGGGACGCAGGCCAGCTGTTCGGGGGGTGCGTCCACCCAGTGCACACATTTCAAGACAGAGAAAAGCACGTGGGGGTTTCTTGTGTGGTATCTAGCCGACGGTTTTGTGTTTTTATGGTGTCGGCTCGTGGTATTGTTCCATGAATTGAGGAGAAGCTTGCCTATATAAAGCAAAGGAGATCATTTGGATTGAGCATGTTTTTTGTTGAACATCTTATGAGGGTAAGATCTGGTCTAGATCTAAACAAGGCGAATCTGATGGACCGAGATCTCTTCGACTCTTGCTCGGATCTGTGATCTGACTGTCTGGGTTATTTCTAAAGTCTTGAAATTCTCTTTGCCCGGAAGGACGCAGGTGCAGTAAGGGTTCAGATGCGTCCGAGACGCAGGAGCGAAGCATTTCAGGTGCGTCGGACGCAGGTGCAGTAAGGGTTCAGGTGCGCCGGGACGCAGGCAGTTCAATAGACTCAGTGCGAGGGACGCAGGCTAGCAGTTGAGCAGAGTGCGTCTGGGACGCAGGCTAGCAGTTGAACAGGGTGCGTCCAGGGACTCAGGTCAGCAGTTGAGCAGGGTGAGTCCAAGGACTCTGGCTAGCAGTTGAGCAGGGTGAGTCCGGACTCAGGTTGGCAGTTGAGCAGGGTGCTTCCTTCTCTTAAAATCTTTGTTTATCATTGTTCTGGTTACTACAGTTGTTTGGGTGATACTCTTACACTTGATGATCAATTGATGCTTATGGATTTATGAAAAGTGATCCTTGTATGAAAAGAAGTAGGGGGTTGTAGCTCCCTTCCAGGAGAAACTGGAAAACGAGAGAGAGTTGTAGCTCTCTGCAGGTTGCAGCCTGCGTACTGGTAAAGGACTGCACCAGTACAAAACCATTGTAAAAAGAATTTCTAAATTGAAAGAAGATAGAGACATATTGCAGCAGGTGGTTTTCTCCCACATTGGGTTTCCACCTTACATCTTGTGTTCTTTGGTGTGACTGTCTATTTTCTTTGTTCGTGCTCATTATTTTATGGTACTGATATGCAAGAATAATTCAAAAGATTAAATAAGGAAGATTTGTTAAATTGCTAGATAATACTGATTCACCCCCCCCTCTCAGTATTATTTCCAACACTATGAAGAGATAGAACGCCCAAGGGTTGGGGAGTTACTCGAATCATTACAAAATGGAGGTGAAGAGCCAACCATCAGTTACAGGTGCAGCGTTACAAACGTGACAAATGGCTTGGGTGGCTGTTTGCCTTCCTTCGCCACTTGGATAGAAGCCAATCTGGAGAGAAAATACTTTAAATTCCACCTTTGGTGCCAAAAAACTGAAATGTAGATGAGCGGGCCCACTTGGAGAAGTCGCGAATCGAAATTTTGCGAAACGGAGGTAAAATTGGGCCTTTTTCCTATATGCGCCGCGCCATTTTCTGTGTGCGCCGCACCACTTTGGAGCCTGTTTTGAGGCACTTGCAAGAGTCCAAAATGTGCCCAAGTGTGCTTGTTGGAAAGCCTATCCTGTCTACTTTCTAACCCAAGTAGAATTTCTGAATTTGGTGCTCATTTTCCCCTCCAAATCTTCATTCTCCCAAGACTGATTCCTGTGTGTCAAAATAGGGGCAGAGAGGTCATTTTTTAGGTGTTTTTGACCTCCTGGAGACTCAGATCTTGCCAAAATTTCTTGTCCAAGCACTAGTAGTCGTTATTTTTCATGCTGAATCCAAAAATGCAAACCATTCTTCATTTAGAGCTCCCAATTTTTAGCGCCGCGCCACAGGGAGAAAAAACCTGTGTTTTGACCAAAAAATTACCATGTGACCAAAATTGCCCCAAATTTCTTGAAATTTGGGCTGGAGGTTCTCTAAGAGGCACTATGCTGGGCCACAGAAGCTTCAGCCAAGATTTGAAGCTAATCTTGCTCTTTTGCCTCTTTTGCCTCTTTTGTTGCTTTGCTCAATTTTGCCTTCAAGCTCCTTATCCAGGCCTTTGCACTCATATTTCGTGCCCTATAATGATAAACCATCCTCCTCAGTATGGTTTTGTCTCTGTCGGCCTTCTCCACCAGTCTCTCTAGGT
Source organism: Pinus tabuliformis (assembly GCA_031772625.1). Taxonomy (NCBI): domain Eukaryota; kingdom Viridiplantae; phylum Streptophyta; class Pinopsida; order Pinales; family Pinaceae; genus Pinus; species Pinus tabuliformis. Next base: position 259,236,663 of record CM062815.1, on the reverse strand, counting down.
GGATGTTGATCCGCTCTAGCCAAGACTCACGGTCATTGTTGATCTCTTGCTCCAAGGTAGTGAGATCGATCCTCCTTTGTTGGGCAGCTTGTCAATTCACGAATGTTTTGCAGCTCCATGATCTCATGCTGGTCCTCAAGATGCTTGTTTCTCTGCTCCAAATACTTGATGATCCATTTGGCCCTCTCCACATTGAGTGACAAGTCTTGGATCTCCGTGTTCTGCTCCTGAATAGTCATCCTAAGTCGGGTGCTCTCCACATCTACATCATCATCCTGAATGAGGATGAAATCGGCCTCCTGTTCACCTGATGGCCCCTCATCATGCATGGGCTTCTTTTCCTTGTCCTGTACCTGTGTTTTCGATGTAGGAAGCGAGGCCCCTTCCACCCCGGGTGGAGATAACACTCGCTTTGCTGTTGCAAACAAGTGCCTACTGCCTCTCTGATAGGTGATGGATACTGGCATAGCAGTGGTCTCATGGCGCTCATATTGATGAGAAGGACCACCTATCTCATGCTCTGATGAATGCTGTGATGCCATGACTGCTGTGTGTACTATATTTAGGCTACCCTTTGATGATGGTGAAGCTGGGTGTTGTTTGTGATATCTGCCACCAAGGGGAACAATGAAACAAAGGGAGTATTAGGAGGGGGATAATATGATGGGAATAGGGGTTATGGGGAGAAATTTTGTTTATGGACATGTAGGAGGGTTTGGAGATTTTATAAGGTAGGGTTTTGGGGTTTTATGTTTGACAAATGAGTGGAGGGGATAGGGAATAGGGGTTTAGTAATGTTTTAGGGTAGGGAGAATAGGGAAAAATGGGATAGGGGGGAAGGGAACAATGGAAAGAAGGGGAAAAATGAGAGGTGAAAGAGGAGCCTTGGCATCAACACCACCATTTTGCAACCCTAGAGCAATGGCTTTAATGTTTTTAATTGGTAGGGTTTAGGCATTTTTTCTTGCAATTATAAACGGCCATACACCATCATCACATTCATAAAAATACATGAGCCATCAAGATGTAGACCCTACCTGTCGATTTGAAGGGTTTCCAAGTGATTTGATGCAAATTTGGCACAAATTCGGGCCTTGGTGGGTGTGCGCCACACTCTGTATATGCATCATGCCCTTGTATTTTTACCATTGTGGGGTCGTGCTCTGTGCGCTGCGCTCTCTATGTGCGCCGCGCTCCTCTGTGTGTGCGCTGCGCTCCTGAAAACGACTCCAACCTCTCCTAAGACGCGTGCTTTGCTCTCCCAATTACTTTGCTATGTTTCTCTTTACCTTGGTATGCTCAATGACTTTGTTCCTTGTGGAAACTTTGTGGAATGAAGAATTTGCAGTTTTGGAGGAAGATTTCAGTCAAATTCAGGCCTTTTAGCCATGTGCGCCGCGCCAGTGTAAATTTACACTGGAAAATTTCTCCCAGTGCGCCGCGCTCTCTATGTGCGTCACGCCTTTTTGCAGGAGCCTTTTGGAGGCCTTCCTAGTGTCCAAATTGGGTGAAAGATAGCTCGTTGGAAAGATATTTGAGTCTAATTTCCAACCCAATCAGAATTTTTCAATTTGGAGTTCATTTTCCCTGTCAAAAATCAAATCTCCCAAGACTGGTCAAAATGTGCCAAATGAGGTTGCTTGAAGGCAGGGTGCTGTTACAGTCAACTTTTGGATGCTTTCCTCAACTCCAAATTGATCTCATAATAGCTCATTGGAAATATCCTTGTGTATAGTTATCATTTGACTCATTAATCAATTCATTTGGCCAACCAAGATAGGAGAAAAAATGATTTTCCCAAGGTCACTTCAGAGGTGCATCAATTCTCCCGAGGCGATTGTATTTTTGACATTTCTCTAGAACCATGACACATGTGTAAAAAGTGAAGGAGGTTTTTATTCCATGGAATGTTTTGGACAAACCTCTCTCATTTTTCCAAAATTCATCTTTTCTTGCTCAGAAACATCATTTGAGTGAAACCTATCCCGATGTGTGGGACAAGGGATTTGCCGAAATGAAGCGAAATGAAGGGGATAGGGGGATTCTAAATTCTTGAGAAAATTTTGGGAAGTGGGGAGGGATGTTAGAAAGTAGGGAAAAATGTAATCTCAGAAATTGAGTGAGGGGAAGGGGTCCAAAAAGGCAAAACACAGGCCTAGCCTAGAAAATTGCCAAGTTGTAGCAAGAAACTAGGGTTTGTGCGAAAATGAGGAATTTGGGGGATTTTAGTGATGGGAAGTGTTTAATAAGGTACATTATGGATAGGGGAAGGTGTATGAACATCAGGATACAAGTTTTTCTGATGATTTGACCATCCAAGAGAAATTAGCTTCAAAACCCTAGGAGAGGGAAATGAACCTTGCCTAGGCGCAACTGAAGCATGAACAAGGTGTAAAATGACCCAGTGGAACTTGACATGATGATGAAAACCCTTTGAATGATGGTACACTCAGTTGAATGGTGACATGGAATGTCATTTGGACAACTTTGACAAGGGTAAAATCAAACCCTAGACCTAATGCCTAGTGACCAAATTTTGCTTGAAGACTCACTGAAATGACAAAATTTGACCTTGACACCTTAAAATCACTTTGTAAGAGCATGTTTGATCACTGGAGGAAGGCTGAAAAGACTGACACTAACAGGTTCTCTAATCATTTTGGAAGTCAATTGTTAGGGGGGTCTGCATTTTAGGGGTTCACAACTTTCCCATGGAATGCCAAGAGGGGGAACTTTCTTCCGTAATATGCTTAATCTGCAGGGTTCTAATCCTTTTGGTCACCTTTTTGGAACACCCTTTGGCCTAGGAGGTCAAAAACATTTTGGGAATCCTTTTTCCACTAGGGGCATTCACCTTGGGGACATTAACCAACAACATGATTACATGGGTGTTGGAGCTAACACCTCTAGCCAAACCACTTCCACGAGTCAAACTCACACTGGAAACTAAGCTATGCATGGAGCACCTCCTCCACTTGGGTCATAGGGGGAATCTACCCCCCTCTCAAGCATCATTCAATGAACCTTTCTTGGAAAAACTTGCTTTGCCTTATCCTGTCTAAGTTAATGAATAATCCTGCATGGCCACTTGTCCCACCCAAAATTCCAACAAACAGTTTGATGGTAAGCATGGAGAGGACCCTGCATCACACATCACCGCTTACTACTTGTGATACTCTTCCAACTCTTTCATGGATGCTAGCATAAAATTGCATCTTTTATAGTAGGTTCTTACCAACGATGTTGCCAAATGGTACATTGAATTAGAGTTCACTGCTTATGATAATTTCATGTCTTTAGCACATGCCTTTGTCAACTAGTACCAATTTGTTGTTAGGTATGAGAATAGAACCGAAATTATCACCAAATTATGCCAGGATACATCCACCCACATTTATGATCATATTCATGAGTGGAGAAGAAGACGAAGTCTCTTTAGAACCAATTTCCTTGATGAGTTATTGTGTGAGTGGTTAACCAAGTCCCTCTTTCCTAGGATCGCTAAGGATGTGGAAAATGTAGGAACCCAAATAGAGGAGAAATATATCATGTGTGCCTATCAAATTAACTTGATATGTTCTCAAGCGGGTACCTTATATGAGATCATTCCTATTGCCCCTTGTTCATCGACTGATCCAGCGAATCACAAACCCAGAACCCATGCCGATGGTGTAGTGGGGTTCATTTCATAACGAAGCATAGTCAAAATAACCTCACATATGGGATGAATGAATGTCTCTTCTAATGCCAAAAATAGTAATAATTCCTCTCAAACTCCTAATTCTCTTGTTCCACATTGACTAAGAACCCTCAACAACTAGGAGGTAAGAAGAAAAAGAATAAGTCTAAAACAAGACTTCGAATGTGGAACAAGGAATGTCACAAACCCAAGAGAGTGATGGGGGTGGCACCAAAAAGAAGATGAAGAAAAACTAGTTTCCTTGCATGATTTGTGGAGAATACCATCTCACTCATGGGTGCCCTTAGATGGATGAGATTCATCGATACTTCTCGCAACAACCTACTACTCATCAACCTATTATTTTTACAAATCCTTTTCCAACCCAAAAAAAAACATGGTTGAAAACCCTCCACCACCTCAGTAAGGGTGCAGTGGGGCCAACATTTCTAATAATTCCTCACCTTATATGCAAGATATATTTATGGTAGATAAAAAAAATTAATGTCACAACCAGATTGCACAATTATGAGAATTTTGAGAGTGGTACTTCTACCTTAGAGCCTGTGAACCTAACTCCACCTGAAGGTCTTCTTCATTTTGATAAGTCATCATTGAAAACTGTGCCACACCCTCCTAAGGGTGCACTTAGAAATACTATACGTAATCTTAATGTGAGGGTTTCTCACAACTATAGTATTATCGAGGATCTAGCCCAAGCTTTGGATGCTATGTCAACACTTGAATTATTGCAAAGTTTCCTGATGAAACACAAGGAACTTTTATCTACTATTGGTGGAGTGGAGCCTTTAGATTCAAATATCATGACCTTCAATCCTTCTTTATGGAAACCGTATCTTCCATATCATCCAGCTTTCTAGATAATGGTACAAGTATTTAGATAACATGTTAATAGGACAACCTTAGATGGGGGGCATCTACATGTATCATGTAATAAAAGTGTTGGAAAGCTACAGGTTCATCGAATTTGTCTTCGTATAGGTCCATGTTAAAGGCTTTTGATGGGAATACCTTGTAGCCTAAAGGGGTGTTCTCTATTTTCCCATTGAGGGAAAGATGATATTTGTTGAGGTTGAGGTCATAAATCGCCACTACATTATAACCTTCTGCTTAGGCGAAGTTGGATTTATTTCATGACCACTATCACGTCTTCAGTATTTCACGTCATGATGTTCCCCCATCAGGGTAAGATAGTCACCATTGACTAGTTTACCATATGCAAGCCTGACTTGTGATTTCACGATAGTTACTTATTACCATTTGTAGGCGATTCCACTACTCTTTCTCAAAGAATTGGAGTGGGGATGTTCAATGACTCCTCATTAATGGGAAAATTTCCCGTCGCTCCACTAGACCCATGTCCATCTACTTCCACCATTAACATGATCTCTTCTGTCACCAATGAATCCCTTGAACCTCTCGATCCTTGGGCAGTGCCAATGAAAGGTGAATATCATGGGGGCATAATGCCACCCTTTGTGGAATTAATCACCTCTTCAGTAATCTCACCACCACTTGATGACATTGGTTAGAAGCTTGATCCCAATATGGAATCTTATTAGGATACTCTTGCCACATGGTCTGTCACTCCATCACTTTCACATGACTCCCTTGATACTGAGTTTCCTTCAAATAAGGCCATCTTGGAGGTCATGGATTCATAAGATAAGCTAAGGGAGATTATGCCTCATGATGCCTCTACTCCCCCATAATTGGAAATGATGGATCTTGGCACTTAGAATCCTGAATCAGACTAGGGGAAATTTCTTGAGTCATCTAATGAAGTATCGCCCTTAGACCGAGTTAAGTCTAGGATTTCTAACACTAAACTTGCCACCAAATTATCTACTCCCAAGTTCCTCATTGACAAATGTCTCACAACCTCTTCATGTCTTGATCTTCATCATCAAGGAGCTATCTTAACATTTAAGACCATTCAACCTTCATGTTCTTGGGTTGTTCCTGATAATGCTATGGTTCCAGGCCCTCCTTGGAATCATCCACCTTTAGGAACATGGAAATTCAATTGGATGTGGCATGGCCCCATCATGGTGTGCCATATGTTATCGACAACTGCACATGAGTTCATACATGTTAATTGGAATCCTTGATCTGTGCCCAAAAATGGGCACTACATTTCATAACCTATCAAATGTGTCATGATTTGTTAATATGTATATAATACATCATCAAAATCCATAAGCAATTAAAAAAAAAGGAAACGTAAAAAATGACAAAATAGTCACTGCTTCCTTGAGGTGTAAAGTCAAAACTAGCATAAAGGATTAAGATTCATCAATATTGTCATTGTAGTATTTACCATTTCCCATACCATTTCACTATGCCGTAGGGCCCACCACTATCAGGTTGTGACATTAACCATGTATTTTTTCACATCATAACTTGAATGGTAGAGCCTACCCTCAATGCATGCCCTATAATAACACCCAATTCCCATTTTGGCACCCATTCTATGTTCATTCACAGTTTTAGGGATCCTATTTAGTGCCTTCCATGACATTGTAATTGGTCCTCATACCTCTCTTTGTCACTTATTTCTAGCCGTTATCATCTTATAAGGGGTCTGCACTCTTTTAATTGTTGATTTTTGGTCGCTTATGCTCATGGTCTTAAGTGTATTGTCAGATGTTGTCATAACGATGCTTTCATTCATTCCACTTGCTAACCTTGTAGCCATGCTTGACCTCTTACCTCCATCTTGTAACCCATCACCACTTTTCAAAGAGACCAATGCGATGATTGGATTTCCATTTCCAGACACTTTGCCACTGCCTCCTACTATGCTTAGGTTGGTTTCGTCAACCTCAAAACAAGATGCATATCGATATACCACTCGTTTATTTGGAACTATATTCCTTTTGGTATTATTTTCATGCTCGCTACAAAATGAAAATCTTGAGCTTATTTTTCTATCTTTTCATGCTCATTAAACCTACTTGAAAATCCTGAGTTATTTCCATTCTTTCTTACTTGTTATTTAAGATGAAAGTCAATGAGAAATATATTTTCCATTATCAAGCTCATTAAACGATGAGAAGGACACAAGTGTTATTTTATCTCTTTTTAGACTCGCTATAAAACTCATGAAAAATGAGCCATATCGAGTATTCTTTAATCTATTTCCAGGATCATTAAAACTGAATAAAAAATGAACTATTGAGCTCACTTATCTTCTCTTTTGTGATTTCTAAACTATGAAGGAGATCCACTATACAAAAAGGGGGGGGGTGTATTTTGTCTTCCATTTTGTGTCATGGAAATTGTATGTCACCCTTGAACATGACACTTGTTAGAGTCATACCCTTATAGTTGATCTTTTCCTAGCTTTAGAAAAACACCATTAGCTTGATTGGAGTCACTCTATTATTGAGTTAGTATCTCACTCGATTAGTTACCCTTCTAGTCCATGGGATTTGGTGATTCCTCTTGTGCCACCTGTTATAGACAATTTTGTGCCTTACAGCAACAAGCATGAATTGTCAATAATCCAAGGGATCCAAAGTTCCCTAAACATGATGTTCCTACCCCTAGAGGAACAAGGTCAGCAAACCAACAGCTCTCAGATCAGTTCTCCACCTGAAAACACTCAAAAACAAGCAATCCTGAAATCAAAGCAGGTGCTCCACTAGGTTTCTGCGCTGAAACTCAGTTGCTCCATGGTGTACCTGCGTTGCAAAGCAAGTGGGACAAAGGCCACCTGCGCTGAGCGAGATGGGACAAGTGGCACAATGAGTCATTGCTTTGGAATCTTCCAAAAATGACACTTGGATCAGGGATTTCGCCCTGTGATGAGTCAGAGGCTTTGTTTCTCCAAGTGGAAGCAAGGTTCACCAAGTGGACTCAAGAACTGAAGATCAACTAAAGATTAACTGAAGAGAGAGAGGACACAAGGCAGCTACACATCAGTTGCAAGCTGACTCATCCTTTCTCAATTCATCTATATATTGAGCTCTCTCCTATGAGCTCAAGAGGCTGGAATTTTGTGCAAAGTAATGATATGCTATTGGTTTCACTATAGAACTATTGGGTGATTGTTTGAGAGAGGTGAAGAAGAGCAATTCTTTCTGCTGGGAGGTGTTGCTGGGTTGGAGCCTTCAATGGTTGTAATACTCTCAGAACCTTTATTTCTTCATTAATAAAAGCTATTGAGGTTCTTCTATGTGCTCTTGTTTCAATGATATATTGTGATGATTGCATGTTTGGTTTACACTAATCCATGAACCAGTTATGATTGCATGCCTCTTGTAGTTTCCTTCTTTGTTATTTTGCAGGATCTCATTGTAGCTGGGCGAGAAAAAGAACAAGGAGCTAGGAGCAAGCGGCCAAAGAGAAGAGTTTGGATTCGACATTAAGCGCAAGGCAACGGTTAGTGCTTTTCTCCATTCTCTATTGCTTTCATAAAGAAGTAAACCTTGAGTAGTTTGTTTTACAGTTGTTGCTAAGGAACTATCACCCTTAGAGTGGGATAGGGTCATCCGAGTCGGATAATTTTCCCTACAACAAACTGGCGACTCCGCTGGGGATTGTATCCGTTTGATTGTGTTTGTAGTATTTTGCTATTCATTTCCTGAACAAAAGAGTACCAAATCGAAAAGCTTTTGACTATATCAAAAGCGAAGTAGAGGGCAGCTACTCTAGCTCATTTCTGAGCAAGTTCATGATTTGAAAAGCTGATCTACAAGGATCCTTGTAAGCTCTTAGTGATAGCTTTTTACCTTCCTAATCATCCCTTTGAGTGTGCTTGATTGATTGCTTCTGATTTGAGCAAAAACTGTGCATTTTTGAGAAAATTATGACCCGGAAACTGTGAAAACACAACTTTCGTTTTCCAAAGCAGGTAGTACACAGGCTACCTGCTTTGCAACGCAGGTCCCGAAGGGGCTACCTGAGCTGAGAGCCAGACTGGCTGTGCAGCACCTGCGTTGGCCCAAATTTTCCTAGTGCATTTGGGGTTTCCTCCCTTTTTCTTGCCTGTTTTCACTATTGATTTGGCTGCCAGTTACCAGTCTTGCACCTGTTCTGAAACCAATATTACTTGCCATCATTCCGCCTTTGTTATATAACGAAATTGCACTTGTTCTTTGTATTTCTTACTCATTTACAATTTCCCATAACGAAAAGTAAACTAGTCTTGCTTTTGGCCTCTTAGATCTGAACCTGTGTTAGGCATTTTGCTGGTCTAAAGAGTTAGCTTGTTTGCTGTCCATAGCTGATTAGTCATTTACTTTCGTCATTATGGTTTGATTTCATGTATGTCCAGTGATTAAGCAAGTGAATCTTAAGGTGTCTTTTGATTTTGGACAAGCTTGTTTACTTTCGCTTTAAATCGAAATCAAAGTTATATAACAACTTTCTTTTTGTAACCCATCCACATTAAGAAAGGGAAAAGAAAATACATGCATTGTGCATTTTGCATTTGAAAAAGTTTGCATGATGATTTAGGAGAAAATGCATTAGTTTGTGCTGTATGAACTGTGTGAAAAGATTTGCCTTTCTTCTCCCTCAGTAGTTAAGATTTTCATCAGTCAAAAAGATTTGAAAAAGCTTGCTTCTCATCTTAGGCTGCATTTAGGAATTGTTCATATACATCTCGTGGTGAACCTTGAAAGGCAAACTTTAAAAAGATCAACTTAAAATATACTGAATGAACCTAACAACGCATTTGAAACATAACGCAAACATCTAGAGGTCTAGGTAGAGACGTGTTCCGGCGTCGTTAAACATAGTGACTGTCGATCTCTACAAAGGTGGGTGATTCCTCCTGAGAGTCGGTGGCACTAATACGGACTTGTGCTCCCACGTACCGTCGCGTATATATTGGGAGACCCCTATAGGCAATTATCCTTTATCCATAGGAAGCCGTGTCGGCCGCCCTACTGATCGCGATGCAGTGAACACAGCATTCACGAAGATCGACCACCCGTACCGTAAAACGTATTCTGTGGTTTCGCGAAAGGTTTGGCACACCCTCTACCTAGATCTCCAGAGCAGTTTCTTTTGGCCCTTTTCAAACTCTATAACTGAAAAGGTCCAACCGAGCATTTGTCACTTCGGGCTCGTTAATACATCGAAGGAGACTAGAGTCATCTTTAGCTTTTTCTCGACTCTTAAAACATGAAAAAGCAAAGTTATGTTTAAAAGCGTCTAATAAAATTCATTCAAATCGGAAACAAATTTTTCCCCTTTATATTTTAGTTGATCGAGTAATCCGCAATCGTGGAAGAAAGTCAATTGAATATCCGTCGTTCTCGGAGGCTTGTGAGTCAACCGTCTTTGTCTCCGGAATTGAAAACAATCCGGACAAAGCGAGCTCATCGAACCAGTTCAAAATCTCCTTTAAAAGTTAGAACAAGTGTTCCGACAACATCTGAGATTCTGGTTACTCCAAACATTTCCGGAAATCCTGCCTCTATAGAAGAAGTTCAACCGCCACAGAAGGACAGTAATACTGATCCTAGTCTGGGGGAAAATACTTGTATAACTGAACCAGTTCCATCTGTAACTGGTCCAGAGAGTTTTGTTCCTCAAACATCTGTCGCTGTTGATACAACCCCTTCTTCGGCACCGGAAATCTTTTACGGACCTGACGGTCTTCCTCTTCCACCTGGTCTGATTGCGATAGAGTAAATTATAGAGGAACCGCAAGTATCCACTCCAATTCATTTTGGAGTAGAGGTCACTCTATTTCCTGCTACAACAGAAGTTTGTCCATCACCAGTGGAAGTTCCTGTAGAATCACTAGGCAATCAATTGGATAGACTCAAAATGTCTGAACAACCGTCGACATCTAGGACTGTGTCAAATGACACGGCGACAGCAGAATTACCTGCTGCAAATCCAACAATGTTCGCCGGCATACCATCTGTCCCAACTAGCTCTCAATCGCTAGAAGGAGTCCACCAAGGGACTATATCGACAGTATGGTCTGTTCCTGTCTGTTCCGGAGTAATGTCTGGTAACTCTTATGGTGAGACTCATCAAATTGACCCTTTTGGGAATCAATTTAGGCCATCCAATCCTCCAGGACAATCAATTGCCTTGAGTTCTGGATTACCACCGTATGGGGGGCAGTATGCTTTTTCATTACCCCCTCCGGGAGGGTACCCATACGGGAGTTCTCAACCTTACTCAAGTTATGGTGGAATTGCAACGAGTAGTTGGGTACCTATGCTATCCCAGCCACCAAGAGTTGTATATTCTATGCAACAGTGTGTACCTGTGACGAACATCCCAACTACACCGGCTATTGTAACCGTGTCGCAAGTTCAAACGATGCCTGTTGCATGTCAACCTCAGATTTCTCAGGTTCTCATGCAACAGCCCCTTGACCCTGCGACCCAACCACAATCGCCTACTGGTGGGGCGACACAAGTACAATCGGGTATAAGTACCCCACATCTTGGTCCAATGGTTAGTGTAGCACAATAACCCATGGTATCGCAACCGTGGATAGTGCAATACCAACAGCCACAATTCCAGCAAGTGTACCAAGGTTCTGAATAGCAAATCTTTGTGAATACTGGACAACCATATATCCAAAATGGTCAAAATCAACCACTTTATAGTGGTCAAGTCCATCAACCATATCAGTCATACCAACATCAACTCCATTATGCTGGTATGCAAAGACCAACTGTTCAGGCGATTCCATCGTACCCTGGTTACGCTTCACCTAACTTGAATCAACAGTTACCATTCGTGGCGACTTTAGAGTTGCCTGATTTACATCGGTTAACCAATGATCCAATTGCTTACGCCCCATGGTGGCCAGTGATCCCACACAAACTTCCATCCGACATTCCTAAATTCAATGGAAATCCAGGTGAAGACCCGTCGAATCATGTGATGACTTTTCATCTGTGGTGTTCGTCGAACACTCTAAATGATGATTCGATAAGGCTTCGCCTCTTTCAGAGGACATTGACAGGTCCAGTGGCAAAATGGTATATAGAATTGCCAAGAGCTTCGTTCGACAATTTTAGCTCCCTCGCCACGACATTCTTAACCCACTTTCAATTACCAATAAGGTATGAAACGGGAACAGAAATATTGACTAACTTCAAACAGACAACCGCAACTCATATATCAGATCATATACATGAGTGGCGACGTCGACGAAGAATGGTTAAAACATACGTTCCTGATCAGCTTTTAGCTGAGTGGTTTATAAAGTCGTTACTTCCGGCCATAACGGAAGATGTGGCGAAGGGGGGAGTCGTAACAGAAGAGCAGGTTATTGCTCGTGCACAATATTTGGACTTAGTATATACTCAGTCCGGCACGCTCTACGACAAAATACCAGACGCCCCTAGACCAGAGTTTTCAATCCCTCCTCCTCCTAAATCAAATAGTGACTCTCATGCCGGCGATGGCGTGATTGGCACGGCAAACACGAATCCGAAAAGGACCCATCAAAAGAAGGCCCGTAAGGATTCGAACCAAAATGCACATGAAGAAGTTCTTGCTTCGGAAGTAAATGCCGTATCGACAGATAAGGGCAAAGAAACCAATCAACCAGGAAGCAAGAAAAATCAAAACAAAGGGAAGAAGAAGAAACAAGGAGAATCATCTCCTCGAAAAACTTCTTCAAGCCCTCCTCGAGATAGGAAACCACCTTATGGGTGTCAGATATGTGATGAGGATCACTGAACGAGAGAATGTCCATACAAAGCTGATCTAAAAAGATTCTTAAAGAGTTCGCAAACTCCAGCTGTGTTAACTGATCCGTTTCCCGATCGAGGAAAAAATCTGGTTGGTAGTGGAAATGCTTCACCGTCGCAAGTGCTTATGTTATCGATATCGAAGCAACAGAATGATGCTTTGATTTCGACAAGGAACAAAGATTACGGGAATCCACAGGTGTCGAACGATAAAGGTAAAGATCAACCTAGCAGTTCGACAACAACTTCGGCAGAAGTTGTACCCCCCATCACACATGAATTAACAATAAAACCGCCAAAGGGAGTAGTACACAAGTCGACATTTAATCCTCGTGCCAGAGCGGCACAACATTATAATATAGTGGAAGATTTGGCGCAATCGCCGTCTGCTATGTCGACTCTTGAAGTACTACAAAATTGTCCATCCCAAAGGCAGGCATTGTTATCAGCAATTGGTGGGGTGGATCCTAAAGATTCCAATCTTGTATCCTTTGATCACAAAGGATATGATCCTCAGTTACCAGCTCAACTAGCTTTCCTCGTCCAAGTGAAAGCCCTCAACAAAACTGTTCATCGAACAATTATTGATGAGGGGGCATTGACATGTATTATGTCGATGAGTTGCTGGAAAACTTTAGGATCTCCAACCTTGTCGCGATCATCGACAACATTAAAAGCATTCGATGGGAGGACATATACCCCTTACGGTATCCTTAGTAACTTGAAAGTTGAACTAGGGGGCAAAACAGTAGAAATAGATGTTGAAGTCATCGATGGCAATCTTGACTATAACATCCTACTGGGAAGACCATGGATTTATGCCATGGAAGCTATTGTGTCGACCTATTTTAGGAAAATCGCATTCCCCTTTCAAGGAGAGATTACGATCATAGACCAACAAAATTTCCTCCCTAATGGTTCACAAGTTACAGGAAGCGTTCCTATGATCCATGGAAGCGACCATTCGTTTCAAAATATCGGAGTAGGCCTACTAAAAGATCCTACATTAATGGGAACTTTCACCCTTCCACCACCGTTCATTGTGGGAGAAGTGGCGTCAGTAGGAACCTGCAATATGATATCTTCCGCACAAAAGATGTCAGAAAAACGATGTCAGAATGGATCATCCAAAGGTTTTGTCCCCAAGCCCAATAGAAGTATTGTAGCAATCAATTTTCTTGGCCTGGGGGGCAACCCCAAATCAACGCTCATCTAGCATTTGGATAGATAGGTCTAGAGAATATGGCACCCCTTTAAGTCCTTGGTCGCGAGTGCATGGAACCGACAAAGGAATAGTCCAATCAATGGTAATTGACGGGGCACCATGGAATGATTCCCACCATCGTTCCCTTCTCCCGGGTTGTGGGGAAGATACTCAAAATAACCTTTATCATCCTTCAGTTTTCGATTTTCTATCGAGTACTGTAAATACAGTGGGCAATGAGGATAGTTCTTTTACTATGTCAACCTCATTAAAAAATGAAACGATCCCCTTTCCAGATCTCAATGGTAAACCTTCATTCCAACCAACAAAGTTGAATGCAATGAAGCTTGGGGGGCATGCACCTCGATTTGCGTTATTATGCTGGGGGCATGCAAACATATCATCGAGCAGTTTTAGCACACAGTTCATGCTCGTTAAAAAATAAACGCAAGATCCGAGCAGTTTTAGCGCATAGTTCATGCTCGTTAAAAAATAAACATAAGTTGTGAGCAATCTTCCCCTAGAGTTCAAGCTCACCCAGAAAAAATGAACCGGTAAATAACCTTGGTGAATGTAACCTTTGACAGCCATATTAAAGCCCTTGGTCGTGTTCTTGCAGTCTCACCTCCATCCGTTCATTTGGCCAATCGTTCATCTCCATATGTTTGTTTACCCTTTTTGAGGAACAGCTGCGAAGAGTGATTTCACTAAGCCATCCTTGTGACACTGCCGTGATTGGAATATTCCAACCTGTACTTGGAATCTGCTGCTGCCCTGTTAATCACTCGTTCCTCAAAAGACGAGTCTTCTTTGAGCTCTTTTCACTGACTCGTAAAATATGAAAAGTTTGCCGAGTTTTGGCCTTCCAGCTCGTTAAAGCGACCGGAAGAGCTATCCCTCCTCTAGATTTTAATCTTTTTGGACCTGAGGGATTATTGCACAAAAAGATCGAGCGCTTGTTTTATTCGGCTCGTTAAAGCAATCGAAAATTCATCCCTTCTGTATTGTTTTATACTTTTTCGGACTTAAGGGATTAGAAGACGAAAAAGGAATTTTGGAGTTAACTTTCCGTACCTTTTCAGACTCTCTAAAAATGAAAAGGACCGAGTTTTCCTTGTCGTTAGACTCGTTAAAATGATTAAATAGCGACAAACTTGTCTTTAGACGAGAACGAGTTTCCCTATCGCTAGGCTCGTTAAAACATAGCGATGGGCTTGCCCGAAGGGCAGGTTATAGAACAAGCATATGTTATCCTCCTCAAGCTTGACAAAAATAAAGAGGTACTGGTCAGCAATGACTGGGGAAAAATTGGGAGAACCTCACAGCATTAATGGTAGCAAGTCGCTCTTGAACATGACACTTTGTCCTCCGTATCACATCGGGTTGGGTTGTTTCATTCACCGGTCTCATAACCATGGTCCTCGCCACACCATCCACAATTGGGGTAATGCTACCGATCCATCACATCAGTGTCGTTATATGTTCAAGAGATGTGGTTCTGCAAAGAGTCAACCGTGTCCCACCCACTTCCATACATTATCCTTCATCCACTTCATGACCGCCACCCTGAATCATACATCACAGTTTGTTTTCACCTCATCACAATCACTAGCTCCGTTCCGTGTCACTGATGTGGGATTCATTAAGGCCCTCCTTTGACAGATCGCTCCTTGTCGACATCAGCTCATTATCCAAGGAATTGATCTAGGAACAACCCCTTCAGTACTTTGAAGCTTGCATGCCTCAATGGCAAGTTTTTCACTTCCGGCGACAGGTATACATCAATGACCTTCGACCAGAGGATTTTGCATGGTGGTCGACGCCAAGTCCTTTATTCCCATCATGTGAATTGTACTGCTGTACCTTGAGGGTCATCATCCTTATCGGTGATTCCTCTCGTGCTTGTTAACGGTTTACATCATTGGCCGGTAATCAAGCGATGTCTTTCCATGTTCGACTTCAAGAAATTCTCACATGGATCGACTTGTACATCGAGTGAAGATCGGAAGAGATTGAAGACCCTGGATCTAGTTTCATCCATCCGGGCTGCGATATATATTCAGGATATAAAGACATTTGATATGTACATCATTGCAGCAGATGATCATCCTTCTCAAAGGATGATAATTTCAGCAGAGAATTATCAGTCTACAATCAGATGATCGTCTGTTCTATGTACCAAAATGTATTTATAAAGCTGAGCATGGGAATGCCCGCCTCGGCTAGATCATGAAAATGTATGAAAAATAATGTATCGTATTGTATCTTATTACAGGACACTTCTCAGCAGATTGAATGAACTTCGGATCCTCTCAATAAAGCATTTCACCCGATAAACGACCTCATACTTTAGGGGGCATCTGTTATAGACAATTTTGTGCCTTACAGCAACAAGCATGAATTGTCAATAATCCAAGGGATCCAAAGTTCCCTAAACATGATGTTCCTACCCCTAGAGGAACAAGGTCAGCAAACCAACAGCTCTCAGATCAGTTCTCCACCTGAAAACACTCAAAAACAAGCAATCCTGAAATCAAAGCAGGTGCTCCACTAGGTTTCTGCGCTGAAACTCAGTTGCTCCATGGTGTACCTGCGTTGCAAAGCAAGTGGGACAAAGGCCACCTGCGCTGAGCGAGATGGGACAAGTGGCACAATGAGTCATTGCTTTGGAATCTTCCAAAAATGACACTTGGATCAGGGATTTCGCCTTGTGATGAGTCAGAGGCTTTGTTTCTCCAAGTGGAAGCAAGGTTCACCAAGTGGACTCAAGAACTGAAGATCAACTAAAGATTAACTGAAGAGAGAGAGGACACAAGGCAGCTACACATCAGTTGCAAGCTGACTCATCCTTTCTCAATTCATCTATATATTGAGCTCTCTCCTATGAGCTCAAGAGGCTGGAATTTTGTGCAAAGTAATGATATGCTGTTGGTTTCACTATAGAACTATTGGGTGATTGTTTGAGAGAGGTGAAGAAGAGCAATTCTTTCTGCTGGGAGGTGTTGCTGGGTTGGAGCCTTCAATGGTTGTAATACTCTCAGAACCTTTATTTCTTCATTAATAAAAGCTATTGAGGTTCTTCTATGTGCTCTTGTTTCAATGATATATTGTGATGATTGCATGTTTGGTTTACACTAATCCATGAACCAGTTATGATTGCATGCCTCTTGTAGTTTCCTTCTTTGTTATTTTGCAGGATCTCATTGTAGCTGGGCGAGCAAAAGAACAAGGAGCTAGGAGCAAGCGGCCAAAGAGAAGAGTTTGGATTCGACATTAAGCGCAAGGCAACGGTTAGTGCTTTTCTCCATTCTCTATTGCTTTCATAAAGAAGTAAACCTTGAGTAGTTTGTTTTACAGTTGTTGCTAAGGAACTATCACCCTTAGAGTGGGATAGGGTCATCCGAGTCGGATAATTTTCCCTACAACACCACCACTGCATTTTTTTGGCATTCTTCAGTCTATGCTACCAAGTTCACAATTATGTCCTACTATTATATGTTCAAGGGAAGTCCTAGTCAGAGTTGACCATCCTTTTGTCAATTGTGCATCAGTTATTCATCGACCATTATCATAGATTTCATCAGTTTTTTATTTATTGATGGGGGATACATTAATGACCTATTTTGATGGATCTCTTCCCATTGAAGTCAATACCTTATCTGGGATGTAGATCTAGAAATATATAGTATCTTGGAGCTTGTGGTTCTCAGTGGTAGGCTTCCTCACAGTTGATAATGAGTTTTCATCATTGGCCCATGTTAATCAATTTTGCGGAGTGGTTGAAATAAAATTATTTATTCACACTCCATAGATTTTGCTTAGGTACCTTGGGAACCATTTCATTACTGGTGGTCTCCCTAGTGTCTGTTAATAGGATACATCAATGCTTGGTAATCATATGGTCTCCTTGCATGCTCGACATCAACTCATTCATTCACATGTACTAGAGTCATACCATTGAGAAGAGTCAAAGACCTTGGGGCATGGGGATATCTCACTCATGACCATTTCCTCCCCCAAGTTGGATTGGAGAATTTATTATGTACTTTGAAGGCCATCAGAGACACTTACATCAGTATCCAAACCTACTGATAACTATTGTGCCATAGATCTATATTGTATCATGACTAGTCCTTGATGACATGATTCCAAAGTATGTTGTGTGGGTGTCCATGATCTATTATCTTAGTACCAATTATGGGTATTCCTATTAGAAACCAACACAATACTTTGGGGGGGGGGTGTATCAATATTGTAGGAATTTTAAAACTTTCTTTTACTCATGTAGGATACTAAGACACGAATAAACACTTTAGAAATTAAATCATATAAGTATCACAAGAATCAATCATTAGAAGAAAAAATGGAACACATATATTATTCAAACTATTTTCAAATTAATTCACAAGGAAAGCTTTTACTCGTTGTTACGAAGTTCTCTAGTTGCAACTAAAAGGAAGCTTACTCCTGAATTTACCAACTACAATTGAAAAGAGTTACAACCCCTAGTTAATTAGCTACCACTGAAAGGAGCTTTGACCCATAACTATTTACCAACCATTACTGGAAGGATATGCAACCCCTTATATGCAAGCTACTACTTGCTTGGCCTCAATGATTCATCTTTCATTATATTTTCAAGCCCCAATCATGAAGGCCACTTCCTTACATAAACAAATAAATTTCTCAATTCAAACACTCACCACAATCACCTTCACCAATCTCTTATCACTGATCAATCCACCATCCACACCCATGAACATACGCCATCACATATGCCTTCAACACAGATCTTCATTATTCTTCTTGCAAATGCAATTCTACTTATATAAAAAAATGAGTTGATAATTTTTAGCAATGAACTTTTAGTTAAATTCAACTCTTTTCTTGCATGAATATTTATTTTAAACTCATTTACCATTTCCATAAAGTCCTATGAATTTGATATTTATGTATTTAATCTCTTCTCCCTTGTCTCTATAAGAAAACTGAGTTAAACTGCTTAATTTTCTATTCTGGATTTTTTATCAGGCTTTAATAGTGTTCCTTTTGAATTTGGTGTATCACCAAATTTAGCCAATCTGCTTGAATTTTCCTCTAATATGTCCACGCTGATATCTTGCTTTGCCAACTCATTCATTCCTTATTTATAAGATTTATTCCTCCTTTGTATATGGCATAAACACCAAATTTAAGTGTTGTCGACTCATCCATATGCCCGAGGGCCTTAACAAATCAAATATAAATTTAACGAGGTTGGGGGCTTAAACATGTTTCATTCTCTATCGATTTTCAAAAAGACCCAACTAACATTGAAATTCATTAAGACTAAAAAAATTCTTGAAACATGACCTATGGTATGATTTTCAATGTAGGTTGAAAGTCGGGGGTCAACCTGCAAACTTGCTACTGCTCCTGACTGTTGCCTTTGACTGCCCAAGGCCCAACTACCCCGAGGTCCTTACCTTCGAGGATTACATGTCATGTGGGTCGGTCACATTCCTCATGTTCCTTAACTATTGGTCCTTTGTTGCCGCTGTATTTGCCGTCGTGTCCTGGAGCCTCGTCAGCCCGAAGCTGCATCCCATGCACCATTTTTATTTCCTTCCAGGGAAGCATATTTGGGATGACATTTTCAGGGCACTTTCCTTATTGGTTCTTGGCTCTTCTCCATACGTCGCCATGTTTTCCACTTTTCTTGGCACTTAGTCAGCCTAGAGGAATCTACATGCACTCACTTTGAAACCTTTGAGGGTCCCTAGTCTCGAATGATGTGTCATAGTGGGACCTGTGTTGCACTTTTGAACTAATCATGTACCAGTTGGGATGAGATGTCATTGTAACCTACTTTCCGTTGTGTCCTAGATCCTAGTCATCCCGAATGTCATTTCATGCATGCCTTATAAACCTTCTAGGATGGCATCATGTTTATGCCATCATCATCGTGTTGTGCCTTCTGAGTGGTGCCACATGTCACTCATGTTTGGCCCAGTTTCCCACCCGAAAGTGTCAAAAACACATGCCAAATTTCACCCTTATGTTGATGTAATAAACACGACTCAATCAAAATATGCCACACATCTTCTTTTCATTTTTCCATGTGGCCAAAGGCACAAAGGAAGAGGGATCCCAGGAATATTTATTTTGAACGAGTTTCTTTGTTAATTTTTCAACATAAAGCCATTAGGTCACAAGCCTGTTACACTTTTCCATGTTGTGTGGCTATGTGTCATCTCGACACTTTCAAACTTGCGCTTGTATTTGGCTCTTTCGAGGATGAATCTCTGGGGTGAGATATTACATATGGGTGTTCTGCAAATCCTCTATACCAATCACTGATTTCTAATGTCCTCCCAAAGCCCTATCATCTTGGGAGTTCACCTTTGCATGCAATTTAATTCTTCCGAGGAAGGTCTCCTGAGGTGATGTGGCTATGTGGCTATGGGGACCACCTCCCTACAATGTACACCAATCACATCCTTTCTACCTTTGTTAGATACTTCGGGCTATGTCATACCTGCTCCATGTCTTCTTTCCACACACTCTCTATGCTCTATCATCCTGGGACTCTAAGCTTGTACCTGTCTTTGGAATGTCCAGGGAAGTTCCACTGTAGTTATGTGTACACGGGATCCACTGTTGTCCAATGAATGCTTGCCTTGGTGCTATGATTTCTAGCCACATCCTCTTGACTATCCATTAGTGTCTCCACTAATGACTCTACCACGTTTGTGAAAAATGCCAAAATTTCACCATTTTTTCAAGCTTCACCAACTTATCTCTATAACCTTTCACTTTGGAGTACTGATCTTTGACTTCCAATAACTTCTAATCGAATAGGCCATTTAAAAACTTCTATATACCACTAGAAATCTCTTTTAGAGTGCTATCCACATGAGCACTTTCCAAAACAACTTGAAGTGATCTTCTAAACTAGAATTGGATAGGAATTTTCTGCACCTTTATTAATCTTCTTGCACTCATCAATGCCTTTTCCATGAATTTTCCTTTACCTTTGCCATCAATGAAAACATATTTCTAACATTCTCCCCATTTTGTATTGATGAAAACACCTATAAGAAAACAAAACAAAACAATATCACATGAGCATGAAAGAAAAAGGAAAGTATACTCATTACTTTTTCTTTTCTTCTCCTCTTGTGGATGCTACTCCCCCTATGATGCACTTCTCCTCTGTGTACATTTTCTCTGGTGTACTTCTCCTTTCATGGTGCTTCCTTTCCCATTTTCTTTTGTTTTAGGTCAATGTCCCCCCCCTTTGAAATCAATGACAAAAAATGTCAAGAATCTCCCCTTGTCTTTGTGATCCTCTAGACCTGACAACTTTCATTTGATATGTTGAGTACTTCTTGGCTTCCTTTCTTCCTCTTAAGGAAGATCTAGTGGAGGGAGTCAAGAGGAACTACTCCCAATATTTTCCTTAAATACTCAAATTGATCTCTTGGGAGAGGTTTGGTGAATATATCAACTACTTTCTCTTTTGTAGGTACATACTCCAACTTGACAATCTGATTTGCAACTTACTCTCCTAAGAAATGATACTTGATTGGAACATGCTTTGTACTTGAAAGGAAGACAATATTTTTGGACATGTTGATGGCACTTGTATTATCACAAATGATAGGAATATGATGATCATAGAATACTTGTACATCTTGTAGAGTCTGCTTCATCCATAATAGTTGAGTGTGACAAGAAGTTGTTGCTATGTATTCTACTTTAGCAGTAGAAAGGGAAATTGAATCTTGCTTCATCCTCAACCACAAAACTAAACATTCACCAAGAAACAAAGCACCACCACTAGTTCTCTTTCAATCATCTACATTACTTGCCTAATTAGCATAAATAGAAACAATTAGTGAAAAATATTTACCTTAGGGATAACAAAGTCCATAGTCCATCGTGGCTCTCAAATATTTGACTGTCCTCTTAGCTGCTAGGAGATGAATCTCTCATGTGGATGCTTCAAATCTTCCAACAATACTAGCTACCTACATAATGTAGGGCCTTGACGCTATCAAATATAAAAGGTTGTAATAATAGATTTGTATAAAGTCTGAGCAGCGTCTAGGGATTCATCAGTCTTGCTGAGATTGCAACTTGTAACCATTAGAGTGCTTACCAAAAAAAATTCCTCCATGCTAAATTTCTTCAAAAATTCCTTGAGATACTTGCTTTGTGAGATAAAAATTCCTTTGGAAGACTATGCAATATGTAAAATAAGGAAATAAGAAATTTCTCCAAGCATAAACATCTCAAAATCGACCTTCATATCAACTGCAAATTGACATGTTAGTTGATTTGAATCACTAAAAAATATAATATCAACGGCATAGACAACCACCACTAAAAATTTCCCATCATTAGATTTACCATACAAGTTACTATCAACCACTCCCCTTTTAAAACCACACTTGAGCAAATAATTGTCCAACTTGGAATACCAATACTGCGAGGTTTGCTTGAGATCACACAGTCTTTTTCAACTTGCAAACATAATAAATCTTTTCTGAGAACTAAAAACTATCAGTTTTCTCAATGTAGACTTATTCCTATAATTATCCATTTAGAAAGGAAGATTTGACATCCATCTGATATATCTTGAATTCCTTGAAACAAGAAAATACTAAAAACATTCTAACTACCTCTAATCTAGAAACAAGAGCAAAGGGTTCATCAAAGTCTAAGCCTTCAACTTGTGCATAACCTTTGCAAATTGATCTTGCTTTATTTGTTACAACTTCTCCTTTCTCATTTAATTTATTCCTGAAGACACACTTCATGCCAATAACATTTTTGTTTGCTGGTCTTGGAAAGAGCTCCCAAGTATGATTTTTCTTGATCTGGTCAAGTTATTCATGCATAATTTTTAACCAATTATCATCTTGGTTGGCCTGAGAAAAATATTTTGTTTCCATCATAGATAGCAGAGCTACATGCACTTGAGTAGGGGGATTTAATAATTTCTTTCATATTTGTACACTTATGTTCAAGTCACCAACAATTTGGTTAGTTGGGTGGTGTTTTTGCACATACCTTGTAGGATCTTTGGTTTGAGGACTTAGGGGTTATTTAATGTCTTCATCTAAAAGTGGCTCATTTTTATTCTCATCATTGTTGGTTGAATTACTAGAGCTAATATTTATTGGTTGATTGTCTTCAAAGTCGACGTGCTCATCAACTTTGACATCAATGCAATCAACTATCCTATTTATATTCTTATAGTAGCATTTATAACCCTTTCTATTATGAGAATACCTAAGAAAAATACCTTCATCAGCGCTTGCATCAAACTTACCAAGCTTTTCATCATTTTTTTTAATGTAGCACTTTCTTCCAAACACTTTGAAATGCATGACTATCACAGGTCTTCCATACCAAAGATCATATGGAATCTTGTCACTATTTGGCCTAAAGTATGCTTTGTTGAGAACCAACACTACTATGTGGATGGTTTCAACCCAAAATCTCTACTGAATAATTCCTTTTCCCATCATGGCTTTGGCCAACTACTAAACTGATCCATTGGCTCTCTCTACTACATTGTTCATTGTGAAGTCTCTGTTATTGTAAACTGCATTCTGGTACCATGTTTCGTGCAAAAATAATCAAACTCTTTTGAAGTAAACTCATCTCCATTATCAAATCTTATGCACTTTATTTTACAGTCTGTCTTATTTTTAAACATGGACTTAAAGTCCTTAAACTTCTCAAAGTCCTATGCCTTTTCTCTTAAAAATGCATCCCATATCATTCTGCATAAATCATTAATGATTAACATGATATACAATTTACTTGTGGGCCGTCTGCAGTATTGAAGGGTTGTGTAATTCCATATATACTAACTGCAATGGCCTGGATGATGATTTCTCCTTGGACTTGAAAGGTACTTGCACTTGTTTTCCCATCTAACAAGATTTGCAAATAGCATTCTCAAGCTTTAAAAGTTTTAGCAGGTGTTTAACAACATTCTTTTCTTGCCCAATTTGACAATCTGATCAAAATTTGGATGTCCAAGTCTTCCATGCCACAAATAGCTCTCATCAATCTTTAACAAACACCATTTTTCTTTATTTTCTTTTATCAAATAAACATTATTGTTTGTTCTTACAACTTCAACTACTATTTCTCCAATGCTTGTAGACTTGATTTGACAAATTTTACTTTGTAAAACACATAATAACCTTGGTCACACATCTGAGATGTAGTGAGTAAATTCTGCTTCAGCCCATCTACAAACAATACCTTATTGGCCTTACCTCTTCCATTAGACAGACTGAAAGCTCCTTTACCAACAATCTTACCAGGTGCATTATTTCCAAATGTCATGTTACCTTTCTCAATTGGTTTCCATGATAAGAACTTATTTTGGTTTCCTGACATGTGCCTAGAATAGGCATTGTCAACATACTAATGTCTTCCTTCATTATAATCATATAGGACAATATTATAATTATCTTATTCTCCTTTTCCTTTTAGACTTTGGGTTTTTGGCTTGTTTGCTTGATAACTGGATCAAACTGTTATTCTTAAATCTACAATCAATTCTCTATGCCCAAAATTTTGACAATTATAACATTTAATCAAATTATTCAAAGAAGTGAATGGATTGTTGTACCTATGTCTGCTCATCCTTTGCCTAGTAGATTGATTAATTAGCTGATATTGTCTTCTCCGTGGCCTATGTTGTCTATAAGATAAATTCACCCTGTAATTGGCTACCTTGTGCCCATAATTTGTGCATGTAAAATAATAGGCAGGAAAAATTCCTTCATACTTGGGAGAAAATCGATTTCTGAAAATTGGTTGGGCTACCCTCTATGTATTTTGATTTTCCGCTCCAGCGTTGTTTAAATTTTGCTGAGAAAAATTCCTCCTTTTATTTTGTTGTTGTTGATTGGTATTTGGATGCATATTGGACCACATGCTACATTTGTCTATTTGTTGATACATTGACCCATTTCTCGCTGCTACATTATATCCATTATTTTCTACTTACACAAAGGTAATCAATTTCTTTCCCTTTATTGCTGTTGAGCTTGACTCAGCCTCAAATCGAAGACTTGTTTTGTTATTGGAGACGCTTTGAGCATCAAGGAATTTATTCAAAATTTCAATCCCTTTTAAAAAATTGGTATTGAAGCTCAGCTAGGATTTTTCCTTTTTGAACTCTTTCCATAGAAAAACAATTTCTCCCTCAGGGATTTCACATGCTTGATTTTTCCCACTGAACTATCGATTCAAAGTTTATTGAATATTATTTCCTTCTTCAATTTGTAGGAGAAAAGGCTCTATAGATGAATCTTTTTTTTTAATCAACAATTGTTTTTGGGTTTTATTTTCTTCTCGAGCCTTTCAATATCTTCAAGAGCACTGACCAACTCTCCTTCTAAGTTGACCTCAACCTTTTCTCCATCATAATTAATAGCTTATAATTCCAGATTGTCTATGGCCATGAGCATAAATTATTTTGAGATTTCATTATATTTTTCCTCATCTGAAGATTGGCTTCCTTCACTTTCAAAGGAGCTGACATCTTGGGTGTATAAGATTTTCTTTTTAGGCTTCTTTTTATCCTTTTTCACTTTTCTAAACTTCTCTCTAGGGTCATATTCTTTCTTATTCTTTTTAGGACATTGAAGGCATAGTGACCTACTTTCCACAATTAAAGAAATTAAAAGGTATCTCACCTTTGTAGTTTCCCGAGCCTCTTTTAAGCTTCCTCATGAAATTAGCTTCCTCTTCATCTGATTCACAACATGAATCATCACATTCTTCCTCATGCTTCTTATCTTCCTTGACAACTGACTCCTTCGTTGATGGATTGCTAATAGAAATTCTTATCTCATAAGCAGTGAGAGTTCCTAGTTGGTCCAAATTTAGAGTCTTCAATTCTTTCATCTCCTCTATGGTTGAAAACTTGGGATTAAATCTCTTAGGGAGAGATCTCAACACCTTTTGACTACTACTAGCTTTGTTAAATATTCATCAAGGCCCCTTATAGTATTCACAACTTAATCAACTCTAAGGTAGTATTTAGCAATATATTCATCATCATGCATATTTAAATACTCAAAGTGCATTCTAAAACCTTGAAGTTTGGCTTGCTTTATCTTTCTATCACCTTCAAGTAGCTACCCTTCTTGTCCCAAACAAATTTCGCTGTTGAGCAATCCATGACCTTACTAGTTCTGATTCAAGTAGGCTAGAAAGCAAGGAATTCATAGCTTTAACATTATGAGTATTCCATATTCTAATCTATAGTAATCGAGGATGTAATATTTTTATATTCTTCTTCCACTGCATCCCGTACATCAGGTCCAAGTGATTGAATATAGGTCTTCATCCTTACTTTCCAAAGCACATAGTTTGTTCCATTGAGCCTTGATGCCCTATTGGTGTATCCTCCTTCTTGGTTTTCCATGGTCCTTGATCTTTCTTCTGGCTATAATACTAATCTAAAGTAACCTAGTGTTGCTATGATACCAATTGCTAGAAACCTAGAAAATATTAAGGGGGAGGGGGTTGAATTAGTATGGTAGGAATTTTAAAACTTTCTTTTACTCATGTAGAATACTAGGACACCCATAAACCCTTTAGCAATTAATTCGTATTGCTATCACAATAATTAATCATTAGAAGCAAAAATCAAACATATAGATAATTCAAATTTCTTCAAATTACTTCTCAAAGGCAAACTTCTACTTGCAGTTACAAAGTTCTCTGGCTGCAACCACAAGGAAGATATTACTCCTTGATTTATCAACTACAACGGAAAGAAGCTACAACCCGTAGATTATCAGCTACCATTGAAAGTATCTCTAACCCCTAACTATTTACCAACGACTATTGGAAGGAGTTTCAACCCATAAGCTGCTACTTGCTTGGCCAAAATGATTCGTCTTTTATTCTATTTTCAAACTCAAATCATGAAGGCCACTTCCTTACATAAACAAGCAAATTTATTGCTTCAAATACTCACCACAATCACGTTCATGAATGCATGATCACTGATCAATCCACCAACCACACCTCTAAAGATACACCATCACATATGCCTTCATCACACAACTTCATTACTTTTACTGCAAATGAGATTCTACTTATATAAAAAATTGAGTTGATATTTTTAGTTATGAACTGTTAGTTAAGTTAAACCCTTTTCTTGCATGAATATTTATTTTTAACTCATTTACCACTTTTTTCAAGTCTTCTAAATGTGATATTATGTCTTCAATCTTTGGTCCCCTGTCTCTATAAGAAAATTGAGTTAAACTACTTAATTTGCTATTCTATATTTTTTATCAGGATTTAGAAGTGTTCCTTCTAAATCTGACGTCTCACCAAATTTAGCCAAGATGCTTAAATTTGACTCTCATATATCCATGCTGCTATCCTGTGCTGCTAACTCGTTCATGCCTTCTTTATATGCTTTTTTCCTCCATTGTATATCGCATAAACTCGAAATTCAAGTGTTGTCAACTTATTCATATGCGTGAGGGCCTTAACAAATCAAATATAACTTCAACGAGGTTAGGGGATTAAACACATTTTTTTCTCCGTTGATTTACATGAAGACCCAACTAATATTGAAATTCATTAACACTGAAAATTTTCCAAACATGACCTCGGGAGCAACTTTCAATGTAGGTCGGAAGTCAGGAATTTTCCTTCAAACTTGTTGTTGCTCCCGACTACTGCCTCCGACTTCCCCAAGGTCCGACTAGCCCAAGGTCCTGACCTTCGAGGATTATATGTCATGTGGGACCACCACATTCCATGTCCCGAAGCCTCATTAGCCCGAAGCTACCTCCCATGCGCTCTTTTTATTTCCTTCTATGGTAACACATCTGGGATGATATTTCATGGGCACTTTCCTTATTGGTTCTTGGAGGAATCTACATGCGCTTACTTTGAAACCTTCTAAGGTCTGTTATCTGGGATGATCTGTTTTGGTGGTACTTGTGATGCACTTGTGGACCAATCACGTACCGACTGGGATGAGATGTCATTGCAACTTGCTTTTAATCATGTCCCAAATCCTAGTCATCATAGATGTCATTTCATACAGGCCTTATAAACCTTTTAGGGAAGCCCTTCTAGGATGACATGTCTAAATGACATCATTCTTGCTTCATCATCAACATGTGGTACCACCTAAGTGGTGTAATGTGTTACTCATTTTTGGCCCACTTTCCCACTTGAAAGTGCCAAAAACACATGCCATATGTCACCCTTGTGCTAAAGTCATCAACACGAGCCAATCAAAATCTGCCACACATCTTCTTTTTTTTTATCCATGTGGCCAAAGGTATGAAGGTAGAGGGGTCCTAAGTATTGTGCTTTTGAACTTATTTCTTCATTAAATTTTAAACATAAAATCACCGAGTCCAAGTTTGTTACACTATGCCAAATTTTCTGTTTGTGCGTCATCCATGCGCTTTCAAGCTTGTGTTCATATTTAGATCTTTCAAGGATGAACATCTGGGATGGGATGTTATATATGGGCCCTTTGCAAATACTCTATGTCAATCACAGACTGCTAATGTCCTCTTGAAGCTCTATCATCTTAGGAGGTCACATTTGCATGCACTTTAATCCTTCCAACAAAGGTCTCTTGGGGTGATGTGGCTCTAGGGACCACCATCAACTAAAGCATACACCAATAACATCCTTTCCACCATTTTTATGTACTATTGATTGTGTCAAACCTACTCCATGTCCTTTATTCATGCACTCTAGACACTTTGTCATCTTGACACTCCAAACTTGCGCCTGCCTTTGTAACATCTTAGGAACTTCCATCAAGGTTTCATGTACATGGGGTCCACCATCTGCCAATGAACACTTTCCCCGATTTTGTGTTGTCTACCCACATCCTCCCGAATCTCCCTTAGTGGTTCTTCTAATGAATCTATCGTATTTGGGAAAAAAACAAAACTTTCATAATTTTTTCAAGCTTCACCAACTTAGCTCTACAACCTTTGACTTTGGAGTTATGATATTTGACTAGAAATAACTTCTAATCCGGGAGGGCTTTTACATAATTCTATATACCACTTCAAATATCTTTCAAATCTCTATCGACTTTAACACTTTCCAAAAGCACTTGAACTGATCTTCTGAACTAGAATTGACTCCAAAGTTTTTGCACTTTTATCAATATTCTTGCACCCATCAATTCCTTTACCATCAATTTTCCTTTACATTTTCCATCAATGAAAACATATTTCTAACATTATTTGCCTTTGGAATTTATGGAAACACTTATAAGAAAATAAAACAAAACAAAACCACATGAGCATGAAAGAAAAAGGAAGGTATACTCCTTAATATTCTTTTTTTCGTTCTCCTCTTGTGGATGTTGCTCCCCCTACGATACACTTTGGTGTATTTCTCCTTTTGTGGTGTTTCCTTCCCCCTTTTCTTTTGTTTGAGGTCCATATCCTCCCACTTTGACATCAATGGAAAAGAAACTAATATGCTCCCCTTGTCTCAGTGATCCTGTTGACCTGACAATTTTCATTTGATATGTTAGTGCTTGCTTGCTACATTTCTTCCTCTAGAGGAAGATCTAGTGGAGGGAAACAACAAGAACTACTACCAATCATTACCTTAAATACTCAAATTTATATCTTGGCATAGGTTTGGTGAATATATTAGCTACCTGCCCTTTTGTAGACACATACTCCAACTTGGCAATCTAATTTACAAGTTTCTGTCTTAAGAAATGGTACTTGATTGGAATGTGCTTTGTCTTTGAATGGACAATATGATTATTAGACATGCTGATGACACTTGTATTATCATAAATGATAGGAATATGCTGATGATAGAATACTTGTACATATTCTAGAGTATTCTTCATCCATAAGAGTTGAGTGCAATAAGAATTTTCTATTATGTATTCTACTTCAATAGTAGAAATGGAAATTTAAGGTTACTTCTTGCTCAACCATGAAACTAGGAATTCACCAAGAAAGAAACCACCACCCCTAGTTCTCTTTCGATCATCTAAATCACCTGTCCAACCAACATCAATATAATTAGTTAGTGAAAAATATTTACCTCAAGGATACTAAAGTCCATAGTCCATCATGGCTCTCAAATATCTGAGAATCCTCTTAGCTGCTAGGAGATGACTCTGTCTCAAGGCTTCTTGAAATATTCCAACAATACCAATTGCCTAAATGATGTTTTGTCATGAGGTTATCAAATATAATAGGTTTCCAATAATAGATCTGTATAAAGTCTAATCAAGCTCTAATGATTCATTAGTCTTGTTGAGCTTGCAACCAACAATCATTAAGGTGCTTTCCAAGGAACATTCCCCAATGCAAAATTTCTTCAAACCTTCCTTGAGATACTTGCTTTGTGAGATAAAAATTCCTTTGGAAGGCTATGCAATATGAAAACTAAGGAAATAAGAAAGTTCTCCAAGAACAAACATCTAAAATTCAACCTTCATATCAGTTGCAAGTTGGAATGTTAGTTGATCTAAATCACTAGAAAAGATCTTATCATCAATATAGACAACCATCACTAACAATTTTCCATCATTATATTTAACATACAAGTTACTATCAACCACTCCCCTTTTAAAACCACACTTGAACAAATATTTGTCAAACTTGGAATACCAACTATGCGGGGCTTGTTTGAGACCATACAAAGCATTTTCCAACTTGCAAACATAATTAGGCTTGTCTGATAGCTAAAAACCATCAGGTTGCTCAATGTAGACTAATTCCTGCAATTCTCCATTTAGAAAGGTAGATTTGACATCCATCTAATATATCTTGAATTTATTGCAAAAAACAAATGCCAAAAACATTCTAATTTCCTCTAATCAAGAAATATCGACAAAGGTTTCATCAAAGTATAAACCTTCAATTAGTGCATAACCTTTGAAAACTGATATTGCTTTATTTCTTACAAGTTCTCACCACTCATTTAATTTTTCCTGAAGACCCACTTCATGCCAATAACATTTTTTTTTGTTGGTCTAGGAACGAGCTCCCAAGTTTATTTTTTCTTGATATGGTCAAGTTCTTCATGCATAACTTTTATTCAATTATCATCTTGGATGGCCTAAGAAAAATCCTTTGGTTTCATCATAGATAGGCTGCAGAGTTACATGCACTTGAGTAGGGGGATAAAACAATATTCTTCTTGTCTGTACACTTGTGTTCAAGTCACCAACAATTTGGTCGGCTAGGTGGTGTTTTTTCACATACCTTGTAGGATCCTTGGATTGAGGTCTGAGAGGTTCTTCAATGTCTTCATATGAAAGTGGCTCATCATTGTTGACTAAATTATTTGGGATGATATTTATTGGCTGATCGCCTTCAAATTTGATGTGCTCATCAACTTTGACATCAATGCAATCAACTATCCTCTTTTTATTCTTGTTGTAGCATCTATATCCATTTCTATTCTCATAATACCCAAGAAAAATACCTTCATCGACTCTTTCATCAAACTTACCAAGCTTTTCATCATTTCTTTTGATGTAGCACTTTCTTTTGAACACTTTGAAATACTTGACTATCGTAGGTATGCCATACCAAAGCTCACATGGAGTCTTTTCACTGTTTGGCCTGAAGTGTGCTTTGTTGAGAATCACCACTGTTGTGTGAATGGTTCAACCTAGAATATTTTCTAAATATTTCTTTCTCCCATCATGGCTTTGACCATCTGTTGAACTGATCTATTGACTCTCTCTACTATATTATTTTATTGTGGAGTCTCTGCTATGGTAAGCTTCCTTTTGATGCGATGTTGCTTACAAAAATCATCAAACTCATTTGAAGGAAACTCACCTCGATTATTAGAAATTATGCACTTTATTTTACATTTTGTCTCATTTTCAGCCATGGCCTTAAAGTACTTAAAATTCTCAAAGGCCTTTGAATTTTCTCTTAAAAATGCAACCCATATCATTTTGCTGAAATCATCAATGGTTAGCATGAAATACAATTTACTAATGGGTGTATGAAATTTTGAAGGGCCACATAATTCCATATGTACTAACTGTAACGGTTTGGTTGATGATTTCTCCTTGGACTTGAATGGTACTCACACTTGTTTTCCAATATGGCAAGATTTGCAAATAGTATTCTGAAGATTTGAAAGTTTTTGCAGGTCTTTAACATCATTCTTCTTGCCCAATTTTCCAATCTAATCAAAATTTAGATGTCCAAGTATTCCATTACACAACCAACTCTCATCAAGATTCGACAAATAACATATTTCTTTATTTTCTTTTAGCACATAAACATTATTGTATGTTCTTACAACTTCAACTACTATTTCTCAAGTTCATGTAGACTTGATTTGACAATTTTAGCTTTGAACAATAAATCATAACCTTGGTCACACATCTGAGACACACTGAATAAATTATGCTTCATCCCATATACAAATAATACATTCTTAGCTTCATCTTTGCCATTAGATAGTATGACAACTCCTTTACCCAACAATCTTACCAAGTGCATTATTTCGAAAGTTCACACTAGCTTTCTTAATTAGTTTCCATTATAATAACTTACTTTTGTCTCTTGACATGTGATTGGAACAACCACTATCAAAATAACAATGGATTCCTTATTTTTGAGCATATAAGACAATGATACCGTTCTCTGTATTCTCCTTTTCCTTCTAGAATTTGGGTTCCTCGCTTGTTGTCTTAGTAACTGGATCACAACTTTTATTTTTAAATCTACAATCAACTGCTCTATGCCTAAAATTTTGACAGTTATAACATTTAATCAAATTATTCAAAGGAGTGAATTTATTGTTGTACCTGGGTTTGTTCATCCTTTTCTTGATAAATTGATTATTTGGATGAAAATTTCTTCTTCATGGAGTGAGCAGTCTATAAGATAAATTCACCTTGTAATTGGATGCCTTGTGCCCATAATTTGTGCATGTAAAATAATAGCATGGACAAATTCCTTTATACATGGGAGATGAAGAAATTATTCAGATTGCATAACTATTCAGAGAACATGAAAGCAAAAATAGCTACCTTCAGTCTTAAAGGGAAATTAGATATTTGGTGGGAATATTTGAGGAATGTTAGAGGCATTCAAGAAGAAGAGTTTATTTGGGATGAGTTCAAAAGACTCTTCAAGAAGAAGTACATATCTGAAATATATTAGGATGAAAAAGCTAAGGAGTTTTATGAGTTGTAGATGGGTTCTATGACTGTTAATTTATGGTATGTTCTATGCTTAGAGAAATTTACTTTTCTTTCTGATTATTATTCACAGATTAGCAATCACAAGTGAATAAGTAAAGTGCATATAGAACATTAAATGATCAACAGAAAACAAGCCAAGACAAGAGACACAAGATGTGGCCCCTAGCCAGGGACAAACCCCACAATGTGGGGAAACCCTTTGATCAAATCTTCTTTTATCTTCAATAATTCAGCAGAGAGAAATAGTACAATAAATCTGATTTATATCAGCAGTAGCAAACCCTAGATCAACAGCATTGGCATTAGCAACTTCATAATCAAAACTAGGGCAGTCGATATCTCGCAAACCGACCGTCAGATCGACTTGATTCCACCACCAAAAAATGTGGATTTTAGAGGAGTTCTAGATGGACCTACAACACAGTTCAGAAGAGGAGGTTTGATGTTCAACGCTAGTCAAACTTTGGTTCTACAGTTGCTGCCTCAAAACTGTGTCCTTCCTTCCACATGTGTGAGAGAGAGTCTCTTTTCTGCGCAGTAGAGAAGGACCTCCTTTTTTGCGCAGGAGAGAGAGAGAGATGTGATGAGATGAGTGAGTGCAAATTAGGAAAATTCCTCCTATATTTATACACAACTGTTGATGTTTGAATAGATGCGACTGTTGGGCTTTTGAGCCTACATGAGTTGTAGGTCGGCTTGATAATAATTCCATAATCAAAATAAATTCATATCTCCATAAATACTTATCGGAATCGGATGATCTTTAGATCAATCCTACACCTCGCGACGAGAGGAGTCTAATAAAAATATTATCAGCCCTGAATAAGATGACCTACATGGAGTTTTTCCCTAGTTTCCAATTTTAACACTCCCTCTCAACTAGCGAGAACTCCATCTGCAATCTGTTTGTCGATCGCTACTATTCATCCATCAAATGCATTGGCCTGTATAGCTTGACCCTTGCCCTGCTCTGCTCTATTCTACCTATTTTGCTTTGTCTTGTTTTGCCCTGTATTGATCTGTACTGCGCTACTCTGTTCTGCTCTACTCAGCTTTGTTCTGTTCTGCTATGCTTTTGTCCGAATTATGAAGAAGAAGAAATGATTGAGGATGCATCATACTGACTCAAAGTTAGTCTCAGAGTATGTACCACTGGTCCCAGACCAGTCTCAACCAACCTGAAGTTAGCGTCATAGTGGGTACAACTCCTACCACTGGTCCCAGACCAATATCATCCTCCACTGACTTGAAGTCAGTCTCAGAGTTTGTGCCACTGGTCCCAGACCAGTGTCAACCGACCCAAAGTCAACGTCATAGTAGGTACCACTCCTACCATTGGTCCCAGACTAGTCCTTCACTGGCCCGAAGTCAGTCTCAGAGTATGTACCACTGGTCCCGGACCAGTCTCAACTGACTCGAAGTCAGCGTCATAGCGGGTACAACTCCTACCACTAGTCCCAGACCAGTATCATTGATCCTAGATAAATCAAGGTCATCCTAGTGTAGGGAGTACGATAGATACAATGATGTGTCCATCGGTACTACTATGGTCCCTAGCTTCATTTCCCTGCTCATTGATCAGATGAGAGGTACTTCCCATGAGTCCCAGACTGCATGGGTAGGATGCCTTGATAGGAGAACTTAATCAATCCCATCCTCACAAGAGAACTAATCATCCTGCTACACAATTGCCATGGAGAATACATCATCCAGGCCTCACAGGAGAACTAATCATCCTGTTACATAATCATCATGGAGAACACATCATCCATACCTCATAGGAGAACAAATCATCCTGCTACATAGTCGCCATGGGGTGTACATGTACACCACCAGGGGATAGTGAATCACCCTGTGGTCATATGTCGCTCCAAGAAGTACCTCGCACCCCACAGAGCTCCCAGAGCTCAATGCATCATACAGGACCCTCATCAGAGGGTTTTTGAACAACACCAAGTTGTTCTCAGAAAGTCAAGAATTTGACTTTCCCTAGGGGCTTTGTCAGAATTTTGGTGACCTGTTCATCTGTACTGATATGTTGGAGCCTTATAGCTCCCCGCTGCACCATATCTCGAATATAGTGGTACCTGATATTGATATGCTTGGAGCGATCATGAAATATGGCAATCTCTGACAAATGATTCCCACTCTGGTTGTCACATAGGATCACGGTGGTATCCAGTGTAAATCCAAACAGCTCACTGAAGAGCTTTCGCAACTAGACTGCCTCACAGGAGGCCATGCTAGCAGAAATATACCCTGCCTCTGCAATGCTCAAAGAAACCGAATTCTACTTCCTGCTCATCCAAGATATCGAAGCAAATCCCAAGGTGAAACAACACCTGGAAGTGCTCTTACGATCCACCACACCGCCTGCCCAATCAACATCAGTATATCCAAGTAGTCTCACATCTCCAACAGTGTATCTTAACCCATAAGTGATTGTGCCACGAAGATATCTTAACAGATTCTTGGCACCAATCCAATGTATGTGGTGAGGTTCAACCATATGTTGACTCTATGTGTTGACTGCAAAACATATGTCTGGATGCGAGTTCACCAAGAACATTAATGATCCGATGAGTTGACGATACTCGGTGGCATTTCTCAAAATAGGTCCAGCAGCACTATTGCTTAACTTTTTGAAGTCAAGCTCCATCGGGGTAGTTATGGGCTTGTAGTCCACCATACCGAATCTTTCCAGAATATTCACCACATATTTTCCTTGAGATAGGAAAATTTCCCTTGGCTTCTACCAAACTTCAAGGCCTAGGAAATAGTGCATCAGTACTAGGTCCTTCATTTCAAATTCAGAAGCGAACTCCCTCTTACATTTGTGAATGAGAGGGTCTGCACCTGTTAGGAAGAAGTCATCCACATACAGCACTAGTATGAGAGGTTTGTCATCTTCAACCTTAAAGTAAGGGTTAGGATCGGATTCAATCCTAGTGAATCCCAGCTTCATCAAGTAGCTATCGATCCTCTCATACCATGCTCGAGGTGCTTGCTTCAGCCCATAGAGGGATTTCTTCAACCTGCATACATGAGATTCTCGATCATAAATCTCAAATCCTTCAGGTTGCTCCATGTAGACCTCTTCTTTGATCGAACCATGCAAGAATGCGGTCTTGACATCCATCTGATGTAGGTTCCATCCTTGTGAAGCCGCAAGGGCTAAGATCGAGTGGATGGTGGTATTTCTGGCAACAGGTGTAAATATCTCGTCATAGTATATACCTTCCTTCTGGGAGAAGCCACGAGCAACAAAACGAGCCTTATATTTTTTCGTACTTCCATTTTCTGCATGCTTTATCCTGTAAAGCCATTTAGAAGTGACAACTATCTTGTCCTGGGGTCTGGGAACTACTTCCCAGACATCATTCTTCATAATAGACTCATATTCTTCGGTCATAGCATCCTTCCATACTTGATGCTTAACGACATCTGAGAATGATGAAGGCTCATTTTGTATGATCGTGCTCAAGATGGTTAGGTATCCCTGATCCCAATTGGGTTTCTTACTTTCACGAAAGGTTCCTCGGGGTGAAATGTGTCCTTCAGCATCATCGAGTAGCCCCTTAAGCCAAGAGGGCCTTTTCCTATAACTGGAAGGCTCAGGTGGATCAATAGGATCCATGGGTTCTTCCACATCAGGCATTGATTCATCATCCTTTTCTTTCGGTTCCTTGGTGCCGGCTTCTTGAGAGCTCCTCAAAGTTGGAAGATTGTCCACCTTGCTGAGAGCCATATCTTCGTCAAAGGTGACATCATGACTAATCACGACTTCCCTTTTACTCGCAACATAGATTATATAACCCTTAGTATTTTCACCATAGCCCACGAAGATTCCTTTCTTTCTAGATGCACCCAATTTATTCCTTTTCTCTTTTGGCACATGAAAATATACTGGGCTTCCAAAGATTATAGAATGAGATACGTCAGGTTTCTTACTGGTGAACATTTCTTCAGGAGTATTGGATCCCAATGCTTGATGAGGGCATCATTTTTTTACATATACGGTGGTGTTTGCAGCTTCAGCCCATAGAAATTTTGGAAGTATTTAATCATGGATCATGGCACAGACAACTTCCACAATAATACAGTTCTTCCTTTCCGCCACACCATTCTGTTCAGGAGTATATGGTGTAGTAGTCTCCCTATTGATGCCAGCCTCAGATATGTCTGAGTGAACCAGTTGTAATATGTCGGAGGTCTTGCTTTGGCTTGAGGGGAATGGTCCCCTTTTGAGCTTTCCTTCGGCACATGCTGGACAGACACCTTCTTTCTCTACTCGGAATTTGGGCATCCCTGTTACCATTTGTATTACATCGGGTAGAGCTTTATGGTGAAGGTGGGAAAACCTCCAATGCCAAAGTTCGGACTGAAGAGATGTGTCACAAGACATGACACCTAGCAGACTTCCACTAACTTGATATAATGAATCAACTCAAAACCCAAGAGTGAAAGCATCTTTAACATTGTTTTTCCATATACGTACCTTGCCATCGCTGAAGTTCACCTTGTATCCTTTGTCTTCCATTTTCAAGATGGGCACTAGGTTCTTTTTGAGGTCAAGTACATATAATACATCCTATAAGTGGATTGTGTTAACTTGATTCAATTTAAGAGAGACATTGCCTACACCTTTCACGGGATATTTCATATTATCTCCAAGGAGAATTTCCAGGTTAGTTTCTTTCTCTATCAGATTATGGAGAACTTCTTTGTAACCAGTGAAGTGCCTTGATGCACCACTATCAATGAACCAAATTACCATTGAGTCCAAAGGAGCAGAGGTAGATAGAGCAGCTGGTAGATAATATTCATCTTGCTTATTTTCAACAATGTTGGATTCATAGTTGGAATTTCTGGCCTTCTTTAATGGTTGTCATCTTCCTTGATTACCAGCACTCTTTTTACCTTTGCTATTGAATTTTCCATTCCTTTGATTTCCATGAGATGGATTTTGATCATCATCTCAGTGTGAGTCCTTTCTATCAGGGCATTGCCTTGCATAATGATATGGGAGTCCAGATCACTAAAAAAGCAAGTTTTTTTAGGGTTTGGGCACCTGGAGTGGTTGTTTAGCTCTTGTGGGTCCTATAGCTCCTTAGGAAGGTCAATAATATTTTAGTTTTTTGATTACACTTCCTTAAATTCACTTAGGAGGTTGAGTCATGTCATAGTAGCCCTCCGCTCATGTTTATCCTGGTGGGTTGGTGAAAGTGGGTAAATGTGGGATGTGGCATTACAGATTGGTATTAGAGCATGGTTAAAATGCTTGGACTGGATGGGATAGATGCATGTCATTATGCATGCATTGTCATGGTTATGGTTGTCATTCATGAGATCATGGTATGAATTTGGTATTGTCATGCATGATGTTGGCATGTTGATATGATTATGATTATACATGTATTGTGCTAATTTGGACTAACTTTGCATATGAGATAACCCTCACCTAAAATTCATTGAGGTATGTTGACTATGTTTGTATTTGGTTTAGCTGACATGGTATGCTTGTAGGAATAATAGAATCAAAGATGATGAGAAAAATAGTGGACTACAGTTCACGTGACTCTCCCTATAGATTGGTTGGGCAACAAGGAGATGAGTATTCTCCTAATATAAAAGATACATTAAGGAGTTTGAGGGAAAATATCAAATGTTGCAAGGCAAACAATGATAGGTTGGTTGAGGCTCAGGAAAGACTTGCAAGGGCTTAGGAAAAGAAGGAAGAGGTGAATGCAATAATCCTTCATAATTTTTTAGACTTTCATAGATAGGGATAGTTGAGGATTAGTCAAGAACAGGAAGAGAAGACTAATGGGGTATATGGTAGTAGGTCTCGGTCAAGATATAGGTTGGATAGAGGGGACACAATCATAGGTGGAAAATCATTGGTTACACCTGATACGGGTATTGGTATGTATGGGTTTTATTATAGTTCCTCATCATGGATACATCATTACTATCATCACTGACATTATCCTTATAGGAGGAATGAATACTTTCCAGAGGAGTTCAAGAAAGTCTAACCTCCTATATTTGATGGAGAGATGAAGATGTCAGAAGATATAGAGGCATGGTTTCTTGAGATGAAGAAATTATTCAGATTGCATAACTATTCAGAGAACATGAAAGCAAAAATAGCTACCTTCAATCGTAAAGGGAAATTAGATATTTGGTGGGAATATTTGAGGAATGTTAGAGGCATTCAAGAAGAAGAGTTTATTTGGGATGAGTTCAAAAGACTCTTCAAGAAGAAGTACACATCTGAAATATATTAGGATGAAAAAGCTAAGGAGTTTTATGAGTTGTAGATGGGTTCTATGACTGTTAATTTATGGTATGTTCTATGCTTAGAGAAATTTACTTTTCTTTCTGATTATTATTCACAGATTAGCAATCACAAGTGAATAAGTAAAGTGCATATAGAACATTAAATGATCAACAGAAAACAAGCCAAGACAAGAGACACAAGATGTGGCCCCTAGCCAGGGACAAACCCCATAATGTGGGGAAACCCTTTGATCAAATCTTCTTTTATCTTCAATAATTCAGCAGAGAGAAATAGTACAATAAATCTGATTTATATCAGCAGTAGCAAACCCTAGATCAGCAGCATCGGCATTAGCAACTTCATAATCAAAACTAGGGCAGTCGATATCTTGCAAACCGACCGTCAAATCGACTTGATTCCACCACCAAAAAATGTGGCTTTTAGAGGAGTTCTAGATGGACCTACAACACAGTTCAGAAGAGGAGGTTTGATGTTCAACGCTAGTCAAACTTTGGTTCTGTAGTTGCTGCCTCAAAACTGTGTCCTTCCTTCCACATGTGTGAGAGAGAGTCTCTTTTCTGCGCAGTAGAGAAGGATCTCTTTTTTTGCGCAGGAGAGAGAGAGAGATGTGATGATATGAGTGAGTGCAAATTAGGAAAATTCCTCCTATATTTATACACAACTGTTGATGTTTGAATAGATGCAAAACTGTTGGGCTTTTGAGCCTACATGAGTTGTAGGTCGGCTTGATAATAATTCCATAATCAAAATAAATTTATATCTCCATAAATACTTATCGGAATCGGATGATCTTTAGATCAATCCTACACCTCGCGACGAAAGGAGTCTAATAAAAATATTATCAGCCCTGAATAAGATGACCTACATGGAGTTTTTCCCTAGTTTCCAATTTTAACACTCCCTCTCAACTAGCGAGAACTCCATCTGCAATCTGTTTGTCGATCACTACTATTCATCCATCAAATGCATTGGCCTGTATAGCTTGACCCTTGCCCTGCTCTGCTCTATTCTACCTATTCTGCTTTGTCTTGTTCTGCCCTGTATTGATCTGTACTGCTCTACTCTGTTATGCTCTACTCAGCTTTGTTCTGTTCTGCTATGATTTTGTCCGAATTATGAAGAAGAAGAAATGATTGAGGATGCATCATACTGACTCAAAGTTAGTCTCAGAGTATGTACCACTGGTCCCAGACCAGTCTCAACCAACCTGAAGTTAGCGTCATAGTGAGTACAACTCCTACCACTGGTCCCAGACCAATATCTTCCTCCACTGACTTGAAGTCAGTCTCAAAGTGTGTACCACTGGTCCCAGACCAGTGTCAACCGACCCAAAGTCAACGTCATAGTAGGTACCACTCCTACCATTGGTGCCAGACCAGTCCTTCACTGACCCGAATTCAGTATCAGAGTATGTACCACTGGTCCCAGACTAGTTTCAACCGACTCGAAGTCAGTGTCATAGTGGGTACAACTCCTACCACTAGTCCCAGACCAATATCATTGATCCTAGATCAATGAAGGTCATCCTAGCGTAGGGAGTATGATAGATATAACGATGCATCCATCGGTACTACGATGGTCCATAACTTCATTTCCTTGCTTATTGATCAGATGAGAGGTACTTCCCATGAGTCCCGGACTGCATGGGTAGGATGCCTTGACAGGAGAACTTAATCAATCCCATCCTCACAGGAGAACTAATCATCCTGCTACACAATCACCATGGAGAACACATCATCTAGGCCTCACAGGAGAACTAATCATCCTGTTACATAATTGTCATGGAGAACACATCATCCATACCTCACAGGAGAACCAATCATCCTGCTACATAGTTGCCATGGGTTGTACATGTACAACACCATGGGATAGTGAATCACCCTGTGGTCATATGTCGCTCCAAGAAGTACCTCACAACCCCCAGAGCTCCCAGAGCTCAATGTATCATACAGGACACTCATCAGAGGGTCTTTGAACAACACCAAGTTGTTCTCAGAAAGTCAAGAATTTGAATTTCCCTAGGGGCTTTGTCAAAATGTCAGCGACCTGTTCATCTGTACCGATATGTTGGAGCCTTATAGATCCTCGCTGCACCATATCTCGAATATAGTGGTACCTGATATCGATATGCTTGGAGTGATCATGAAATATGGGATTCTTTGACAAACGAATCCCACTCTGGTTGTCACATAGGATCACAGTGGTATCCAGTGTAAATCCAAACAGCTCACTAAAGAGCTTCGAAAACTAGATTGCCTCATAGGAGGCCATGATAGCAGCAATATACTCTGCCTCGGCAGTGCTCAAAGCCACCAAATTCTACTTCCTTCTCATCCAGGATATTGAAGCAAATCCCAAGGTTAAACATCACATGGAAGTGCTCTTACGATCCACCACACTGCTTGCCCAATCAACATTAGTATATCCAAGTAGTCTCACATCTCCGACAGTGTATCTTAACCCATAAGTGATTGTGCACGAAGATATCTCAATAGATTCTTGGCACCAATCCAATGTATGAGGTGAGGTTCAACCATATGTTGACTCAATGCGTTGACTGCAAAACATATGTCTGGATGCGAGTTCACCAAGAACAGTAATGCTCCGACGAGTTGATGATACTCAGTGGAATTTCTCAAAACAAGTCCAGCAGCACTACCGCTTAACTTTTTGAAGTCAAGCTCCATCGGGGTAGTTATGGGCTTGCAATCCACCACACCGAATCTTTCCAGAATCTTCACCACATATTTTCCTTGAGATAGGAAAATTTCCTCTGCCTTCTGCCAAACTTCAAGGCCTAGGAAATAGTGCATCAATCCTAGGTCCTTCATTTCAAATTCAGAAGCCAACTCCCTCTTACATTTGTGAATGAGAGGGTGTACACCTGTTAGGAAGAAGTCATACACATACATCACCAGTATGAGAGGTTTTTCATCTTCAACCTCAAAGTAAGGGTTAGGATTTGATTCACTCCTAGTGAATCCCAACTTCATCAAGTAGCTATCGATCCTCTCATACCATGCTCGGGGTGCTTTCTTTAGCCCATAGAGGGTTTTCTTCAACCTGCATACATGAGATTCTCGATCATAAATCTCAAATCCTTCATGTTGCTCCAGATGGAACTCTTCTTTGATCGAACCATGCAAGAGCACGGTCTTGACATACATCTGATGTAGGTTCCATCCTTGTGAAGCCGCAAGGTCTAAGATCGAGCGGGTGGTGGTATATCTGGAAACAAGTGCAAATATCTCGTCATAACCTATACCTTCCTTCTGGGAGAAGCCACGAGTGACAAAACGAGCCTTATATTTTTTCGTACTTCCATCTGTTGCATGCTTTATCTTGTAAAGCCATTTAGAAGTGACAACTGTCTTGTCCTGGGGTCTAGGAACTACTTCCCAGACATCATTCTTCATAATAGACTCATATTCTTCGGTCATAGCATCCTTCCATACTTGATGCTTGACGGCATCTGAGAATGATGAAGGCTCATTTTGTATGATTGTGCTCATGATGGTTAGGTATCCTTGATCCCTATTGGGTTTCTTACTTTCACGGAAGGTTCCTCGGGGTGCAGCGTGTCCTTCAGCATCATCGAGTAGCCCCTTAAGCCAAGAGGGCCTCTTCCTAGAAGTGGAAGGCTCAGGTGGATCAATAGGATCCATGGGTTCTTCCACATCAGGCATTGATTCATCATCCTTTTCTTTCGGTTCCTTGGTGCCAGCTTCTTGAGAGCTCCTCAAAGTTGGAAGATTGTCCACCTTGCTGAGAGCCATATCTTCGTCAAAGGTGAGATCATGACTAATCATGACTTCCCTTTGACTGGCAACATAGATTATATAACCCTTAGTATTTTCACCATAGCCCACAAAGATTCCTTTCTTTGTAGATGCACCCAATTTATTCCTTTTCTCTTTTGGCACATGAAAATATACTGGGCTTCCAAAGATTCTAGAATGAGACACGTCAGGTTTCTTATCGGTGAAAATTTCTTCAGGAGTCTTGGATCCCAATGCTTTATGAGGGCATCAGTTTTTTACATATATGGCGGTGTTTGCAGGTTCGGCCCATAGAAACTTCAGAAGTCTTTAATCATGGAGCATGGCACGGACAACTTCCACAATCATACGGTTCTTCCTTTCCACCACACCATTCTGTTCAGGAGTATATGGTGTAGTAGTCTCCCTCTTGATGCCAGCCTTAGATATGTATAAGTGAACCAGTTGTAATATGTCGGAGGTCTTACTTTTGGTTGAAGGGAATTGTCCCCTTTTGAGCTTTCCTTTGACACATCCTATACATACATCTTCTTTCTCTACTCGGAATTCGGGCATCCCTGTTACCATTTGTCTTACATCGGGTAGAGATTTATAATGAAGGTGGGAAAAGCTCCGATGCAAAAGTTAGGACTGAAGACATGTGTCAGAAGACATGACACCTAGCGGACTTCCACTAACTTGATATAATGAATCAACTCGAAACCCAAGAGTGAAAGCATATTTAACATTGTTTTTCCATATACGTACCTTGCCATCGCTGAAGTTCA
Organism: Pinus tabuliformis; assembly: GCA_031772625.1. Taxonomy (NCBI): domain Eukaryota; kingdom Viridiplantae; phylum Streptophyta; class Pinopsida; order Pinales; family Pinaceae; genus Pinus; species Pinus tabuliformis. The sequence goes on along the minus strand of CM062815.1, from coordinate 259,193,000 downwards.
CCTTGTAGCCTTTGTCTTCCATTGCCGAGATGGACACCAGGTTCTTTTTGAGGTCAGGTACATATAATACATCCTATAAGTGGATCGTGTTACCTTGATTCAATTTAAGAGAGACATTGCCTACACCTTTCACAGGATATTTCATATTATCTCCAATGACAATTTCCAGGTTAGTTTCTTTCTCTATTAGATTATGGAGAACTTCTTTGTAACCAGTGAAGTGCCTTGAGGCACCACTATCAATGAGCCAAATTTCCATTGAGTCTGAAGGAGTAGAGGTAGATATAGCAGCTGGTAGATAATATTCACCCTGCTTTGCTTATTTTCAACAATGTTGGATTCATACCCGGAATTTCTGGCCTTCTTGAATGGTTGTCCTCTTCCTTGATTACCAACACTCCTTTTTCCTTTGCTATTGAATTTTCCATTCCTTTGATTGCCATGAGATGGATTTTGATCATCGTCCCATGTGAGTCCTTTCTATCAGGGCAGTCCCTTGCATAGTGACCTGGTTTATCACAAATGTAACATTGTCCTTTTCTTCCACCCTTAGGTCTAGCCTTTCTTTTTTATTTAGTCCCAAACTTTTCTTTTTCTTATCATGAGAAGAAAAAGCTGCAGGAGGACCTTTAGGCATGGGCATTTCTTGCTCTTCAACCCTTGTTTCTTCTTGAATGCATCTAGCCATTAATTCCTCAAAACTAGGAATTACATTAGTGTTTAGAAGAGTAACTTGAACACGTACCATCAAATGGTAATCCTCCAAGAGTTGTGAGTTCCATTTCCCTATCAGTAATAGTCTCCCCAATAGATAGGAGATCGTTCTTGATCTCGGTGATTCTTAAGAAGTATGCTTGCATACTCTCATCTTTTCCCTTCTTAATTTCCTTCAGCTGATTTCTAAGAAACAAAAATTTATTTGCATCATTAACTTTAAATAAACTCACCAGTCTACGTATATTTCCTTGGAGATGTTCAGGTCAGAGATGTAGGCCACCAATCGCTTGTCGATAGAGTCCCGGATGATCTTCTTTGTTTTCACTTCACCGGCTTTCCATTTGTTCTTGGCAATAGTGGTTGCATTTGATGGAGGCTCAACAGTATTGCCTCTCACATGATCGAATACTCCTTTATCTTCTAAGGTTAGTGTTTCTGGGAAAACTAGTGTCTTTTCGATTTGTGAGTCCCACTAGGATTGGTAGCTATCCTAGAAACAAACAATCAAAGCAATTTGTGATTTCCTCTATGTATGATAGATAAGAGAGAAGCAAAGGGACCAACCTGGATCTTCTGCTTGACTCCTTGCTTGATTTCTCTCCTCCTCGACAGAGCTTGCAACTCCTTTCCTACTTATCCCACTTAGAGAATACCTGTAGAGACAAAGTAACAAAACACCATCAAAGCATCTCGATCTATTATATCATAAGCATTGCAGAATCAGAAATACAATGAACATACAATGGCATTCACAAATAACAACATTCACAAATACACAATTGTATGGAGGAAAACTCAAAGAAATTTATTAATAATAGAAGAGAGGATTAGAACCCAGTTTTCTGATCCAACATCATCCTCCCAGCATCAAAGCCCTCTTCACCTCTTAAAAATCAAGATCACCCAACAATACAATGTTCTTTCTCAAAGACAAACTATCAACACTTCCTTACAAATTACAAAATTCCAACCTCTAGATCTCTCAGATGAGGGATCCATTTATAGATGTTTGCAAGGGTGTGAGTCACCTCTGGGTTTTTGATTAGTGTCATTCCACTTGTTGTTCTTGGTTCCACTTGGAGATTTCTTGGATCTCTTACTCATCCCTGGGTGAATTCAGAGACGTAAGTGTCATGGGAGAAGTCTCTAGAAGACTCCAAGAGCATCCACTTAGCAAACTGTCTCAAACATTTGTCCATTCTCGCCCATCGCACCCCACAGAAGGCCTCTTTAGTATGCATCACACCTGGCTAGTGTAGGAGTCAGTATGCATCACACCCTGATAGTGGAGCAATCAGTATGGTCCAGTTTTGGCCAGTTCTGAGTGGTTTTTCATGTGGAACTTCTGGGGAATGATGTAATCAGTTGACCATGATACTTTAGAGTATGAAACAAAACTTTTAGGGGTTAAATAGCCCTTGGTTTATCGACATATAAGATTGGGGTTGCAGTGCCCAAATATGTTTATAACAGTTGCCCCCTAAAGCATGAAGTCGTAAATCTTTTGATGTCGGGTGAAATGCTTTATCATGAGGATCCGAGGTATTTGAACTGGAAGGTGACATGTATAAGATACAATACAATACATCATCACAATATAATTTTCCATGATCTAGCTGAGGCGAGCATTCCCATGCTTAGCTTTATAAATTCATTTTCATGTACATAGAACAGATAATCGTCTGCAGTTGCAGACTGACGATTCTTTATATGTAGAGTCATCATCCCTTAGCTCGGATGGTCATTTGTGCAGCTTCTGTGTACATTTGATGCCTTTATATTCCTGAATAGCTCGCAGCCCGGATGGATGAAACTAGATCTGGGGTCTTCAAACGCGTTCAATCTTCCTCTGATGTACAGGTCGATCCATGTGAAAAGATGTCCTGAAGTCGAACATGGATAGACATCGCCTGATTACTAGCCAATAATGTAAGCTTTTAACAGATGCGAGAGGAATCACCGATAATGCTAATGACCCTCAAGGTACTACAGTACAATTCACGTGGTGTGAATATATGATCCGATGTCGAACACCACGCAAAATATTTCGATCGAAGGCCATTGATGTAAACCTGTCGCCGGAAGTGAGAAACTTTCCATTGAGGCATGCAAGCTTAAAAGTACTGAAAGGGTTGTTTCTAAGCCAACTTCTTGGATAATGATTTGATGTCAACAAGAAGTGACCCACCATAGGAAGGCCTTAATGTATCCCGCATCAATGACACAAAACGAAGCAAATGATTTTCTGGAGGTGAAAAACGATCTGACGATACAAGGTTCAGGAATGGCGGTCATGAAAAATGGAGGGTGAAGGTATTACAGTGGATGAGACATTAACTAGATGGTGAATTCTCTGAATGACTTCTCTTGAACATATCGGCGACAATGAGATGGATTGGTAACGTTAACCCCAAAAGATGGATGGTATGGAGGACCAATGGTGATATGACCGGTGAATGGAATAACCCAACTTGACTCAATCATGGTGATGGAGTGAAAGTGTCATGTTCAAGAGCGACCTGATACCAATAAAATTCTTTAAGTTTTGTTCCCTTTTCCCCCAGTCATTGCTAATCAGTACCTCTTTATTTTTGTCAAGCTTGAGGAGGATAACATATGCTTTCCTTCAGGAAAACCTGTCGCTATGTTTTAGCGAGCCTAGCTGATCCAGGTGGATGTTGGTAGCCACCCTCCTATCCCATTTGGACCCCCACAACTATCTCTTTTAGCTTTTTTAGTTTCCTAAATTGTAGCACAGTTTAATATTTTTAGCAGTTTTTTGGGTCCTGAACTTCCGGAGTTGTTTTAAGGCCCTAAATGAATTTTTTTGGGAAATCTGGGGGAAACATGGGTAATTGGACAAATATTTCCCTTCCCAAAGTTGTAGTGCTCGGATAGATCTTTCGAACGAGCTATTGTACGTGTCAAACGGAGATCGTATGCCAAAGTTATGACCCCTGGAAGTTGATGTACCAACTTACCCAAAATGGGGCCCATAATTTGGCGTTTCATCTTCTAGGGTTAGGTTTTGGGATGTGAAGGGTTTTCCATTGTTTCTCAACAATAAATAGGCCTTCGAGCTTCATTGTCACACAGTTTAGAGGCATGTAGCCACCACATCTCTTCTCAGAGATAAGCTACCATCGCCCTAGCTGGGTTATTTCCATCACTGTTTTTAAGCATATTTCAGTATTTTACATTAATGAAATGAAGTATTATTGCCATTGCATCTCTGTGTTTATGGTTATATTTGTTATTTGTTGCATTCCTGTTTAAATCTAGATCAGTGGTATTAGAGCAGTCTGTTTTTCTCTGTTTTTCTTTGCATGTCCCCAACGAGGTCGGGATATAAGGAGTTAGGGCTTGAACTGGTCGAACCTTTGCAAGACCAGCCTCGCAAATCCCGACGGCCTCCCATGGCAGATGAGAAGAAAGACGAGGAGGCAGGATATCCTATCAAAATCTTGCTCGAAGAAGCCCTCGAGCGACAATGGAACATGATGATGGACAACTTTGCCCAGATCCTTCAGCGGTTACCTAGAAGCGACGCATCGACTTCCAGCAGCTACTCTGGAAACGCCACACCCTTTAAGGTACAAGTTAATTTTGAAATCCCCATATTCGAGGGTCAGATAGACGCAAATGCCGTAGATAAATGGTTAATTCTGCTAGAGGGTTATTTTTCTGTTCATGAATTTTCGAGTCAGTGAAAGATTGTTTTCGCTCTTCTCAAAGTAGCCCCCCACGTCAAGGACTGGTGGGAAACCTACTGTGAGCAGAAGGATGAAAATACGAGCTCACTATTTTCAGTCGCACCCACCTAGAATTCATTCCGAGATGCCATCAAGGAGCAGTACTACCCTGTCAGAAGCTATGAGGACGAATACATAAAGTGGACCACGCTGTAGCAGGGAAGGGACCAAGACGTGCTAGAGTTCACCAATATTTTCCATACCCTTCGCACAAAGTTGGGTATCAAGGATTCGGAGCAGCATTTGATACTCAAATACCGTGGCTTCCTGCACAAGTACATCTAAGAAGAAATAGAATTCCTGAACATCTCCTCACTCGGCACAACATACCAATATGCCATCAAGGTCGAGCAGAAGTTTAAACAAAAGAAGCGAGACTTTGGATCTGCGAATCCGAAGCAAGGGAAAGGTGCCCCTAAACCATAGAACAAAGGACAAAGCCAAGGCGGGGCAGCCCAAGACAACCTGCCAAAGCTGCAAGCAAAGAACAGTGCCACGAAGCCAAAAAAGGACACAGGAAAATGGTGTGAGTTCCATAAGAGCTCCACTCACAACACAAGTGAGTGTCGGGCCAAGCAGTCACTGGTGGCTGAGCTAAAGGTTTTAGAATCAGATCCATGTTCTGACTCTAAGTCAGAACCTGACAAGGGGAATGACAAAGGGAAGAAAATCATTGATGCAGATCCCAATGCCACTGTTGCTACCACCAAGATCCAGAAAAATGAACCCAAATATCCAAAGAGCGTCTCTTCCACTCCCAGATGTGGGTAAAGGGCTCCCTGCTATAGTTCATTGTCGATAGCAGGAGCCAAAAGAACCTCGTTTCAGCAGAGGTCGTGAAGCAGTTGGGCCTACTGACTACACCACACCCACAGCCGTACAATATCGGGTGGCTTCATGAAGGATGAGATCTCAAAGTTCACCAGCAGTTCCGCCTTCCCCACAGCATCAAGCCCTTCACATACGAGGTATTGTGTGATGTTACACCTCTGGATGTTTGTGATGTATTATTAGGCCAGCCATACTTATGGAGGCAACATGCTGTGTATGATTCAAGGCCTCGTGCTGTCATTATTTCTTTGAATAATTCATTATAAAGGATACCAGAGGTAGCCCCACCTACTGCCACCTCTTTGATCACTACCAAGAAAGGTAGCAAGCTCATTTCACAGACTAGGAAATTTATTTTCTGTCTCGTTCGCTCCCAAAGTAAGGGAAAGATCTTCACCACATCCATGACTCTCGCGAAGGGTTCCTCCATGCAACAACAACAACAAAGGAACACAGTCATGACAGAACATAGGAAAAACTTCTCCTCACCCACAGGGGTACCACACAAGTTTCAGGTGGACAACAAAGTTTGGTTACATCTGCAGAGAGAACGCCTTACTAGAACCCATCAGAAACTCAGACCACTTCGACATGGTCCTTACACCAGTACCAAGGCTGCGGGCAACAATTCTTTGAAGCACAATATTCCTCCATTCCTTTGCTTGCACCGAGTGTTCAATGTGGACTATCGTCAACCATGCTTCCCACCATTTCTTGATACATTAGAGATTGTAGAACAGCTCACTAGAGACCCAGCTCAGCAGAAGCTTCCTCAACTCAGGGAGGAACTCAACGCAATGGGGACCATTGCTTCCTAAGGGGGGAGGAATGATCCAGGTGGATGTTGGTGGCCACCCACCTATCCCATTTGGACCCCCACAACTGTCTCTTTCAGCTTTTTTAGTTTCCTAAATTGTAGCACAGTTTACTATTTTTAGCAGTTTTTCGGGTCCTGAACCTTCGGAGCTATTTTGAGGCCTTAAACAATGTTTTTTCGGAAATCTGGGGGAAACATGGGTCCATGTATTGATTTTTCCCTTCCCAAAGTTGTAGTGCTTGGATAGATCTTTTGAACGAGCTATTGTATGCGTCAAACGGAGATCGTATGCCAAAGTTACGACCCTGGGAAGTTGATGTACCAACTTACCCAAAACGAGGCCCAAAATTTGGCGTTTCATCTTCTATGGTTAGGTTTTGGGATGTGAAGGGTTTTCCATTGTTTCTCAACAATAAATAGGCATTCAAGCCTCATTGTAACACAGTTCAAAGGCATGTAACCACCACATCTCATCTCAGAGATAAGCTACCATTGCCCTAGTTGGGTTATTTCCATCATTGTTTGTAAGCATATTTTAGTATTTTACATTAATGAAATGAAGTATTATTTCCACTACATCTCTGTGTTTATGGTTATCTCTATAATTTGTTGCGTTCCTGTTTAAATCCGGATCATTAGTGACAGTGAAACTCGTTCTTGTCTGGGTGGACAAGTTTGTCACTATTGTTTTAACAAGTTTAACGACAAGGATAACTCGGTCCTTTTCATGTTTAGAGAGTTTGAAAAGGGACGAAAAGGAAACTCCAGCAGTTCTTTTTCGTAGCATAATCCCTTAAGTCTGAAAAAAGATAAAATAATACGAAAGGGATGAATTCTCGATAACTTTAGCGAGCCAAAAAGACAAGCACTCGAACTTTTTCATGAGATAATCCCTCAAGTCCAAAAAAGATTAAAATATACAGGAGGGATGGCACTTCCAATAACTTTAGCGAGTTGGAGAGGCCAATAGCTCGACAACCTTTTCATATTTAATGAGTCTGAAAAAAGTTTACAGTAGACTCTTTTTTTGAGGAACGAGTGATGTTTAGGGTAGCAACTGGTTCTAGGTAAGCTTGGAACTTTTCAAAACATGGTGATGTGAAGAGGGTGGCTAACAGGACCACTTGTCGTAGCTGTTCCTCAAAAAGGTAAACAATCAAGTGGAAGCGTATGATCGGCCAAAAGAGTGGAGGTGATGGTAGGAACACAACCAAGGCTCAAAAGGCTGATATTATGACAATCACAAAGGTTATTTATTGAAGGTGGGTTCATTTTTTAACGAGCTTGAACTCTAGGGGAACATATGTTCAATGGCGGGTTTATTTTTTAATGAGCTTAAACCTTGCATTAACATTGCTCATTGGCGGGTTTATTTTTTAATGAGATTAAACCTTGCGTTAACATTACTCATTAGGTGGGTTCATTTTTTAACGAGCTTGAACTCTGGGGGAACATATGCTCAGTAGGTGGGTTCATTTTTTAACAAGCTTGAACTATGGGAGAACATATGCTCAGTTTCTTTTTATGTGAGCTAGAAACGACAAACTAAATAGCTAAAAAAGCTAGAAAAACCAGAAAGCTAAGGAACCACTAAGGTTAGGTAGGATGGTTTTGTCCACATAGCAGAAAAAACACTTCCTTTGCTTCATTCGCAGCACAAACAAAGATGAATGGTGTGTTAGACCAATCACCTAACCTAAGAAGTTAAAAAGCTAAAAAGCTAAAAAAGCTAAAAAATGAAATATGTCATTTTTTGCTTGCATAAAAAGGTTTGCATGCCCCCAGACATCGAGAAAAGGAGAGTTTCCAGGTAACTATATGGAAATCATTGCGGTTAAGCAGGATGTTTTTTGTCAGCGGAACCGACGAAAACTTCCTTGGCTTTGTCTATCAAATAGACAAAGTTGAAAGGTGTGAGATAAAACTTCCAATCACATAACCTATAGGGAAACCTATCTTTTTAGCTGGGTTCGTCCGCCTAAGCAGACCAAGGTGCATGCCCCCTAATCTTCATTACATTCACCAGACTACTCGCGGTAATTTGGTGGATGGAATGAAGGTTGAAGAGACACTCTTGATGCAAAAGGACCATTTAGGGATGATGTTTGAGGGGGTACCAAATAAATGGTTGAACTGACCCCTTGAGTAGTGGGAACTGGGGAATTCTCCTCCTATTTGAAGGAACGAGCGGATTGCCCCCAAGTTCATTGGACTCTGAATTAATAAAAATAATTTGAATGGTATCGTTCTCTTTCTCTTTGGGAATGGTATCATCTGAAGGTGGACCTTCTAAAGGTAAAACTGGGTCGACTGCCATCTCGACCTGCTGACTTTGGTCAGGTATGGACTCAGAAGATTCACTCTCAACGATAAGTGTTTCGACCGATGATTGAGTTATGTCAATCTGAATTTCAACTAGTAAAGGACTTGGTGAGAGTTTCTTGTATCCAACTGGAAGTCGCTATGGTGAAGTAGGATAGTTATGAAAGATTCTCTTGCCCTCATCCAAAAAAGGACAACGGGGAAGGGTATGGTTCCCTTCACATAGCCTACATGGAGTTTTGACAGTTCCTTTCTATTCGTGAACTTCACTATTACTAGTTGATGGTGTGCTGTCAACATGATCACTAGAGGTTGATGACACTGGATGGTGCATGGTTGCCCCCTTTCTTTACTGACTTCTTCTTCTTCTCTTTCCCTTTCTTCTTCTTCTCAGTCATCCGGTTATTAGCATCGCTATTTTCACCAAGCGAAGAGGAATAAGGGGAAGGAGAAACAAACAAAGAAGAAGGCAAAAGGGTCAATTTTAGTATTAACTAGTTGCTGATTTGATTGCTGAGGAATCATGGTATTTTGAATGATAGAGGTTGAGAAAATATAGACTGATAGACCAATTGTGATTCCTGGAAGGGACAATGTGGCCATATAGGGAGCACCAATATTTCCCCAAGAAGAAAATGGACTAGGATCCCCCCTCAAGAGGGATTCCATGATTGGTGGACTCCATTATCTCAACCTAAGATCAATGAAGGAACAAGGATGTTATTCCGAATTAAATAAACTTTAATGACACTTTGACACAACTTTGCTTTTTTAATTTTTAAGAGTCGAGAAAAAGCTAAAGATGACTCTATTCCCCTTTGATTTTTAATGAGCTTGAAGTGACAAGTGCTCAGATGGACCTTTTCTTTTAAGGAGTCGTAAAGGAACAAAAGTGACTACTCTGGAAATCTAGATAGAGGGATTATCAAACCAATCGCAAAACTGCAATATACACCTTGGTGATAAATTAAAGAGAAATTACCAAGGACTTATGTACAACAGTCAATATTCTCGAATATTGTGTTCAGTGCATTGCGATTGATAGGGCGGCAAACATGGCTTCCTATGGATAAAGGATATAAGCCTATTATGGTATCCCAATATATAATCGATGGTACGGGGAGCAAAAGTCTGTGCTAGCACTTTTCGTATCAAAGAAGAGGAATCACCCAACCTTTGATGAAAACGATAGTTACTAGATTTTACGACGCCGGAACACATCTCTAGCCTAGACCTCTAAATGTTTTGCGTTAGGTTCCAAAGTGTTGTTAAGTTCATTGAAATTTATTTTAGAGTCGATCTTGCTAAGAAGTTTGCCTTTCAATGGTTCACTGCGTGATGTAGATGTAAAATTCCTGAATGAAATCTACAATGATAAACAATCGTTGTTTATTTCTAGCAATGAAAATCCTAGCTACTAAGGAAAGAAGATTACGATTCTTTCAAACAAAGAGAATAGAGCACACGCTAAATGCACTTTCCCTAAATGATCTCTCACACATAGTCTAATTTCAAATGCAAATGCATGTATTTGCTTTTCATTCCCTTAATGTGAGGAATGCCAAAAAAGAGAACTAAGTATAGATCTGAAACATTTCACTCAAAGCGACATTTCGACAATTTATTTTCAAAATGGAAAGGAAGACTAAATGACACTTTTCAATTTCAAATAGAAAATGATTTTGACACTTCGAATAACAGAAAATCAAATCAAATACAAATCAAAGAGTTCAATCGACTACCTAGAGAAGGAAGACTCAACGACACTTCTCTTTTCGACACAAAAATGACAGTTACGACACTTTTTGCACCAAAACGACAGATCGATTTAAGTAACTTTTCAACAAAGGATTGTAAATGATGGAAAAATACATAAAAACATTTACTAATCCTTATCAATGGAGGCTGAACAATGTAATGCAAGCAGGCTTCAGCAATGAGATACTGTTCATAAGCAGGAAAAAACAACTAAACAGAGCTGAAAACAAAGACAAAAAACCCTAAATTTCAAGGAGAGAAATAGGATTACTCAGTCATCGCACTTTTGCTTCACAGAAACAGGGATGCTAATCCGGATTTAAACAGGAATGCAAAAAATTATAGAGATAACCATATACACAAAGATGCAGCAAAAATAATACTTCATTTCATTAATGGAAAATACTGAAATATGCTTACAACCAGAAATGGAAATAAACCAGCTAGGGCGATGGTAGCTTATCTCTGAGGAGAGATGTGGTGGATACATGCCTCTGAACTATCTTACAATGAGGCTCGAAGGCCTATTTATTGTTTAGAAACAATGGAAAACCCTTAGCATTCCAAAACCTAACCCTAGGAGATGAAACGCCAAACTGTGGGCCCCGTTTGGGTAAATTGGTACATCAACTTCCCGGGGTCGTAACTTTGGCATACGATCTCCGTTTGATGCGTACAATATCTCGTTAGAAAGATCTATCCGAGCACTACCACTTTGGGAAGGGCAACATTGGTCCATGGACTCGTGTTGCCCCCAGATTTCCCAAAAAACGTCGTTGAGGGCCTCAAAATGGCTCCAGAAGTTCAGGACCCGAAAAACTGCTAAAAATAGTAAGTTGTGCTACAATTAAGGAAACTGAAAATGCTGAGAGAAACAATGGTGGGGCTCCAGGTGGACTTGGCAGGTGGCCACCAATATCCACCTGGATCATTCCTCCCCCCTTAGGAAGCAATGGTCCCCATTGCGTTGAGTTCCTCCATGAGATGAGGAAACTTTTGCTGAACTTGTTCCCTGGTGAGCCACTTGCCCTGCTGAAGGAGTTGGCCTGCTTTGACAACTCGATACAGTTGGATATTCTGTTGGCGAGTGTTCTTGATCTGTGTGTCCATGATCTGATCAGTTGCAGCTTGTTCCATGCAATCTGAATTTAATTATGTGGGTTTGAGCTGTTTTGCAATGTCGAATGTGTCTAGCAATGGTGGAAAGTATCGTCGAAGGCGGTCCACATTGAACACTGGGTGCAGGCCAAGGAATGGGGGAATGTTGAGCTCAAATGCATTGTCTCCCATAGCCTTAGTAATGGTGTAAGGACCATATCGGAGTGGTCTCAATTTCCGATAGGCTCCAGTAAGGCGTTCCTTTTGCAAATGCAACTAGACTTTGTCGCCCACTTGAAACTTGTGTGGCACCCGATGTTGATCATGTCGCTGCTCGTACTTGGCATTTGATTTCTCCAGAATGTCATGGACCTGCTGGTGAATATGTTGGATGCGCTCAATGAAGCTAGTGGCCTTATCTGTTTCGGACTGGACATGAGCTGAATTTATGTGAGTAGCTGCAAGTGGCATGGCCACATCAATGGGGCATAGTGGCTGGAAACCCAAACCCACCTGAAAAGGGCTATGGCCAGTGGAGCTGTGAAGAGCTCGATTGTAGCTGTGCTGAAGATAGGGGAGACTCTCGTCCCATGTGCATGGATGCTTTGAGTTATACATGCGCAAAATGTGCACAATCATCCTATTGACAACCTCTGTCTGGCCATCAGTTTGAGGATGGAAGGCTGTGGACTTCGTGAGTTTGGTGTCCAGCATTGACCAGAGACTGGACCAAAATGTGCTGAGAAACCGACTGTCCCAATCTGAGATGATAGACTATGGGATCCCAAAGTGCACCCACACTCGTTCAAAGAAGAGTTTAGCAGTGGCTTCTGCTGTGATATTCTTCTTGCAGGCTGCCATGATGGCCATCTTCGAGAACCTGTTGACGACCACAAAAACACAGTCATTTCCATGCTTACTGGAAGGAAGGCCTGACATGTAATCCATGGAGATGGATTCCCAAGGTCGACTAGGGGTAGGCAACGGGGTATAGTGGCCGTGCTTCTTAATGGTTAGTTTGGTAATGGCACAGGCAGTACATGATCTGATGTACTTCCCAATATCCTGTCGAAGATTCGGCCAATAGAAATAATTTTGCAGTACTGCCACTGTTTTCTCGACCCCGAAATGCCCAGTAGCCCGACTGTAGTTTGCTTCCCAAATCATCTTGGCACGCTCACTTGAAGGAACACAAAGGTGACCCAGGTGGCATAACAGGGCATCCTGGAGGTGAAAATATGGAACATGCCGACCCTCCAAGAGTGTCTGGTATGTGTGGCCGAATTCTGGGTCGCTTTTGTAGAGAAGTGGCCAACCAGAAGTCTCCTGCCCATAAGAGTTGAGCACGGTGGTTAACGCCATGATCGGTGGTCAACTGAGGCAATCTGCAACATTATTGGTGCTACCCTTCTTATACTTGATATTCAAGTGGAACTGTTGCAGGTATGTAGACCACTTCTGATGGCGATCATTCTGCAATTTCCCTTGGGTCTGTATGAACTACAAGGGTCGGTGGTCTGTGTGGATGACCGTTTCCTTCCCCAAAATGTAATGCTTCCATTGTCGGCAGGCCTGTACAATGGAATACATCTCTTTATCATAAGTGGGGTACTTCCGGACTGTGTCTAAAAGTGTTTCACTATGGTATGCCACTGGATGTCCATGTTGAGTAAGGACTGCTCCAATAGCATAGTCAGAGGCATCTGTCTCGACCTCAAATGGTTGTTGTAAATCTGGTAACGCGAGCACTGGTGCCGTGCAGAGGCGATTCTTCAACTCCATGAATGCCTTCTATTGAGATTCAGACCAAAAGAATTTTGCTTTCGCCCCTCCCTTGGTGACTTGACTCAAGGGCCAAGTAATATGAGAAAACCCCAACACGAACCTGCGGTAGAAGTTGGCAAGACCTAGAAAGCTGCAGAGCTCTGTTAGAGTGGTTGGGGATGGCCAATCCCGAATGACTTGGATCTTGGTTGGATCGACATGCACCCCCTGTTCATCAATGATGTATCCCAGATACTGAACCTGGGTCATGCCAAAATTGCATTTCTCCAAATTGGCACATAGCTTGTGTTGCCGCAGTGTTTGGAGAACCTGTCGGATGTGGTGGAGGTGCTCTTCCCAACTCTGGCTGAAGATCAGAATGTCATCCAAGTATACCACTACAAAGGAGTTGGTGAATGGCTGCAAGATGTCATCCATTAGCCTCAAGAAGGTTGCAGGAGCATTCGTCAATCCGAAAGGCATAACCAACCATTCGAAAAGGCCCTCCTTGGATTTGAAGGAAGTCTTCCACACATCAGAGGGTCTGATTGGTACCTGGTGATATCCTGACTTCAGATCGATCTTGCTGAAATATTTCCCCCACTTTAGTTGGTCCAGGAGGTCATCAATCCATGGGATCGGGTACCTATTACGGACAGTGATCTTGTTCAGCGCCCGATAGTCAATACAAAGTCTTCACGTCCCATCCTTCTTCTGTACCAACACGATTGGGCTCCCACAAGGCGATGAACTCAGACGGATGTGACCTTTCTGCAGGAGCTCCTGAATCTGCCTCTTGATTTCATTGTTCTCCATAACGGAGCGCCGATAAATTGGTCCATTGGGTAGCGGCGCACCTGGGGTCAGATCGATGGAGTGCTTGACCTGACAGTGCAGAGGAACCCCTGCCGGGGAGGTGAAGATGTCCTCGTACTCCTCCACAACCTGGTCCATCTGTAGTTGTCGTGCAGAGGGACCCCGTCTGGAGGCCACGACCACCGTTTTCTTCTTTCCTTGAGGGCGTATCATCAGGAAAACAAATTTCCTGGTTTTGGAAATGATCTTACTGCATTGTTTTGCAGTAATCAAAGAGATGGCGGTAGGTGGTGCTACCTCTGGTATCTTGTACAACTTATTTCCCAATGTAATAATAACAGCACGGGGCCTTGATTCATACACAGCATGTCGCTTCCACAAGTATGACTGTCCTAATAATACATCACAAACTTCAAGGGGAGCAATGTCACACAATACCTCATCCATGAAGGGCTTGATGTTGTATGGAAGGCGACACTGCTGGCTCACGCGAAGATCTCGTCCTTGGTGAAGCCACCCAATGGTGTATGGTTGTGGATGTGCTGTGGTCGGTAAGCCCAACCGCTTCACGACCTCTACCGAAATGAGGTTCTTTTGACTCCCGCTATCAACAATGAACTGTATCGGGGAGCCCTTTACCCACATCTGGGAGTGGAAGAGACGCTCCTCCTCCTCTGGATCTTCGGGTTCATTTTTCTGGATCTTGGCAGTAGCAACAGTGGCGTTGGGATCCGCATCAATGATCTGCTTCCCTTTGTCATTCCCCTTATCGGGTTCTGACTCAGAGTTGGAACATGCATCTGATTCTGAAACCTTTAGCTCAGCCACCAGTGACTGCTTTGCCCGACACTCACTTGTGTTGTGAGTGGAGCTCTTATGGAACTCACACCATTTTCCAGTGTCCTTTTTCGGCTTCGCGATGCTGTTCTTTGCTTGCAACTTCGGCGGGTTGTCTTGGGCTGTCCTGCCTTGGCTTTGTCCTTTGTTCTGTGGTTTAGGGGCACCTTTCCCCTGCTTTGGATTCGCAGATCCAAAGTCTCGCTTCTTTTGTTTAAACTTCTGCTCGACCTTGACGACATATCGGTATGCTGCGCCGAGCGAGGAGATGTTCAGGAATTGTATTTCTTCCTGGATGTACTTGTGCAGGCAGCCACGGTATTTGCGTATCAAATGTTGCTCTGAATCCTTGATACCCAACTTTGTGCGAAGGGTATGGAAAAGATTGGTGAACTCCGACACGTCTTGGTCCCTTCCCTGCTGCAGCGTGGTCCACTTTATGTATACATCCTCATAGCTTCTGACAGGGTAGTACTGCTCCTTGATGGCATCCCGGAATGAATTCCAGGTGGGTGCGGCTGAAAATAGTGAGCCGGTACTTTCATCCTTCTGCTCGTAGTAGGTTTCCCGCCAGTCCTTGACGTGGGGAGCTGCTTTGAGAAGAGCGAAAACAATCTTTTCCCGACTCGAAAATTCATGAACAGAAAAATAACCCTCTAGCAGATTTAACCATTTATCTACAGCATCTGCGTCTATCTGACCCTCGAATATGGGGATTTCAAAATTAACTTGTACCTTAAAGGGCGTGGCGTTTCTAGAGTAGCTGCTGGAAGCCGATGCGTCGCCTCTGGGTAGCCGCTGAAGGATCTGGGCAAAGCTATCCATCATCGCGTTTCGTTGTCGCTCGAGGGCTTCTTCGAGCAAGATTTTGATGGGATCTCCTGCCCCCTCGTCTTTCTTCTCATCCGCCATGGGAGGCCGTCGGGATTTGCGAGGCTGGTCTTGCAAAGGTTCAACCAGTTCAAGCCCTAACTCCTTATATCCCGACCTTGTTGGGGACATGCAAAGAAAAACGGAGAAAAAGCAGACCGCTCTGCTACCACTGATCCGGATTTAAACAGGAACGCAACAAATTACAGAGATAACCATATACACAAAGATGCAGCGGAAATAATACTTCATTTCATTAATGGAAAATACTGAAATATGCTTACAACCGGAAATGGAAATAAACCAGCTAGGGCGATGGTAGCTTATCTCTGAGGAGAGATGTGGTGGCTACATGCCTCTGAACTGTCTTACGATGAGGCTCGACGGCCTATTTATTGTTGAGAAACAATGGAAAACCCTTAACATTCCAAAACCTAACCCTAGGAGATGAAACGCCAAACTGTGGGCCCCGTTTGGGTAAATTGGTACATCAACTTCCCGGGGTCGTAACTTTGGCATACGATCTCCGTTTGATGCGTACAATAGCTCGTTAGAAAGATCTATCCAAGCACTACCACTTTGGGAAGGGCAACAGCGGTCCATGGACCCATGTTGCCCCCAGATTTCCCAAAAAATGTCGTTTAGGGCCTCAAAACAGCTCCAGAAGTTCAGGACCCGAAAAACTGCTAAAAATAGTAAGTTGTGCTACAATTAAGGAAACTAAAAATGCTGAGAGAAACAATAGTGGGGGTCCAGGTGGACTTGGTAGGTGGCCACCAATATCCACCTGGATCAGATGCATCGCACCTGCTACACTCGGTAAGTGCGATGCATACTGGCTTCCAGTTACGGACAGTGCGATGGGCCAGGGAGTGCAACTGAGGTGGTTTTTGGCTCAATTTGTAGCTAATTTCAGTGGATTAAGTTGAGCTATTATGGAAAGTAAAGAGCAAAGTACAGGGGTATGATCTTGGGAGGTTATTGAGCTACCAACAAGGCATATAGAATGCTTGTAAGTCAGATGTTCAGTTCATAAACTAAACTGGAGATTGAATGAAGCAGCATTCATCTACTTTGCAATTGTAGAGAAAGAGCAGTTCGAAGGCTATCTGGCTAACTTCAGGCTCCAAATATAGTTTATAAAGCAAACAACAACAACAAACAAACAAACTATTCGATCCCCAGTGGAGTCACCATTTTGTTTCCTGGAAAACTATTGTCTTTTCGATTTTCTAGTCCCACTAGGATTGGCAGCTATCCTAGAAACAAACAATCAAAGCAATTTGCGATTTCCTCTATGTATGATAGATAAGAGAGAAGCAAAGGGACCAACCTGGATCTTCCGCTTGACTCCCTGCTTGATTTCTCTCCTCCTCGACAGAGCTTGCAACTCCTTTCCTACTTATCCCACTTAGAGAATACCTGTAGAGACAAAGTAACAAAAAACCATCAAAGCATCTCGATCTATTATATCATAAGCATTGTAGAATCAGAAATACAATGAACATACAATATCATTCACAAATGACAACATTCACAAGTACACGATTGTATGGAGGAAAACTCAAAGAACTTCATTAATAATAGAAGAGAGGATTACAACCCAGATGTCTGATCCAGCATCATCCTCCTAGCATCAAAGCCCTCTTCACCTCATAAAAGGCAAGATCACCCAACAATACAAGTTTCTTTCTCAAAGACAAACTATCAACACTTCCTTACAAATTACAAAATTCCAACCTCCAAATCTCTCAGATGAGGGATCCATTTATAGATGTCTGCAAGGGTATGAGTCACCTCTGGGTTTTTGATTAGTGTCATTCCACTTGTTGTTCTTGGTTCCACTTGGAGATTTCATGGATCTCTTACTCATCCTTGGGCGAATCTAGAGAGGCAAGTGTCATGGGAGAAGTCTCTAGAAGATTCCATGAGCATCAACTTAGCAAACTGTCTCATACATTTGTCCATTCTCGCTCATCGCACCCCACAAAAGGCCTCTTCAGTATGCATGGCACTTGGCTAGTGTAGGAGTTAGTATGCATCACACCCTGACAGTGGAGCAGTCAGTTTGGTCTAGTTTTTGCCAGTTCTGAGTGTTTTTTCAAGTGGAACTTCTAGGGAATGATGTAATCAGTTGACCATGAGATTTTAGGGTATGAAGCAACACTTTTAGGGCTTAAAGAGCCCTTGGTTTATCGACATATAAGATTGGGTTTGCAGTGCCCAAATATGTCTATAACAGTTAGATCGATAAACATCTTCCATCCGTGATAGTCAACCTTCTCACGGAGCTTGTCTTCGGTAGGAAAGAGTGATGAGGACCCCATAGTTCTTTTAGGATAACCTTGCCAATCTTCTCTTTGGTGATTACTCTTGCTCTTGCTCGAGCTTTGTCTTTACCTTAGCTCTGATACCATGTTAATTTATGGTATGTTCTATGCTTATATAAATTTACTTTTCTTTCTTATTATTATTCACAGATTAGCAATCACATGTGCATAAGTAAACTGCAGATAGAACATTAAACGATCAATAGAAAACAAGCCAAGACAAGAGACACAAGATGTGGCGGCTAGCCAGGGACAAACCCCACAATGTGGGGAAACCCTTTGATCAAATATTCTTTTATCTTCAATGATTCAACAGAGAGAAATAGTACAATAAATCTTATTTATATCAGTAGTAGCAAACCCTAGATCAACAACATCAGCATTAGTGGCTTCATCATCAAAACTAGGGCAGTCGATATCTCGCATACCGACCGTCGGATCGGCTTGATTCCACCACCAAAAAATGCCGCTTTTAGAGGAGGTCCAGATGGACCTACAATGCAATTCAAAAGAAGAGGTTTGATGGTCAACACTGGTCAAACTTTGGTTCTGCAGTTACTGCCCCAAAACTGCGTCCTTCCTTCCACATGTGTGAGAGAGAGTCTATTTTCTGCGTAGTAGAGAAAGCCTCTTTTCTGCGCAGGAGAGAGATAGAGATGTGATGAGATGAGTGAATGCAAATGAGGAAAAGTCCTCCTGTATTTATACACAAATGTTAATGTTTGAATAGATGCAACTGTTGGGCTTCTGAGCCTACATGAGTTGTAGGTCAACTTGATAATAATTCCATAATCAAAATAAATTCATATCTCCATAAATACTTATCAGAATCGGATGATGTTTAGATCAATCCTACACCTCTCGACGAGAGGAGTCTAATAAAAATATTGTCAGCCCTGAATAAGATGACCTACATATATTTTGGCCCTAGTTTCCAATTTTAACAATGACAAATGATGAGTATACTAGCATATTCCTTGAGATGTTGAGGTATGTACCTTACCTCAAGGATGAGAAAGTAAAGATTCAAAGGTTCATCAGTGGGAGATAGTAGCATATAGAGACCAGATTGAGTTTGATTAGCCTTAGTTTCTGGAGGAAGCCATCAAAGAAACTAAAGCATTGTTATGACAAATGAAAGCATAAAGCTAAGCCTAAGTATGATTTGAACGAGATGAGAAAGGTAAAGGGAAGTGGCCACGGAAGTGGTGAAGACCTTAGGATGCGGGTAAGAAAGAAAATGTTGCTCCTTACAATATGTTTAATGCAACTAAGAAGGGACATGGACCTAAGCTTGGAGAGCAGAAAAATAAAGGTGATGGTAGGGGACCGTTGTAGTGTTGGGTTTGTGGCAAAGATCATCGTAAGAAGGATTTCCCATTGTACCATGGTGGTAGGCCTCATATCTACAATGCTCAAGAGGCATAGACAGTTGGGGATGTTGGCCATATAATTCCTTAAATTTATGCAGTTGTGGAAAACAAGCAAGAAGATCCCTAGGAATCCATTATTGAGATGGAAGGTAAGCTCTGTGATCAAGTTAGTTCTATTTTCATTAACCTTGGATCTAATTGTAGTTATGTTAATCTTGACATGGTGGATAAGTGTGGTTTGAGAAAAGAACTGCATGTAGAGTCTTGGTTGGTGTAGTTGGATATAGATACTAATAAGGGAGTTCATCATTGGGTAAGATCTTGCACATTTGAGCTGAATGGTATGCCTACATCTACACATCTAAATGTGCTTCCATTGGGATCATATAGTATGCTTTTCGGCATGGATTAGAAGTATCTTCATAGGACCAAAGTAGATTATTATGAAAAGGATATTGAGTGCATAAATGATAATGGGGAAAAGATAATCATGGAGGGAAAGAAAAAGCCTACATCGGTGTAGATGGTTATAACTATACAGGATAAGTGCAGTTGTAGGAAGGGGTGTGTACTATTTGCAGTTCATATTTCTAGTGACAAGGGTAAGGATGTTGAGGATGTGGAAGCCCTAAAGAGGCACCCCGTCTGGCAACAGTTCCAAGATGTATTTCTAGAAGATATTTCAAAGTTTCCTCCTGACAAGAAAGTGGACTTTTCTATTGAGTTGGTACTAGGAGCAGCACCAACATCAAAGGCACCGTACAGGATGAGCACTCCAGAGTTAATGGAATTGAAGTTGTAGTTCAATGAAATGATTGATGAGGGATACATTAGACCAATTGTATTGGCTTAGGGTGCACCAATGTTGTTTGTGAAGAAGAACGATGGTACTTTTAGGTTGTGCATTGATTATAGGCAGCTGAACAAGGTGATGATTAAGAACAAGTAGTGGTTGCCAAGGATCGATGACTTGTTTGACAAGTTGAAGGGAGAAAAAATATTCTCAAAGATTGATATGAGATTAGGATACCATTAGGTGCACATCAAAGAAGAGGGTATCTACAAGACTTCTTTTCGGACCAGGTATTTGAATTATGAGTTTGTTGTGGTTCCTTTCAGTTTGACTAATGCTCAAACTACTTCCGTATGATGGACAATGTATCCTTACATGGAAAAGTTTGTGATTGTATTCATTGATGATATATTAATAAGTTCTAAGAATGAGGAGAGCATGTACAACACTTAGTAGCAATATTAAGATTGCTAAGAGTGCATCAGTTATATGCCAAGGTTAGTAAGTACAATTTCTTTCAGAAAAAGGTACATTACTTGGGACATGTTGTTTCCAAGGAAGGAATAGTAGTGGATTTGAAAAATATAAGAGCTATAATGGAATGGGTAGCTCCTAGGAATGTGGATGAATTCATATCATTCATGGGGCTAGCAGGTTACTCTAGGAATTTCATCAAGAACTTCTCATGGACTTCATATCCTATTACATCATTACAAAGGAAAGGAAAGAAATTTGAATGGACAAAGGAATGTGCAACAAGTTTTTAGCAATTGAAGCAATTTCTTACAAATGCTCTAGTGTTAAATATTGTAGACATAGATAAAGAGTTCATGGTGTGTACATATGCTTGCAAGAGAGGAATTGGTGGAGTCCCGTCCCAGGAGGGATAGGTGGTGCGCTATGAGTCAAGGAAACAAAATGAGCACGAAAAAAACTATGTGACTCATGATATTGAGTTGGCAGCTATTATTCATGCCTTGAAGATGTGGAGGCATTATCTTCTTGGAAGGAGGTTTATTTTGATGAGTGACCATAGTGGACTGAGGTATCTATTTGACCAACCTAATCTAAATGGAATGTAAGCTAGATGGTTGGCCACACTTAGTGAGTTTGACTTTGAGAACATATACATTACAGGAAAGGAGAACATGGTTTCATATGCTCTCAGTAGGAGAGTGCAGGTAAACCATTTTGTAGTTGTGAGCTCTTATGGCACAGATTTACAGGAGCGGGTCTTGCGAGTAGGGAAACATGATGACATGTATCAACAGCTTAAGAACATGTTACAACATGGTAAATGTGAACAAGATGTGGATTATATTCTCATAACAAATGGCTTGGTGAGATTTAGGGACAAGATCTATGTGCCAGATGACAGTGATCTCAAGAATCTTATCTTGAGGGAATTTCATGTCAAGAAATATTCAGGTCACCCAAGATATCAAAATACGTTGAAATTTGTGAAGAAGTTCTACTATTGGCTGAATTAGAAGAAGGAAGTGGCGTAGTTTGTTGCTAGATGTTTGGAATATCAACAGGGGAAAGCTAAGTGTAAGAACCCAACTAGTTTGTTATAGCCTATTCCAATTCTAGAATGGAAATGGGAGGTCATTTCCATGGATTTCATTACAGTTTTTCTGAGGATATCGAAGAAACATGATTCCATCATGGTTAAGGTTGAAAGGTTCAACAAGGTAGCTGACTTGAATACAGTGAAGACTACTAATTCATGTTGGAAACTAAATCACTACTAAGAGGGCGGGGGGTGAATCAGTAGTGAAGGAACTTATAAAAAATTTCTCCAATTAATTATTCTTTACCATGCATAAAATTAAACACATAATAATAGATTAGAGCATAAAACATAAACTAGAAACCATGAAATTAATCAACACAATAGACACAGATATGTCTAGTGGAAAACCCTCTCCAAGGAAAAAACCAACTGTTGTTGTTGCTCAAATTCTATTATGTCAAACAACTATTTACATAGAGATATAGATATGGATACTATAAAATGGAGGCTTTTTCTCATGCATATATATAGACTACCATCCGTTGAAGGCCACCATAATCAACGATCCTCACTCGGTTACTCCTGAACTATCAATCGACTCTACAGACTCCGATCTGTTAGAAGCCACCATGACCAATGAATCTCACCCAATTTTTGTCGAACTATCAAACCACCATTGGATTGAGAAAACTGCTCACTAATATTGATTTCACCTTAGTCACCCAACTCCTCTTCTTTATGTGGTTCTTGTTGCATACATTTTCATACTGGAACCGAAAACTGCTCAACATGAGCAATGCAGGAACATAACATCAAAGCTCACAAAATATGAATAAAAAAAATCCAAACTCCAAATTCTCCACAAACTGCAATACAATCTCCTCAACTGACTACTTCAATCCACACTTCAACACCTTACTACAAAAATATAATGGCTGAAGCATACTTCAACTCACTACTACTACAACTATAAACTGCTTCAGAAGATTCTGCACTAAACAACTAGTGAAACTTGCACACAATTCTCCACATACACAAACTCACTCAAAAAATAATCAACCATACTAGCATGGAGCTTCCTCCAATATGTAGATGAAATCAAGTACTCAACTCAATAATTACCAAGAACTACTGTGTTTCACATCTCTATTTATATGATTGATTTGATCCATATTAAGCTAATTAACTCTATCAAACCACTAACTCCAATTGTATTTTGACATCTTCAACTTTAATTGACTTTTGGAGACCCTACGAACTTTTTTCGACCAAAAACAAAAAAGTTCTGAACAAGAATGTCTCCATGATACAAAAAATATTTGATCAGCGCGTGAAATATGAAGAAAAAGTTGTGCAAATGTTTGGTCACACGCATGACATAGGCTCCATGTGACTGGCATTCGTTAGTCTCTCCCATAGGCATGTCTACCAGCGAGTGGAGCTTTTCAGCCTCTCCCACATGCTTGGATCCATGCGACTAGGGAAGAAACTAAGGAGAAACACTGCAACATCAGTCTATGATCTATGCTAGCTGATGGATCATCTTCTTCAGCTCCTGAAGATTTCTTGAAGCCTCTGTGATAAATCTGCAACTTAAGACATAGGCCAAGAACCTCTACAACAAGTTAGTGACATGCAAGGCCTAGTTGGCCAACCTCAACACCAATACCAACACCTCCAACTCCTCAAGAAACAACCACAACATCTCTAAACACCTCATGCACCTGTAACAACATCTCCAACTCCAGTAACAACAACATCAAGTCATCCAACTACCTGTGGCACTGATAGAGGCACCTCCAACACAAGCATCCACACTCAACACATGTAGCACTATAGACAATGTCTCCAAAACATATAGAGACATATGCTACACCTAAAGAAACACTCCAACCATCTGCACCAAAAATAACTTCAACAAACACAATATGTCAACTTCAATCAACCATCATAGGTAGAATCCATCTCTAAATCACCCCCACTAAATCTAGTCATAAGTATGTTCACATTAACGCCAACTAACAAGACCTTCAATCCAAACACACATCACCAAGCACTCATCACACATGCATATAAAAAGCAACACCATGAACTTGTTGACTTTAATGTCAACACTACAATGCCAACAAACTCCCCCTTTGGCATTAATTTCAACCTTCTTCCAACAAGTGAGGCTTATCTCCATATAATGTCCACACTGAAGCTACAACTCTGAAGGTGATCTCTATCTATCCAAATTATCTCCCCCTTTGACATCAATGATAAAGGGCCATACAAACACTGAAGTACAATGCTAAATAATGTGTCGAATGAGAGAAATGCTCCCACTGTCAAGAAGCTCAGTTGCTAATCATATCTCTACCACTGCCATGCCAACTTTGAAGCTGAACATGCTCCCCTAAGCATGTAATGGAGTGCAATCATACACTTAGCCTGCTGCAATAAGCTTCCTTGCCAAGTGCAAGGAACTACTTGTCATGACCATGAATCCAAATAAATTTGGACAAGATATACAATGAGCTCTCTTATATTCTCTCTCTCATACTCTTGCACACTTAGAGAAATCTTAGACCATTCTTGAAGCTTGCTTTGAGCACTCTAGATTCACTTGGATTGGAGAAAGAAGGCAAAGTATAGAAGGAAAGTGCAAGGGAACTGGTGGATCAACAACTGCAATTGGATTTCTTTGTAGGTAACAAGTTGCATGTGTGATTTCCTTGTTGATTTATGGATGCTAGTATATGCATTTTATTATCTGTTTATGATCTATCATTGGCATGGAGGATTTCCTAGGTTGAAAATGGATTAGCCTTGCCTTGCCATGGTGTTGTGGGTTTTCCACTTGTTGTTTTTTGGTTGGTGCTTAGGTTCCTTATGGCTATGGGTTGAGTTACTAGTTCCTGGAGTTGTTGGTTGGAACAAACACTCTACAACCCTAGAACAAATTGGGTTGAGTTACTAGTCCTAGAGCCTAGGTTGGACAAACACTTTGGATCCCTTGGTGGTTTTAGTTACTAGTTTTGGAGCCGGGTTGGAAAAAAACACTAGAGACTTAGAAGGCTATGGGTTGAGTTACTAGTTCTTGGAACTGCGGCTGGGAAAAATGCTCTGGAACCCCGGAAAACTTGGGTAGAGATCGGTCTAGTTGGTTTTAGTGATGTCCGACCGTGAGGTGGAATCACTAGTTAAGGGTTAAGGTGGTTTGGCCTCTAGAAGCCTTGGTTTGGTTTTGTTTGGTTAATTATATGAGTTCCCACATTCACGCTTGGAATATGGTGTGGGGGTGATTGGATGTAAGAGAGATTTGGTTCAACCCAATCTATGGTCGAGTGATATGTGGAAGTCCCTGACGTGGCTAGTATTTTTCTATGTTAATAAGAACTATTCATCTATTGTGATTTATGTATATTTATTGGCAATGTGTTGGTGATATTATTCATGAGTTTCCATGGTTTATATGCTCGCTATTTTTTGGTTCTATGTTGTTTATATGATGTGTATCTTCTATGGCTCTTGTCATGAATTATTTAGCTATTGATTGATGATGAATGTATGGACTAATAAGTTGTGTTGCATCTATGTGGAGAGGTCATAGGATCTTCTCAATGATTCTAATATGAATCTATGACTTTTATGATCAGATATGCATTCATGACTTGTAGCTTACATGGTTGCCATATGTTTGACGAAATTCTTGTTATGTTCTAGGTAGTCTATGTTAAGTTCTGCCTTCAAGTTTGTATGTATATCATTGTTGTCATGCCATTAGTGATTATGAGAAGTTACAAGAAGTTCTAGGTAGTGGTCTAAAGGATGATCTGGAATCTAGGCTCAAATCTTGGGACCGCATGCTCCTAACTGGAAAAATTTGGTTGCAACGACATGGATACAGGCTTGTGAATGTGGTTAGAGGCTTCCAACCACATGGAGGGCTTGTTGTTGGTGTAGTTGGGGACCCAAGACAAAGAAAAGAGTTTCCAATTTAGGTTTTAGCCATGTGGGGTGGTTACTCAGCCTTTGGGTGACTTGTAGCCCCTGTAGAATGTTATGAGATGCCAGTTTGTCTTTCGTTGCTGACACCACTTCCTTAATGGAACCTAGGAGGTTGGGTCATGTCATAGTAGCTAGTTTTCTCATGTTTACCTTAGTAGGCTAGTGAAACTAGGTAGATATGTGAGGGGAGTTTAATGGAAACTGTTAGTTCCTGGATCTACCTCAGGTTGAAGGAAGGCAGGTCTAGGGTAACATCAAACCATGCTTAACCTGGTAGCTACCCCTACCAGGTTGGGAGAGGGCTCTCCCCTTGTCAATCTCAATTAGGATATTGGCAACTAGGGCTTGAGATGACTGAATGAATGTTGATTTTAGGCTAGGTATAGTATATTAGGGTTTCTGGTTTGATTTTAGGTTTTGGTTGCTGGATCAATTGGAGAAGGTAGATTGTGTCCAGGAAATCAACTCAAGGATACAATCATGTTCAACGGGGCGAGGTAGACAAGGGTTTATGTATTAGAAATGGATTGAGATGGTAGTTTAAGAAAACGGAGGAGTTGAGGAGGGCATAAAGAAACTATGAGTCCTCTTCAATCAGTTGAAAACATTGAAAACCAAATGCATTCCCAAGACAATGCACAACAGTGTATTTTGTCCATTCACCTTGAATCATTTAGTTTTAGGAGAGAAAGATAGATTTGGATACATATAAAACATAAGAAAAAATCATTACAAAGAAGAAATAATACTTAAACTCACTGTCATAAGAATCCCACAAAAATAGTTGTTAAACCTGGTTTTATTCCTTGCCAAACTGCTATAGAGATATACAATAGAGTTCAAAGCTTCCATAAGAGTCCAACCTTTACAAATGACTAAGAAAGTACATAATATATGCATCAAACAACTCATTCTAGCTATCAGGGGTCCAATCCATGAGAAGAGCGGTGGTTTCAACCATATCTAAACTAGGAACACAAAAGTAGGCAGTGGAACAACTTGCCTCTAAAACCAAGGAAACCAATTCATTCATCATCAAAACCACTTGAAACTTGATGTATCTACCCTATGAGTTGTTTTTCATCCATACTTACATCAAATACATCATTTACCATGCTAATTTTACCAAGAGGGCAAGAAAAAGTCAACTGTAGAGAAAACTAGGTGAAATCTGGAAATTTAAGCAAAACTAGCAAAATTAGTTTAATGCACAGTGCCAAAAATTTAATATGTAGTGCTTTTTTAGGGCCAGTTTTGGACGCCTTCCTGGTGTCCAAATCAGGTGCAATTTGTCTTTTTGGAAATCCCTGCCTGTCTCGTTTCTAGAACAATTTTATTTTTCTGATTTGGAGCTCATTTTCCCCTCCAAAAGTTGATTCTCCCAAGACTGCTTCCTGTGTGGCAAAAAAGTGGCAGAGAGGGCACTTTTTGGGTGTTTTTCGGCCCTTTTGGTGACCAATACCTTGTCCAAATCTTCTCACTATTTCCAGGTTTACATATTTTTCCATTATGATTCCAAATATGTAAGTCATTTTGCCAAAAAGTGTCCCTAACAAAAGCGTAGCGCCAGTGGCGCTGCGCACTTATTGGAAAAGCCTATTTTTTCAAATTCCAAAATTCAAAAATGACAAAAATTGCTCAAAATTTCTTGAAATTTGGCATGAGGGATCCTTGTTAGGTGCTTTGTTGGGCCAATGATGCTTCAGCCAAGATTTTGAGTTTATCATATTCTTTCTTGCTCCTCAAGGCTCTCCTTAACTTAACTTTTAGCCTCTTTACCCTTGAATTACATATCTTGTTCCACTGTTCACCTACATTTGGAATGCCTGTTGCTTCTGAAATAATAGCAGGTGACAATATGAATGAAACACCAACAAGGTTTACCTGACCATTGTCCAGATGAGTCACAAATAACCTGGTTAGCTCATGGTGAAACTTGACCCTCTCCACCATTTCATAGAAATCAAAGCGAGAGTGATGTCTGAAACATGATATGGCAAGTGGGCAAGCAAGCAATTGTCTCAAACTGATAGGCTCCTCCCTGATTAGTTTTCCCCCTTATGAGGTCTTCTGCTGCACATGTTTTTCCCTAGAACTGTCACTAAGGGTTTCTTCCTCCCTTTCATAATCAGTGTCACTCTCCATGGGTTTTGGTGACTGTAGCTGCTAGTGAGGAATGAAGGAATGGGGTGGGGACAAGATGAGTATGAAGAGATTTTAAAATATAAGGTAAGTGAGATGTATGGGGATGTGAATGCTTGAGGGAGTTAGGGTATAGAGTTGATAAGGGAATGGGGGGTAGTGGGAATGTAAGAATTGGGAATTAGGGTAAGTGAATAGTGCATTAGGGCTAGGGTTTGATGTAGAAATTAGGGTTTAGTGGAATGAAGCTTGATGAGTGATGGATAGTGAAAAAGACTTGGTAAACTAAGTGTAAATGGAGGAGAAGAGCAGAAAATGACCCTTGGTGGCTTATGAGAGGTAGCTTAGCTTATTTAGGGTTTATGAGAGAAATTTTCAATGCCAATAGGGTTTGCTATGAAATGATGCCAAACACACTCAAGCAACCAAGCAAAACTCTTTTTAGCAAGGAGGAATGGTATACTTACTTGGACAAAGGTATTCAAGAGCTTTAGATGAAATTTGATGCAGTTTAGAAGTGTTTTGAGTCTCCCCAACAGGTGCACAACGCACTTTTAATGCGCAGCGCCAGTGTAAAAATACACTGCTGAATCTCAACAGGTGCGCAACACACTTTTAATGCGTAGCGCCAGTCAATAGATGCATAGTGCCTTTATGAAGACCAGTTTTGGAGACCTTCCCAATGTCCAAATTGGGCGTGGAATACCTCCTTCGAAAGCTTATTGAGTCTACTTTCCAAAACATCTTGAATTTTTCAATTTGGAGTTCATTTTGCTTTGTCAAAAGTCAAATCTCCCAAGACTGGTCAAAATGTGCAAAATGAGGCTGCCTAAATACAGAGTGATGTTACAGTCAACTTTTGAAGGACTTCCTCAACCCCAAATTGAGCTCATGATAGCTCATTGGAAAGATCTCTTTGTTTAGATATCATTTTACTCATCAAGAAAGTCATTTGGCTAACCGAACCAGGAGCAATATTGTTTTTCCCAAGGTCACTCCAAAAGTACATCAATCCTCCCGAGGCAACTGTATTTTTGACATTTCTCTAAAACCATGACACCTGTGTAAAAAGTGAAGGATATTTTTCTTCCTTGGCCTATTGTGGACAAAAACCTCTCTCACTTTTTCCAAATTCATTTTTCCTTGCTCAAAAACATCATTTGAGTAAAACCTATCGGGATGTGTGGAACAAGGGATTTGTAGAAATTAAGGGAAACGAAGGGGGTAAGGGGCTTCTAAATTCTTGAGAAAATTTTGGGAAGTAGGGAGGGATGTTAGGAAATAGGGGAAAGTGGAATTTCAAAGATTGAGTGAGGGGAAGGAGTCCAAAAGGGCAAAACACATACCTATTCTATAAAATTGTCAAATTGGAGCAACAAGCTAGGGTTTGTGGGAAAATGAGGAATTTTAGGGATATCAGTGATGTGAAGTGTTTAATAAGGTACACTAAGGATAGGGAAAGGTGTATGAGCATCAGGATACAAGTTTTGTTGATGATTTTACCATCCAATAGAAATTACCTTCAAAACCCTAGGAGAGGGAAATGAGCCTTACCCAAGTACAACTGAAGTACGAACAAGGTGTAAAATGACCCATTGGAACCTGAAATGATGATGAAAACTCTCTGCATTATGGTACACTCAGCTGAGTGGTGACATGGACTGACACTTAGAAAACTTTGGAAGGAATGAAAACAAATCCTATACCTAATACCTAGTGACCAAATTTTACTTGAAGATTCTTTGAAATGACAAAATTTGACTCTAACTGTAACATCCTAAAACCACTTTGTAAGAGAATATTTGATCACTGGTGGAAGGCTTCAAAGACTGACACTAACATAAACATAACTCTCAAGTTCAGCACTTGAACTAGATGGGTGGAATGTTTTGTCATGCATGCATGTCAATTGCGTATATGTTTGTTATGCATGCATTATTATTGTCATTGTTTTATTTGTGTCATCATGTATATGTTGATGATGTTGATGTTGAGATGACTAATATGTTGATTTCAATATATATACATGTGTTGTGCTAATATGGATTGATTTTGCAGACAAGATAGCCTCCCTTGAACTTCACTGAGGTATGTTGATAATATTTACGTTTGGTTTATCTCACATGATATATTTGCAAGAAGTAGAGGATGAAAGATGAAAAACAAAATGGTGGACTATAGTTCATGTGATTCTTCCTATAGATTAGATGAACAACATGGTGATGAGTACTCCCCTCACATAGAAAATACATTGAGAAGTTTGAAAGTAGAGATCATAACTTGTCATACGGATAATTACAGGATCATTCAATCACAAGAAAGACTTGCTAGGACATTGGAGAAGAAAGAAGAGGTTAATACAGTGATCCTTTAAAGTTTGTTAGATCTGCAGAGATAGGGACTTCTTAGGATCAGTCATGGATAAGAGGAAAGGAACAATGGGGCATATGGAAGCATGTCTCAATCAGGATACATATTTGTTAGGGATGATACAGTCAAAGATGGTATGTTCTTGGAAACAATTGACATGAGGGGTAATGACCATGGGTTCTATTATAGTTCTAGTTTAGAGAGACAACATCACCATCAATGTCACAATTTGTATAGGAGGAGTGAGAAGCAGTACTTGCTAGAGGAGTTCAAGGAATCAAATCCCCCTACATTTGATGGAAAAAAGAAGAAGTCACAAGATGTATAATCTTGGTTGCTTGGGATGAATAAGTTCTTTTAGTTGCATGATTATTCAGAGAATATGAAAGCCAAGATAACTACTTTCAACCTTAAAGAGAAAGAAAACATTTGGTGGGAATTTGTAAAGAATGTTACAGGAATAGAGGAGTTGCTTGGAGTGAGTTTGAGAGACTTTTCAGGAAGAAGTATCTATCTGAAAAATACTATGATGACATGCCAAAGAAATTCTACGAGCTGAAGATGGGATATATGACCGATGAGGAGTGTACTAGCATATTCTTGGAGTTGTTGAGATATGCGCCTTATCTTAAGGAGGAGAAAGAAAAGATTCAGAGATTCATCAGTGGGTTGTTGATATCATTCAAAGTAAGGATTGAGTTTGATGAGCCTAGATCGTTGGAGGAAGCCATCATAAAGTTGAAGCATTGTTATGAGAAATTGAAGCACAAGACTGAGTCTAAGAAGGATTGGAAAGATAATGAGAAGAATAAAGGAAAGCGGGTTAAGAAGAGAGGAAAACCTCAGGATACAAATGGCAAGGAGAATGCAACACTACACAATAATTTCAATGCAACCAACAAAGGACAAGGATTTCAATCTGAGGAGTAGAACAAGGGTAATGGTAGGAAGCCTTTACATTTTCAGATTTGTGGAAAGGATCATCACAAGAGATATTGCCCACAACATCAGGGTGGTTACCGCAAATTTACAGTGCTCAGGAGGCACATAAAGTTGGAGATATTGGACAGAGTATTCCTCAGATTTATACAATGTTGGATAATAGGCACGCTGATCATCAAGCATATATTATCAATATGGAAGGTAAGCTTTGTGATCAAGTTGTTTCTATTTTGATTGACCCTGGATCTAACTATAGTTATATCAATCCTGACTTTGTAGATAAGTGTGGTTTGAATAAAGAAGTGCATGCAGATTCTTGATTAGCACAGTTGGCTACATGTACTAAGAAAACAGTTCATCATTGGGCAAGAGCTTGTGCATTTGAGTTGAATGGTATGTCTACATAAACACATCTAAATGTGCTTCCATTGGGATCATACAATATGCTATTGGGTATGGACTATTTATACATTCACAAGACTAAGATGGATTGCTGTGACAAGGCTATTGAGTGCTTGGATGATGATAGAGAGAAGATAATCTTGCAAGGTAAGAAGAATCCTACATTAGTTAGGATGGTTACAACTATGTTGGCCAAGCACAATAGTAGGAAAGGATGTGTATTCTTTGTAGTTCATATTTGTAGTGACAAAGGTAAGGATGTTGATGATGCGAAAGTATTGAAGAGGTATCTAATTTTGGACTAGTTTTAGGATGTATTTCCAGTAGAGATCTCAAAGTCACCTCCTGGGAGAAACACCAACATCAAAGACACCTTACAGGATGAGCACTCCATAGTTAGTACAATTGAGGTTGTAGTTGACGAAAATGCTTGACAAGCGATACATTAGTCCAAGTGTGTCACCTTAGGGTGCACTCGTGTTGTTTGTGAAGAAGAAGGATGGTACTCTTAGGTTATGCATTGATTATAGGAAGCTAAACAAATTTAACCATCAAGAATAGGTATACGTTATCGAGGATTGATTATTTGTTTGAGTAGTTGAAGGGAGAAACATTGTTCTCGAAGATTGATTTGAGATCAGGATATCATCAAGTATACATCAAATAAGAGGACATATATAAGACTTCTTTCTGGACCAAGTATGGGCATTATGATTTTTTTGTAGTTATTTTTGGTCTAACTAATACTCCAACTACTTTTATGTGTTTGATGAATAGCGTGTTGCATCCTTATCTGGACAAGTTTGTGATTATATTCATTGATGACATATTAATATATTCTAAGAATGAGGAAGAGCATGGCGAAAACTTAGCAACAATATTGAGATTTCCAGGAGAGAATTATTTGTATGTCAAGCTTAGTAAATGTAGTTTCTTTTAGAGGGAGGTTCATTATTTGGGGCATGTGGTTTCCAAGGAAGGTATAGCAATGGACCCGGAAACAATTAGAGCTATCATGGAATGGGAAACTCCTAGGAATGTGGATGAAGTCAAATCATTCATTGGATTAGCACGTTAATATAGGATATTCATCAAGAAATTCTCACATATTTCATGTTCTATTACATATTTGCAGAGGAAGATAAATAAATTTGAATGGACAGGAGAATGTGCAACTAGTTTTGAGTAGTTGAAGTAGATGCTTACAAATGCTCTAGTATTGAAGATTGTAGATCCAAATAAAGAGTTTTTGGTGTGTAGAGATGCTTGCAAGAGGGGACTTGGTGGATTTCTAATGCATGAAGGATATGTAGTATGATATGAGTCAAGAAAATTGAATGAGTATGAGTAGAACTATGTGACACATGATCTTGAGTTGGAAGCTATCATCCATGCATTGAAGATTTGGAGACACTATCTTCTTGGTAGGAGGTTAATCTTGATGAGTGATCACATTAGATTGAG
This sequence comes from Pinus tabuliformis, assembly GCA_031772625.1. Taxonomy (NCBI): domain Eukaryota; kingdom Viridiplantae; phylum Streptophyta; class Pinopsida; order Pinales; family Pinaceae; genus Pinus; species Pinus tabuliformis. The sequence goes on along the minus strand of CM062815.1, from coordinate 259,160,093 downwards.
ATACTTATTCAAAAACCTAATCTGAATGCCAAGAAATCTAGGTGGTTGGCTATGATTAGTGAGTTTGACTTCAAGATAAGGCATATTAAGGGAAAGGAGAACAAGGTTGCATATGCTCTTAATGGAAGAGTACAGGTAAATCACATACAAATTGTGAGTTCATATGGGATAGATTTACATGATTAGATCTTACAGGAAGAACAATAGGATGACAAGTACCAACAACTTAAGCATAGGTTATAGCAACAGGATATAGGTGAACAGGATGTGGATTATCAACTCACGACAAATAGTTTGGTCATATTTAGGGATAGGATCTATGTGCTGGACAATAGGAATCTCAAGAAGCTTATATTGAGGGAATTTCATGTTAATACGTATTTAGGTCACACGAGATATTAGAAGATAGTGACAATAGTTAAGAATTTTTACCATTGGATAAATTTGAAGAAAGAGGTGGAGAAGTTTGTTGCCAGATGTTTGGATTTTCAATAATGTTATAGCATTATTCAACACTCATGTAGTTATGATGCTCTTATATGGCTTTGGGTAGCCCTTTTCCATTCATACTTGTTCATTTATTAAAAACCAATTTTTAAATTCCATACCTAACTCTGCCCTTATAAAAGCATGTGTACACGCGGGTACCATAATATTAAACTCGCGTATATGATTTAAAATATGAAAAAATAAAATATTTCCTATTTCTTGGCTAGGGTATACAAGTTTTAACAAAATCCCACCTACAGGAGCCCATGGCCTAACTGAATCAACTGATTTCTAGTGGTATTTATACACCTCATGGGAAGGCCTAAACCATAGAAGGAGATATGATATCGACATTATAGTCCTTTTATCCCCAAATCAAGTCTGATTTTCCCTATGCCTTCTGCACTCCCAGTCATAGGAAACCCCCGTTTCCTTGCATAGATGTTCATATTCCATTATATGACATCATTTTTCACATATTGAGAGGTGATCTTTGAGGCTTGGGCTAGACAGATCCAGAGGAAAGTTCCTTGGTGTCATGGCCAGATCAGGTTGTATTCTTGTCATGTTTTTATAATAAAGAAGCTCTTTCTTGTTCCTGAAATGTTGTGATCTCATGTTTTTATAATTCATGTCTAATATATAATGATTTATATATCTATACTTGATGATTTAACATGTTTAATATGCACATTCTTTGAACTACTTGCTATGTATATGCTTCTCTGGTTTGTGTTGCAAGATTGAACGCATTAGAGGAAGCATAGGGTTGGGACCCTACGGGATCGATATCAAACGTAGGACCTCCAAGTATTATTCACAAACCTAACTTTAGTAGTTTTCATAGTTTTCTTGCTTGAATGAGTGCTTCTTATTGATAGTCTACCTTCAATCTGTTAAGGTTGTCAACCCTTACCTAAGGGAGGTTTCTCCTGCTAACAGAATTTGTGACTCCACTGGGGAATATAGTCTTGTATTTCCTAGAAGGGTTGTTTTATTCTTGATCTGGGCTCTCTTATCTTGTTTCTTGATTTTTCCAGTCTTATTGATTCATTTGTAGTCTGGGCAGTCAATCCGATCTTTTGGATCAGGCTTGTAATTTTTATTTTTCCTTATTTTTCTGCATATACATGTTTTTCTTTCTACACAGTTGTGTAAACACATGGTTTCTTCTAAAGAAATCCACCTACACGCATGAATCTTCAAACACAGTCACGTATACATGTGACTTTCTTGATACACAGTCACATATATCTGGGAAAATTTGAATTTTTCAAAATTTTTCCTCTAGTTTTGGGAAGTAGCTTGGCTTTCTTGCTCTTTTAGAGTCATTTGCAGTCTGGAATGATCTGGTTTCTTGTTGGTGTCAGTTTCTTTGTCTCTTTTTGAAAAAATATTTTGTCAACCTAGGGTTTTCTATTTGGTGAAGTTTTGTACTTTTGAGTTTGGATTTCAAACCTTTTGGTAAAGTGTTTGATTGTTCTATACATCTGGAACAAAGAGTTGTTTTTCAACTTGCCTTATGATCCAATCTTTTCATTGCTTCATTTGCATTCTTGAAGTTGCCTCTTTTTGTTTCTTCTTGTTGGTTTGAGAAAGATTTTCAATTTTGGTTCAGTGAAAGATTTTGGTTTTCTGAGATCTTTTGTTTGTTGAATCTTTTGTGTGTCCTTTAGATCAGGTCATTCAAGTGTTTTTGACCTTTTGTTGGTCTTATCATTTCGGTGATTGTTTATGGTCAGTGAACTTTGGTCTCTTTTTTCTTGATTTTGATCTTGAGGTCATTAGTAGTTTTTTCTTCTTGAATCTTTTATTCAAAACATTTAAAAGGAAAAAGTGAAAAAAAATTGTTTTTTGGCTTTCTTTTCTTTGATTTGATTTTTTTTTTTTTTTTAACAACAAGTGTGTGAATCTTTGTTTGAAGTTGGAATTCACTTCGCATGGGAGATATTTTCTTGGATATTTGTTTCTCCTTGTTTGGTTAAATTTTGGCTTTTGGTCTTTAAAATAACATATTTGTTTGTTTATAGCATTCCATAGAATCTTGCATTTAGGCATTTTAGTATGCATTAAGGTAGTTTTTATTTTAAGCATTTTAGTCTCTTTCGATAGATGCTGAGTGTGTGAATGAAAAATAGATAAATAAATGAATTTTTACTTTATTACGTTCCTCGTAGAACCTTTGTAGAAATCACTTTTCATCGAAGAAAAAGAGTTTCATTTTAATGTAGCTAGGTTTTCTATTGATTTATTTAGAGTCAAAATACCATCAGTTGCACTTTCATTTCCCTATGTCCTAAAAACCAACCACTTAGTTTAAAATGAATTAGATTTTTCTTTTTTGTCATAGATAAATCAACTAGTCTAGTGAATTTAGGGCCTTGGAATAGGTGTGTTGAGAGTAAACTCTCCAAGGCCACTCTAAACTGAAACATAGAAGTTGATTAAAGAGTGAAAAATCTAGTCTCATTAAGCTCTTTGGGAAAGCTCTTCTAACACATGATTTAAGCACGAGGATGAGTGAAGACAAGGAAAGAGAGATACCCCCTCTGCTACTTATTGGATCCCGCACCCATGACTATTTCTCTTGGCTTCTGATTACGAACTGGTGACCTTAGTTACCTAGCCTAGGGACCACACAGGTGACTGTGGGGAGGAATACCCATGGTATCTAAGACAAACATTGTATCACTTTCATAGTACTTTTGGAGGATGCCCTTGCGAAGCATGGGTACTTGCACCAACAAAGGCTATTGTCTGGAGGTCAACGTAACTATTTCCGATACCTTCGCTGGTAGGCTTGGGCCGTAATTATCACAAACTATCTTCATAAGATCCTTATCTTCACTTTCTTGTATTTTGGTGTCTGATCCTCGTCACCCGGAGTGGAAATGCTTAGAAGGTGCTTGTTTGGTTGTATCTTTAGGGAATTTATAGTGGAGTGCTCTTTGCACTTTGTATTTATTCAGATTTAAGTGGACTTATCTTATTACTTTTTGGACCTTTGATTCTAAGTGACTGACCAACCACTCCACTGGTCTTGAAATGCTTTTTTGTCTTTCTTTTGAAATTGTGGAGTTTCCTCTTTAAGGGAAAAGGTTTGATTGTGCATCTCTCTTCCTTGAAAAGTCATTTGAACAATCTCGTAAGCGAAGGAACTACATATAAGTTGGGTATGGCCAATATTCCTGTGGAGGCCAGTGCAGGGACCCTTCCAAAAGGGGATCCTTGTGCTTTTCCTTTCATTGGAAACGTTGGTACCCCATTGATGGCCACTTTGAATATTTCTGGATTGAATGTTGGACTACCGGTTTGGATGTGGTCCACTCCGAATATTCCAAATTTTCTTGAAGATTCTTAAATGAATGGCTTATTTCAAGGGCATAAAATGGGTGTTAATTGTTCATCTTATTTAGAAGACAAGTCTAGGCTTCCTCTTTCTTCTCTATATTATAATCAGAAATCTAAAAAGAAGAGAAATAGGAAGAATAAGAAGAACAATAGTTTTATCCATGAATCAACACCAACCACTACTAATCATGTTGGAGATGAGCCTTCAGCTGCTGCAAGTCATGATGGGGGCATAATTCTAGTCACTACAAGTCATACTAGCAATGGGTCACCTACATTTCTGATTCACATTTCTATTGACTCACCTACTTCTGTGAGAAGGACTGGGGGCACAATTCCTATCTCTCTTGGGAAAAAGTCACTAACGTCTGCAAGTCATGTTGGAGACTCTCCACCAATAATTGGTCGTCATGTTGGGGGGATGGATGTTGATCAGACACCTAGGCGTAAAATATTTAAACCTAAATTTGCTTGTAATATATGTAAGGGAGACCATCTTACTCATTTGTGCCCTGGTATTTTAGTAGTACAAAGGTTATGGTCTGAGTCTGAAGGTTCTTCTATTTCTGAATCTGCTCTGGTTTCTCTTCAATCTAGAAAACCATTGGTTGTTGAAGTGTGCGAGCCAGTGCAATCTTTAGCCGATTCCACTCCTATTTTGGGGGGTGAAGTGCCTAACAAAAAAGTCTTCTTGATTTCTAGTTCAGAGTCTTTTGGTCTAGGGGGCATGCCGATCTCTTCAAGTGTACCCCCTCTAAGTTCTAGGAGTTTCTCCTTTGATTGGGATAATCTTGTTGAGCCTCGTCTTTCTTCTACCGCACCTTTCCAAATAATGGTTAGAGTTAATTCCACAAATGTCTATCGATGTATGGTGGATGAAGGATCCTTTGTAAGTATTATATCCTCCTCGAATTGCAAATATTTGAGTTCTCCAAAGTTTTCAGACGTTGATAGTCAGTTGTTAGCTTATGATAGAAGACCTGGTGAATTTATGGGTGTTCTTCCTTTATTCCTATTACTTTAGGTGGGAATATTGTCTTAATCGATATGGTAGTGTTTGATCACCCTTTAGATTTTAATATGCTACTTGGGTGTGATTATGTCTACACTATGAATGTTGTGATGTCTTCACTCTTTCAAGTGACGTATTTTCCACATAATGGAAGTATTGTCACTATTGATCATCTTGCATCCAATAATCACCCTCCTAATTCGAATTTACTTCATAATACCCCTTGGTATGTTCCAAGTGTTCAAGTAAACTCTGCCTCGCCATGGGTGAACTATGTAGCATTGTATCCTCAATGCTTAATTGCTTCTGAGAAGGATCCTTTGAATTATTATTTTCCTTCTTGGGACTTGGTCCTTGATCGAGTGATTTCTCCTATGGGGGCATGGGACCCCTTAATGCCCTCTTTTGATCCTTCTAGTTCTCATGATTTCTTGGAAGTTGAGTTGCCTTTGCATGAAGAATTTTTTTAAGCCATGAGTTTCAGCTACCAAAGGAGTCCTTGGACTGAGCCCCATAAGGGGCTTGTTCTGAAGAACTATTATGCATAATCCGCAAGGATGCATGGTTCCTGGTACCATATTATATATATATAAGGTACACATTTTCAAATTTTGTATTCTATAACACAAGCTTTTATTTGAATTTTATATGGGATGTATTAACTTCTTGCCTAGTGTTCCTAATTATGTCTACCAAACTTGGAAGAATTATCCTTTGGGAATTTTTATGGTTGATCCACTCTGACAGATATTGGTTCTTGAAACTTGCATATAGGTTAGTTTTTTCACATGCATTATGCATTTATCGGTTTCCTTTTCCATTTTGGCCCTAGGATTGACTCCACGAAGATGAGACACAAAACCTTCTCATTGCTTAGAAGTGTCATAACTTGTGTGGCAGAGCCTAGCTTATCATGGGCGCCCAAGATAGTACCTTATTGTCACTTGGCACCCATGCTAAAATTTTGTTCTTAGGGTCAGGAGTCCTCTTTAGTCCCGCCATGACTTTACAATGAAGCCTCGTTTCTCTTCTTCTTCACTATTTTTCTGGCTTTATACCCTAGAGGGTCCCATGTGTTAAGTTGTGTTGCTGCATTGCATATTGACTACTTGTATCTTTTTGGCCTTAAGTTGGCTTCATTTGGACTCGTGTAGAAGCCACTTTTGACCATTACCTTTCTGCAAGTTTAAAACCATGCATTCATTTTCCTTTTCGACTTAACAC